>CM037094.1:78727031-79348483 GCA_020916435.1 Oxytropis ochrocephala | reverse complement strand
GATTTATTTATTTTTGTATATTTTTGTTATTATTTTTGTATTTTTGGACATTTGGGCATTTGAACACTTCTAATTTGTAATAAAAATTAAATAGATTTTTTTGACATTTTTGGATTATATGACACTTTTAAATTGTAAATAACACTAAATAGAATTTTTGGCATTTTGGACTATACATATATACTCAAAATAAAATAAGCACTGCCTTGAGCGAGAATAATAATAAGAAAATGAGTGGAGCCAAATACAAAAAGCGAGAGCAGGCCGGACTAGACTAATACGCTAAAAGCGAGACCCAAATAGAAGAAATGGGCTCATTATCTAAAAACACTAAAATTAACTTTCAATTGCTTTCTTAAGCTGAACTAAAAAAACAAGCTAAATTTCTAGAAAAAAAGCGACTTTTGGTAGACCTGCTTATATGCGACTAAGCCCAAATCACGAAGATTAAATTGAAGAGCATGCGAAAAGATCGATCATTCGGCGTGTGCGCTAATTTAAACAAAGGTATTTCGATTTAGTTGAGTTGGATCAACAAATTGGCTTAAGTTAAAAGGACGGACAAAATTAGGGTATTACACACTTTCGTATATATCGTTTGAGAGAGGTATATCTTACGAGTGTGATTTCAGTCAATTATAGATATGACCAATAATGTGAAGAAATTGTGATTTTGTAAAAAGACAAGTGTATTTTAGTCTATTCAGCTTTGATGCGTGTGGGGTATGGGGAAAAGCGTGGGGGTATGAAAAAAACAATCCTATTCTATTTTTATTCATTGTAAGATTCTCTTTTCATCGTGGCTAGTAGTCTTGTATATAGTCACATGGTGTAATGATTGATACACAATAAGAAAATATGAAAAAATCTTAGTTGTTTAAAATTTAGTGTAGTTTTCTCTCATTTCTTTCACCAATTCCTTATTCTCATTTTGTTCGATACTAATCCCATTTTTGGTCGCTTACACATACTAACTATTAAATACTAACAATCTCTTTAACTAATAGCTAACAAACCTAACTAGTAGCTAACAACTAACTATATCTAATCTAATACATAACACATAAAAGCTATGAAGATTAAATATACTAGTAAAAAAGTACTAATTACACAATTATAGATATAGAGTTTGCTCTGAAATCGTAAAAATGCCTAAGTCATACAGGTTACAAGACTTCAAAACACTTAAAACGTTATACAGATACATATGTTGTTTTGGAGTCATACAAATTCAAAGTCATAAATGGATGCTAGGCTCTAAAACATTTCAAGTTGACACATACATGCATAATAAGCTTTCAAGAACTCAATTCCATAAGGATTTCAAGTAGCATATCTTCACTCAATTCCATCCTGCCAGCAGTGCTGGCAGGAAATTCATAAGCTGTAGTAGGTGATTAAAAGAGAATTCCTTATCACCCACATTAAAATACAAATGCAATCAAACATTATTAACTGAAACAATTTTGATATTTTATACATTTAGTGCAAATATTGAAGTTCAACTGCATGAGAAAATAAGTCAACACTAAAAGCTCATAAAATATAACTATCAGTGTTTCATCTTTCCAATATGTCCTGTTTGGTACTTGGACTTTGGAAGATGGCGAATCCAGTACATGTTGATGCGCTTCTATGTATCGATGATGACTTCGATGGATGAAGATTAATTCTGGATAATTGGAGATTGACCTCCGATGGTCAGAGGAAGCTTGCTTTAGCACTTGTTGGGGTGTTCTGTATGTAAACACTCACGATCTTAAGATTAATAGCGGGAAGTGGAGAGGTATATAAAGAATGAGAATGTAATGAGAGTGTGTACTTGGAAATGGAGGTTGCACCTCTATTTTAAAGAGCGGAAGTGTCGTGCCTAAAATGTCGGATCTGGTAGCTTAGATCACGTTGTTGAATGCGGGCGTTTGCTTGTGGAGCACAAGTTGGGCGTTTCAAGTGCGGAATTGGGCGGACCCAAATCTAATGGGGTTTTGGTCGATCCGGAACATGTCCATCCCCCATGGCGTGGGAAAATTGCCCTGTTTTGAAGAACTTGTATTCACAAAGCAATTCAGTAGGTGATAAAGCAACATGATTTTATAATACCTTTGATCGTAAATATGCCTTTGAAGTTACAAGAATAGCAGCAAATTTATTCGTAAATATGCCTTTTTATAAACCTATTTTCCACATTGCAATTTACATGAATACTGAAATCTACATATAATTCCGTAGGGTGTGTTTGGGAGTTTGGAGGGGAGGGCATGAGACTAATAGTGTAAATTCTATAGTGATAGGGAGAAAAACTATCCCCCTAAACCCTCCCAAACCCCCACTCTAGTTCATTTTTGAGTCCCTCCAAAATCTCCATTTTGGAGGTTTTGGAGAGATCAAAAAATAAACTAGGAGGCGGTTTGGGAGGATTTGGGGATCATTTTTCTTCTCATCACTAATAAATTTACACTATTAGTCTTATGTCCTCCCTCTCCTCAAACTCCCAAACACACCCTTAGATTTTTAAAAGGGTTGGTATTATTTAGGGATGACAATTAAGCGAACCAACACGAACAAAGTTTGAAACTTCGATTTGATAAATAGTTAGTTTGCACTTCGGTTCATGAACCAAATGAGTTGAACTTGAACTAGGTATAACTCAACTCTTTTGCTCATGAACCAGCTCGTTAATTATATATGTATATATATTATATAATATTTATTCTAATATAATCTTTATATCACTACATAATTTCAAATTATATTATTAAGTTTCTCTAAATATTTTATTAAACTCTTAAGATACGTAAACAAAATTGCTTCAAAAAAGAAGATACGTAAACTAAATATATTATAAAAATATTAATATTTTCAGTTACGTAACTGTTTTATTTTAAACATACTATTAAATTGTTAATTTGAAATGTCAATGATCTAGAATTTTCACAAGAAAGAGATTTATTTTTATCTTTTTTATTCATGCAGCGTCGAGCTGGAATCAAGTTGCTCGAGAGCTTGAGCCAGATCGAGTTCGGTGATAAAAATAGTTCATATCGAACTCGAGTCGAGTGAAGAAGGTGAGTCGATTTTTATCAGTCGGTGGTTTGAAACAAGTTCGACTCATTTCAACTCATTTCCGACCTTCCTATTATTATTTAGTGACTAACAACTACCAAAGTCAATTTCTTTTGTGTATGCATCTGTGTGACTAAATAAACATCTCAACCAATTCAAAAGGATGAAGAATGTGTCATTTAAATCTAATCTAACTGGTTGCTTGATAGTTTATTATGGAGGAGTAAATCACTTGTACAGAATCAATGTTAGCTTAGGACCCTTAAGGGCACCTTAAGCCCTACATAGAATTGCATTGCAAGATAGAAATGCTATTTGAAGCCAAAATTTAGGCCCATGTTTCTTCCAACCCCTCTACTCACTAGACACCCCCCAATTTTGCTTTAATTCCAAATTGCTCTCACGTGGAAATTAGGTGACATTTAAAAAAATGCGCGATTGGTGCCACGGCTAATCGAATCGGTTCGATTGGACCTCCACGAGTGTTGTAAAATACGCGTTCGATTGTTCCAAATCTGAACAGCTTGTTTTGTATGGTTCGGATGTGTCAAATCACGGCCGGTTCGACTTTGGGAGGAGCGAACACGCACGATACTTAGCGAAACAATGGGTTTACGGATAGCAACTTTGTCTGTGATTTTTCCAAAGAACTTGTAATTTCCGTCTAAAATAACTACTTGAATCAAACTAAATCACTCGATTAGAGCGCGAGAAGACATGATATTGTCTTAATAGAATTGTCTTATACATAAACAAACAATACATTCACAAAGAAATTCAAATAAACATCAAAATCAATCTTTGCTCAAGTCAACAACTTAAGGAACATGTGAATAGGGGTTTAAAGTTTTATCTCTTATTGCAAGCATCTGTATATTGCTTGGGCCACTCCTTTGCTATGTCTTTCTTCCATTTTGTCCAGTAGGTAAGTGTTCTGGCATTCTGAAACCTCTCTTCATAAATTTTGCTCAATGACTAAATTTGACTCTGCTTAGACTCATCTCAAAATGCGCTTCAACTCACCATGTTGTGTCTTAAGCATCTCATTGGTGAATCTCAACACTTACACATATCGCCCTCTTGTCATGTAGAACATTTTTTTAAAGTGAGTGTCTTGACTCCACACGGTTGGTGGTGGTGTTGCCGAGAGTGCATATGGCGGTTTATCCACGCTTCTACAAATCTCTCTTTATGAAGTCGGTCCACGTCTTCTTCACATATGCAACAAAGTTGTCAAAGGTTGACTTACAGCCTCAGGTTGGCCCAGCGGCGCCTGAAAGCCAACTCGTAAGCTTCCTCGGTGTTAGCGTCGACAACTTTGCGGAAATATTTCATGACTTAAATCAACTCGGTCCATCGAGGCGCTCTTCATGCGCCCTCAGCTGAACAACCATGGGATGGATGTACAACCTTAACTTTGCCACTAACATTCTTCTTTATGTGAAATTGACACAACAAGATTTTGGAATCCGAAAAAACAATGGAAAGCATTCATAATAGTCGTGTCACGATCGGTAAGTATCACCTTTGGCATATCTTCCGGTCTTCTAAACAATCCCTTGATTTTCAAGAACACATGTAAAATTGCCCTTCTTCTCCCCAATTGACATAGCGAATGCAGCAGAAAGTATGCTCGGTTGATGTCCTGCAAACAATCTCGACCAATAGATTCCTATATCGGTTCGTCTTGTATGTGGAATCGATCAACAAAACAATAGGAAATGTATTAAATAGCTCCAGTGCAGGTGTGCCCCGAACACTACAAGAAAAATGGGATTTTTGGCGGATTTTTCCGCCAAAAAACAGTCCGCCGCAAATCTGAGGTATTTTAGTGGATTTTTCCATGATAAATAAATGGTGGTGGCAGCGTATTTTTAGTGGAAATTCATGCGTGTAATTTCGGCGGATTTTTGAATTTATTGTGGATTTCCCGGTACTTTCGTGAATTTTGTACTTTACTGGCGGATTTTCCGCCAATTTTATTTTTATTATTTTTTTGAAATCATAGAAAAGACACTAAAATCCGCCAATTATTATTATTTTTTTTAAAAAATCCGCCGAAAAATACACTAAAATCCGCCGAAAAATACATTTTTTTTCAAAAAAAAAAATTTAAAAACATTTTAAAAAAGCTGAAAAAACGTTTTTTAAAATTAAATAAATTTTAAAAAAAATATATAAATAACATATTTAAATTAAAAAACTAAAATTGTGATAAAACCAAATAAAATGTTTTTTAACAATTAATAAATTTAAATTAAAAATATAAATAGCATATTTAAATTAAAAACTCAAATACCAAATAATAAACATCCATAATCAACAATAAAAAAAACATTCATAATCAACCAAATAATAGACATCCATAAATTCAAATCCAACAAATCACTCCGATATCCATAATAATAAACATACATAATCAAATATAAAACTACTAAGGTGCGTGCTCATCCGGAGTCATCTACGTGATAATATTGATCACTTAGTCTTTGGTTGATCATCAACTGAACAAACAAGCCTCTAACGCACTATAATTTAGATCAATATTATTATTGAAGAGATGGGGTGATTCTTCTTTGAGGTTGAATATCACAGTTCTTCTTGAGGTGGTGGTAGTCTTTGGGGAGATCTTTGGGATGGATCTTCTTTGTCATTTGGAGTGGTGGCCCAGTCTTTGGGAGGATCTTTGGGAAGGATCTTGAGGTGGTGGATCTTCTTTGGGGATCTTCTTTGAGAATAATGGAAATTTGGGGTATCTTTGTGGATCTTCTTTGAGGAAGTACGGAGGATCTTTGAGGCCAAGGCGTGGCGGTAGGAAGCCATATGTGATGATGATGATTATGATGGCCTCGAAGGATGGTTCATCCGAGCCATCATCTGTTTGGCAGCTCCTCGGTTCTCTAGCTTGCTTTCGGCCCAGCGCTCTCCGATGATCCTAAGCGCGCTCGGCGGTCGCGCTCCTCGATGATCTAGCTTGCTCTTCCGGTTATGTCGTGCATATTGCTCCGCTTTGCTCGTTCAACCTCTGGTTAAATTCTTTGGGTCAATTGATCTACCAACTGCGTTGGGAGGCGACATAAAACGACCAGTACTCTCTGTCCCGAATATGCTCGACTCGGCATAATGCTTTCCTTGAAGAACTTGGGTCCCATGCTGCGGATCTGTCAAGCGATCACTCTTTTTGTGGGCCAGCTGCTCTATCCCACATAGAAGCGACCCACTCTAACCTCCTCCTCACGATCGGTGACCCACATATGCGTGTAACACCCCTATATTTAAAGCTACTTAAACTAATAAAATCGAGTTTAAAAAAAACTTTCCACGCACCTCAAAGAGGGTGGTACATTTAATGAAAACAACGTCAAACATATTTAAAAAAAATTCAAACTCATCAAGCGCATAAAATGCGTATCATAGTCACATGGATTAAACCATCAAAACAACCTGTTTAACGTTTACAGTAATCCATCAAATAGTTTGCAGCGCAGCGGAAATAAAATTGAGTTCACATACTCAATACATAGGTTCAAAATAAGTTCAATACATAACAGTAATAAAGCGATACTAAGATCCCAACCCGGTGTTACTATCGGAGTGACTCAATAAAACCCAAGAGGCATGGCACCATCACTCGGAATCACTGTTTGTCGCCACGAGCGAGGCAACAAGAAATGCTAGGGTGAGTCTCTTTACATAAATTATAACAAGTAAGATAAGCATTATAATTAGAAAGCATCTAGGCAACCACAATACACAATAATAGATGAATCAACCATCAACAATATCTTATGCAAGTATGAGTATATGCATGTGTGCAATATGCATGTGGATCCATAATCATCACCTCGTTTGGCCGAAGCCACATCATCCTACATCCTTCGTCACGTAATGCATATGAAATATGTGACACCATGACAATGCATTAACAACATCACAATTCATCACCACAATTATTTAACTCACCATTTTTGGCCGAAGCCACATCATCATTCATCATTCACCTCAACTATTAATCATCACCTCATCAATTATTAATCATCACCTCATCATTTATTAATCATCACCTCATCAATTTATTAATCATCACCTCATCAATTATTAATCATCACCTCATCATTTATTAATCATCACCTCATCAATTTATTAATCATCACCTCATCAATTATTAATCATCACCTCATCAATTTATTAGATTAAATCCCACCTAAGGCCCAAACCCCTCATAAGGACCTTTTCTTCACTTAGGGACCATTTTTGACACACCAAAATTAATTTAGGGACTTAGGGAAAATATTTGGCATATTGGGACTAATTAGACACTAAGGGACTATTTTGTCGCGCCAAGGATTAATTTAATTCTTAGGGACTAAATTGTCACACCAAGGATTAAATTAATTCTTAGGGACTAAGCCGTCACTTAGACACATTTGGGTACTAGGCGCGAGGGCGTAAAAATGGCACCCCATAACCAACCACCAAACAGCCACACCTGAGCCGGCCTGAGCGCGCAAAATGCTATGCAACCGCGCCTCCCCTGCCACACACACACACACGATTTTGATCCACGAGCGCCAAGTTGCCCGGCAAGCTGGCGCCCCCCCTTCTCTCTAACATGCACATGACAACCACCCGGCCCGGGCGCCATTTGCCTGAGGCATTTGGCGCCCACTTCCTAAACCTCACCCAACACACCCCAAAACTTAATTTCTTCCCAACAACTCATTCCTCACATCACCATTTCATCAAACATGCACCATACATAAATCACAACTCATTCTCTTACAACCACAAACAACATGCTATGACCAAATTCAAGCATTCTAACATCAATCAACATACAATCAACATACAATCAACACAAAGTCACACAACACATCATTCCTGAGAGCTATTCTCACTATAATACACATCCTACAAGCTATAAAGAGATGTGGAGAATCCCCAACCTTACGAGCTCACGAGGCGTTACGAAATTCACGACCGAACTTCACGAACTCGCTCTAACTCGTCGAAATGCTCGAAACCGAAAACCAAGCTACTCAAATATTACGGAACTTCAAGTCTTCAAATTCTTACTTGTCTGATAAAGTGCGGTGACCATCCACCCATCATGAACCACAACACGAAGTCGGTCTCTTTGCACATTAGTGACATGGAAGTAACTCCCTGCATCCTAGCAATGCGAACTTCGTTTTAATGAGTAAATCTCAAGTCGGCCACTTTTCACAAGTTCACGAACTTCATGCTTCCTCCCGTCAAAACTCCCTTCACAACCACAAAGCTCAAGCTTCACCAATCCCTTTACAACCTTGAGCTAAAATAGTCGACCCAATATCGGGAACAACCGAACTATAAAAATCATCAACATTCACGAGCTTATCAAACATGCGGTTCGCCATTTCGAAAGTCTTGTTCGCGGTTAGGATCGCGCACCAGTAGAAACGGAACCACGGTTGAAGGAGCAGAGGTCGGTCCGGAATCGTGGCGAATTTAGTGTGGGAAGGTGAAGTTTCGGGTTCAACCATGGAGAAGAGAGGGAGAAACGCGTGAGAGGAAGAAAACTGCGTGGCCCGGGTTTTGTTCTTTGTTTTTTCCGTTTCGAGGTTTGCGGTCCGCGAGGAGGAAGAAGGAGAAAAGGAATGGGCGGTTCGGTCCATTGGGCCACACGTTGGTGCGGCCGGGTTTGATTACTACGAGGGTGCAAGAAACAAGGGTGGGCTGTATCACGAGTAAAAGAGCTCAAAAAAATCCTATTTAAATTATTTTCAATGCCCAAATTAACTACAACTATTATTTTAACACCTCAATAGACCAAAATAATGTCCTAAAAATAATATCTCAAACACTAATATTTTATAAAAACAAAATAAATAAGTATAAATATAAATAACAATCATATATCACAAATAGCTTATAAAAATACATTTAAATATAAAAATATATTTATTCAACTAATTTAATGTCTCGACCACACAATAAATCAAAATAATGTAATCTTATCAAATCAACTCCAACTAATTTCTAATATAATTTGGGGCGTCACAACTCTCCCCACTTAGAATATTTTTAGTCCTCGAAAATCACGCTAATCTCAACAACAAGATGAATCTATATCGCGAGAGAGAACAACACAACGGCGCGTCTGTGGCATGCGCGTTAGGCGATAATAATCTTAGGCTCCACTGCCGTATCCGCGGCAGTGGAGGAACATCGTATGTGTCGTCCACGATCGGATGAGGATCGGATGATGATGACATACCTATATACATATATATATATATATATATATATATATATATACATACATTTAAATATTAAAAAAGAAACATGTATATATATTGCATAAACATTCGTACAAATATTCATACAAAATAACCATAAATATCCATACTATTACGATTACTAATTAAGTACCAAATAAAAGCAGAATAACTAGAAAAACTAATTTGAATCCCACTCATTCTCAAAATCATCATCATCGGATGAGCGAGGAATTCTTGATACACCAATATGTTCTTACGCATCTTCATGACATCTTCTTCGTCATCAACTTCATCGTAGGTGTTTGGTTGATCACATAAGCGAGTAATGGGTTCCACTTGAATCACTTCATTTACATTAGACATCTCATCCATTTGAAATGGGACATCTTCCGATTGTGTCATTTGTCTCAATCCGACCTCTTGGTTTTGTCTTAATTGCGACACACCAACCACGCCTATCGATCGCGTTGATGGATAAGGGACATAATAGACTTGTCTCACATTTTGAGCAATGACGAGCGGATCATACGATCGATATCTACTACTCATTTTAATGTCATTGTATTTGACTTTAGATTTACCCTTGTTCCTCGGCGACGGATCAAACCGATTACAATAAAAAGCACTACTGATCGACTATAGTCTAGATAGAGAGTGCACGCAACTTCGTATATGTGTTGAATCACACCATAAAAATCACCTTCACCACCTCCGGTGACACCCTTCATGCAAACTCCACTATTGATTGTTTCTCACCTGTGTCCATTCATTATTGTGAAATTTGTATCCATTGACAAAGTATGTGTGCCATTCTTTAACACATCTTCGAGGACCATCGATAAGTTCCTCAGTGTTGGTTGGGAGGAGTTGGTGGGAGGGCATAAACACGTTGCCTAAACCACATTGGAAAATGTGTATTAATATAAGCCGAAGATTGTTCTTCACTTATTTCCTCGGATGACAAGAATTCCCTAAAAGAAATAATTAATTGTTACACATTTGTCTACTTTTATTAACTTAATTAAGATCGATATATATAGATAATGTTGAGGAATACATACTCAATGAATGGTTGCACCTCGATGCAGTTTTATCAACACATGAATATGTCTTTGCCTTGAACTCTTCCTCTGTCGGCCCGGTGAATTGACTCCTCCCGGATGGGCGGCCAGGGTAGACAAAAAGGCAGACAAAGCTAATTCATGTCTAGGACATTCAACATCCATTTCATTTATTTGCTTCTTGGAGCAAATTCATTCTTGAAATAAAAAGAACAAAAGTTGGTTGTTTCACGGTGTAAGTATGAAGAACATATCGATCCTTCACTCTAGCTTTGTTTTTCACCGATCTTTTGAATCACCCATGAACCTAGATAATTAAGCGATATGTTAATTAATTAATAATGTTATTTTTAAACCTCCTTTTATATTATAATAAATAAGCGACCTTTCAAACGGATACATCCATCTGTATTGGGCCAGTCCGCCAAGTTTAACTTCGGATCACGAGATGCACCGGTAGATGCTCCATAGAATCAAAGAAACCGGTGAAATACTCTCTCCAACTTGCATAAGATAAGTGGGATGTCTTGTTCCATTTTGTAAGATCATCAACTTTTAGGGTTCTTGAACACAAATTCTTAAAGTATGTACTTATTTCAATTAAGCGGGTTCAAAGCGTGTGTTGGCAGCGAACTAAAAGCGATGGGAAGTAAGCACTCCATGAATACATGACAATCATGACTCTTCATCCCATGCAACTTCCCATTATCCACATCCGCACATCTAGATAAATTGGAAGAATAACCGTCGGCATTTTCAACTCTTTTATCCACCGATAAAGCGCTTTAAGCTTCTTCCTTAGATAAAGTATAATTGGCTTTGGGTTTCAATGTCCTAGTACCTTGCTCGACCAACAACAAATCCTTTCGTCTACAATAATGAGCTATGTCCTTCCTAGCTTTCTCATTGTCTTTTCGTTTTACCTTTCACGTCCATGGCGATGTGTTAAATATGTTATCAAAAAAATTCTTCTCTGTATGCATTACATCCAGTTGTGTCTCGATAGATTATCTTTCCAATAGGAAGTTCCCAAAAGATACTTCTCTTTGTCGGTTGTGCCATTGCCCATAGCCTACGGACGAGAAACAACACCATTACGACTTCCACTGGAGGATGTCTTTAACAACATCCCCAAACTTCCTCTGCGGTGTCAAACTATGAGGAGGTCCACTTGTTTCAACATGTCCGCTTGATGAATGCATATTTACGCTTTCTAAATGGGTGATCCATAGGTAAGAACCTACGATGCGAGTCGAACCACGAAGTTTTCCCTCCGTATTTAAGGTGAAAGCCCTTGTGTCAACCATGCAAATCGGACCGCCATCTTACCATGTGTTCCCCATCCGGACAACATCCATAGGCGGGAAAGTCATTAATTGTCCACATCAAAGCTGCCTCATTACGAAATTTTGTTTGCGTCTTTGCATCATAAGTTAAAACACCATGCCACAACCTTTTTAGGTCATCAATCAAAGGTTGCAAATATATGTCAATACCGGTGTTGGATTGCTTGGCCTGGAATAATAGCATTTAAAAACATGTATGGTTTAGACATACACATTTACAGTGGAAGGTTGTATGGGGTAACAATAAGCGGCCAACAAGAATACGGTGATGCCGATGCTTGAATATAGGGTGTGAAACCATCGGAGCATAAACCAAGCCGAACATTGCGTGGATCATTTGGCAAAATCTGGATGAACACGATCAAAATGCTTCCAAGCTTCACCATCGGATGGGTGGCGTAATTCACGAAATTGTTTCTATTTTCATGGTGCCACGTCATTTTACCAGTGGTCTCCATTGATGTAAACATCCTCTGTAGCCTTGGTATAATCGGCGGATAGAACATTGCTTTCAGTGGAACCGGTTTGCCTCTGCTCGTCCACTTTCTGGCGCGCGCGGTGGCGTGGCTCTCCACACAACTTGCATTCAGTCAAATTTCCATCATTTATGCCAAACTCATTATTATAATAGAGCATGCAACGGACACACAACAATCAATTCTTTTAGATTTTAAGCCAAGCTTCGATGCGGTCTTTTAGCATCATAATAACTCTGCGGCAAAAGTCCCTTAATAGGGGTTGCATCCAACATCATTTTGGTCATATATTCCATGCACAACTCGGCAACATTAAATTGAGACTTAAGACCCAACAACCGAACACACATTGATAATTTTGAGTCTTTAGATCCTTCAAATAATGGTTTATTTGTCTCACTCAAATCTGCGTAAAACAATTGTGCTTCCTCATTAGGAACTTCTTGACATCATATTACGGTTCTTCAAAATTCAAATTTACTCCAACGGCATGAGATATCATTCCACGATAAACATCTAACTTGCGGGTTGCATGATTTGGCGGATCCGGATGTGGAAGCTACTTCTTCAACCTAGAACATTAATACTTGAAAGATATACTTCAGCCTAACATTAACGCTTAGAGCGCCTACAGCGAGTACCAGTGCTACTTAGCGCGTGACGACTCCATATCCAATAATCGGCTAAACCCATTATTGTACAAATGCATTACGACTTCATCTTCATTTTTATAAATCGAATTGAACATTTCGCGCGACGGACATCTAATTCCCCGCTTCTCGCGCAAATCCTTCGTCACGCAGCTTAAGCACAAAAAATAAACTCTTCTACTCATTACGCAAATCGTCTCTTTAAACCACTTCTTCCAGGATATAATCGATCATACATCCAACTACGATCCATGTTTTCTAAATCCTAGTACTACGTGTGCTACAATAAAAATTATCATAAACAATAACTAATTACTTTTCACTTCATAAATAATAAATCAAAATTAATTTATATTTTCTTACTTACATATTCATACACATACATACACATACACATATACAAATATCATATGATCATATACATATATACATACACATGCATACACATATACACATTCAAATATTTACATACACTAACAATGTAAACATTAATTAATTATAATATAAATAGAATTTAAATAATTTAACACATTTTATATATTATGTTATATATATTATGTTATGGTAGCGTTAATAATAGTATTAAAAATATAATAGATTTTAACAACTTAAGTGAAAAATGATAATATAATGAATTTTCAAAAATATAATAGATTTGAACTTAAACAAATAAAATGATAATATAATGAATTTTCAAAAATATAATAGATTTTAACAACTTAAACAAAAAAATGATAATATAATGAATTTTCAAAAATATTATAGATTTTAACTTAAACAAAAAAAAATGATAATGTAATGAATTTTCAAAAATATTATAGATTTTAACAACTTAAACAAAAAAATGATAATATAATGAATTTTCGAAAAACTAATATATTCTTGTATTTCACAATTATCTAAAAAGTATTAAAAATAATAATGAATACATACACACACATACACATATACACATTTACATACACTAACAATTTAAACATTACATTAATTAATTATAATATAAATAGAATTAAAAAATTTCAAACATTTTATATAATATGTTATAAATGGCGTAAATATTATTCATTTTAACTAACACTCTATTAATTAACAAAAATAAATAACATTTTAACACATAAATAACAACATTTTACACATACACTCTATTAATATTAGTCATTTTAAGTACTAACAATATAAATAACAAAAAACTAACAAGTCATCTATCAAAATTTTTATTAATTTTTATTAACAATAAATTATCATGATTGTCGAAAATATAATAAAATTTAACAATTTAATCAAAAAAATGATAATATAATGATTTTCAAAAATATAATAAACTTTAACAAATTAATAAAAGAAGGATTATACAATGAATTTTCGAAAATTTAATATATTATTGTATTTTCTAACTATAATGATAATATAATGATTTTCAAAAAATGATAATATAATGATACATTAAATTTATTTTTAACTTATATTTCGTATTTTCTAAATAGAAATTAAAATTTAATAAATATTTTATTTATTTTATTTCGTTTTTATGTATTTTTTTAAAAAATTAATATATTATTTGATTAATCGATAATTTAGTATTTATATTATCATAAAAATATTAGAAACAACTAATAACTTCAATAACTAACCGGTGGTGCTGAGAAGACTCTGACTTGATGCTAAACCGGAGTCCTTCCAATAAACGAACAGAGCTCACCAAAATCAAACAACTCCTAAACAAACAACACAACAATTAGTAACTAATAGTTTATAACAAAGCATAAGCTAAAATAAAGTATAAACCAAAACAAACCTTCAAAAGTTTGAGAGAAGAAAAAAAACTGAATTTAATAGAAGATTGAGTGAAGAAATGTTAAAGTTTAAGAGAGTGGAGAATTTGAGAATTTGATAGAAGTGGAAGAGAGAGTGAAGGATGAATGAAAGTTTAAGAGAGTGGAGAATTTGATAGAAGTGGAAGAGAGAGTGAAGATGAATGAATCGTAATATAAGGGGTGAATGAAAACAGCCGTTGTGTTGCTTGTGTGGTTGTGGCGGATACTATACATTTTCGGCGGAATCATTGTTTTAACCGGCATGACGTTTAGTGGATTGATTGGTACATTGGTTTCGGCGGATTGATTACGCGTCAAACGAAGCAACACATTTTCGGCGGATTTGTTGAATGTTTCGGCGGATTGACTATGCGTCAAACGATGCAGTACGTTTTCGGCGGATTCGTTGATGTTTTCGGCGGATTTTGAATTTCAAAATATCCCGCCGGATTTACTTTTATGCGTTCCGTGGATTTTCTGCTTGTTTTTCGTGGAATAATTTTTTTGGCCCGAGAAATAATTACTCATTCATAATCCGCCAGAAATGCTATAATTCCGCCAAAAATGTCACAAATTCCCCCGGAAGTTTCTTGGGGATTAAATCCCCCACAAATGACAAAAATCCGCCGGAACGTTTCTGAGGGATTAAAATCCGCCAGAAAGTCTTGCCTTGAATTTTCTGTTTTTCTTGTAGTGAAAAAATGTCTTTCACAATGACAGTCCCTTCGTCAACTCTATGCCAATAAACATACCTATCATGCTCCAAATAATTCATCAACTGTTGTAGTTCAGTCCTACCCTGACGATTAGTTGATCTTATCCTTGACCATATGTTGTGAATTTGTTTCAAATTGAAGTGGTTGTCTCTAGGGTAAGTAGACCACAGCTCGGCCAAGATTCGATTCAGAGCAATCAAGTTTCTATTAGAATTGTACATAGCAACGTCAGAATTGACAATAGGTAGTATGTTAGCTCAAGAGGATGAAAATGGTGTCGAAAGGGCCATTTATTATCTTAGTAGACTGTTAAATGATGCTGAAACAAGATATCATCCTATTGAGAAACTATGTATTTGTTTGTATTTCTCTTGTACAAAGTTAAAGCAATACATTAAGCCTGTTGATGTGTATGTTTACTCGCATTATGATATTATCAAACACATGTTGTCAAAACCAATACTACATAGTCGAATTGGTAAATGGGTTTTAGCTTTATCAGAGTATTCATTAACATACCAACCACTAAGAGCTGTCAAAGGTCAAGTAGTGGCTGATTTCATAGCTGACCACTCTGTGATCGAAGAGCCAACGTGCACGGTTGACCTTCAATCATGGAAATTGTTCTTTGATGGTTCAAGCCTTAAAAATGGTACTGGAATTGGAGTCTTAATAGTATCTCCAACAAAAATACCAACAAAGTTTAAATATAAAATTGAAGGAAATTGCTCCAACAATGAGACAGAATATGAGCCTTAATAGCAAGCCTTACAAGAGATGGAGTAATTAAAAGTACTCTGCTAACAAAATAGTTAATGCAACCAAAAAAAAAAGGGTTTTTTCTTTTGTACCCCCACCCATTCCTCTAACACCCCCACCCAAAACGAAATCCCCAAAATGCCCTTCAAAAAATATTTTTTTTTCACTAAATTACACGAATCGTATATATCTCTTTTGGGGCATATATACGATGGGGAAAATTTAGACATCGTATATATGTTAATTGTGTGTATATACGATTGATGCGTTTTAAGTCAATCGTATATACGCAAAATGAACGTATATACGATGGGTAAAAATTTGACATCGTATATATGTCCCAAAAGAGATATATACGATGGGCTTTGGTTTTGTTAGCAGTTATGATTTTATTACCAGTTATAATTTGAAGTCTCGCGATTTGATTAACATCAACGGTACGTAGTGCTATTGGATAAAGTAAACGCGTATAATTACAAAAACGCGATATAGTATATATACACGTGTAATACAAAAAATGTGTGAATCTATCTACAAGCCGTCAATAGAATCATCGGCTAAATCTATACATCTAGGCGCATCACTTTGTGGTGAGAGGCGCGCGGGAGGACACATAGATCGCCATAGGGTAAAGCGTCCGGCATACGGATGCAACCATGAAGCGGACTCGTGCGTAGTCTTTGGTACCACTTATTGGGGCAATAGGAGGCAACGGACAAGTGGGAGAGATTGAAAGATTCAACCGATGTACATTTTGCTTGTTCGAGCAGAGATATGATTTTCAACTTAGATGAACTGTAAGTACCTCTCAAAAAGCGGATAAGTGAAATTCATAGGTAAAGAAAAGCGAACCAATGCAACATTATACACGTTGCAACCATATACCCCATCTCGAACCGTCAAACCACTTTGACTCGGTGACGTCCAGTATGACTCGATAGTTAAAGCTTTGCGAAGCTCTAACGATCGGTTCTTCCCAAACATGTCGAGAATACAAGGTTTCCTGTCCTTTGTTTCTGAATCAAAGCTTGCCTGTCGAGGCGAGTCCTCACCATGTGTCAAGTCCAACCCGATTGCTCTAAAACCGCGATTACACGTTGGTTGTCGAATTCCCCAGTGTGGGATCTGGTTAGTCCATCTTGAGATAAATCGCTCCTTGTGCGTGGTCAACCATGTGTCGTGCACATATTTAATGAGCGGGTTTATCGAGAGCAAGCGACCTCAAAAACTTGATTAGATAGATAGTGTGACTCATCAACGAGAATCAATAATACATAGCGGAGAGATTCGACCTCCTCCCGTCTATCCTTGTGAACCAACTCCTTAATCTTGGCTTTGACATTTTTGTAACATGCCAATGACACAATAAATTTGTAGCGGCGGAAAGACATCAAGAATAGCGGACATCTGGTAGAGATCTCTGCATGCATCAAGAAAACTGAGGATGAATAGAATGCAACTCACATATACCTCGCAACGCTCGAATACCCAAGAAAATGAATAGCAAGCTCACCCCAATATAAGCAAATGCAACGTGGAAGCTTATCTCGGTGTTTGTGACTCCCACATCTATAGAAGAGGCAAATTATATCTGTTGGTCTTGTAGGTTGAGTCGAGAATGAGAACTTTGGGAAACAACTTTGAGCAACTTTATAGAAGTGGGATGAGCCCACATGATATCATCGACGATATCAGTTGCGGAATCTTTCTAGACCAACATAGATAATTATGGGATTCAATCAATCTCAACACCTCACGAATGTCCGTTCTAGGACCCTCTTTGTAGGCCAGGTGTTTGTGGCCACGCCTATATAACTTGACGAAGACTAGTCACATTCTCCGGATCTAGCTTCTTCAAAGCGATAATAGTAGCTTTTCGGTCCGACATCAAGATCCGCATGCTCGTTAACGAGCCTTTGCGCCTCGATGCACGCCCCCGATAAACAAGTACCAGCGGAAGTTTTGAAGCAACTTCGTGCGTGTGTCTACCATATTTAACCGTGACACACCAACCCCCACGGCTAACAGTGCAAGTAGCTTTCAATCTAAAAGGACAACCTCTCCTTTTAGAACCGAAAACCCTTGAATCATTAGTAAACCCGCCTTGTTTGTCGCAGCCAAAAACAACTTTATCTCGCCTTCCCCTCTTTCCAGCTGCTTTCTCGGATCTCACAACAACAACAACTACACCGATAGTTCTACCAATGACTTTGGCCCACTCCTCCACAGCCTGTCGTGTAGAAAATATCTACAAAATATATAACTTACTAAGTACTTAAGTAAATTAATTCCATTTACCAAACTTGAGTAACAAAATTATACCGTATCCGTCGTGAAAGTTAATGTAGTATCAATATCAACAGGTATGGCCAACCGTCGGCATCTGCTTCTTTGTGGCGGGTCAATATCTGTTCCAACAAAGCAGATAACAACTCATTAAAAAGCGAAAAAAATAGCCCGATCGTATATACCTCCTCTACCATGTATATCGATGGGTATTTTCACATCGTATATACATGGCCCGGATGTATATCACGATTAGATCTTCAAAGCCCACTCGTATATAACCTATATACGATGGGTAATCAACGAAGCATTTAATAATGCAATCGTATATATGCCTTGAAGGACATATATACGATGAGTAATCAACGAAGCATTTAATAATCGCGATCGTATATATGTCTTGAAAGACATATATATACGATGAAGTAGTTTTAGTCGGCGTTCGTTAATTAATGTAATCGTATATACGTCCATCGAGGTATATACGATGCGTTATCTAGTGGGTCGAGTCGGAAAATTAATGAAAGTCAAAAAGCGATTTAATGCCAGGGGTAAAATGGGTATATCACAAATGGGTGGGGGTGGGAGGGGATGGGGTGGGGGTATAAAAGAAAAAACCCAAAAAAAAAAAATGCAAAGGATATTAAGAGTTATTTTAGATGCGCTTGGTGTACAACTCTTATCTTGTTTTTTGATAAATAATGTACAACTTTGAATTCTAAAGTATGCTAAGTGTTTTAGATCGATCATATACCTATTACTTTGATTTTCTTTAGTGCGTTTGGCACATGTTGAATTTGAGATGACTTATTGGGAATACAGGAGTTTGGGCATGTATTATTTTCAAACACCAACATCAAAAATTTCTTTGGCAATGACTTGTTCATTTTCTCAATGCAAATCGTGAGTCTCACTGCACAGGTTCTAAAGTCCTCTTGACCTCTTCCACGGTGAGGACCACTACTACCTAAAATCAAATTGTTTACTCGTCAAATGAAGAAAATATGGTTCTACGGTCATTTTCTAGTTTTGACAAACAAAAATATAATATGGACAATAATCCAAAACAAAATCTTAGTAATACCAAAACCCACCAAATAACATTTCAAAGTCTTGTGATCATGAAAATATAGATGGACGAATAGTGGGGGAGCCGTGCTCAGATGGTCCGTTGTCTTGTTCAAAGGTTAAGCAAGTAAGATAAATAAGTAAATTTGAACAATTATAAAAGATAAAGAAGTAAATGTAATAAATAATAAAAATATTAAACGTGACATGGCGGGCATTGGCAAATCTAAGACCCCGTGTCAAGAGGTGCAAAAATTACAAAAGAAATTGGTTTATGAACAGGATAGGTAACCTAACTCATTAATCAAAGCACGTTCGACTTCATGGACAATCCCAAAGATGTAACCAACCCAAACGCTGCCGGCAAATAGCACGTAGCTCGGATAGAAGACACGTGTCACATAGAGAAACCTCAACCGAGGTACACGTGGACCACGACAGAGGGAACTGCAACTGCCGACGAGACAGGACCAGAACTACAAGAGGAAAGACAAAGGAGAACATCGACGGACTTCGAGGCGAAAACAATACACTAAATGTAAATCGGATCTCTCGATCCTCCATTGTATGACCTCGGATTAATCAATACATTAACTTCGTTTCTAGAACAGTTTATAAAATTGTTTGAATTTTTATCTTCAATATCATATATTGAATCACTGAACTAAGAAACCAAATTACATGTAAATTCTCAATTTAGTTTTTATGCTTAAGTAGTCCCTAAAATTTGTGACGTCAATCAAGTTAATTCTTAATGTTTTATAAGTACTAACTCTTGTCTCATTTATAAGCAAAAACTATAATAAGCGATAAACACGATACATCGCTTATTGATAAACTTAAAAAGTTTTTTTTTACTTATTAATGAGACAGGAGGGAGTAGTTCATGATGGAGATTGATGAGACAAATTTTTAAAATTTGTAGAGACTAATTTAACATATTTCACAAACTTTAGAGACTACCGATTATTTTGTACGCGTTAAAGATTAAGTGGAAGAGAGAAATTACCTCCCTATATATATATATATATATATATATATATATATATATATATATATATATATATATATATAAGATGATAATAATAAAATACCTTAATTAAATTTAAAAAAAATACGATGTATACCCTTGCAGCGCACGGGTCATACATACTAGTTTATTTAACAGGAAAGTTATAAGAACTGAAGGATCTAGGTCAACATAATAAACTTAGGGGATCAAAATAAAGGGTAAACTGTCATTTTGGTCCTTAAATGTGTAAAGTGTTGTCATTATAGTATCTGAATATCGAAATTGCAAACACATCCTCAAATGTAAGTCATTTTGGTCATCAAATGTGTTTTTAATTAATCGTTTTGGTCCTTAAATATGTTTTTTGTTGGTCAGTTTAGTCCCTAAAATTACTGAAAAAGAGACACTTAGGAACGTGCTTGAAATTATGATACAGTTAGAGATTATAATGACAATGTCTCACACATTAAATGATCAATATGTCCAATTACCCCAAAATAAAATTATATAGACCGGTGCACCCCGTAGGATGCACCTAGCTCTGCCTAAACATGTGACATGGCATGCGCCGGCATAGCAATTTGTTAGCCACGAAAGCACTAACTTATAAGTTCAAGACCACTAGTGCAAATGAAAGTATAAGTGGAGAACAAAAGTAAAAGAAACATTTATCAAGAACTATTAATGAAAATTCCATATTATTATATAGGCATAAATTATTTGATAGAAATTATATAGAAGTCTTACACATGTGTAAGATTAGTCTACTCAAAGGGTGGTCACATCACAGACTCAAAGTCTATAAATGGGAGACAATACACTCAAACGAAAAAACCATCTTCAACATTAAACCATTTGTTTGCCTCTCAACTCTCATAATTATCTCCAATGAAATTGATTTTATGGCTTTCCCTGCTACCCCTCTTCCACATAAACCTGAGCACTAAAATTGTTTTGGTGAATGGCCATTGTCTTGGTCATCAACAATCTCTTTTGCTCCAGTTGAAGAACAACCTCATATTCAACCACACCAAATCCAAAAAGCTGGTTCATTGGGACCAAAGTGATGATGATTGTTGTGAATGGAATGGAGTAGCATGCAACAACAAAGGACATGTTATTGCCCTTGACTTGAGCCATGAATTTATCTCTGGACAAGTTGAAAGTAGTCTATTCAAGTTGAAGTACCTGCAGAGTTTGAATTTGGCCTATAATAATTTCTATTCTGAGATCCATTCAGAGTTTCAAAAGCTAAAGAATCTGAGGTATTTGAATTTTTCAAATGCTGGATTTAAAGGGCAAGTTCCAATTGAGATATCTTACCTCACAAAGTTGACAACTCTTGATTTGTCTAGCACATTCACCTCACAATATGCTTTAAAACTTGAGAATCCAAATATTGCAATGCTTCTGCAGAACTTGACAGAAATTGAAGAGCTATATTTGGATGGCACAGCAATACTACCAGCCAAGGGAAAGGAGTGGAGCCATGCTTTATCTTCACTACACAATTTAAAAGTTTTGAGCATGGCATCTTGTAATCTCTCTGGTCCTTTAGATTCATCACTGGTGAAGCTTCAGTCTCTTTCAACACTTCAACTGAGCCAGAACAATATATCAAGTCCAGTGCCAGATTCCTTCGGGAGCTTTTCCAATTTAACCACTTTGCAACTCAGTGGTTGTGGGTTGAGTGGAGTCTTTCCAACAAATATATTCCAAACACCCTCACTGCAGGTGCTTGATGTGTCTAATAATGTTGGTCTTCATGGTTCTCTACCAAATTTCCCACATCAAGGATCTCTCCAAAACTTAAACCTTGGCCATACAAATTTTTCAGGACCTCTTCCAGAGTCTATTCACAATTTGAGGCAATTGTCTACATTAGATCTATCAAATTGCCAATTCAATGGGACACTTGCCAACTCAGTCTCTGACCTTACCCAACTTGTTCATCTAGACTTGTCATTCAACAACTTCACTGGTCCTCTTCCATCTTTTAACAAGTCCAAGACCCTCACAGTTTTATTTTATCTCTCAATCATAACCATTTCAAGGGTCCAGTTCCATCTACCCATTTTGAGGGCCTTATAAACCTCATGAGCATTGATTTAGGAGATAACTCCCTTCATCACTGTTTAGACTTCCATCTCTTCAAATACTAATGCTCTATTGGAAGATATTCCAAATGCTCCTTTGTCAATATTAGAGATGCTTGATTTAAGTGGCAACAATTTTGAAGGGCCTATTCCATCCTCTTTCTTCAAACTCAAAAGACTCCTTTCCTTCAACTTTCCAAAAACAAGTTCAATGGTACCATACAACTTGATGGCTACAAAATTTGACTACACTTGATCTTATCTTGCACACAACAACTTGTTTGTTGATACAAGTAGTATTAGGCATGGCCATGAAGCATCATCTTTTCCCAACTTGAAACATCTTTGGTTGGCTTCATGCAATTTGAGAGCATATAAACCATCACTGGACTACTTAGACTTGTCAAGCAACCAGATTTCAGGAACAATCCCCAACTGGATATGGAGATTTAATTATATGGTCGTCCTAAATATTTCCTACAACTTTTGACAGATTTTGAAGGGCCTTTGCAGAATCTTAGTTCAAATCTGTTTAAACTTGACATTCATTCAAACCAACTACAAGGACCTGCTACAAGGACCTACTCAAGCAACAGATTCAGCTTTGTTAACTTAACAGACATTGGTGGTCACATCACATGCCTTCCTTATATTTTCAAACAACAGTTTTGATGGAAGAATCCTTTTGTAACATTTCAGGACTTCGAGCACTTGATCTATCCCACAACAGCTTCAATGGCACGATACCTATGTGTTTGATGAGAAGAAGTAGCAGTCTCAGGCTATTAAATCTTGGTGGAAACCAACTCAATGGCCATGTTTCAGATACATTCTCAACATCATGTGATCTAAGATTTCTGGATCTCAGTGCTAATCACTTGAGGGGAACAATCCCAAAATCTCTGGCTATATTGCAAACACCTACAGGTTCTAAACCTTGGAAACAATCAATTAATTGATAGATTTCCTTGTTTCTTGAAGAACATATATATGCTCCCTCAAAGTCATGATTTTAAGGACAAACAAATTGCATGGAGATATTGGATGTCCCAATAACATTGGTACCTGGGAGACCCTTCAAATTGCTGATCTAGCAGCCAACAATTTCAGTGGTACTTTGCCAGCATTGATGTCTGATGAAGATAAAGGTGGGAAGTTTGGACATTTATATTTTAGTCTCTATGATGACTTCAATCCTGTGAATTTCAAGTCAGCTATAGTAGAGCTCAACAGTGAGCTACAAATGAAATTAGCTAAAATTAACTCACCAGAACCACCTTTTTTGATTGACCACATAATCACTCACTCATATCTTTGAGGATTCAGTTACAATTGTCAACAAGGGTAGACAACAGAATTTGGTTAAAATCCTCATTGCCTTCACTTCCTTGGATTTCTCATCCAACCAGTTTGAAGGGCCAATACCAGAAGAGCTTATGAAACTCACAGCACTGCATGCTCTTAACTTGTCACAAAATGCTTTCTCAGGCAGCATCCCTTCTTCTTTAGGGAATCTAAAACACCTTGAATCCTTGGACTTGTCCAACAACTCATTAACTGGAGAGATTCCTACAGAGCTTGCAAGCTTATCATTTCTTGAAGTCATGAACCTTTCATGTAATCATCTGGTGGGAAGAATACCCACTGGGACACAAATTCAGTCATTTGAAGCAGATTCATTTATAGGCAATGAAGGGTTATGTGGACCTCCACTGACTCAAAATTGCAGTGGGGAAGGAAGGCTATCACCACAAGCATCTGAAACACCTGATTCTCATGATGGGAGTTCAATTGATTGGAATTTCTTAAGTGACTGCTGAGTTAGGATTCACTTTTGGTTTTGGAATTTTCATCTTCCCCCTTATTTTCTGGAAGAGATGGAGAATGTGGTATTCCAAGAATGTTGAGGACTTGCTTTATAGGATATTTCCTCAGCTTGACTTTCTATATCAACATCGCGGAGGAAAGAAGTACAGAACTCTGAGATGGAAGCCGTATTGATTCTAGTTTGTAGTATTTTTTTGTATTTCTGAAATTTGCATTTTCTTGATTAGTATGAAAATAAAGATAAAATTTACATTGCATTTCAAAAACTTAACAGCAACCTAACAAAAGTTAGTTGCTAACATATCAATGCTTCAACTAAATTCAAAAATACAGAAACAACATAAATACTATATTTTTGTTTCAAGCGTAATATTTTTTGAAACTGCAAATTCAGCAATGCACTTGAATGTAATAAAAATGTTAATTGAATTGAGTATAGAATCAAACAACAATATCCTTGTTATTCAACTTACAAGTGTCAAGTGTCAGCAGTCATTTTACAAACGTCAATATTTTCTTGAGTGAAAAAGCACCACCATTGTAGTCATGAAATAGGACTTGTATATCAGTTACTGCAACAGAAAACAATACCTTTATTAATATACATTTAATCTGTAATTGTTAGTACAATAGGAGTGTTATTCACTATTTAGCATGTAAAAGAATGGCATATTTACATTGATTTTTGGATATGGGCCAAAGTGTCGTCTATTTAAGAGTATTTGTTGTTAAAATAACACCTTCCATGTCATTTTTAAAAATAATACCGACCCTTTGAACCATTAAATTAGACACATATAAAGCAATCCAATTAACAGTATATATAGCGGCACATAAGATTTGAGGCAAATTAATTGAAATGTTTCTAAAAAATCCTTGACTAAGCAAATATATATTGGAATTCTCATTTTATTTAGTGGCAGTGGCAATGAGTTTTACATGAGAATGAGAAAGAAAAAAGTTTGATGAGAGAGTAAATATCCATTAATAAAATTATAGGACTCTAAAATGATCCATTGGGTTCACCAAAAATAAAAATAAAAAGACAAAATTACACTGGGAGTCCTTTAAGTTATTTAATTATAACAAGTTGGTCATTTAAGTTTTTTTCGTAACACTTAAGTCCTTTAAGTTTCATATAGTATACTGCTTGTTAGTCCTTTTTCATTTTTATTACAAAAAACTTAATTCGCACTAACAGAGTTGATGTGGACGTGACGGAGGCTACCTATCATCTATCTTGAAAGAATTTGGTCCTTTAAGACTATTGTCATGTAATAATTTGGAATTTTCAACTTAAATTTTTTTAAAAAAATATGGTTCATCTTCTTTTTGATTTAAGTTGAAAGGACCAAATTGTTACATGATAGTAGTCCTAAATGACAAAATTGTTACAAGACAGATGACATGTAAACTCTGTCTGTCACAGCAATGCGCGTCGGTATGTTAGTGCGAATTAGATTTTTTGTAGAAGAAAAATGAAAAAGGACTACTTATGTACAAATTATATAACTTAAAGGACCAACTTGTTACAATTAATAACTTAAAGGATCTAAGTGGTACGAAAAAAACATAAAGGACCAACTTTTTACAATTAAATAACTTAAATAACCCCTGTAATTTTGCCAAATAAAAATGATCCATTGGTATTTCTAATGTGCATTTAAAACTAAATGAATAATATGCATTTGTTAAGCATTAAGAATTTATGATTCAGGGACTTGATAACATATCAATTATGCCTAGGGATGGCAATGGGCGGGCGGGGCGAAGTCTTCCATTTCGCCCATCCGTCCTCATCCTCGTTCTCCTCCACATTTCTCCCCATCCCCATCCCCACGGATCCGGCCTCATGAGAGACACAAAAGTTTTATTAAAATTTAGCAAAAATATAAACTAAAATATAATAAAATTAGAAAAATATATAAAAAGTAGGACTAAAATTCAAAAGTTTAATATTTTAATATAAAAAATATAAATGTTAGTCTTACTTTTATATTTTAATATTTAGAAAGTATAAAAGTTAGAACAATTTAATATTTTGTTAATATTTTAAATTAAAAACACTTATAAAAAGAATAAAAAAATTAATTACTTATAACATAATATATATCTATAATAAGAATATTTATGTAATATATTCGGGGCGGGGGTATGATCCCCATCCCCACTTCTGATCATGAGGAGGATTTTCTCCCATCCCCATCCCCACTGAAAAATCACACCACCCCATTCTCCGACAGATCGATCGTGAGATCTCTACTTGCGAATAGAAATTGTCACCCTTAATTATGCCAAAGAGGGAAGAGCAAAGGTACTGTATAAATTAAAATTTTATAGTAAAGGATAAATATAAAGAAATTACGTAGACTACGCATACATAGATAATCAATGCGACACTTGCTGCTGCCGTTAGCGAACAGCAATTAATCTCTGTCACAAAATAATTGAGAGGACTGGCCACTGTGTTGTGTTGTGTTGTGTAGTTAGAGGGAAATGCAGGTGGAGGAAAGAGAACGATGGATTGGTGGAAAACATTAGGGTATTATTTTTCGTACCCCCCAAATTCCCTACCACACCCTCATAATTTCCCAATTGGACAAAAATACCCCTACTTTTTCCCAAAAATTACATGGTTTTGTTAAAAAAAAAAAAAAAATTGGAATTTCGGAATTACCTCTAATTCCGAAAGATTTTCTAATTACCTTAGAAGGGAGGTAATTCGGTTGAATATGAACGGAATTACCTCACTTCGAGGTATTTCAAATTCTTTCGAATTACTAGGTAATTCAAAATCTAATTTTTTTCAATTTTAATATTTTCTAATTACATTTATTTTTTGAGCGATGGGCGAGTAGACGATCGACAACGTAGTAAAGCGGCGAGTCTTTTGACCAACGTAGAACGAATAATTTAGGCTAAAAATCGGTTTTGGACAACATACTCGATCGTAATGAAACCACAAACCATTAGAAGCGAAAAAATCAAGAATCAAGACTCCCGTAGAAGGGACTTCTTACGGGACTACAAATTTCAAAATCCCAAATTCCATCGTTTACTATTTTTACGATTTTTTTAATTTTTCATAGTCTCCAAAAATCTAAAAAAATTTGTATAGCCTTATTTTGGTTTTGTTAGATTTTTAGTGGTGTTTTTATATTTTTTAGAGTAGTTTTGACTATTTTTAGTAGCCTTTTAGTAATAAAAATTAAAACAAATCGTATATATACGCATTTGCTGGTCTGGATTGGCGGGATGCCTAGATGTCGCCTGCTCACCTACTTCACGTGCTTATTTTCAGTCATTTTTAGACATTTTGGACCCATAATTGTATTTGTACTCCTATTTTATGTTGGTCATTTTATATATTTTGACGTATTGTTATTAAATCGTAAATCGTTAGTATCATATTTCCAATAAAACGCGTTTAAATCTTAAGACCAAAATATAAACTTTTAAAAAAAAAAAAAAATTAAAAATTTCGAATTACCTTTTTAGAGGTAATTCAAATTTTTCATGATTATGAACCTAATTACCTTTTTAGAGGTAATTCAAATTTTAATTTTTTGAACCTAATTACCTTATTTTGAGGTAATTCCGAAAATTTAAATTTTTTTTTTTTTTAAAACACAGGGGTATTATTGGGATTTATGGAAAAATGGGGGTGTGGGAGGGAATGAGGGGGGTACGAAAAATAATACCCAAAACATTATAATTGTTGAGTTGGGTGAAAGGAAATTACTTGGCTTGTTTTTTTGGACCCCACCCTTTTCCCTTATACCCCACCTACACCAAAACCCCAAAAATGTCCTTTGTAATCTATCTATTTTTTTAAAAAGGCTCATCAGATATATATATCGATGCGTAGTTTCTTAACACATCGTATATATATCTTTCTAAAGAAAATTTGTTTTTTTTTTTGGTAAAAAAATTTTAACGGCCATGATTTCACTTTCAAAGTTGATCAACGGTGTGAATTGCACGACAAAATCAACGGTTGATAACCTTTTACCTAAACTATAAATACCCACTCCCACCATCACTATTTTCACCCCAAAATTCAACTTCCTCCTTCTCTCACACACACACACAGTGAAGATGATGCAAGCTTCGCTAATGTCATACTACGAGCCTTCTTCTCCTCACTCGTTCATTCTAATATGGGGTTTCTTGATCATCGAGGAATCATCTTGCAAGATGATGGTATAAGTTTCAATGGGAGGGATGTTGTATCGTGTAGTTAAAACATCGCATATCATTTGTTTGCTCTTGGCGAAAAACTACTGCGGATGGTTCAACCAGAGAACGACGAGCATGAGATAATTCGTATCGTTTATCGGAAACCGGAATGGACTGATGGAGGTCTTCATTGGTTTGCCGTGGATGTCAACACCGAGGATGACCTCCGACAGATGATGTCCAATCATATTATGTTTAAATGGAAGAGTTACATTCATCTGTACGTCGAAACCAGAAGGACCGTCGCTGAGATCCTTCGTCGATTAACTCCACCAGCTCAGTAGTTTCTATTGTATTTTATTTTTATCTGTCTATTTTTATTCTAGTTGTTTATGTTTTATCGCTTGTGTAACTTTGTTTTATCGAATTAATGAAATCAAAAAAAATTGAAAACTCGTAAAATATAACACCTGAAAAAAAGTAATAATAAATTGCCAACATCAAAGTAATATGAGTTCAAATACATAAAAAAACAAATACAAAATCCATAACGTCGTCACCCTCGTCCTCGTCCCCGTCGTCTAAGCTCCCCAGAAATGTCAGCTGGTGCTGCCATCCCCACCAGCCTATGGAGTGTCCGATCGCCCGATCGCCATGTGTGATCTCGCCATCACGAATCCTCCCTACAAGCGATCACAACCTCCTCACCCACCCGGCTCAAAGATCATCGTATCGTAGCTCTGGGGAGGGTGTCCAGGCCTCAGCTACTGGTGATGGTGGAGCCGGTAATAGTCTGGGGATAGAAGCACGGACGTACCACTCTAAGTACCTACGTACAGTCTCATCCGGCCGTCGAGCAACCCGAGTAGTGCGCATGATGTCATCCACATATGCCATGAAGTGGACGATCTGAAAGACGCAGATCGAGATGACTCGGACGACCTCTCGAGAGAGGTCAGCGGGATGATCTGGCGTGCACCAAACTATCGCGAGCACTGCTCCGGGCATGTAGGGAACTCTGAAGTCAGCCCAGCTGATGAAGCCCCTATATAGGGAGATCTGCTCAAAGGGTCTAACATCCCTGTGCTCCTCAAATGGCCGCCAGCAGACATCCTCTGGCCTCATCTCATCAATCATCTGCCTGTAGTGGCTCAGCTTCAGGTGATTTGACTTCTTCTTCCTGAAGCGCCCAACTAGTGGCTCCGCACCGGGTATATGACCATCCCTCCTCTCCGCCATGTGAGGGTAATACCACATGATCCAAGATTGAAATGCGAAAAATAAACAACAGGTGTAATTAAAAACTATTTACCCAAAGACAACCTGAATTAAGAAAAAAATTAAATTAAATTTACATTCATACCTGGAATAGGCTGGCATACCCTCCACACTGCTGCGTGACCCTCAAAGAGGCAATGTTCAAGGAGTCATACATGGCAGCTAGTGCACCTGCACCTCATGCATAGCCTCCAAGAACTCTGCACTCATATCAGTCAGGTAGAGCAGCCACTTAGCCTTCGCCCTGTCTCCAGTCTTCGTAGTGAAGATACTGTAGGTCAGAAGCAGAAGCAGATAAGCCCTCACAGCAACTGTCATGCCACCACCCTTTGCCTTATTACGCTAAAAAATCTGGACAGCCAAGAGAAACTGTAATATGGACCTCCTTTAGTGTTGTTAGCAGCCTCAATCCGTGAAACACCAAGATAGGTCTCTACAAGATATGTGGCATGCTCCAAGCTCATAGTAATGGTAGCAGATGTGGCATAGTTCCCCTGGATGGGAAGATCACGACAAGTAAGAGACGTCATCGGAGTGATCGTCATTTCACCAAATGGTAAGTGAAATGACGAAGTATCTGAGTGTCATCTCTTGATAAAAGCCGACAGCAACTCATGGTCTACTGTGGCGTGGCCAGTGTAGAGAAGTGGGGCCAGTCTGGAGTCCCTGGCCACTGTGGTACGCTGAAGTAGGTCTTCGTACTGTAGCTGCAGCCTGGTATGGACTTTGTTGCCATGAGCCCATACTTTCACAACACGTTGATAATCTTGAATTAAAATTAAATAAATGATGTAAGCAAAAAGTGCAGACTATGTGAGTTAAATAAATTATTTATGCAAAAAAATTCAACTTACCGGGTCAGCGCGTACTGAAGTGCAGACATGATCTGTCAGGTCAGTGAAGAGAGAGGGTTGAGGCTGAGGCTCCTCCTGATGCCCCTGATCCTGTTGAGGCTCCTCCTCCTGATGCTCAGACATAGACTCATCTGAGGAAGACATATCAGTCTGAGACCCCTCATACCCCGAGGTGCTCCTGCGCGATACTCGGGAGGCGGGGAATGGTAATGAAGAGGCTGGGGATGGTAAGAAGAGGTCGGGGATCGTACGGTTGTGGCTGGTACTGAGGATGTTGGGGCTGGTACTGAGGAGGATGGGGATGGTACTCAGGAGGCGGCCTCCCCCGATACCAATCCTCATGCTGACTCTGCTGCAAGAAATCCCCGTGATAAAAATCTCCAGCGTCCTGATACTGAGGCTGGGGATGGTCTATATTTTTGGACCGACATACCCCACTCTATTTTTGGTACCCCACCATTTACCAATATACCCCTCATTTTGTACCTCACTATGGTACTCACGGTGGCTCCGGTGAGTGTTGAGCCTGCGCCGACTGTCGATATCCCGTCTCTTCGCGAAGCATGCACGGTGATTATGCCTCCTCGTCCTCGTGCTCGGAGCAATCGAAGATGACTTCTCTCTCTGTGATAGGAGATACCTCCCATCTCCCTCTGGGACGACTGTCCCTGTCACTGCGGTGTCTGCCGGACACTGCACGCAAAGGAAAAAATATTAGTAAAAAAAAAATTAAAAATGCCCATCGTATATAACTTAAAGGATCTCGCCTTAAAAATGCCCATCGTATATAACTTAAAAAAATTAAAAATGCCCCCCCAATCACGGCGAGAATCTCGCCTTCCATTTCGGTTAGAGAGGGAGCAAGGTCCGATGGCGAGAGAAGAGCATAACGAAGAGGAAGAGAGGCGGCGAGGGAACACGGGCGGCGAGGAGCGTAATCAGAACATCCTGCATCGCTTACAATCGCTGATCGCTTCCCACGAACCAACACGAGTCTTTTCAAGATGCTTTGTCCTCACTTGCATGATTTCTCGAAAAACTTCGGAAGGTCACCCATCCACTACTACTCCGAAGCCAAGCACGCTTAACTATGGAGTTCTTATGGGATGGACTCCCGAAAAAGAAGATGCATCTTGTTGGTATAGGTAGTTCAAATAAATTCTTTTAAGCCTTCCTTCAATCATGCGATCCCATACCCGACACGACCTCGGGATCCTCTCATTCGGTGCGTATTCGGTTCATTCACGCGCCCGCCGCTTTGAAGTTGCGGAGCCGCTCTTTGCCATGCCACCTTTTTGGGCACCGGCGATCACTCCCGCCTCCTCGGCCGGATGTCACATGCCCACCGGCTTCCGCTTGGTTGCGTCCTCGAACCACACCGTCTTGGGAGAGGTCTGCTTTGCTCGATACCATTTGTAACATCCTGCATCGCTTCTACAATCGCTGATCGCCCCACGAACCAACACGAGTCTTTTCGGCATGCTTTGTCCTCACTTGCATGATTTCTCGAAAAACTTCCTGAAGGTCACCCATCCCACTACTACTCCCCAGCCAAGCACGCTTAACTATGGAGTTCTTATGGGATGGACTCCAAAAGAAGATGCATCTTGTTGGTATAGGTAGTTCAAATCAATTCTTTTAAGCCTTCCTTCAATGCATGCAGTCCCATACCGCACAGCCTCGGGATCCTCTCATTCCGGTGCGTGTTCGGTTCATTCACGCGCCCGCCCGCTTTGAAGTTGCCAGGAGCCGCTCTTTGCCATGCCACCTTTTTGGGCACCGGCGATCACTCCCCGCCCTCCTCAGCCCCGGATGTCACATGCCGCGACGTCCGGTCGTCCTTTGGCCGGCGTCGTTTTTGGTGATGGTGGAGGGCAGGTTTCGGCGCGAGAGAGAGGGAGGAGTGCGTGGATCGGGAGAGTTGGAGAGGGAGGCGTGGATCGGGAGAGTTGGAGAGGGCGACGGTGAGGGGCTCGGTTTCGTGGTGGTTGCTGGTTCGGTTTTGGGGTGGTTGCTTCGCGGTGGCTCGCCAGAGCTTCGCCGGAGAAGACGAAGTCTCCGACGGCGTTTTAAAGGTCAGCCTTTTTTCCTTTTTTTATTTATTTTTGTTTCGGTTCACTGATATTCTCTTCCTCTCTCCTTGTTTCTGTTCTCGTTCAATTTTTTCTTTGTTACTCTGGTTTTGGTTTTTCTCATTACACATATATATATTTAAAACAAACGAAACCTAAATCAGCATCTGTGTTTAATTATTTTGAGAACCTGAACTTCTAGATCTGTTCTTATTGGAAAACCCTAAACTGAATTCGATTACCATAAACAGACAGATATATTTTTCTTTTACACCATTCTATTCTTGTATTTTGAAATCTACCCATAATGAAGGTTTTCACCAACTTTGATTGGATTTACTGATTTGTTGTTGAGTGGTGATCTTTGCTTGTTTGTGATCTTGCTCTGTTGTGTGTTTCTTTCTTTGTTTGTTTGTTGCTTACAGCCTCTTCTTTGACCTTCCTTTCCCTGATCTCAGAAAATTGTTTTCTAGGTGATTAGGGTTTCAGTGCAAAACCCTAATCTTTCTTCGGTGATTTTTTACCTCGAAATTCGTGTCCCTTGACTGCTGCTGTTGACTGCTTTTTATATTGAAATTCTAGGTTTAGTAATTAATGATTTTGAGCAGGCTTTGGTATTTTTTTTTCGTGTTTGAGTGGAGCGGACCGGTGCCCAGCTACTTGGAGAGCAACTCCTGGAACCCCAGATTTGCTGCGGCTGCTTTCTATTAATTTTTTTGTATTTTCGGATTTATTTATTTTTGTATATTTTTTGTTATTATTTTTTGTATTTTTTGGACATTTGGGCATTTGAACACTTCTAATTTGTAATAAAAATTAAATAGATTTTTTTTGACATTTTTGGATTATATGACACTTTTAAATCGTAAAACACTAAATAGAATTTTTGGCATTTTTGGACTATACATATATACTCAAAATAAAATAACTGCACAAGACGAGAATAATAATAAGAAAATGAGTCAGGCCAAATACAAAGACGAGAACGGGCCAGACTAGACGAATACGCTAAAACGAGACCCAAATAGAAGAAATTGGCTCATTAACTAAAAACACTAAAATTAACTTTCGAATTGCTTTCTTAAGCCTGAACTAAAAAAAAACAAGCTAAATTTCTAGAAAAAAAACGACTTTTGGTAGACCTCCATTTATGTATGACTAAGCCCAAATCTGAAGATTAAATTGAAGAACGCATACGAAAAGATCGATCATTCGCGTGCTGCGCCTAATTTAAACAACGGTATTTCGATTTAGTTGGTTGGATCAACGAAATTGGCTTAAGTTAAAAGGGCGGAAAAATTAGGGTATTACACACTCGTATATACGTTTGTAGAGGTATATGCGAGTGTGATTTGGTCAATTATAGATATGACCAATAATGTGAAGAAATTGTGATTTTGTAAAAAGCAGTGTATTTTAGTCTATTCACTTTGGTGCATGGGGTATGGGGAAAAAGCGTGGGGGTATGAAAAAAACAATCCTATTCTATTTTTATTCATTGTAAGATTCTCTTTTCATCGTGGCTAGGTACTGTATATAGTCACATGGTGTAATGATTGATACACAATAAGAAAATATGAAAAAACTTAGTTGTTTAAAATTTAGTGTAGTTTTCTCTCCTTTCTTTACCAATTCCTTATTCTCATTTTGTTCGATACTCATCCCATTTTTGGGTCACTTACACATACACTAACTATTAAATACTAACAATCTCCTTAACTAATAGCTAACAAACCTAACTAGTAGCTAACAACTAACTATATCTAATCTAATACATAACACATAAAAGCTATGAAGATTAAATATACTAGTAAAAAAAGTACTAATTACACAACTATAGATATAGTTTGCTCTTAAATCGTAAAAATGCCTAAGTCATACAGGTTACAAGACTTCAAAACACTTAAAACGTTATACAGATACATATGTTGTTTTGGAGTCATACAAATTCAAAGTCATAAATGGATGCTAGGCCTAAAACATTTCAAGCTGACACATACATGCATAATAAGCTTTCAAGAACTCAATTCCATAAGGATTTCAAGTAGAATATCTTCACTCAATTCCATCCTGCCAGCAGTGCTAGCGGGAAATTCATAAGCTGTAGTAGGTGATTAAAAGAGAATTCCTTATCACCCACATTAAAATACAAATGCAATCAAACATTATTAACTGAAACAATTTTGATATTTTATACATTTAGTGCAAATATTGAAGTTCAACTGCATGAGAAAATAAGTCAACACTAAAAGCTCATAAAATATAACTATCAGTGTTTCATCTTTCCAATATGTCCTGTTTGGTACTTGGACTTTGGAAGATGAGCGAATCAGGTATGTGTCGATGATAGACTTCGATGGATGAAGATTAAGTCTGGATAATTGGAGATTGGCCTCCGATGGTCCAAGGAAGCTTGCTTTAGCATTATTTGGGGTGTTCTGCATAAACACTCACGATCTTAAGTTAAGAATGTAGGAAGTGGAGAGGTATATAAAGAATGAGAATGTAATGAGAGTGTGTACTTGGAAATGGAGGTTGCACCTCTATTTAAAGACGGAAGTGTCGTGCACGAAATGCTCGGATCACGGCGCTTAGATCCTCGATCGTTGAATGCGGACGTTTGCTTGTGGAGCACAAGTTGGGCCGTTTCAAGTACGGAATTGGGCCAGACCCAAATCTAATGGGGTTTTGGTCCAGTCTGGAACATGTCCCTCCCCCCATGGCGTGGGAAAATTGCCCTGTTTTGAAGAACTTGTATTCACAAAGCAGTTTAGTAGGTGATAAAGCAACATGATTTTATAATACCTTTGATCGTAAATATGCCTTTGAAGTTACAAGAATAGCAGCAAATTTATTCGTAAATATGCCTTTTTATAAACCTATTTTCCACATTGCAATTTACATGAATACTGAAATCTACATATAATTCCTTAGGGTGTGTTAGGGAGTTTGGAGGGGAGGGCATGAGACTAATAGTGTAAATTCTATAGTGATAGGGAGAAAAATTATCCCCCTAAACCCTCCCAAACCCCTGCTCCTAGTTCATTTTTGGAGTCCCTCCAAAATCTCCAATTTTGGAGGGTTTTGGAGGAGATCCAAAATAAACTAGGAGCGGTTTGGGAGGATTTAGGGGATCATTTTTCTCCTCATCACTAATAAATTTACACTATTAGTCCTATGTCCTCCCTCCCTCCAAACTCCCAAACACACCCTTAGATTTTTAAAAGGGTTGGTATTATTTAGGGATGACAATTAACCGAACCAACACGAACAAAGTTTGAAACTCGATTTGATAAATAGTTAGTTGCACTCGGGTTCATGAACCAAATGAGTTGAACTTGAACTAGGTATAACTCAACTCTTTTTGCTCATGAACCAGCTCGTTAATTATATATGTATATATATTATATAATATTTATTCTAATATAATCTTTATATCACTACATAATTTCAAATTATATTATTAAGTTTCTCTAAATATTTTTATTAAACTCTTAAGATACGTAAACAAAATTGCTTCAAAAAAAGAAGATACGTAAACTAAATATTACGTAATTGTTTTTTTTTAAAACATACTATTAAATTGTTAATTTGAAATGTCAATGATCTAGAATTTTTGGTTTTTTTTTCACAAGAAAGAGATTTATTTTTATCTTTTATTCATACGCGTCGAGCTGAATCGAGCTGCTCGAGAGCTTGAGCCAGTCGAGTTCGAGCTGATAAAAATAGTTCATGTCGAGTCCCAGGAAGGTAGCTCAGTTGGCGAGCTAAGGGACATGAAGGAGTGCACCATATGAGTGCAAGAAGGAGGTCCCGGGTTCAAGCCCCGGAAACTAACATTTCCCCCACCCCCACTAACAATTGCCTATCTAAAAAAAAAAATAGTTCATGTCGAACTCGAGTCGAGTGAAGAGCTGAGTCGATTTTTATCGAGTACTCGAGCTGAGCTGAAACAAGTTCGACTCAGCTCAACTTATTTCCAACCTTCCTATTATTATTTAGTGACTAACAACTACCAAAGTCAATTTCTTTTGTGTATGCATCTGTGTGACTAAATAAACATCTCAACCAATTCAAAAGGATGAAGAATGTGTCATTTAAATCTAATCTAACTGGTTGCTTGATAGTTTATTATGGAGGGAGTAAATCACTTGTACAGAATCAATGTTAGCTTAGGACCCTTGAGGCCGGCACCTTAAGCCCTACATAGAATTGCATTGCAAGATAGAAATGCTATTTGAAGCCAAAATTTAGGCCCATGTTTCTTCCAACCCCTCTACTCACTAGACACCCCTAATTTTGCTTTAATTCCAAATTGCTCTCACGTGGAAATTAGGTGACATTTAAAAAAATGCACGATTCAGCGCACGTCTAATCGAATCAGTTCGATTGGACCTCCACCAAGTGTTGTAAAATACACGGTTCGATTGTTCCAAATCTGAACCGCTTGTTTTGTATGGTTCGGATGTGTCAAATGCGAACCGGTTCGACTTTGGGAGGGCCGAACCTGCCTGATACTTGACAGAAACAGTGGGTTTCTGGATAGCAACCTGTGCAACAGTTTTTTTCCAAAGAACTTGTAATTTCACGTCTAAAATAACTACTTGAATCAAACTAAATCACTCAATTAGAGCAGAAGACATGATATTGTCTTAATAGAATTGTCTTATACATAAACAAACAATACATTCACAAAGAAATTCAAATAAACATCAAAATCAATCTTTGCTCAAGTCAACAACTTAAGGAACATGTGAATAGGGGTTTAAAGCTTTATACTGTTGCAAGCATCCTGTATATTGCTTGGGCCACTCCTTTGCTATGTCTTTCTTCCATTTTGTCCAGTAGGTAAGTGTTCCTGGCATTACGGAACCTCTCTTCATAAATTTTGCTCCAATGACTAAATTTGACTCTGCTTAGACTCATCTCAAAATGCCGCTTCAACTCACCATGTTGGGTCTTAAGCATCTCATTGACTGAATCTCAACACTTACATATATCGCCCCTACTGTCATGTAGAACATTTTTTAAAGCTGAGTGTGCCGACTCCACACGGTTGGTGGTGGTGTTGCCGAGGTGCATATGACGGTTTATCCACGCTACTACAAATCTCTCTTTATGGGGTTCGGTCCACGTCTTCTTCACATATGCAACAAAGTTGTCAAAAGGTTGACTTACCGCCTCAAATTGGCCCAAAAACTGGCCCAAAGCCAACTCATAAGCTTCCTCAGTGTTCGCGTCGACAACTTTCTGGAAATATTTCATGACTTCGTCAACTCGGTCCATCAGACGCTCTTCATCGCCCTCAGCAACAACCATGGGATGGATGTACAACCTTAACTTTGCCCTAACATTCTTCTTTATGTGAAATTGACACAACAAGATTTTGGAATCCGAAAAAACAATGGCCAAAGCATTCATAATAGTCGTGTCACAGTCGGTAAGTATCACCTTTGGCATATCTTCCGGTCTTCTAAACAATCCCTTCAGTTTTTCAAGAACACATGTAAAATTGCCCTTCTTCTCCCAATTGACATAAGCGAATGCAACCGAGAAAGTATGCTCGGTTGATGTCACACCGACAATCTCAACCAATAGATTCCTATATCGGTTCGTCTTGTATGTGGAATCGATCAACAAAACAATAGGAAATGTATTAAATAGCTCCACTGAGTCTGGTGTGCCCAAAAAATGTCTTTCACAATGTCAGTCCCTTCGTCAACTCTATGCCAATAAACATACCTATCATGCTCCAAATAATTCATCAATCATTTGTAGTTCATCTACCCTCGACGATTAGTTGATCTTATCCTGACCATATGTTGTGAATTTGTTTCAAATTGAAGTGGTTGTCTCTAGGGTAAGTAGACCACACCGCGGCCAAGATTCGATTCAGAGCAATCAAGTTCTTCGTCATTCTAGAAACCACTTCCTTCTACTCCTCTGTTAATCTGTTATCATGTGGATGACCTTGAGGGTAAGCCTGTAATGTGTGGCTATGTATGCCACACATAATAGTCAATATTCATCCTCCAAAACTTGCAACAACATTTTCTACTCCCCGTATGAACCATATCGGCATGCTTGTACTTACCGCCTTTTCACAAACTAGCTCACGTAATATTTTCCCGACCTGCGCCACGTTGTCCGATTAATTGATGACAATAACCATACCAAGAGTACACGCAATGAATCGAACATAAACCAAAGAACTCATCACGAGTAGCAAAGACTTGATCGGTTTGGTATGAACTCGAATGATCCACAATAATCGAATTAGCTAGGGATAGGGGGCCACTTTCATCCATCTTCAAACTTAAAAAATTGGGAAAAATGAAACAAATTGGTTAAAAACCAGAAATTCTGCATATTCTATGTAACAGGTAGGTTCGGACCACAGACTGCGAACCCGATCGACCCACGCTAGTCCGAACCACCTTAATACAAAGACCCTTATTTTAGTAGGTTTGGCGCTTACGCTTGGTCAAACCCTATGGTTCGGCGCCGCGGTTGGTCAAACGTAGGTTCGGCTCTGAAGGTCCGGACCGTGCGCGATTCGAAAAAAAGCATACAACGAAAAATGAACAAGAATGCGTGGAAAAAAAACTAAAAATTGATAGGATAAGCTACATACCGTAATGTTGATAATAATTAGAGGAAGATTTTAGCTTGAGATGTTAGATTAGATTGAGGTAAGGGTGTGGAGTGTTAGTGAGTGAGTGAGTGATGAGAGTGAGAGTAATGGGGGTTTAGAGGTTTTGGGGGTGTATGGGATGAGAGTGAGAGTGAGAGTGATGGATGATTTTGTAATTTTGATTTTTTAGTGAGGGTATTTTTGTCATTTCATAGGGAAAAGGGGGTGTCTAGTGAGTAGAGGGTGTTTTTGTCATTTCTAAGGGGGTGCAAATAATTTGCATAATGGAAACCTGTTAATTTTATCCTCTATTTTTTGAAGAGCTTATTTTTGAGCTTATGTAAATAAATGAATTTTATTGTATTATTCATAAACTTGTCAATGTAGTTTTTTGATAAAACAACTTATGGAGATACAACTTTCATCAGTGAGAACTTATAAATCATCAGAAAAACTTATTTATCTACATAAGTTATTTTTTATAAGCTCAAAAATAGACTCTTCCAAAAAAGGCTTTAATCTTTTCATAATGTAGAAATGTCGTAACGCTCCACCACTAATCTTTTGTTGTTGGTGACGACAAGGGCCCAACAGACCCAAAAAGGAGAGACTACAACTGGCTAGGCCTTGCAGACCCGTCCAAATCGAAAGCTATGTCACTGACCAAAAAGTCTGTAATTGAACCATAAATTACAAAACTACCCCTAATGGTTTCACTACTTTTGGCTAATTTATCAGCCACATAATTGGATTCTCTACTAATCTTCCCCTACGTAATATTTTCTCGGCCTACTTCGATTTCTAAAGCACTATGAACCAAGTGATGCACCGTGAGAGAAGACCAATGAGCTCTAGTGGTGATCAAAGCAAAAGTTTCCTCTGAATCTGTTTCAATTGTGATGTGCAGATATCCTCTACAATAAGCCAAGCTAAGTCCATGGTATATAGCCCAGAGTTCTGATTCAAGAACTGAACAATCATCAAGGCGAATATGAATTTACCTTGCGAATCACGAAGAATCCTGCCACATCCTACAGATCGGCCATTGTTTTGCATAGAACCATCGCAATTGAGCTTCTAGGTTCCAATTGGAGGGGGTTCCCAAGAGGAGTCAAGGTCAAGTTCAGGCTCGGACAAGTTCAAAGGTTGGAGAAGGGTTTTCTTCAACATGCAATTAACGATCCAGTTGACATGATTCCTAATCTTGATGATGGACGCTTGAGTGGAGTGGAATTTGTTGGAGAATATTCGATCATTTTGATTCCTCCAAATCAAATCAAGCGTAACACCAAAGAGAATAGCTCAACAGGGTTCATCACAAGCCTCCTCTTTTCGATTTAAATTGTTTTCTAACAAGTTTTTCTAGTTACCAGAGTTGAAGAAACACACCCCTGTTTTTAGACTTTGAAGCAACTCTAGATACTCATACTGTACCTGCAATCTCTAAAGCGGTTATTATACCCCAATTTTGTTCGCTCTCTATCTTCTACTTTTAATAGTTCGCGTGTTGTGAGTACGATCACTGCAAGATTGGCTTTCACACTCGTAGACACAATTCTTGTTTAATTAGGTCAACGTTCAGTCATTTGTTCAATCGGTCCGAGATGTCTTTTTGTCTAATTGGACCTATATTTGTGCGATCGGGTCTAAACACATCTCACTTAATCGAGTCTGATTTTGGATCCATCATTCGATCGGGTTTGGTTGTAAAATGTCAATTGGGCCTAAGTCTAGTATTTTGTTTTATTGGGCCCAGACTCTGTTTTTCCGTTTGGCCCAATTTAGCCTTTGTATTGTTTTCATTCAACCCAAAAAAACCATAAAAAATAATATGTTACAAAAAACACAAAAAATATAATAAAATAGGAATCAAAATTTTAATTTACAATTATCCAAAAAAAAATTAAAAAAACTAAAAAATTTAAAATATGCAAAAAATAACAGAAATGCAATTTTTTTGAAGACAACAGTGCTTCTTCTAGCTGGGGTTGTGCTTGCTCTACTTGTTTCCTTAATTTATTTTAATATATATAGTCAAAATGCCAAAAAAAATCTATTTAATTTAATTTACAATTTAGGCTTGTCCAAAATACAACAAACATAGAAAAATGAAAATAAAAATAATAAGTAAACATTAGGAGCAATTAGTAATCTTTGGGAGTCATGTCATTGCTCTCCTCCAAACTTCTCAAAGAAGCCCAATCTGCGAGAAACCAGTCAAAGTTGGTCAAAACCAATTAATATTAAACCTAGTATTTGACTATAAATAAGCAGTACAATCACAGTCCAAAGGGGGGCGCAGACACAAATTTCAAAAAACGACAGCACAGAAATTAGGGTCTCATCACTGTGAAACCCTAATCAGCCAAACAACACAGATCAGAAAAAGAGAGAAAACAGATCCAGAAAAATGTAGACACCACCCACCATCCAAACAACCACTGTCACCAACCCCAACAACCACCACTGTCACCTAACCCCCTCACAACAATCCACCCTCATCTCCATCAAACTTCACCACTAACATCCACCACCAACAGCCACCATCCAAAACCACCATGAGCCGCCACTAATCCCCAAACCGAATCACCTTTACGAGTGCGCCACCGCGAACTACCACCCCCTAACCACCACAACTGCCACGTAAACCAGGTCCTCTCTCACACAACGCAACCGACCCACCCCCAATCATCATCAAACCGAAATGCAATCACCTCCCAAACCGAGCCACAACCACCATAAACCACCCAGAACAACCACCATCAAAACCCCCACCATCGCGAGCTTCCGGTGCGCCTTCTCCCTCTCTCTTTCTCGTCGGCTCTCTCTCTCTCTCGCTACATTTTCCTCTCTCAACAGCCCTCACTCTCTCCGATCGGTCTCCCTGTCTCTCTCTACTCCGCAAATCTCGCTCTCTCTCTCTCTCTCTCAATAGCTGCGAGATTTTCGCAGCACCCTCACTCTCTCTCATGAAAACGGCGCTGAGGAAGAAAGGAACAAGATTAGGGTTAGTTTTTTTATTGGCCTGATTTAATACCTTTTATTGTCTATTTTACTCTTTAAATTTTTTTTACCAATCAGAACACTAGCTGCACCACCCATTTTAATAAAACACACTGTAAACATGAGCCCATGGTTCGCAGACAGCCCCAAAGATGAATCGGGCCTGTTGCTTTTTACACCCCCTGTTCAATTACACAACCCCCCTACAGCTAATAACACCCCCATTTTGCAATTTTTCACCTTTTCCTCGTTTTTAATTCTTTTAACTCAAATAATTTTTTTTATTATTAAATCAAAAACTTTGTTAGTGGTCTTGCGAAGCCTTTGCTTGCACGATTACTAGCAATGAGGAACTAGTGGTGACCACTTGGAGCCTTTGCTCAATTGATCGCCATGAATGCCTAATTTTTCTAAAGACTTTCATTAAATCAAAAACCTTGTTAGTGGTCTCGCGAAGCCTTTGCTTGCATGATTACTAGCAATGAGGAACTAGTGGTGACCACTTGGAGCCTTTGCTCAATTGATCGCCATGAATGCCTAATTTTTCTAAAGACTTTCATTAAATCAAAAACTTTGTTAGTGGTCTCGCGAAGCCTTTGCTTGTGTGATTATTAACAATGAGGAACTAGTGGTGATTACTTGGAGCCTTTGCTCAATTGATCATCATGAATGCCTAATTGTTCTAAAGACTTTCATTAAATCAAAAACTTTGTTAGTGGTCCTGCGAAGCCTTTGCTTGCATGATTATCAACAATGGAGTGCTAATGGTGGTCACTTGGAGCCTTCGCTCAATTGATCATTATGAAAGCTCAGTTTTGACAATTAAACAATATAAAAAATAAAAACTTGCCCAGAACTACGTAGCTTTGAATTCTCCATCGCACCGGGAGATACGTAGGAGCGGGTCCCCTCCGTCAAGCACAACAAACCAAAACATTTTCCCTTTCAAAAAACCAAAGCGGCTAACTCTCGTCAGCGCGCAAATAAAAATTTCATTAAGTCTTTTCAATCAAGAGGCAAATTTAAGTATTTTCTAAATCAACACTCAAAACCACCACGTTTAATTAAAGGTTCCTTTCGGTAGAAAGGAGATGTGGAGTGCTAATACCTTCCCATGCCTAACCGACCCCAAACCCAAATCTTCCGTTTTCCAAAAGGTCATTCGCCTTCCAAAAGGTTTTTCTTCAATATTTTCCTTATAAAAATATTGGTGGAGACTTCATTGTTTTAAAAGGTTGTAAACGAGGAAAAACCCATCGGGGACTTTTTCGCGCAACACTCTAAAGCTCTCGGACCGAAACACCAAATCACATTAGAATGAGAAAATGAATTGCCAAAACCCTAATAATTACCTATAAAAATAACACCAATTCATACAATGAGACACAAAGAAACTGAGAAAATCCCCTAAAAAAGATTAAGGGTTCACATCAAAACCCTAATCCCTGAAACAGTGAGTTCGAAATCACGTTATTCGTGAAAATTGGGAAAAAAAACTTTGTTACATTTAGCAATGGGTGTTTGTGGTGCGGTTTGGTTGATCGAGACAAAAAGTGAACCGAACCAAAGGTAAAACTACATGCGGTTTGGGTTGGTTCGTTTGGCTTCCTAAAAGAAAACCAAACCAAACCAATGCGGTTTGGATTGATTCGGTTGGTTCGGTTTTTTCCGAGACAAAATATAATTCAAAATGGAGTTAAAGTTAATTATAATAAAAATGACTAACATAAATTCTTAAGAAAAATCAGCTCAAATATATGTAGTATGTAAATTATTCTCTCTTAATTCTTTTAAGATAAATTTACGATCGTGTTTAAAAGAATTTGAATTAAATGTTTTATTGTAATTTTTAAATATATCATAACAATATGAATTGTTTGCAGTGAGTCGATGAATCAATTGGATTCGGACTAGTAGGTGAGTGAGAGTTGGTTTTTAGTTGGAATTAGGCTAATAAGTTAATAAGGATGATTGTAAGTCAATAAGCCTTAGTGTTACTTGTGGTTTGGTTTGGTTCGGTTGGTGGAACCAAAACCGCGTGCTGAACCAAACCGTGCGGTTGGTTGAAGAAAAAAAACCGAGAAGATTTTGCAATTTGCGGTTTTTGCACTTTTGAGTTTGGATTAGTTCGGTTTGCGATTTTTTATTGGGTTGGTTCAATTTTGAACACCCTTTAATATATGACTGAGTTTCCTTGGCCAAAATTTAAAGACATTGTCGTGGAATTAAAGATATTATCATTGATTTTATTGTTCCATTTGATAAGAGAAAAAGATAAAGCAAAAAAGCTAGCAAGAATAAAATGATCCAGCAACTACAAGAGAGAAAAGGAAATATCAGCAACAGAAAATACCCCACACGGCTCCTAATGGAGGAATGGAATAGTGTAAAGGCAAACTCTACCCATCCCAGGTTAAGCATATGATTCCACGTAGTCCCAAGTTTAACCACTTGATATGCCTTTGGTTAAGGATAGTCTTCCACGTAGTCCTAAATTTAACCACACCTTAACCCTGGTTAAAAATCCCCGGCTATATAACGACCCCTTGTGTTGCATGTCTAAATATCTTCGTGTACGTTAATCTTTTGCCTTATCTCCTTCTTACTACCAAATTTCAGTGTTTGTTTTTTCTTTTATAAAATTTAATGGCTGCCGCAGATGTTGAGTACCGGTGCTTTGTCGGTGGGCTTGCATGGGCCACCGATAGCAATGCTCTTGAGAAAGCCTTCTCTACTTACGGCGATGTCCTCGACTCGAAGGTCCGTTTCATGCAGGCTTCGCAGCGGATCTGACCCGTTTTGGTTTCGGATTCCGTTATGATCTGTGATCTCTTGTTACTGTTACTATGTGATTCTTTTATTCCCCGGCGTGTTACTTGATCTATTGTTCTACTACTGTTACTGTTACTATGTGATTGTTATTTTTCTCTCACGCCAATAGGTACGTTCATCTTCATCTTTTAATCAAAAGAGAAGATCGATCGGTTACTATTCGGTTCTGGTTCTGTTTTTTGTATCGTTTTTCTTTTGATTTGATGCGAATTGTTTCTCTGTGCAGGTTATCAATGATCGTGAAACTGGAAGATCAAGGGGATTCGGATTTGTTACCTTTGCATCGGAGCAATCTATGAGAGATGCAATTGAAGGCATGAACGGTCAAGATGTCGACGGACGTAACATCACCGTCAATGAAGCTCAGAACCGCAGTAGAGGCGGTGGTGGTGGTGGTTACGGTGGTCGTCGTGAAGGTGGATACAACAAAAACGGTGGTGGTGGAGGCTATGGAGGAGGTGGTTATGGTGGTGGAGGCTATGGAGGAGGTGGTTATGGTGGTGGCAGGGACCGTGGTTATGGTGGTTATGGTGGTGACGGTGGTGCCCGCTACTCCCGCGGTGGTGGTGGTGGTGGTGGTGGTGGAAACTGGAGGGACTAGATGTTTAGCTAGGTGTCTTGGGTTGGGTTGGGCTTTATTTATGATTCGATGTTCCGTTGTTTGTTAGTTGTTACTTTAAGTCGGTGAAACCTATCGGGTTTTGTATCTGTTCTATTAGTATGGTGGTCTTGTTAGTTGTTACTATGGTTATGGGTTGATTACTACCTATGAATCTATCTGGTGTGCATAAGCGATGGAATGAAAGGATAATCTCATTAGTTCGCAATAATTTTTCAAAGCTTTGATGATGCTCTCATAATTTAAGTGAAGAATTATATAACGAAAAAACTCGATTCGTGACCATGTCTTGATTGATTTGTGGTTAATAATAAAAATAAAATTAATTTACAAAAATGATTTAGCTCCTTAATAATCTTTGTCAAAAAAGCTCCTTAATATTCTTTGTCAAAAAAGCTCCATATTCCTTAATAACCTAATTGTTTGCGTGGATTACCTGAAGTTGGGAAGATTGGATCAACGGGTTGCACATATTTCGTTCAATTCGAACTGTCTTGACTTAAGTTTCAGCCCATTTGTTCGATCCATGACATGTTTTTTTGTGTGTTAACTAGTATGTAACCCGTGCGATGCACAGCTAAAAATATGAAATTAAATTAAATTAAATTTTTGAACAAAATAAATAGTATTGATAGATGAAAAAGATAATATTAATTATATGTAAATTGGTAAAATATGAAATTAAATAGTAATTTAAAAAAATTCAAAATATATTTTATTTATAAAATGAAATATTGATTATATGCTTTTTTTAATATTACAAAAAAATGTTTTATTTATAAATTTGTGGCTAGTTTAGGAACAAACATAGTCTTTTGCACCCAAAAGAAGGGAACAAATATCCAATTTGGAAGGTTCATCCGTTAGGGTTTTGTTGTCTTGCACAAACTCTAACAACCTTCATATTTGGTAGACTTGATTCATCGCTTGTGAAACTGCTCCTCACTACCATCGGATTTGGTAGAAGATAGATAACTTACATCCTTTCTCAGCAACCAAACGATCGGCCTCCTTGTGCGGTGATTTTTCGCTTCACCACCCTAAAAGTACCATCGATGATTTGATTTTCGTTTGTTTTTCATTCTCATTTTGTTTTTTGTTTTTTTGACGCTTCATTCTCTTTTTGTTGGAAGTATTCTTCCTAAATACCGGTTATTTGTCCTTGTGCCAATATCACTTGTGTTTGCTTTTAGTTTTTTGTGTTCAAATTAATACGATGACTTTTTAATTATTTAATTAGTAATAAAATATTTAACTTACATACACTACAAAAAAAGCTGAGATTAGCGATGGACATTTCGGTGGCTAACAGACTCATTTCTGTCACTAACTGCCATTAGCGAGGGAATTAGCGAGGGACCAGTTCGGTCGCTAAAACGCTCATCGCTAATCCCATTAGCGAGAGAAATGGAGGTCCGTCGCTAATTACCTAGGGACACTTCTGTCGCTAATTCCCTCGCTAAGTCTGACATACACGTTTCCCAAACCTGAATGACTGATTGTGTCAGTCGCTTACTTTATTTTTTTTGATGAGTCGCTTATTATTATTATTATTATTGTTATAATTATTATTATTATTATTATCAACATCATCATCACCAAGCATTCCAAATAGAGAAAGAGAGAGTGAGAGTGGTGGTGGTGGTGAATGGTGGATTAGGTAGAGAGAGAGGTTGTGTGGTGAAGAGAGAAAGAGAAGAAAGAAGATGGTGGTGGTGGTGGTGAAGAGAGGAAGCTCCAAAAGAGAGAGGTTGTGGTTGTGGTTGAGGAGAGAGGAAGTATGTTCGTAGGAGAGAGAGAGAGCGAGAGAGAGAGAGGGAGAGGAGTGAAAGAATAACTAATTTGATGGTGGTGGTGGTGGAAGAGAAATTTGGGAAAGTAGGAGAGAAGAAGAGTCGAAAATTAGAGGAGAGAAGAAAAGTGGGAAGTGAAAAATGGTGGTGGGTGAAGAGTGAGGTGATATCTGATCATGGGTAGGTGGAATTTAGGGAGGGATTTAGCAATGGACCACTTAATTCTGTCGCTAAATGCCACACACGCTTACCAAGACTCTACTGTGCGTCAGAGTGACAGGAATTTAGCGAGGGATTTAGCAAGGGACCACTTAATTCCGTCGCTAAATGCCACACACGCTTACCAAGACTCTGCTGTGCGTCAGAATGGCAGGAATTTAGCGAGGGACCAATTAATTCTGTCGCTAAATGCCACACACGCTTACCAAGACTCCGCTGTGCGTCAGAATGGCAGGTATTTAGTGAGGAACCACCTCAATTTCCGTCGCTAATGTCCTAAAAAAACGTGCAGTTTAAAATTTAAACTCCCGCCCTCTTTTGCCACGGAATTTTTGTCGCTAAATGCCACATTTCTGTCGCTAAATGCCACGTTAAACGAGATTCTTAGCTCCCTCGCAAACTCCTTCGCTAGTGTTAGATTTAGCGAGGGACCTAGTTTCCCTAGCTAACGTCCCTCGCTAATAACCATTTTTTTATAGTGATATAATATATTTTGGGTAAATATCATGTGCTTAACATGTTACTGAATAAAATTCAGTATTCTATTGCAAATAGCATTCACTCCTAGTTCTTCTGCCCACCTTAGGAAACATGGCAACCTTTTGCATCTCCATAGTACACTGCTTGTTTTTATCGGGGAAGATGGATGTGCAAAACTCAAATTCAAATGGTGAAAATCAATTGAGTTGCTGAATTAGAGGATAAGGCAACATTGCCAATAAAAACATCGCTTAAGAATTTAAACAACAATGGTCAGTTGGAGTATATAATACTTACTAATTAAAAGCATATTGCCCGATATAAACACAATGTCTTCTCTATATGAAAATCTTCATGCTAAATAATACAATCAAGTGTGTCAATATGAGCAAAGTCATTATTTTATACCCAAAATTCAGATTTACTGTCATGAAATTGTGTACCGCCAGTAGACTTGTTAACAATATGGAGTTAAAAGTATATGTAGGAAAGCGTTTTCCATCTTGTATAGAAAATTTAATGCTTAATATGATGTAAAAGCACATAATCTATTTTCCTAAAGTATGCTAATACACACTAAGGCAAGTTAATTGGTGTGTGCATTCAATAACTGTTTATGTAAATCCCATTTAACGCATTGGATAGCCTGAACCAGTTATGTCAATCCTTTCCTCTAATGCTTGCACCCATTCATCTATATAAAAATAAAATAAATAGGCAAAGCTAACTCATGGCATAATAGAGAATGACATAATTTGTAGTACAATCCCTTTCCCAATTCCGCTTTTCATATAATATTTGAGATGAAAATATTCAAGAAAAAATGATGGCACAAAATGACTTAGTTGGTCTCGAAAATAGGTTGAAGAAGAAAGAGTGTGAAAGATAAAGATCAACTGCAGAGTTGTCTAGAAGAGGGTGGTAGAAGGCCATTTATGTTAGATGTAAATCACTCCCGTTGAAGAGTATGATGAAGATCCTTTGCCTTAGATCGACACTTTCCTCGTTTAAGTTAAAACATATTAGCTTCCATAAAATTGTATATAATTAAATGAAAGTTAGATGTGCGCAATAGAGTTAATTAATATATTAATATATTAAATACATGTCAGAATTATTAAAGAAAAATTACAAACTTAAATCTAACAAAACAAAAAACCCCAAATAAACAAAACCCTTTAGGAGAATATTTATCTATATTCATAGGAGTCAATTCTAACAAATGCATCAAGCATTATTGTGTAATAAAATACAATTTTCGATAAGCATAATCTAGAGAATCATGAGATGATCCTCTTTTTTATAAGCCAAAGTTCTAAATGAAAAAAAAAACACACAAGTTGTGCTATATGTTGCGATTGGCAGGCTCTTATAGAGAGCAAAGAGAGAAAAACAAATACATGATCCTAACAAAGCTCTTAATAAGAAAATATTCATTAAGAAACCATCAAGTCTTTCGCAAAGCCACTCTATGTCATGCTAAGCATTCACCATTTTTGTTAAAGGGAGCACAAATTTGATAGAACCTAAAAAGAATCAAATTAAAGCAACCAATTAAACATTACACAATTTATGATTACATAAGAATCAAGTTCACCACATTCCACAAATATCATTAAAAAATGCTCCTATATAATTTAATAAATATTAGCTTTCTTTCTTCAAACATTTTACATATCAAGTACACATCCATTATTGTTGAGAGAGGAGCGAGTTAAAAAGGCTTATAGAACTATCAAGGGTACATTGATATACCTCATCATACAATATAGCAAATCAAACTCTATGTTGATCACCTTGATAAAATTTAGGCAAAAATCCTCATGTACTTCACCCCGACTTTTCCATTCCTTGGCTTCACCACTATCTCATACAAAATATAAAAGGGGAATATGAGTTGCCAAGAGATATATGAATTGAAAAATGAAAAGAACCAAAGCCAATGAAATGCTCCACTATATTATGAAACCACAAACAATCATCTTAGTCATAACATATTGGAACCATACCTTTGCATCAAGTAGCTTGTGTGATGTTGAACTAGCTCCCTTTCGCTGCAACTTAAAAGAATCCAAAAGTTATATTAAAAAAAGAATGATGATATGAGAAGGGAAATGAACAAATGCCTCTTTGGACTTGTATTTTTGATTAATTTTTTGAATTTAATAAGCAAATGGAGAAACGTATGGTGAAAGTTTTTTGGTTTTATGGATACAATTAACTTTGAATTGAATTTCAACTTTTAAACATTGCATAACGTAAAGTAAAGTAAATGACAATTATATTGGACATGATATTTGGCATTATCAATATATTTGGAGCTATTAAAGTTAATTTTACAATGGCTTTTCTAAATTGGAAGAAAATAGAATAATAAGCACTAAGTATCCATAACAATACATAATGCTTTAATTGAGTCTATATTAATATTCAAATATTGAATGAAATAGAGGTAACGATTCTCTATTGTTATGGATACTTAACTAGGACGATTACCCGTGCGATGCACGGGGAGGTGATTAACAGGCCTACAGATGTAGTTTCGAAAAAACATCAACATTTTATAAGGGGGGTATAAAAATACGCAACATATATATATATATATATATATATATATATATAAGACGAAGAGACAACAATAGCCCTTGGTGGGATGAGGCAACAATGTCGGTCCAAAAATATAGAATGGGGGTATATTAGTAAATAGTGGGGTACAAAATGAGGGGTACATTTTGATAATAAAAAAAGTGTTGGACAAAAAAAAAATTGTCAGGGGTATGTCGGTCCAAAAATATAGAGTGGGGGTATATTGGTAAATAGTGAGGTACAAAATGAGGGGTATATTGGTAAATGGTGGGGTACAAAATATAGAGTGAGGGTATGTCGGTCCAAAAATATAGAGTGGGGGTATATTGGTAAACAGTGGGGGTACAATGAGGGGTATATTTGTAAATGGTGGGAATAAAATTTTCCCACAAAAAGTGGATAAAAAAAAAAGAGTGTTGGACAAAAAAAAATTGTTAGGGGTATGTCGGTCCAAAAATATAGAGTGGGGGTATATTGAAGTGGGGTACAAAATGAGGGGTATATTGGTAAATGGTGGGAATAAAATTTTCCCACCAAAAGTGGATAAAAAAAAGAGTGTTGGACAAATAAAAAATTTGTCAAGGGTATGTCGGTCCAAAAATATAGAGTGGGGGTATATTGGTAAACAGTGAGGTACAAAATGAGAGGTATATTGGTAAATGGGGGGATACAAAATATAGAGTGGGGGTATGTCGGTCCAAAAATATAGAGTGGGGTATATTGGTAAACAATGGGGTACAAAATGAGGGGTATATTGGTAAATGGTGGGAATAAATTTTCCTACCAAAAGTGGGGAAGTCAACGATTGTGTATTAATTAAGAGAGATAATAAAAAAAAGAGTGTTGGACAAATAAAAAATTTGTCAGGGGTATGTCGGTCCACAAATATATAGTGGAGGTATATTGGTAAACAGTGGGGTACAAAATGAGGGGTATATTGGTAAATGGTGGGGTATAAAATATAGAGTGGGGGTATGTCGGTCCAAAAATATAGAGTGGGGTATATTGGTAAATAGTGGGGTATAAAATGAGGGGTATATTGGTAAATGGTGGAAAAAAAAATTTCCCACCAAAATGGCTAAAGTCAACCATTTTGCCTTAATATATAGAGATGCTTATTATTCAAATATTGAATGAAATAAAGGTAACGGTTTTTATTTTGCAAATAAATGGTCCACTTTATTCACATGCAATATGTGGCAAGTGACATGGATTAGTAGTTACATGTTGGAATGATTAGGCTAATTGAGGATGTGGAGGGGCTAATTGTTTGACACCTCAGATTATTGGCTTTGAGGAGCCTATATAAATGTATTATTAATAGATTTTTTGAATTTAATAAGCAAATGGAGAAACATATGGTGAAAGTTTTTTGGTTTTATGGATACAATTAACTTTGAATTGAATTTCAACTTTTAAACATTGCATAACGTAAAGTAAATGACAATTATATTGGACATGATATTTGGGATTATCAATATATTTGGAGCTATTAAAGTTAATTTTACAATGGCTTTTCTAAATTGGAAGAAAATAGAATAATAAGCACTAAGTATCCATAACAATACATAATGTTTTAATTGAGTCTATATTAATATTCAAATATTGAATGAAATAGAGGTAACGATTCTCTATTGTTATGGATACTTAATGCTTATTATTCAAATATTGAATGAAATAGAGGTAACGGTTTTTATTTTTCAAATAAATGGTCCACTTTATTCACATGCAATATGTGGCAAGTGACATGGATTAGTAGTTACATGTTGGAATGATTAGGCTAATTGAGGATGTGGAGGGGCTAATTGTTTGACACCTCAGATTATTGGCTTTGAGGAGCCTATATAAATGTATTATTAATAGATTTTTTGAATTTAATAAGCAAATGGAGAAACATATGGTGAAAGTTTTTTGGTTTTATGGATACAATTAACTTTGAATTGAATTTCAACTTTTAAACATTGCATAACGTAAAGTAAATGACAATTATATTGGACATGATATTTGGGATTATCAATATATTTGGAGCTATTAAAGTTAATTTTACAATGGCTTTTCTAAATTGGAAGAAAATAGAATAATAAGCACTAAGTATCCATAACAATACATAATGCTTTAATTGAGTCTATATTAATATTCAAATATTGAATGAAATAGAGGTAACGATTCTCTATTGTTATGGATACTTAATGCTTATTATTCAAATATTGAATGAAATAGAGGTAACGGTTTTTATTTTTCAAATAAATGGTCCACTTTATTCACATGCAATATGTGGCAAGTGACATGGATTAGTAGTTACATGTTGGAATGATTAGGCTAATTGAGGATGTGGAGGGGCTAATTGTTTGACACCTCAGATTATTGGCTTTGAGGAGCCTATATAAATGTATTATTAATAGATTTTTTGAATTTAATAAGCAAATGGAGAAACATATGGTGAAAATTTTTTGGTTTTATGGATACAATTAACTTTGAATTGAATTTCAACTTTTAAACATTGCATAACGTAAAGTAAATGACAATTATATTGGACATGATATTTGGGATTATCAATATATTTGGAGCTATTAAAGTTAATTTTACAATGGCTTTTCTAAATTGGAAGAAAATAGAATAATAAGCACTAAGTATCCATAACAATACATAATGCTTTAATTGAGTCTATATTAATATTCAAATATTGAATGAAATAGAGGTAACGATTCTCTATTGTTATGGATACTTAATGCTTATTATTCAAATATTGAATGAAATAGAGGTAACGGTTTTTATTTTTCAAATAAATGGTCCACTTTATTCACATGCAATATGTGGCAAGTGACATGGATTAGTAGTTACATGTTGGAATGATTAGGCTAATTGAGGATGTGGAGAGGCTAATTGTTTGACACCTCAGATTATTGGCTTTGAGGAGCCTATATAAATGTATTATTAATAGATTTTTTGAATTTAATAAGCAAATGGAGAAACATATGGTGAAAGTTTTTTGGTTTTATGGATACAATTAACTTTGAATTGAATTTCAACTTTTAAACATTGTGTAGCGACCGAAAAATCCGGGAAAGGATTCTTCGAAGTTCGAAAGGAAGTCGTCACCGAAATTCTAGTTTAAGGGCAAATTCGGAAAATCCCTTTAAGTTTTAGGACAAGGCATTGTTAGGGTTCGGGAGTCGTTATGTGTGGGGAAGGTATTAGCACCCCACGACATCCATTGTCTAATTACTTAAGATTTATTTAATAATTACCCTTTTAAAAAGACTTATTTATTTTTAATTTTTAGTGCTTGACAAGAGTGGACTCTTGCTCCTACGCACCTCGGATGCAATGGAGGAATCAAAGCTACGTAGTTCTTCCCGAAAAGGGTTTGTGGGTTGGTGTTTTTTTAGTGTAGGGGTCCTAGGATTCCTTGAATCAGATCACTCATCTTGACTAACCCGATTGTACAACCGACTTAGTCCCCTACTTTTTGAAAATGATTTTCGAGTTTTTGAAAGAAATTGGTTTGGTGTGAGGTGAGTTGGTTTTAGAATAGGTATTCTAGAACTCTGAATCAGACAAATTCATTAGTTACAGAACGCTGACTAACCCGGTTGTACAGGCAATCCGACTTAGTCCCCTATTTTTAGGAAAAATAGTTTGTTCAGTATTTATTAAGTTTGCGGGAGTTCTTGAATCAGCATGCAATTTCATTGGCCCTAAAATAACGACTAACCTTGTACAACCGAAACCGATTTAGCCTTTATTTGATTTCGAGAGAAAAATTGTTTATGTTTGAGTTAGAAAAGAATTAAAAAGAAAAGGCGGAGGGTGAAAATTGTAAATTGAGGTTTTATTAGTCGATAGGAGGTGAAAAAAGAAAGCCCAGTTCGCATAGGAGAGCCCAGTATGCGAAACTGGGCTTAAGTGGGGGGGCGTGCGCGTGAACAAGGGGGTGCGAATAGCGTTCTGAACATTTTAAAAAAAAAAAAAAAAAAAAGAAAGATGCTTTATAGGCCCAAAGTTAAAAACCAAAAACCTAAAAACACTCCCTTCTTCTCCCCATCAGTAGCCGCGCCGCAGCATTTCCTTTCCCACAATTCTTTAATATTACTCACTTTGGAGAGTAAATTGAAAAGGAAGCATAATCACCTTGTTGTGTTTGTAACAGAACTTTTTCTCCTCTTATTATCATATCCTATTTGGTTTTTATTCTCAGCAACCAAACAAGGGTGTATGAAAATATTATATTATATATATATATATATATATATATATATATATATATATATATATATATATATATATATATATATATATATATTATTAAAACAAAAGAGAAAAGAATAAACAAGTACTACTACCAAGTGAGTTGAGCAGTCAGATACAGACACAAAACAAAACACACTTTCAAGGAACATAGGAAAACGGATCAAAAGATTTGACAGCAAATATGATTGACTAGAAAGGAAACACGTTCAGAAATACTATGTAACGTGCTCAAAGCACGAGGTAACAATATAACTATGAGAACAAATGTAAAACTCACCATTTCACACTGAAAAGGAAAATGAATAAAAATTGAACCAAGGTAGTTACGTGTTTCTCGGGAGCGTTCTTTATTATTCCGACTTTCATTTAGGCTCCTCGATTACAATCGCTTGTAATCGAAAGCGATCGTTAGTGTATTCTCCTTGAACTGCTACTGCTGCTACACCTTCTTTCAGATCCGAAATTTAGAACCGTGTTTAATGGATGTGAAACTCTAGTCCTATTTTTGGGTGATTTTGGCAGTAGTTTTCTGCCTTGGTTTCTGTGTGTTCTTTCTTTATGCATGATTTGTTTGCTTATTTATATTAAAAACTTAGGGTTAGCATTTAATTACCTTTGACTAGGCTTTTGACTTTTGCAGATCTGGAATGTGGGCTTGCTGACCAGTCTTAGAGAGCAAGAACAGACCCCAGAGATTACTGATGCTGCTCCTTTATTTAATTTTCGATTTTTTTATATTTTTTGTATTTTTGATTATTGTTTTTTTTTTTGTATTTTAGAGATTGAGACATTTTGGATACTCCTAAATTGTAATAAAAATTAAATTAGCTCTTTTGACGCTTTTACCTCAAAATAAATTAAACGACTAAAACAAAAAAAGGACGGACAAAATCGGGTATAATAATTTGCCTCTCTTTATTTATATTTTACTAGAAAAGGTGAAATGCATTCAATTTTTCGTAGTAGAAATAGAAATAAAGATAGAATAAACGTCAATTTTGTCCGTTTAGGAGGAAGCGAAGGGTTTGAGAATGAAGGAGGAACGATTAACACTTGGCGCGTTAACCGAGAACAAAATGAAGGATCGCCGGGATCTCAAGGAGCACTAAGGCTCGAAGGACCACTCGGGGTTTAGAAGTCGCTGGGCCTTAATAGAGGACCATCGTGGTGCGAAGGAGCGCTACTAGCTACGGTACTAGTAAAACGATCGAGGGCCTTTAGATTCGAGCGGCGGGGTCAAGATCGATCCGAATCGATATGTTGACCAATAGAGGACGTCCACCATGTCTTAGGTGACACAATTAGTCCGAAGGACCACGCGGGTCCGGAAGGTCCGTCGGGCTCGACTACGACGTTTGCGACTGGGCCACTTAGGGCACTCAAGGAGCGTAGTGCTCTGAACCACCACTCTCCGGTCCGAGGATCAACTTGGTGATCCGTGATACGATATGAGATCAACGCTTAAAGCGGCCGATATTAGAGGAACAAAATAGGGACTAACACCGATCGTGTTTATCCGAGCACACCTAACAAATGCATCTACCGAGAAAGGGAAAACCAATCTACGTTTGATGAAGCAATTAATGCTGCAAGCAATGATTGATATCTGGTAGGATGTGGAATGCCTTTTTCCTTTTCTCTTTTTGCTTATTGCTTTTCGCTTTTTTTTTGAAAAATGATGAATGCCAAATGTGAAAATGATGCAAATGAAATGCTCGGGTGCAAATACTATGGTGCATGAGGTGATGATACGATATGATATGATATGATGTGATATGATATGATATGATATGATATGATATGACATGATATGATGTGATATGATATGATATGAGTGATTGGGGTATAAAAACATTTTTGGTAACGATGAGATGTGAGACTTTAGATGCGAGAAGCAGAGGTGAATATTGATCATTCTTTGAAAAGAATAGTTTTGATTCGATACTTCAGCAATCTCAATGTTGTTATTTACAGACACTGATGTGAAAAAGTATTTGCAAGCTCGCTCATTTTTCTCTTCCATTTTGATGCCCCATGATGACCGAAGCTTTAGGTCCACAAAGTTAGCTAAGAGAATCCTTAGCATTACATGATCAACTTGTGTCTCTCTCTCTCTCTGAAGCATTGTTTAGTAAAGATGTATAGTAGTGCAAATATAGATGAATGAGTCAGTTAAATTGGGGTTCTAAAGTCCTAGGTTATGGCCATTTGTGGCACATGAAGGGGTGAATGACTGACTGGTCTTTGTCAATGTCATGAAAGGTAGGTTTTCCCAAGCCAAGGAATGCAGGACTGCCCCAATTTAGATTTGATGGGGGTTAGTGAATAACTTGCCTCTGTCTAGATGATGATGAATTGGGAATGCATTGGCTTTGGAATGCACGGCGGAAAGCAAATAACTTATCTCAACGTATGGAGTTTGGTGTTGCCCCAATCGTAGTAAGGAAAAGGTTGCCCCGACTAGAGTAGCAGCATATAGGGTAATGAGTTGAGAAATTGCCCCGATATGGTTTTGTTGATGTGGATATAACAAGGGGATGAGATGGGTGTATGGTGAATGTCCTCATTTGTAGGTGGAGTGAAGAGTGACGGGGTTGCCCCACTTGGAATGGTATTTCGAATGGTTGTGAAACGTGATAGAGTTAGGGTTATGGGTTTTTGGAGTTTGTCTGGTATGGCTATAGGCTGGGTGTGGTATGGGATGGACACTGTACAAATTTCCCCAAGTTCAGATGGAATAGATGGTGAAAGGGATGCCCCACTTTAGGATCTAGGTGACGATCCTAGTATAAACTTTTGGTTATCTTTAGAATAACTCAGACTACAATAGTCTTGAGTTTGCTATGATGAAAACTATACTTGGTGATCACTAGACCTTGTCTTAGTATAACTGTAACTTGAATGAATCTTGTGGTGCAAGCCTTTTGATTTTTTTTTTCTTTTTTTTTTTGAGATATATATATTTTTTGAGCAAACATATTATAAATAAATAAACTTACTTGTCCTAAAATTAAAAACTTTGAGAAAACAAAAGCAATCGGTCATTGGTCGGAATGGATTTTTGGAGTTGTAATGTGGTTGATGGTTAATGGTTTATGAAGGAAGGGATAATTGGGCTCAAAGAAGATGAATTTTTTTCCTTTTTTATTGAGCGGTGTGATTTGACTAACGGTTAATGGTTTATGAAAGAGGGGGTTTATTAGGCTCAATGAGGTGTTTGAGGTTTTATTGCGATAAGAACCTCTTACGTGCCTCATGGTAGAATGGATCTGTTTAGGGATGTGACTTGGCCAAGGGTTTATGAAGGATAGGATATTAAGGACAATGGAAGTGTTTGGGGGTTTGTTTCAGACAAGGATCTCTTATGCATTTAATGGCAAGAAGTATCAGCTCGTAATTGTACCACTTTTGCTTTTTCGTGGTTTTTCGATCCTCTTTTTTGATTTCACTTTCTTTTTTGATTTTGATTTTTCTTTTTCTTTCTTTCGAGCTGAGTGACTTGATAAAAATGATACCCCATTTTTGATGTGGAATTGATCCTTGTCTAGGGTGATTGAAAGGGTTTTTAGATTTTGGCTTAAGGTGGGTAGCACGGGTTTTTTCGAGGGTATGAGAAGATGGTCAAACTTCATCATGATTGCTCGTTTTCTCAAAAATTAACTTAAGGACAATAATTTATTTACTTTTATATATTTGCTCTTTTTCTTTATTTCTCCCTTTTTTATGCCCTAATTTTTGCTTAGGCCGCTCTTACGAGTTTTCGACCTAACGGGCCTTTTTGCATTTATTATTATTATTTTTTGTAAAGGACTTGCACCAAGGGAATACAATGTTGATAAGGTATTTTGGAGATCACAAATTTGCCCCAGTGTGAGGGCCTCAAGTGTTATTCCAATAGTGAGAACAAACCAAAAAGTCGACTAGTTAGGGGATTATGTACTTTAGGGTGGTCGGGGCGGGATTAGACTCGGACGGGGGGTGATGACGAGGTAGGGATATCAACTGACTCAAACAAGAATGAAGTCACATGTCATACACAAATTACTACACGAATGCTTCGTAAAGAGTTAACAACAGTTTTAACATGAATGAAATTTTGATGGACTATTTTGGTCATTCATCATGGGGTGGATGAGATGCAACGCTTTGTTGAAAAAAATGTGAACGAGCTGCTAATTTGAAAAATTGAGTGTCTTGAAACACCTTGAGCTTGCAACTAAGTATGGCTAAACTTTTTCACAAAGAATTATTTATCTCACAAGAATGTCTCACCTCTCATCACAATCTTTCTCTAAAATTATGTTTTTTTTGTTTTTATAATGCATGATGTAAGTATGCAAATGAATGAATGCGCATGAAATGAGAATGTGAACGAACGAATGCACATGAAATGTGAATGAATGTATGTGAAATGCGAATGTAATGTATGTGTATGAAATGATAATATATGATTTTATTTGTCGCGTCGGGGAATTATAAGTTTACATTTGGAGAGTAAAGTACAAAGTTTAACTTTGACTTTAGCATGCATGGCTTCTCTCCAAAATAAAGCTTTTAATTCTCAAAGGTCATAAAATGTGCACGCAACATAAGATGTTTATCTTGTTGTTTTTTTTGTTATGCAAAGAAAAAGAAAAATGTGTGTGGTATATTTTCTAAAAATGTAGTAAATAATGATTTTGATTTTTGACTTTTTGATTTTTTTTTTTGGATAAAAGACGATATGCATTAATGTTTGTTTGAATGCAAGGGTATAGAGCTCCTTCGTGACCCTAGAAGGGTACCCTATGGAGTGGGTCTAAAGTTTCTTTTATAGTGGACCTCACAAGGGTAGTTCTAAAGAATCCTACACATGGTTCCTAGAGCCAAGGACCCCAGTCAAGAATACTGACCCCGACAATAGGCAAGCTATTAGAAGGGATAGCATCCTCAAAAGGAATCAAACTCTAGGTGAGATTTCGTGACCACCCAACGAAACGTACGTCCCGCAGGCCATCACTACGCAATCTCGTTCTAACTTAGATATATGCTCGAGTCCGGGTAGAGGACTTTTCTCACAAATGTGTGATGTGTATAGGTGCAGTGTGTGCAGGAGCAATTTAAAAACAACCCAAAAGCTGCAAACAGACAAACAAGCATATATACAAATATCGTCTTCTATCCTAGGGTTTACACAAATAAATAACATAATTATGCAAAAGCAATTAAATAAATAAAAGGATAAAAATTGAATTAATCCTAAATTAATTAGACTAGGTAATGACTCTCTAAAAATAAATAAGTCCCCAGTGAAGTCGCCAGCTGTAGCGACCGAAAAATCCGGGAAAGGATTCTTCGAAGTTCGAAAGGAAGCCGCCACCGAAATTCTAGTTTAAGGGCAAATTCGGAAAATCCCTTTAAGTTTTAGGACAAGGCATTGTTAGGGTTCGGGAGTCGTTATGTGTGGGGAAGGTATTAGCACCCCACGACATCCATTGTCTAATTACTTAAGATTTATTTAATAATTACCCTTTTAAAAAGACTTATTTATTTTTAATTTTTAGTGCTTGACAAGAGTGGACTCTTGCTCCTACGTACCTCCGGATGCAATGGAGGAATCAAAGCTACGTAGTTCTTCCTGAAAAAGGTTTGTGGGTTGGTGTTTTTTAGTGTAGGGGTCCTAGGATTCCTTGAACTGTACAGCTCACTGCTGACTAACCCGATTGTACAACCGACTTAGTCCCCTACTTTTTGAAAATGATTTTCGAGTTTTTGAAAGAAATTGGTTTGGTGTGAGGTGAGTTGGTTTTAGAATAGGTATTCTAGAACTCCTGAACTGTACAGCTCATTAGTTCTAGAACGCTGACTAACCCGGTTGTACAACCGACTTAGTCCCCTATTTTTAGGAAAAATAGTTTGTTCGTATTTATTAAGTTTGCAGGGTTACTGAATTGTACAGCTCATTGGCCCTAAAATAACGACTAACCCGGTTGTACAACCGACTTAGCCTTTTATTTGATTTCGAGAGAAAAATTGTTTATGTTTGAGTTAGAAAAGAATTAAAAAGAAAAGGCAGAGGGTGAAAATTGTAAATTGAGGTTTTATTAGTCGATAGGAGGTGAAAAAAGAAAGCCCAGTTCGCATAGGAGAGCCCAGTATGCGAAACTGGGCTTAAGTGGGGGGAGGCGTGCGCGTGAACAAGGGGGTGCGAATAGCGTTCTGAACATTTTAAAAAAAAAAAAAAAAAAAAAAAAGATGCTTTATAGGCCCAAAGTTAAAAAACCAAAAAACCTAAAAACACTCCCTTCTTCTCCCCATCAGTAGCCGCGCCGCAGCATTTCCTTTCCCACAATTCTTTAATATTACTCACTTTGGAGAGTAAATTGAAAAGGAAGCATAATCACCTTGTTGTGTTTGTAACAGAACTTTTTCTCCTCTTATTATCATATCCTATTTGGTTTTTATTCTCAGCAACCAAACAAGGGTGTATGAAAATATTATATTATATATATATATATATATATTATTAAAACAAAAGAAAAAAGAATAAACAAGTACTACTACCAAGTGAGTTGAGCAGTCAGATACAGACACAAAACAAAACACACTTTCAAGGAACATAGGAAAACGGATCAAAAGATTTGACAGCAAATATGATTGACTAGAAAGGAAACACGTTCAGGAAATACTATGTAACGTGCTCAGCACGAGGTAACAATATAACTATGAGAACAAACAGAAACTCACCATTTCACACTGAAAAGGAAAATGAATAAAAATTGAACTGAAGGTAGTTACGTGTTTCTCAGGAGCGTTGCTGTTATTCCAAATTTCATTAGGCTCATCATGCATTACCTTGTTTATCGCAAAGAATCGTTAGTGTATTCTCCTTGAATCACTATCACTGCTACACCTTCTTTCAGATCCGAAATTTAGAACCGTGTTTAATGGATTAGGATTTCGATGTGAAACTCTAGTCCTATTTTTGGGTGATTTTGGCAGTAGTTTTCTGCCTTGGTTTCTGTGTGTTCTTTACTGCGGACTGACTGCTTATTTATATTAAAAACTTAGGGTTAGCATTTAATTACCTTTGACTAGGCTTTTGACTTTTGCAGATCTGGAATGTGGGCTTGCTGACCAGTCTTAGAGAGAGCAAAGCAGCACCCTGTAGATTACGATCTTTGCTTCCTTTATTTAATTTTCGATTTTTTTATATTTTTTGTATTTTTTATTATTGTTTTTTTTTTTGTATTTTAGAGATTGGGACATTTTGGATACTCCTAAATTGTAATAAAAATTAAATTAGCTCTTTTGACGCTTTTACTCAAAATAAATTAAACGACTAAAACAAAAAAAGAGAACGGACAAAATTGGGGTATAACACATTGCATAACGTAAAGTAAATGACAATTATATTGGACATGATATTTGGGATTATCAATATATTTGGAGCTATTAAAGTTAATTTTACAATGGCTTTTCTAAATTGGAAGAAAATAGAATAATAAGCACTAAGTATCCATAACAATACATAATGCTTTAATTGAGTCTATATTAATATTCAAATATTGAATGAAATAGAGGTAACGATTCTCTATTGTTATGGATACTTAATGCTTATTATTCAAATATTGAATGAAATAGAGGTAACGGTTTTTTATTTTTCAAATAAATGGTCCACTTTATTCACATGCAATATGTGGCAAGTGACATGGATTAGTAGTTACATGTTGGAATGATTAGGCTAATTGAGGATGTGGAGGGGCTAATTGTTTGACACCTCAGATTATTGGCTTTGAGGAGCCTATATAAATGTATTATTAATAGATTTTTTGAATTTAATAAGCAAATGGAGAAACATATGGTGAAAGTTTTTTGGTTTTATGGATACAATTAACTTTGAATTGAATTTCAACTTTTAAACATTGCATAACGTAAAGTAAATGACAATTATATTGGACATGATATTTGGGATTATCAATATATTTGGAGCTGTTCTCAACTATTTCTGTGGATAAGATAATTAAGAACACAAAGAACAATCTCGCATGAATAGGAAAATTGTTCAACCCTTCATTAGCCTCTCTGGGCGAAATATATAGTGTTACAAACATTCATGGCCAATAACTGATGACCGTTACATAATTAAGAGTTCCGTTACATAATAAAGGTGAGCGATTCTGTGGGCGCCTAGGTTAAGGATGGGGCCGACGACTCTGATCGGGCGAGCATAAGTGGCTCTCCAGGATCCTAGTCCCTCGGCGTCGTGCTATCGATGCCGCGGTGTTGCAGTTAGGCTCGGCGCGGTCGTGAACACAGTCCCTCGAGCGATGAATGTGAAACGTGAAGTCGCTCAAAAATACGCCTACTCGTCGGCTCCCGGTTCTTCTTGTTATTGAGTGGAAACCGAACGCTGTAGTTGACGCTACCTGTCGATTTTGACTGCTCGTAACGCTTTGACCCCCTTGGAAGTTGTGTTTGACTGCTTTGAACGTTTCTGTGCACTTCATTAATGCTCCTGTTTGTAACTTGTTCTCTTTTGTAACTTGTTCCTCTCCTTTATCTATAAAAGGGGAACATGGCGCTTTGCATTTGTTACTCCTTCCTCTTTGAGCTACCGCTTCTCTTCTTTTAGGCTGTCTGATATTTATGGTTTGATGGCTTTGTCAGGTTGCTGCTCCCCCTTTGGGCTCTGCACACAATCTTAAAGTCCCTCAGTGCGTTAAGATTGTTGGAGGCTCTCAGAAGAAGTCGTGGACTTCCTGCATTTGTGGATGTTCCTCGCTGCAGCTGATCTGGTTATCCTCGTTTGAGATTGTGTGAAGAGCCCAAAGGTGGAGCTGTCTGCGAGGTGGCATTGCCGCGGCCTAATGGTTAATTGTTCCTTCTCAATGTAGAGGAATTTTCCATGAGCCCTGCGCTTGAGACCGAATTTTCCATTGACCACTCTCTTTGGGCGGCCGCCCGATTTTCCCGCTTCTTCCGGTGGATCTCTGAAAACTCGGAGGCGACGCTTCGCTTCCCCGGCGAGTTCACCGCAAGGTGGAGCTACCAAGGTTTTGGTGACCGCGGACTATCACTTTTGTAATGAGACCTGCAATTGTATTTTTGACTTTCATGGGTTCGGCTCTAGGCCGACCGTTTTGTTAGTGTGCCATGTATTACGAACAATGATATATATTTATGAATGAAAAATATTTATGACATGAGAAGTGTTTTCCAGCTATGCTTTTATTTTTACCGAGTCTTCCTGGTTATGCCGCGGTCATCCGTGACGTCGTCCTTGACGTGTGGGCACGTGCGATAAGACGTGACTTTTGAATTGACAGTTAATGATGTTTCGATCCTCTGGAACTGTGTCAACCGTCCGTCGTATCGTGAGGCTGCCACGTGGCTTTACCCTAGCCGTTAGAATCGAAAAGGCTTCACATCTCAGCCGTTGATCGCTGAAACTCGAATGGTTCACTTAAATTGATGTGTTTGAATAACTGGGTGTTTCTTTTTCCCCCTTTCGCTCCCTTCCTATTTTGCTTAGCCAAACGACGCTTGCTTGTAAGGAGAAAAGTCATTACCTGCATTTTCTGCGCTTCGATTCCTCCCACCATCTTCAGGTACGTTCGTTTTCTTCAACTTCCGATGAATTCTTCGTTGTTCTTCCTTTCTGTCCTTTGGTGAGTCGCGTAGTTATACCTGCAAAATTTATCCATGGTCTCTATAATAGATGTTAGTAGCGATAGTGAAGGGGAGGTTACTTCTGGAATTAGGTGTAGCAATGCCTTCTGTGTTGGCAGACAATGTCCACGCCGTCGTTTAGACTGCATTAGGCAGAATGTGCGGGCTATGAACACTGTGCTTGCCTTTGATGATGAACCCTCTCGTTCCACAGGGGCAATTTCGAGCCAATCTTCAATGGCTGGAAAAGACGCTGAAGACCATAGCAGTTACTCGGAAAGCATCGACTTAGAAGTGTTGGATTCCCACTCCGTGTTGGTGACCGAAGAATCATTGGAACGAATCCGGTCACTTCTTTGTCATCCGGTGGACGAGGGAGCTGCTATTGCAAAGCCGCTTGATCCGGACGAAGTCGGTGTGTGATTGCCGGAGGTGGGAATAAACCCTATACTTATATGTACACAACTTTGTTTGAACATCTAGGCGTTAGAGTTCCTTTCCCGAGTACTACCGCAGTGCGATGCTGCGGTTGCTAAATGTGGCACCAACTCGCCTTCACCCGAATGGTTGGGCTTACGTCGCGTGCTTTCAAATCATGTGCGAGTGTCTCAATGTATCGATTCACTGCAGAGAAATTTCTTCATTTCGTGCGCTCTTCGGTTAAAGACCCCCCTCGCTGGGTATCTCTAGGTAACCACACCCGTAGGCCCTTTATGAAGGTGTTTAAAAGTAGTTACAAGTCTTTCAAGGACAGTTTCTTTCGGTTGGAAGCCGGGCCTCGTGATCCATTCTTGTTAGTTGATGAGAATAACGTTGAGTACTTCCCCCTTTACTGGACGCCGCACCCAAACAACAAATTTACAATTGAGAGGTGTAGCTTATCCCCTACCGTGATCGGGAGGATGTAGGCCGAATTTTGTCATACGTTCAATCGGGTAACCACCCCTGGGCATCCCAAATTATAAAGCAAGTTGACAACCCAGCCGGACTTATAGCATATCTAAGTAAATACTTGAACTTTGTGTCCTCTATCCCGCTATGCGATTCATTTGTTTTGATTTTATATCTAATGTGTTTTTGCAGGACTTTTTGTATGTCAACGCGTAGATGATGACGCCGAATTCGTGAGGAACAAAAACGGAAGCGTGGATATACCACCGGCACCGATGTCTTTGCAAAAACCTCTACTAAGGATCTTCGCTGCCGAAGGAGAAGAGGAAATCAAGTACCACACGGTCCCACTCAACCGCTTCCCCAAAAAGCCAAAATCGTGCCCGAGACCCCGGTATCTCCACCGTGGCTCGGGGTAAGTCTACATTGTTCGAATCCACTGCTCCGGTTGACGCTGAAGACTTGGGAGATGCCTCTTGGCGGAGAGTTTTGGATGTAAAAAGGGTAAAGGATGGGTCGGCAAGTGGTTCCCTGAAGACTGCCTGAGATGTGCGGTATCCTTTAACGAAGGCTCTTAACCGAGTTTCGTTTCTCGAGATGTGGAACGGTGCAGAAGATGGGGCCTCGTCAGAGTCTGGTGGCGATCAAAACTTACAGTCTTTGGACTTCCATGCTAGCTCATCACTTTGAGAGCGCTTACGGGGAATTGATGGTTGTTACATAATTAAGAGTTCAGTTACATAATAAAGGTGACAGTTACGGGTGGACGCCTAGGTTAAGGATGGGGGCCGACGGCTACAGACTGGGCCGAGCATAAGTGGCTCTCCAGGATCCTAGTCCCTCGGCGTCGTGCTATCGATGCCGCGGTGTTGCAGTTAGGCTCGGCGCGGTCGTGAACAGGAGCTATTAAAGTTAATTTTACAATGGCTTTTCTAAATTGGAAGAAAATAGAATAATAAGCACTAAGTATCCATAACAATACATAATGCTTTAATTGAGTCTATATTAATATTCAAATATTGAATGAAATAGAGGTAACGATTCTCTATTGCTATGGATACTTAATGCTTATTATTCAAATATTGAATGAAATAGAGGTAATGGTTTTTATTTTTCAAATAAATGGTCCACTTTATTCACATGCAATATGTGGCAAGTGACATGGATTAGTAGTTACATGTTGGAATGATTAGGCTAATTGAGGATGTGGAGGGGCTAATTGTTTGACACCTCAGATTATTGGCTTTGAGGAGCCTATATAAATGTATTATTAATAGATTTTTTGAATTTAATAAGCAAATGGAGAAACATATGGTGAAAGTTTTTTGGTTTTATGGATACAATTAACTTTGAATTGAATTTCAACTTTTAAACATTGCATAACGTAAAGTAAATGACAATTATATTGGACATGATATTTGGGATTATCAATATATTTGGAGCTATTAAAGTTAATTTTACAATGGCTTTTCTAAGTTGGAAGAAAATAGAATAATAAGCACTAAGTATCCATAACAATACATAATGCTTTAATTGAGTCTATATTAATATTCAAATATTGAATGAAATAGAGGTAACGATTCTCTATTGTTATGGATACTTAATGCTTATTATTCAAATATTGAATGAAATAGAGGTAACGGTTTTTATTTTTGGCTTAAATATCATTTACCCCCTGTAAATATCACCATAATCCATTTACCCCCCTGTAAAATAAAAAGTTTTAAAATGCCCCTTGCAAATATAAATTGTTTTCTTACCCCTAACATTGTTAGATTATATTGACAGTGTTAAGTGTATAATGGGTATAAACCATTTACGGTTACCCCCTCCTCAAAAAAATATAATGGTTTACTGTTTTCACAGTAGGGGGTAAACTGCTAACAATTTATATTTGCAAGGGGCATTTTAAAACTTTTTATTTTACTGAGGGTAAATGGATTATGGTGATATTTGCAGGGGGTAAATGATATTTAAGCCTTTATTTTTCAAATAAATGGCCCACTTTATTCACATGCAATATGTGGCAAGTGACATGGATTAGTAGTTACATGTTGAAATGATTAGGCTAATTGAGGATGTGGGGGGGCTAATTGTTTAACACCTCAGATTATTGGCTTTGAGGAGCCTATATAAATGTATTATTAATAGATTAATGAATACTGATTTTTAATTGAAGGGTATTTTATAGATTTAGGGAGGGGAGTGGGAAAGCAATGACCTAATTAATTGACTTAATTGTTTTTCGGTAACTAAGTAAGTCTAGCCCATCCCTTGAGCACGACTAATCAAATACTGACACACCAGAATTGTTTGGGTTTTTTTTCCAACCCCAATCATCACCATTTATACCCCCATACTCCATAGGAAAAGACCATAACAATACTAAAACCACCAAAAATGGGAATGGATTCCCTCAATTTTAAAATGACATGACTAGGTCATGTTGGTTAATATCAACCATTCATTTGCTTTTAATGAAATCTAATGGTCAAGATTAATATCGAGATACAACACCCTCCAAAAAAAGTCTCTCTCTCTGAATAGTATTGTACCGTCTCTTCTTCTTCTCTCCAAAATTCTTTTTTTTTTATTCTTTCATCTTCTTCATCCAACAATAAAAACACTTACTTTCAGGAACAAATGTATCTTTAATTGCGATTGCAAGAACTAACGTGTTTGGCTGTCAATTGTCAAATAACAGATGTGTGTTTCTATTTACAATTAACTATTATGCAGATACAACATGAATAATAATTTATAGGCAAAATTACACTAGGGGTCCTTTAAGTTATTTAATTGCAACAAGTTGGTCCTTTAAATTTTTTTTCGTATCACTTAGGTCCTTTAAGTTATTCAATTGTAACAAGTTGGTCCTTTAAGTTACATAATATGTACATCATTAGTCCTTTTTTCATTTTCTGTTACAAAATGTTGCGCCCGAAAAAGTCCCTGAGGGGTTTTTCTTCGTTTACAACTTTTTTGAACAATGAAGTCGCCACCAATATTTTTTATAAGGAAAATATTGAAGAAAAACCCTTTTTGGAAGGCGGATGGTCTTTTGGAAAACCGGAAGATTTGGGTTCGAGGGTCGGTTAGGCATGGGGAAGGTATTAGCACCCCACACCTCCTTTCTACTGAAAGGGAACCTTTAATTAAACATGTGGTTTTAAGTGTTGAGAGAGAGAATTCCGGCGGAAATTGCGCCGTCTTCTACGGCGAGAGAGAGAGAGAGAGGGAACGGCGTGGATCGGTTCCATGGAGAGAGGGAGAGACGTCGGGTTCGATGGTGGTTCCTCAGTTCTCAGTTCGCTTTCTCAGTCTTTTCTTTCTCAGTTCACTTTCTCCTCCCCTCCTCTTTTCTTTCTCAATTTATTTCTTCTGTTTATTTTCATTTCTCTGCGTTTTTTGGACTGGTGGTTTCGGTTTGGAGGGTTGATGATGTTCGTGATGATTTGTAGGCCGAAGGTGGAAGAGGGAGGATCGGAGGTGGAGAGAGGGTGGAGCGACGGTGATAGAGGAACGACGGCGTGGGGCTGGTGTTTCGCGGCCAGGAGTTTCGGTTTGTGGAAGAGAGTGGGCTGATGGTGATGGGAGGAAGAGGATTCGGTTTGTGGTGGTTGGTGGTGACTTGTGGGTGGTTTGTGGGTTAGTGATGGTGGTTGTTTGGATGGTGGTTGTTGGTGAAGGTTAGGACGGTTTGTAGCGGTGGTGGTGGCTGGTCACGGTGATGGGAGGAGAAGAAGCTTGTTTCTACCTTTTTTGATTTTCTCTACTCTATATTTTGTTTCAGATCTGTCTCTGTTTGGATGATTAGGGTTTCAGTTTGAAACCCTAATTTTTTTTGTGAATGATTGTCTCGTCTGTTTTCTGTCCTCTTAGACTGATGGTTGACTGCTATTTTATATTAAAATACTAGGTTTAGCATTAATTGTTTTTTTGACTGGGCTTTGACTCTTTTCAGGTTTGGAGTGGAGCGGACCAGGCCCAGCTACTTGGAGAGCAGCTGCTGGAACCCCAAATTTGATGCTGCTGCCTTCTGTTATTTATTATTTTTTTATGTAATTTTCGGATTTAATTATTTTTGTGCATTTTTTGTTATTATTTTTTGTATTTTTGGACATTTTGGACTCTTAAACACTTTTAAATTGTAAATAAAACTAAATAGAATTTTTTGACATTTTTGGACTATATACATGCTCAAAATGAATTAACTACACAAAATAAGAATCATAATAAGAAAAGGAGTCGGGCCAAACACAAAGACAAGAACGGGCCAGACTAGACAACTACGCTAAAACGAGACCCAAATAGAAGAAATGGACTCATTAAAAAAACACTAAAATTAACTCAGAATTGCATTCTTAAGCCTGAATTGAAAGGACAAGCCAAATTTCTAGAAAAAATGACTTTCGGTAGACCTACATATGTACGACTAAACCCAAATACGAAGATTAAATTGAAGAACGCACGAAAAGATTGATCATTTGTGTGCCTGCCTAATTTAAACATCGTATTTCGATTTAGTTGAGCTGGATAACTGAAATTGGCTTGAGTTAAAAAGGACGGACAAAATTGGGGTATTACAGTTTGCCTCTTTTATTTCACATTTATGCCAAAAATATGAATTGGTCTTTTCATATTTGTTGGTGAAATGGAAATAAAGATATAGAAATAATACTAATTTTGTCCGCCTCAGAAAAGTTCAAATCTTTTTGTTAATTTCCTTTTGAGAGAGGGGGTTAACACTTGTCGCATTAACGAGAAAGCAATAAATTGGAAAAAGCGGTAAATTGGGAAAAGCGGTAAATTGGGAATTCGAAGGTTGCCTAAAACCTTCTAACGGACTCTTGTCGAGTCCGAGCTCTGGGGGTGGCCTTTTCGAGCGACCGATCAATATCGATCCGGGCGATTTGATCGATGGATTTACGTTGTGCCTTAGGTGACCACAACTAATCCGAAGCGACTTAACGGTCGATGGATCCATCGCGTGCTCGTACACGATGTTGTGATCTGTGGAAGGAGTTCACTAACTCTGGGTTGATGGAGTTTACGAACTCTGGGTTGATGGAGTTTACGAACTCTGGGTTGATGGAGTTTACGAACTCTGGGTTGATTGAGTTTACGAACTCTGGGTTGATGGAGTTTACGAACTCTGGGTTGATGGAGTTTACGAACTCTGTGCTGATGGTGATTTTTGGGACTCTCTGGTCCGAAGTAACTTTTCTCTTGGATGGCGCATGAAATGCATGCACTTGGGTATTTGGGTGCACATGGATGTGATGATTGATTTTGGTAGGATACTTCTTCTGTTTGATTTTTCATTCTCTTCTTTTCTTTTGTTACTCTTTCGCTCTTCTGAGATGCGAATTTGAAAGCGTAATGTACTGTTTGATGCCATGGAGTGATGAATGATATGGATGATATGAGAATGTTGAATGACATGAAGATGTTGTGTTCTTTTGTGTTTGCTTCTTCTTTGTAGTTTATGAAATGAAAATATCAACATAATGCTTTGATGTTTGAATGCAAGTGTATGCGGTGATTGATGCTTTGATGAATGGAATGCTCCTATTCTAACTTCTGTTTGTTTCTTTTTGCTATGAAATGCAAACATTAATATGACGCAATGCTCCGATGTATGATGCAATGATTTTTGTTTTTTTGTTTTATGGAAATGCTAGCATTAATATGATGCCAATGCAATGAAAATTCTGCTTTTTCTCTTTTACTATTTTCCTCTATGAAATGCAGGTATGAATATGGTGCAACTGACGTGGAACGTTTCTTTTTCTTTTTGCTATGTGATGAATGCAAAAAAATGTGAAGATGCAAATGTAATGCTTTGATGCATATGCCATAATGAATAGATTGAAATGCCTAGATGCATGAGGTAAACATTTTTGCGATGATGAGATGCGAGACTTGAGATGATTATTGACCATTTGAAAAATTGAATTTGATTCAAACTCCGGTGTCCTCAAGGTTTTTATTTACAAACAAACTCACTTGTTTTCTCTTTCTTTCCATGGTGACTGAATTTTAGATATCATGTAAACAACTTGTGCTCTATCTTTTTGAAGCATTGTCTAGTAAGCATGCATAGGAGTGCAAATGTGAATGAATGAGTCAGTTAACTTGGAATTGGTTTAGGGCATGGACATTTATGGCAAGTGAAGGAATGATGAGACATGGTTATTGCCAAGCTCATGAGGGATCAAGAGATACAAGATTGTCCCAATTCAGGTCTTTGATGAGTGAATAGCTTGCCCCTGTCTAGTGGTGACACCAACTAGGGGTGTAGAAGATGATGAATTGGGAATGCTTCGGCTTTTGAAATGATGGGTGGAGCAAAAGAGATTTTGTCTCAACCCATAAAGTTTGATGTTGCCCCAGTCATAACAAGGACAAAACTGCCCCAATTAGAATGACAAGGCCTTGTTTAGGATAGTGAGTTGAGAGATTGCCCCGGTGAGGTTTTATAGGAATGAATGAGGTGAAGGAATGGGAACACACTTGCCCCACTTTCGAATGACATTTCAAACGGTTTCTTTGAGTGAGGTTGTGAAAGGTGACAAAGTTATGGTGACGGTTATGAACTGAGGGTGATATATGAATGGGGTGGGCAATGAACAAACCTCCCCAAAGTTGAGCGGAGTGAGAGGTGAAGGGAATGCCCTCTAGTACACACTTTTGGTTCTCTTTAAGAACAACTCAAATGCAATGAAAGTTTTGACTTTTTAGTATGAGGAGAGGCTTCACTTGGTGACCACTAGACCTTGTTTTAATGAATGCATCTTGGAGTGCAAGTCCTTCTCCTTTTTTACCAACTTTCTTTTTTGATTGTTTGTTTTTTCTTTTTGAGCAGCTTTCTTTTTTCTGGTTGTTTGTTTTTTCTTTTTGAGCAACCACATCGTAAATGGATAAACTTATTTGTCCTAAGATTAAAACTTGAGAAAACGAAAGCAATTAGTCATTGATCGAAATGGACTTTTCAGGGTGGTGATGTGGAGAAGGGGATGATTGAGCTTAATGAAGTGTTTGGGATTGATGGGGAGTGTAACACCCCAAAATTAATTAGGTGAGTATTTAATTAATTTAATTAGGTGATTATTTAATTAATTTAATTAAGTAATTATTTGACTAATTTAATTAAGTAGTATTTTAGTTGGCCATACTTAAATAATGGTAAGTTAATTAATTAATTTGGAGTTTTGTGTTATTTAGGAGGTGTTATAGTGATTAGTTATATTAATATAATAATAGGGTGTTTAAAATAAATAAGAGGTGATGGTTAATAAATAAGGGAGTAGTGATTTTATTATGATAGGGATTGGTTGAAATAAATGGGGGTGGTGCAATTAATAGGCCCATGATCCAATGGGCCCATTTAGTGAGACTTAGAGAAAAGAAAGAACAAGGAACCCGAGAGAGAGTAACAGGGAGGAACGTGGAAAGAAAAGGAAAATAGGAGAGAGGGAGGAGGTAAGGGCGTGGAAACACTGTTCATCAAAGGGGAGGAAGATAAATTCATCCTCTTGCTTTTGGGTAAGTGTTCTTGGTACCAATCAACTAAATTTTTCTTCCTCTACCTTTTAGTTTAAGATTTACACACTAATCATGTTCCATTTTCCTTTTGCAATGGATGGGGTTTTGGAGCTCAAATTGTTGGGGAGGCTATTTTGGTGGTTCTTGGGTTGTTAGTGGAGGTGGTTTTCTTGGGTTGCAATTTTGAGGTATGGGGGCTCTCTTTCATAGTTAATAATTTATAAACCTTGAAATCATATGGATTAGGTGTTAGGAGTAGTTGTTTAATTAATTAATGAAGTAATTGTGTGTTTGGGTGGTTGTTTGATATTGTATGTGATTACATTAATTGTTGTATTTGTATTTAATTTGGGGATGCCATGATGCTTGATGTTGGAAATAAATGTGTTGTTAAATGTGCATGCCATATGTTTGATAAAATGCTTCAATGTGAAGAAATATGTGACTTAATGATGTTGATTAAATGCCTAAGTGAGTGTTGTTAAAGTGAGTGTTGAATTGTTAAACAATATAGAGATAATTAGATGCTAATTAATATAATTAAATAAGGGAAAATATGTGATTATTAAGTGTCAAAATAGTCTCTAAGTGCTAAAATAATCTTTATGGTGTTGGAATAGTCCCTAAGAATTAATTTAATCCTTAGTGTGACAAAATAGTCCCTAAGTATTAAATTAATCCTTGGCGTGACAAAATAATCCCTTAGTGTCTAATTATTCCTAATATGGCAATATAAGTTCCTAAGTACCAAATTAACCATAATGTGTCAAAATAGTCCTTAGGTACTAGATTAATCTTTGGTGTGTCAAAATGGTCCTTAGGTGTGGAAAAGGTCCTTATGGGGTGGTTTGGTCCTTAGGTGGGATTTAATTTAGTAAATGAGGTGTGGTGGTGAGGTGTTGATAATGAGGTGATGTGGGCTTCGGCCAAAGAGGTGGGTTAATAATTGATGTGGGCTACGACCAAAGAGGTGGGTTAATAATTGATGTGGGCTTCGGCCAAAGAGGTGGGTTAATGATTGATGTGATGTAATTATTGTGTTGTGATGCATTTGTCATGGTGTCACATAAATCATATGCATATAAACAAGGTGGTATGGCTTCGGGCAAAACATGGTGGGTGGCTTCGCCAAACATGGTGGGTGGCTACGCCAAAAGAGGTGGTTGCACGGACGGGGTTATTGAGGTGGTTATGGATCCACATGCATATTGCATTCCATGCATTACATGCATGCTCTCAGTGATTGATTGGGTGTTCATGAATTAATGGTGTGTCGGTGTAAGCTGTATTTGTTGTAATCAGATATGTGACGTAATCGTATAATTGACGTAATCAGATATTAGCGTAATCGTAATTGGTGTAACTGTGTTGATGGTGTACCGAATTGATCGTATATCCGTGTACCTAATCTATTGTGTTTCTTGTTTTATTTATTATTATCTATGTATTGAGACTCACCTATCGTCGTGTTGCCTCGTATGTCGAACTGCAGTGTGACGGTGACTAAAGGTGTTTAGAGATCTTTTCTCTAGTGTGGTCGAGTCGGCTCTGATACGTAGCACCGGGGGGAAAATATTTAGTAGTTGTTATTTTATTACGTTTTGAACTATTATGTTAAGCTATTATCTTCCATTTGTTGTACCACTTTATTCTCGGACTTGTTGGTGCTATGTATCATATATCTTTGGGTTTTACTTTAATTAATATTCTGGAGTATTGTAAGGTGTTTTGAAGAAATGTAGCACTCTCTTTGTGGTGCGTGGAAAAATATTATGTTTTTGAAAACTCTGATTTTATAATCGATTAATTAATAATAAATAGAAAAGGGGTGTTACAGGGAGGATGGGTCTTATTCGGTGTTGGCCGATGGTCAATGGTTTATGAAGGAAATGGTTATTAGGTTTGATGAGGTGTTTGAAGGTTTTATGAAAGAAAAGATGGTTAAACCCAATGAATTGAGGGCTTTTTTGAAAGGGGAACCGATTGAACCCATTGAATTTGAGGGCCTTTTTGAAGGGGAGCTCTTATGCTTTATGGAAAAATGTATTGACTCTCAATTTATACTCCCTTTGTCTTCCTTTCTTTGTTTTTGGGATTCTCCTTTTTGAGACTTTGTTATTCCCCTCCTTTCGTGAATTTCCTTTCCTTTTAACTTGGGTGAAAATGGTATACCATCTTTGATGTGGAATTAACCTCCGTCTAGGGTGATGGGGATATCTTGGGCTTTTCTCGGCTTAAGATGGGTAACAAAGGGTGTTTTTGTAATTTTGAATCTTTGGCTTAAGAGGGGTAAGAAATGAACTTTTTGGGATTTTAGGTTTTTGAGGGTATGGAGAGATGACCAAATTTCATTTCAAATCCCGATTGCTTATTTCTATAAGACTTAACTTTAGGACAATAATTTATCTATCTTCAGGTGCTTGCTCTTTTTTTTTCATTTTTGTGCCCTAACTTTTGCCTGGATTGCTCTTTGCGAATTTTCAATCCACCGGGCGCTCTTTTTTGCCTAGACCGCCCTTTGCGGGTTTTCAACCTAGCGAGCTTATTTTATCTTTTTTTATTTATTATATATTTTTTAGAAAGACTTGCACTAAAAGAATATGATACTGACAAGGAAATTAGTGATCACATAATTGCCCCAGCATGGAGGACTTAAAGTGTTAGCGAGAATGAACCAAAAAGTCAAGTATGTACTGATGGGAGAAAATATGCGCTTTAGGGGTGGACGGGACGGGATTAGACTTGGATGGGGAATGATGATAAATGAAGGAAATTGACTGACTCAAACAAGAGAAACTGCACGTGGCATGCATACTTACTAGAAGAACGCTTCACAGAGAGTTAACATTGGTTAAAACATGATATAAAAACTTTTTGATGAACTGTTTCAGTCTTTTATCATGGAATGGATGAGATGCGATGGTTTTTTTGAAGGAAATACAAATGAGCTATTGATGTGAACAACTGAGGGCCTTGGACCACCTTGAGTTTGCAAATGAGTGAGGGTAAACTTTTCCAAAAAAAGAAAGATTACTTTGCAAGAACATCTCGTCTCTCATCACAACATTTTTGTTGTATGCAATGCATGGATGAAAACATTATGATGCATACATGATGAAAATGAAATGCATGAATGCATGTTCACTTGAAAAGTGTGATTATGAAATGCCAATACATTTTTGGATGATGATGCAAGAATGATGCTTCTTTTCAAAATGATTTTTATAGAGGCAAGACAAGATATGAAATGCCGATGCCTCCTTTTCTTTTGAAAGATGCAGGAATGATGCTTTTTCCAAAATGATGATTTTTAGAGGCAAGACAAAGTATGAAATGCCAATGCCCCTTCCCTTTTCTTTTGAATGATGAAAGATGCAAGAATTGTGATATGAGGCAACTGATTGTCGTTACCCTGAGTAACCTGCACGAAACATTGAGTGGATCCTGACTCAATACTTCACACAATATACTGAAACGTTTCGACAATTAGTTGACTCAACTTAATTTCCTACTTGAAAATAAAACACGTGTGACTGGGTCAAAGTGCCCTGATATCGTAGAGTAACATCTCAAATTTGTAGTCGACAAACAAATTTGAGATATTACCCTTCGTCGTTCAAAGGTGCACTTCTACCCATTAAGCTATCACATGAGGAAATTTTTCTTTGTTTCGAAAGGATGCATGTAGGGAGAAATGATGTATTCGAACAAAGTGATGAGGTTAATGAAATGATGCATGAGTGCCACATTGACGCGATGTCTGCATTATTTGATGATGATTTTTTGTACCTGCACCCGGATGAATGTGATGCTTATGCAATGCGGATGATAATTGCTTCTTGCTTTATTTTGTTTTTATGCAATGAAATGAAATGCATGATACTCACAATTATTTTTAACGCGTGGAAATGCATGCAAAATGAGAGGTTAATGTATTATTTTTTCATGATGTGTGAAAAAGGAAAACAATAATGCATGAGACGCGCCCCTAATAAGATACGATTTTTTGGATCTTTCGAGAAAATTAGGGGACAAAGCCTTAGTGAATGGAAACACACACGTCACGGAGAATGCACTCGACAAACCTTAATGAGATAGAGAAAAATGCATGTATGAATTTTATCAAGTTTTTGTTTTATACAATGCAAATGATGTCTTTATATGAAAATGACGGCGATAATGCGACTTGACATGCATGTGAAAAATAAGATGAAAACATTTTTTCCGAGTTTGGTGACTGGAATCTTGGGAACATCACCTCATATAGCCTGGTAAAAGACTATGATGATTTTTTTTTGAAAGTTTTGCTTTTTGCCCTTTTTTTGAAAATTTTGCTTTATGTAATGCAAGGATGTATGCAAATGATGATGATGCTCTATGTGCATGCAAGATAAATGAAAGAGTTTTTATTGGCAATGATTCAAGTTTTTTTTTTTTTTTGAAAATGCGGGCCGTACACGGCTTCATATGGACCCGTGAAGAGAGAAAGGCTACAACGATCTTTTTATCTCTTTTTTGAAAAGGGGGAACTACATGCTTGCCCAGTCTGGACCGTGAAAAAGAAAGGCTACAACGACACTCTTTCTCTATTTTCTCTTCTTTTTGAAAAATCTCCTTCTCCCTTTTTGAAAACATGCCTGACTACAATGCAACACACAATTTGGTATGCCCTCTGTGTCCTACGAAGGGTGGGAATCCTAGGGTCTAAAGTCGACGAAAATGGTAATCCTCCCATGTAGGTTCTAATCACTTCCTCACAATGGCAACCAAGAGCTAAAGTCTCTCTCATGATGACACCCACAATCGTAGAAAGCTACCGAGTGTGAGGCATCATGACAAAGCGCACTCTTGGGCGGAACTTTCATGAGAGCCATACAGACAAAGGTCTACGAATGGCAGTCACTAATCGTTCCCACTCTCCTAGGTTTTCGTTCAGACCTTGGGTTTTAGGCCCCACTCAATGCTCACAAGTATAGGGTGTGAAGTGTGCGTTGAGGGTACGACACCTAGAAATAACTACCCTTCCCCACCTGCAAATGAAAAACCCAGAGCAGTCCAGACAATAGCAAGCAATAACATGTCGTCTACCCTAGGGTTCAATATCAAATAAGCTAGCTTAGAGTTTCAACAACAATCAAGTGCATTGCTTACCTCAAGAAAGGGAGCCGAGAAGAGGGGATCATGATAGAATTGGGGAGAAATGCATGAGTTTACCTTGAAGGAAGGGAGCAAAGAAGAAGGGAACATGATTGGGATTGGGGGAAATGCATGAGGGTACTAAGCACATAAGCAAAATGGAGGAAGGAAAAACAAATATAGAAGGAGAGAAAACAAACGCACCTGTATACAGCCTGATAAAAAAGAAGAGGAAACCGAGAAGGGATAGAGGCAAACAAAGTATCCAAATCAAATTGATAGCACATTAAACCACACATTTAATTAGTTAGGCTTGACCCACTTAAAGAAAATTCCCCAGTGAAGTCGCCAGCTGTTGCGCCCGAAAAAGTCCCCGAGGGGTTTTTCTTCGTTTACAACTTTTTTGAACAATGAAGTCGCCACCAATATTTTTTATAAGGAAAATATTGAAGAAAAACCCTTTTTGAAAGGCAGATGGTCTTTTGGAAAACCTAAGATTTGGGTTGGAAATTCGGTAGGCATGGGGAAGGTATTAGCACCCCACACCTCCTTTCTACTGAAAGGGAACCTTTAATTAAACGTGTGGTTTTAAGTGTTGATTTGGAAAATACTTAAATTTGCCTCTTGATTGAAATTTTTATTTGCGGCGCTCGACGAGAGTTAGCTGCTTTGGTCTTTTTGGAAGGGAAAATGTTTTTTGGTTTGTTGTGCTTGACGGAGGGGATCCGCTCCTACGTATCTCCCGGTGCGATGGAGAATTCAAAGCTACGTAGTTCTAGGAGAGTTTTTATTTTTTATGTTGTTTAATTGTGAAAACTGAGCCTTCATGATGATCAATTGAGCGAAGGCTCCAAGTGACCACCATTAGCACTCCATTGTTAATACTCATGCAAGCAAAGGCTTCGCAGGACCAATAACAAAGTTTTCGATTTAATGAAAAGTTTTTTAGGAAAATTAGGCATTCATGATGATCAATTGAGCAAAGGCTCCAAGTGATCACCACTAGTTCCTCATGTTAATGATTATGCAAGCAGAGGCTTCGCAAAAACCATTAACAAAGTTTTTTTGATCTATTGAAAGTTTTTAGAAAAATTAGGCATTCATGATGATCAATTGAGCAAAGGCTCCAAGTGATCGCCACTAGTTCCTCATTGTTAGTAATCATGCAAGCAAAGGCTTCGCAAGACCACTAACAAAGTTTGATTTAATGAGAAATTATTTGGGTTAAAAAAGAATTAAAAAAAACGAGAAAAAGGTGAAAAATTGCACAAATGGGGGTGTTACTAGTTACTGAGTAGTATAACTAAAAGGGGGTGTAAACAAAGAAGCCCAGTTCGCATATATGGGAGCCCAAAGATGCGGCGGCGGGCTTAAGTTGGGGGAGGCGTGCGCGTGAATAAGCGGTGCAAATAGTATTCGAATTAAAAAAAATGAAAAAAAAGAAAGACAGCTACATAAACCCAAGCCCAAAAAAACGAAACCCTAAAACACTTCTCTCCCTTCCCCCAACTCACAGCGGCGCCGCGGCCAGAGAGAGAGAATTCCGGCGGAAATTGTGCCGTCTTCTACGGCAAGAGAGAGAGAGAGAGAGAGAGAGAACGGCGTGGATCAGTTCCATGGAGAGAGGGAGAGACGTCGGGTTCGATGGTGGTTCCTCAGTTCTCAGTTCACTTTCTCAGTCTTTTCTTTCTCAGTTCACTTTCTCCTCCCCTCCTCTTTTCTTTCTCAATTTATTTCTTCTGTTTATTTTCATTTCTCTGTGTTTTTTGGACTGGTGGTTTCGGTTTGGAGGGTTGATGATGTTCGTGATGATTTGGAGGCCGAAGGTGGAAGAGGGAGGATCGGAGGTGGAGAGAGGGTGGAGCGACGGTGATAGAGGAGCAGCGGCGTGCAATGGTGTTTCGCGGCCAGGAGTTTCAGTTTGGGGAAGAGAGTGGGCTGATGGTGATGGGAGGAAGAGGATTCGGTTTGTGGTGGTTGGTGGTGACTTTTGGGTTAGTGATGGTGGTTGTTTGGATGGTGGTTGTTGGTGAAGGTGAGGACGGTTTGTAGCGGTGGTGGTGGCTGGTCACGGTGATGGGAGGAGAAGAAGCTTGTTTCTACCTTTTTTGATTTTCTCTACTCTATATTTTGTTTCAGATCCGTCTATGTTTGGATGATTAGGGTTTCAGTTTGAAACCCTAATTTTTTTTGTGAATGACTGTCTCGTCTGTTTTCTGTCCTCTTAGACTGATGGTTGACTGCTATTTTATATTAAAATACTAGGTTTAGCATTAATTGTTTTTTTGACTGGGCTTTGACTCTTTCGGGTTTTGGAGTGGAGCGGACTGTGCCCATCTACTTGGAGAGCAATTCTTTGAACCCCAGATTTCTTCTTTCTTTGCCTTATTATTTATTATTTTTTTATGTAATTTTCGAATTTAATTATTTTTATGCATTTTGTGTTATTATTTTTTGTATTTTTGGACATTTTGGACTCTTAAACACTTTTAAATTGTAAATAAAACTAAATAGAATTTTTTGACATTTTTGGACTATATACATGCTCAAAATGAATTAACTACACAAAATAAGAATCATAATAAGAAAAGGAGTCGGGCAAACACAAAGACAAGAACGCTGCACTAGACAACTACGCTAAAACGAGACCCAGATAGAAGAAATGGATTCATTAAAAAAACACTAAAATTAACACAGAATTGCATTCTTAAGCCTGAATTGAAAGGACAAGCCAAATTTCTAGAAAAAATGACTTTCGGTAGACCTACATATGTACGACTAAACCCAAATACGAAGATTAAATTGAAGAACGCACGAAAAGATTGATCATTTGCGTGCCTGCCTAATTTAAACATCGTATTTCGATTTAGTTGAGCTGGATAACTGAAATTGACTTGAGTTAAAAAGGACGGACAAAATTGGGGTATTACACAAAAAAACCCAATTGGCACTAACAGAGCTGACGTGACTGTGACAGAGCCTACATGTCATATGTCTAGTAACAATTTTGTCATTTAAGACTATCGTCATTTAAAAAATTTAGCCCTTTCAACTTAAATGAAAAAGAAGATAAACCATCCATTTTTTAAAAAAAATTAAGTTTATAGTTCTAAATTATTACATTACAGTAGTCTTAAAGACCAAATTCTTACAAGATAAATGATAGGTAGCATCCGTCACGGCCACATCATCTCTGTTAGTGCGAATTGAGTTTTTTTGTAATAAAAAATGAAAAAGGACTAGTGAAAAAAGTTGAAAACGAAGTATGGATAGCTACATACCGTAATTCATAAATGAAGTGGGATTTGAGCAAAATGAGTGATTAAACGTGGGAGGGTGTGGAGTGAGAGTGAGGAGAGTTTGAGGGAGAATGGGTGTTGGAGGAGAGGAAGCAGGAAGAAGAAGGGTAAGTTGGGATTCAATATTATTTTAGGGGTATTATTGTCATTTCATAGGGGAGGTAGTGTGTGATGAGTAGAGGGAGTGTCCTAAGGAGCATGGGCCTAACTTTTTTTGTCAGCAATCCAAAATTTTAGAGAGAGTTGTTGACAAAAAAAAACTTTAGAGAGAGTTTGACCAAAAACAAAGAAGTTTTAGAGAGAGGGAAAAAATCCGGAAGAGATATGTACAAGAAAAAACGACTAGAAGATATTTCCACGGCGCAAGAGAAAATATCTTCGTGTCTAATTACTAATTTAACCCTCGCCGTAAACCCTAGTTATCATATCCCCTGCTATATAATAGGGGTTGCGGGCATCAAATATCTTCGTGCTCTCTTTTGCCTTTCTTTTCCTATATTCTAGTGTTGTGCTTTTCTCAATTTTCAATGGCCGCTTCTGATGCTGAGTTCCGGTGCTTCGTTGGTGGTCTTGCATGGGCCACTGACAGTGAAGCTCTCGAGAAAGCTTTCTCTCCCTACGGCGAGATTCTCGATTCGAAGGTCCGTTTGTTGCAGGATTCGCATCGGATCTGACACGATTCGGATTCCATTCTGATCTGTGATCTGCGATCTCTGATGTTCTTTGTGTTACTTGATCTATTATTCTACTGTTACTGTTACTGTTACTATATGATTCTTTTATTACTCACGCCAATAGGTACGTTCATCTTCATCCTTTAACAAAAGGCGAAGATCGATCGGTTACTATTCGGTTCTGGATCTGTTTTTTTCTGTTAATTTGCTTTAGATCTGATGATTTATGTTTCTTTTCTCTTCAGGTTATCAACGATCGTGAGACTGGAAGATCAAGAGGATTTGGATTCGTGACCTTCGCTAACGAGAAATCCATGAGGGATGCGATCGAGGGAATGAACGGCCAAGACATCGATGGTCGTAACATCACCGTCAACGAAGCTCAGAGCCGTGGTAGCGGTGGTGGCGGCGGTGGAGGCGGCTATGGAGGTGGTCGTCGTGAAGGTGGATACAACAGAGGTGGAGGAGGCGGTGGATACGGTGGAGGAGGCGGTGGATACGGTGGAGGAAGCGGTGGATATGGTGGCGGTAGGGATCGTGGTTATGGTGGAGGAGGCGGTGGATCCGGCTACTCCCGCGGTGGCGGCGGCGGTGGTGGAAACTGGAGGGAGTAGATCGTTAGGTTTTTACTTTGGGTTTATGATGATGTATGTTTAGTTATTGTCCGACTGGTTTGAATTTGGTCTCTGTTATGGTTTTGTTTTTGTGGTTCTCGTTTTGTTCCCTGGATCTGATTGTGTACAAAACGATCGATTGAAAGGATAGTGAGAAGTTATGTCGTTTCCATCATATTTCTATAGGCAATTTTACTTTCTCGCTTATATTGCGGATTTTGAGAAATAACTAAATTCGCTCGCAACATTTCTTTCGATTATTATCCTATTCTTTGGTTAGTGTGGCTAAGAATGCGTTTTAATTGGAGCGTGGGGGTGAAATTCTCAGTCAAAAACTACATAAAAATTATTTACCATATATACTTGGAAATTAACTTTGATTTCCTTGCGGCACTTGTTAGTATTTTCTTACGGTTAAGTCAACCACTCAGTTGTTTAGAACAACCACCCTGTGTATTCTCTTTGTGATCATTCACCCAGTGTTTTAGAATTTGATTATCATCATGAAGGATGTCCAAAGTGAAATTTTGATAAACAAAATTGAATGTGAAATTGGTTATTCCGGTGTTGGTTATGCATCAACAGCAAATATGAATGATGGTAATGTCATATTTGAATTTGAAAGTTAGTTCGGTTCTTAATCTTGGTGATTAAGATGATCTAGAGGGTAACAGAAGAGGAAAATCTTGTCCCGTGGAATTTTATTAAACGAGTTAATCGTGTAGTTTCAAGGGAAAATCTCCTAACGAGAAGTTTCAATCAAAAAAAGTTGAAACAAGCTTTTGAAAAAGCCATCCGCTCTACCAGAAGAAACAAGCAGATTTTCGAACAAACTGTTTTGATAGTTTAAATATTTTGAATTAATGATTCTTTATGGTTATGGAGGTGGAGACTAATTGTCATATCAAGTTCCAACATCTTACTCGGAGTGATTCCTACGATCTCCTATGTATGCTTTCACGAATTGCTTCCTATGGATTTGTAGAGTGGTTAGTAGTGAAGACGTCTTTTCATCCCCAAATATGCTTCCACTCTACGAGTTGTAGCAGAAATCATAATGTATGCGCATATATATGACTTTGTTGAAATAAGTAAGTTAGATGTTCTTGGAGGAAGGCTTCATTCCAGCAGGATCAACCACATCACATACCACCTTAAGGGTAGTATCAAAGATTATATGGTTTTGAGTTGTTGTACTAGGGCAAGGAAGGCTCTGCCCCATTTGTCTAGTCAAAAATTAACTTGTGACTCGTTCCCAATCTGCCAATTAAGGTTTTTGCTGGAATTTTGTTAACAGGGTTTTCAAAGCTTTCCATAGGGGAGTCATAAGATTGAACAGTCATATCAGACATTAAATCGTTGCCTCTGTCATGCTTTCCGATGAGAACCTGGCACCAAAGAACCGTGGGAATCGAACCTTGTACCCTGAAGCTCTCAAGATATTTGCCCAAAGTAGTAGCAATGTAGCATAGGTAAATTTGGTATGTCTTAGCATGTCTTCTCTGAGTTAATCAGCATTCTTGGAGAAAATTATTTGAGTTTTTTGAGTATTTGATCTTTTGGCCCGAAGCTTGACAAAATTGATCAAGACAATGTTTGACATAGTAGGCATGTTCTTTATAAGATTCTGCAAACAAAAGTAAATCATGAGCAAATAAAAGGTGAGGTATTTGGGTTCGTTTCTACCTGCCTACATTGGTGTCCAATAGCCCACTTCAACCTGATTAGAGATAATATGAGAGAGGCTTTTCATGCATATGACAAACAAATAGGGGGAAAGTAGATCCCCCTCCCGGATGCAATACCCAAGAGAAAAGGATTCAGTCTTGTCACCATTCCAAAGCAGCTTGAAAGAAGAAGTTGATACACAATGTTTGATAATGCTAATGATATTATCAGGAAGTTGATACTTTTGCTTGGTTGGCAACTCATGGTAGATTACTCACTAATATGAGAAGACACAGATGGAATGCTATTGTCCGTGCTGCAGACTTGATGAGGAGTCTTTGATTCATGTTCTACGTGATTGCACTTTTGCAACTTAAATCTGGTTGAGAATTGTTGGAGAGTATTCGTATTGCGTGCCAACATGGCTTCAATAAGTTAATTGTTGATAGTGACTCAAAGACCGTGGTGGATATAGTAAACGCAAGGAGTAACTTCGACAGTGGGTCTCATACTCTTATCAGACGAAAAGAGAGGGCTATTCAACAGAAGTGGGAGGTTCACGTGACTCATGTCGGGCGTGAAGGAAACCGGTGCGCCGATTGACTTGCCAAGAATAGTCTCAACCTAAGTCATTTGAGGTATAGGTCCTCCAATTCTCGCCTAGTTAAGTGGGAGATTCACGTGACACATGTAACAACTTCTAAACTAATCTAGTTAAGTTAGTTAGGCACTAACTAACTTCTAAACTAATCTAATTAAGTTAGTTAGACACTAACAAATATTCTAATTCCTTATACTAACTATATCTAATAATAGCTTCAGGAGGTTCTGTTCGAAGATTACCGTGGTATTACGATGCCCAGATCTGTTGGGCTAGCTAGCTAGTTTTTTTTTTCTTCTTTGGGCTTCGGCTCTCTGTATGTAGCAAAATTTATAGTGTTGATCGATGCCCTCCTAAATCTGTGATATCTTCCAAATATTGTTTAAATATCTTGATAAATCAAATTCTGATGCTAAATGGTATTTCACAATAGTCTACTCTAGAAACTTATTCAGTATGCAGGATCTGAAACCTCCAGAAGCAGATGGCTATCATCCAATTTATTTCAAATCTCAATGGAGTATTATTGGTCAGTCCATGCATCAATTTGTGTCTCATTGCTTCAATCATCCATAATTAATTCATGATACTATTACTAATCAAACCCTCCTGACTTTGGTTCCCAAATGTGATGACCCCTCAATAATTACTTGTTATAGACTACTACTAATTGTTTTGTGTAACGTGGTTTATAGATTAGAGTGATTACTAAGGTGATATCTAACACATTGCAACCTTTGTTGATTGTTACTTCTTTTTTTTGCCCTGGCAAAGCTACTCTCGGTAATAATATAGTTTTGCAAAAAACAGACATCAAGAACAGCCGTAGCTAGCAGCATCAATCAAATGGCAATCACCTTAATTACCAAATAAACTCTTAACTACAGAAAAAAATATTCTATAAACAGACTATCTTTAAGACATTTTGTGTGCAGATCGCCAAAATCACAAGCAAACAGACTATCAACCACGACATCACCTAACAAAACACCTTGGCCGAATCGATATGCCCTCAATATGGTTATGTAAACTACTCAATATGGTTATGTAAATCACTCTTTAGAGAAGACACTTGGAAAGACTTCAAGTTTCGAGAAAAGAAGAAAAGTGTAAGAGAGGAGAGAGAAGAAACTTGGAAATGCTACAAGTTTTGGTGTGAGTAAGTGCATGTTTGGTTTAGAGTGGGAACACCTAGAAGTGCTTTTGAAGTTAACTTTCGTGATTTTAGAAGAAAAATAGATGTTTGGATTCGATTGTAAAATTGATTCTCGCTTCCTAGAATTGATTTTCCTCAAGAACTATTTGTAAACTTCCTGCTGAATTAATTCACAAAATCAATTATGTCAAAATAAATTCTACTCACCGCTAAACCAAACATACACTTAGAAAATGAGAAGAGATCCCTTGTGTTGAGCAACTAGCTGTTGAGCAATTAATGCGCAACAACTCAACAATGACTCAGCAAGACACGTTTTTGGTCAACACGACCGTTGGAGAAGAATTTTGTAAAAGAATTTTGTTCCTATTTTTTTGTCGTTTTCAAATTTTAATGTAACATCAACTATTAACCATTGTTATATAAATAATAATCCTTGGCTATTTGTCAAAAAAAAACCTTTAACTATTTATTGAAGAGAAACAAGTAGAACTAAATAATAAATGGTCTTATAGAAATAAAGATAAATAATTCTATTAAGAATAATAAAATTCATTACTTTTCTTTCACTAAGTGTAAATAACCTTTAAAAAAACTCGATCCTTGGTTTTCTTTTGGCACTTGCCAGTCCGATCATCGGACAAAAAAAACGATAAGTGAAAAGGAATTAGGGTAGTATTAACTATCAAATTTTTGTTTTTGTGAAATTTGTACTCCCTTGTTTCATATTTGTCAGTTTTTAAGAAGAAATATGTTTCTTTAGTTGTTATTTTGATAGGGTAAGATTACGTTAATTACTAGTTTTCCAGTTATATATATATATATAGCCTTAAATATTTATTATGAAGGCTGAATTAAATTAATAATGGGTCGACCACCGTGTTCCTTAATTTGATTCTCACAGTGGATAAATTTGATGTTGGCTAGTGTGAAATTTGCTCCTAACTATGAGTAGAGATTAGTTTTTCGTTGAAAGTTTTGAGACACTTCTAAGATAGTTAGTAATAGTCTGAAAAAATATTAATAAAGCTGAAGTATATTTTGTAAACAAAAAAATGAAATAACCTGCAATTAATATGAACATACTAGTATATCTTTACCAACAGAAAAACGAACATATACTTAATAGGCTGCTTTTCTTGTAAAAAAATAAATAAATAGTAGGTCTGCATTTTTTTTTTTGGTCAACGGTCTGCATTTTTGTTTTGTAATCAGAAAAAATAAAGTGCCGGAGACAACAGACACAGCCCACACACAGCTCAGTCCCTGGTGTCAGTTACTATGTCAAGACGCAGAATCCAGATAAATTGCCATTATAGAAAATCCTTTTGTTTTTATGGAACAAGTTAATTTAGAAAATCCAATTACATATTGTATTATAGAAAAAAATTAAAAAATTAAACTAATTATGTTAAGGATGTGGGGATCCACAACGTCCCTTTTGCGTTGTTAGTTCATCTTTGAGGAGATGCAAGTGGTGTAATATTTATCGGGCCTTAGTGCAACTCCAGCACTTACCCCTTATAAACTGTGCTTAAGTTTTTCAACAATGTAGATTTGCTAGTTTATAGCAATTAGTTTTTAGCGTCTTTCCACTAACTTATAGATTTTGTTTGGCAAAAAAGAGTGGATAGCGGATAATCTAACTTATAGTGGATCAACTAATAGCGGATAAGCTAACAGATTGAATTTTAAGTGTTTGGTAATATTAACGGTTGAACTAGCTTATAAATATAAAGTGACATAATTGGACATTTGTAATTAATGTTTAAATATGAGAAATAAGAATCATTTAATAGTGGATAAATGATGAATTTAACGAAAATAATAATGGATAAAAGTGGTAGAAAAAATGAAACGCTACAGACTCTGTTTGACAATGTTAATCCACTAGTTTATAGCGGATAGTTTATCGCGGATCCGCTAATGTAAGTGTTGTTTAAGACAACTAGCTTTTTAATGTTTTCCACTAAAACATAACTTTTTGAAATGCTACTCTTGAAGCACAGTTTGAACTTATAAATTATAGTGTTTAATTTTTTCTCTTAATTTTACTCTCAGTAGTTTAATTAAATTCCTCATTTATTCTTCATTAAATCAATTTCTCTCTCATTTTTAAACATTAATTACAAATGTCTATTTACGTAATTTTAATTTTCTAAGCTACTTCAACCGCTAATTTTAACAAACACTTTAAATTCAATCCGCTAGTTTATCCGCTATCTGTTACCTCCTCCGCTATCCGCTACTTTTTACAAAACAGGGCCAATAAGCTATAAGCTCAAACGCTAATTTGTTCAAGTAGTGTTTCAAAAAATGCTATAAGCTTGTCTTGCCAAACAGAGTCATAACATTTTCTGAAACGCTACTTGAAGTATTATAGCTATAAGCTTTTGAAATGCTATAAGCTTATAGGTATAAGCCCGTGGCAAGCAAGCTTATAACAGAGTCTTGTTATAAGCTTGTCTTGCCAAACAGAGTCATAACATTTTCTGAAACGCTACTTGAAGCTTATAATATTTCAAAAGCTTATAGCCAAACAGAGTCATACCTATAAGCTAGTGAAAAAATGCTATAAGCCAAACCACGGGTTTATCCGCTATAAGCTAGTGGTTTGGCTTTGCCAAACAGAGAGTCATAGTATTTTCTGAAACGCTACTTGAAGTAGCTTTTGAGCTTATAGTGTTTCATTTTTCCTCCCAATTTTACCTTCATTACTTTAATTTAATTCCTCATTTATCCTCCATTAAATGAATTTCTCTCTCATTTTTAACCATTAATTAGAAATGTTTATTTACGTAATTTTATATTTATAAGCTACTTCAACCGCTAATTTTACCAAACACTTTAAATTTAATCGGCCAACTTATTCTCTACCTCATCTGCTATAAGCTAACTTATCCGCTACTTTTTGACAAATAGAGCCTAAGAAAAACAAGCATTGGACTTGGTCTATGTGGACATGTTGTTTGCTTGGGTTAATAAAAGTGTGCTTCTATAAGCAAATGTAAGGATGTGTGCTTTTATTAATCAAAGTGACATTAATGGTCATTTTACAATTGTCTCTTAGAAAATTTGAACTCAGCACCTCGAGGAAACAATGCAAGCTCTTTTCCACTGAACTAACACCTCAAGTATAGTAAAAAGTAGATGAATTGCTTAAAGATTGCTTAACGGTTATGTGACATTGTGGTCCCACTTTAAAGTGGTTATACAACCAAAAGTAAGTTGCTTTTTTTTCTCCCATCGGAGATGCTTTGTGGTGTTTTTTTTTTTTTTTTTTTTTTGTAAGAATTTTTTTTAACTATTTCAAAGTAATTAAATTATTTAATCATTATATAAATGAATGAATTTTAATTTATATATACTATTGTTGTATAAAATTTTTACAACGTCAATCAATCACGAAACATTACGTTATAGAAAAATGTTTCACTTTACCTCAACAACTTTGAAAAACAGTCATATTAGTATATATTTTTTAATTTTTATAGCGACGATGTATACTAAGTAAACTCTAAATAAATCTGTCTCAGAAATAAGTCTGCTTGGAGTGCAAGGCTGCTAGTGGTTCCTCATTGACTTAGAGAGCTATTCTCAATGCCATGAAGGAGCTTAACGATGATTTCTGTTTCAGAATTGGGGTAGGAAATTCCTTGCTCTGGTTCTCCAACTGGATGGCGTCGGGCCTATCTGCAATATGGTGGACTGCGTCCACATCTCTAATACTAACCTTATGTTTCGTGATATTTGTTTTGCAGGTACTTGGAATCTTAATCAGCTCTACACTCCACTGAATGACGAGTTGAGGAATGAATTTTACAATCACCCACCTCTTGTCTGCTTAAATGACTCAGTGGAGGATACTTGGATTTGGGGCAGATCTAATAATGAATCCTACTGCTGGAGCGAAATCGGAGATGGGATCCACATGCGAATTGCTATTGGGTGTGGAAAATTGGGACTTCTGCTAAAATCCAACATTTGGTTTGGTTGTGCCTCCATGATGCACTCCCTACAAATAAGAAATACCATCATTGTAATTTTTCTCCCTCTAATAGATGTTCTCGCTGCTCAGAGCAAGTTGAAGTTGTTATGCATTTCCTGAGAGATTGCCCTCACTCTAGAGAAGTTTGGCTCAGAACTGGCTTGGTGTCTCACTGCAGTTTCTCAAGAACACAGACATCTCAGACTGGGTTATAGATATGGCTACTAGTGATGTATCTGTTCACTTTGTTACAACTCTCTGGTGGGTGTGGGTCTAGCGTAACCATATGCTTTTCAATGAAGAGCCAACCAACATGCATGGTATTGTTCGTAACATCGTAGCTTAAGTGACTAAATTATTCAAGAAGGGGAGGTTGAATTGTGTATCCTTTTAAATCTTGATACCTAAAAACTTCTTTAGGTATTTCTCAAGATAAACTTGGATATAAGAAGGTTAGTAATAATGAATTTCTCACTCAGAGACAAACATTCTTTAATGAAGAAAGATACGTGCTAATATGTTTATACAAAAGATAGGTTGGTTTTTACTTGATTTTATATTTGAAGTACTATAGCTTTGGCTTTAGTTAGCGTGAGGTTAAGAAGGTTGAATGAAATAACCTTCTCTAAGATGGAAAACCAATAGATGATATGCAGACACATATAAACCTTTGATTGATGAAGATAAATAGTGTTAGTAAGATGAATATTTCATAGTGTGTGTGTGTGTGTATATATATATATATATATATATATATATATATATATATATATATATATATATATATATATATATATATATACACTATGAAAGAGAGATAGTTTTCAAACAAGATGAGTAGGTTGAAATATCAAGTATTAGTTCAAAAGCAGTCTTGAGAAGGTTGATGAGATTAACCTTCTCCTGGTTTGAAAACAATCTTGAGTGTAAAACAGTTTAGGAAATAGTTATGGAATGCAGTTTAAAAAACACAGAGGAGTTATAGAGGTTCACCCAACACTAGCTACTTCCTCTCCCCACTTCCAAGTGAGTACTTCCACTATTATCCATATAGTTATTACACTTGCTTTTGCTCAACCACAAAAGACTTATAACAACGCTTACTTTTGATCAACACACAAAAGACAAGTGCTCTCTTACACAACAACACAAGCTATTTCCACCTCTTAGAATCTCTCTTCTAGTTTCCTAAGAGTTTCCTTAACTAAGTAGTATCACCACCAACACTCACTTCTCTCTAGGTAGTTTGATGAGATGTTTACACAATAGTGTTTATAATTGGGGTGAGAAGGTTGATTGCTTTGAGAAACTTGACTTTGTGTAGGTTGCAATTAACTCGCATACTTTGAGTCTTCAGAATGAACTTCTTAAATAGCCATGGAGTATGAATATATCCGTTAGAAACTTGAAGAGAGTCGTTTGGAGTATCCAATAGTCCATAGGGGTGATGTGAAGCAAGGTACAAAAGTTGACAGCTTTTGAACCTTTTCAAGCTTTGCTTTTTACTTTATTTGCATATCTGAACCTTCTTGAGATGGATATGTACTCTCCCAATATTATGCTAAAACACTCTCATACCCATTGAGATTTAAAATGTATGATAACGTATCCAATCAGACAGTGACACCTTATTATTTTCTATTTAAATATCCTAAAATATAATTAAAAGGCCTGTGTTTTCTATACCCCCACTGATGACTCATATTTATATGAGTTATTTATGCCTTTATCCATGTAAATCAAGTGAGTTCTCAAGTAATATTAGTATCTTATTACCCTAATTAGTATAGTTGTAGGAAAAGAAGGGTTAGAAACTGTTTTGTATTAATTTGGCACATCTGGTGCCCTTTTGAGCATATATTAATGTGTTTTGTGAGTGTTGCGGTGTTAAAGCGCTATAGCGTCTAACGCTATAAGCGGCAAGAGGGCAGCTCGGCCAAGTCTTTGAGCTCGGCCAAGTCTTTGAGCTCGGCTAAGTCTTTGAAGCAGAAGTGTACTTTTGGCGCCAAGCTCTTCACTCCAACTCTCGTTTTCTTGTGCCCACTGTGCAGCTGACACGACCAGATTTTATGGGATAATATAGGACACATGACATTGTGTGAGTGGGAGGCTAGCTTTAGTTGGTGAGATGGCCATACCACCTACGTCACTAACTCTGGACACTACAACTACTCCTTCTTCTCTTCAAATATACACATTCAGAGACATGCAAAGACATTCAGAGAGAACTTGAGAGAGATTTTCTCCATTGTTAAACATTTCAAGCTTTTGTTTTTATTGTAATTTTTAGTTTATTATTCTCTTCGGTGTTAACTCGACGTTATAGGGTCATCTCAGTGAATGAGTTGGAAGCTTCGGTGTGTATCTTTAGTCACCGCTTCTTCTCACTTTGTTCTAGATAATATGAGTGTTCTATCTTGTATTTTCTTGATGATGCTCAACATGAGCTAAACACCTTGAGTTGGATTGCTCGGATCTTTGTAATGAACCATTAGTATTGTATTTATAATGTTGCATGCTTTGCGTTTCAATCTTTGTGTTATACTTCTTTCAAACTTGTTTTAGAAATGATCAGCTAAAACGGGTATATTCATGGGTACAGACATGGTCCATGAATCGACTTCAAAGATTGATATTAACGGAAGTTTATTTAAAGACATTTAAATAGATTTTGCTCCCTCTAGACATAGAAATGCAATAGTTCATAGAACAAAGGTCATGGGGTCTTTATTATACAAATGAAACTTATTTAGAACCTGCATATAGACATCTTGTAATGAAATCTCGCGTGAGTGGTGAAAAAAGCACAAAAACATTTGCAATAGCTGGCATTGACGCTATAGCATGTGACGTTATAGCGCTGTACTAATTGGGAAATTACTTAGTAAGAGCGATTGGCGGATCCAGACCCTGGGTGAGGGGAGGGTTCAAATTTTTAAATTCACAATTCGCTAAAAATATAATTCAAAACAATCAGTAATATCTTTAAATAAATAAATCATACATTTCATAATTGTCTCTACGAGATTTCATATTCTGAAATCGTTGAATAATAAGCTCAGAGTCAATTTTATTGAATACATCACTCTCAATGTATGTCACTAGACAGTCGTTCATTCATGTATCCCCCATTCGGTTTCAAACAATCAAAGAAAAAACTATCCAAACAATCAAAGTAATGAACTAATATTATTACTAACCTGGTTGGAGAGATTGAGTAGCGTGAGAGAGAGAGAGAGGTTGAAATGAATGATAGACAATAGGTTGAATACTTGAATGATAATAGACAATAGTAGATGATGAATTGATGATGCTGAGAGTAGCGTGAGAGAGAGAGGTTGAAATGAGGAAAAAATGGAAAAAGAAAAGGATGAATGAGGTGGAACTGGAATCTGCGTGAGAGAGAGAGGTTGAATGAGAGTGTGAGTGTGAGTGTGTTTAGTTTTTTTTATTTTTTAGATAAGCACAATGAGTGTGTTTAGTATTTGGGTAAGTGAAGTTTGGGTCTTTGGTGTAAATGTGGGTGCAATATTTGGGCTATTGGTGCAAATGGGTGTAATACTTGGGCTATTGGTGCAATTTAAAAAATTCACTGGTGTCAAAAAAATATTTATATAGGGTGGTAAGCAGAATTTTTTTTTGAGGGGGTTCAACTGAACCCCCTCATGATAGTGTAGGTCCGCCCCTGGTAAGAGCAATCCGACTTGTTTCTCTCACATTTTACAACCACTCTTTTACTGTTTTCTTTCGACAACCACTTTTCGTTGATAACCTGTGACTACAAACTTTTGCTATTTGTTCCACTAAGTGCTAGCATACTTAAACTCTAAAATTAATATCAATCCCTGTGGAGACGAACTTTACTTATCAATATATTACTTGTTGCGATTGTGTATACTTGCACAACTTTTTTGCGAACAACAACCAATCCCCATATACCCCCACCCAATTTTAAATCCCCAAAATGCTCTTTCAAAATTATTTTTTTTTAAAAAAAATAAATAAATCGTATATACCCCTTTGAGTACGTATATACGATGGCTATTTTATGTCCAATCGTATATAGTACTCAAAGGGGTATATACGATGGGTTTTTTTATTTTTTTTAATAATTAGTTTTAATTTTTATTACTAAAAAGCTACTAAAAATTCGTTAAATAGTCAAAACTACTCTAAAAAATTATAAAAACACCACTAAAAATCTAACAAAACCAAAATAAGGCTATACAAATTTTTTAAGATTTTTTTGGAGACTATGAAAAATTTAAAAAATCGTAAAAAATGGTAAACGATGGAATTTGGGATTTTGAGTAGTAGTCCTACAAGAAGTCTCTTCTAGAGGAGTCTTGATTCTTGATTTTTTCGGATTTAATGGTGTGGTTTCATTACGATCGGAGTATGTTGCCTGGCCCCGATTTTTAAGCTAAATTATTCGTTCGACATATAACATCCTCACGCTTTTAACGAATTACACACAAAACCTATTTTCGTGACTTAATTAATTTTTTTGACTTAAAATTAAAAAATACCATAGGGATCGTATATACACCTGCGGGGTATATATACGACTCTATTTTCTTGTCGTCGATATACACCCCCAGAGGTGTATATACGATTATATGAAAGTGTCTACAATTGTATACGCTGTGCAGAAATGTATATACGATGGACAAAAAAGAGGTCTTATATACACCCCCTGGTGTATATATATATCGATTACCAATTTTTAAAAAAATACGTTTTTTTCAAGAGCGTTTTGTGATTTTTAATTTGGGTGGAGGTATATAGAGATTATGTGAGGGTAAAAAAAAAACCTAATTAAAATTGAACAAATTTGACCTAGAAAGTCTTATACCAGCAAATAGAATTTACGAAATTGATTTAAATAATGATATGCGTTTTTCGTGGTTTGACCGTAACATGCACCTACCAGGCTAGTAGTACCTCTCTCTTCTCTTCCCTTCCCTGAATCCCAACCCTTTTTAATTTTGCCCCTCCCCTTAATTTCTGCAGCCATCCAGCCATCCATCAATTCCCAACAACGGCTGCCTCCCTCTCACTCCCTCTCTTCTTCCAACACTCTCAGTTACCCATACAACACATGCATAGCTATTAGCTAGCACCCATTAAAAAAAAATAGAGAGAGAGAGACTGTGATTATCTCTGCGTCACAGTCATCTCTCATCATCATCATCATCATCATCATCATCATCATCCACAAATAACACCTTTTCCAATATATACCCTTCCCATTCCCACTGCCACTCCCAGATTCATTCATTCCACTCCCTACGTGATCCTTTCCATCATGAGTACTTCTGAACAAGAATCCGTTCAGATCCATCAAAATCGAAGGTTACCATTACCAGATTTTCTACAAACTGTAAATCTCAAATATGTCAAACTTGGTTACCATTACCTAATCACACATCTCTTAACCCTATGTTTAATTCCTCTTATGTCCATCATCTTGATCCAAGTTTCTCAAATGAATCCACAAGATATTCATCAACTCTGGCTTCACCTTAAATACAATCTCGTTAGCGTTATCACTTGTTCCGCTATTCTTGTTTTCGGATCTACCGTTTATATCATGACCCGACCTAGATCCATTTACTTAATCGACTTTTCTTGTTATAAACCTCCTTCAAATCTCAGTGTTAAGTTTACTAAATTCATTGAACATTCTCGTCTCAAAGGCGATTTCCATGATTCTTCTTTGGAATTTCAACGCAAGATTCTAGAACGTTCTGGTCTTGGTGAAGAAACTTATTTACCTGAAGCTATGCATCAAATTCCACCAACACCTTCTATGGCTGCTGCAAGGGTAGAAGCGGAAAATGTTATGTTTGGTGCACTTGACAATCTTTTCACAAACACAAAGATCAAGCCAAAAGACATTGGTATCCTTGTTGTTAATTGTAGTTTATTTAATCCCACGCCTTCACTTTCAGCTATGATTGTTAATAAGTATAAATTGAGGGGTAATATAAGGAGTTTTAATTTAGGTGGTATGGGTTGTAGTGCTGGTGTTATAGCTATTGATTTAGCTAGAGATATGCTTCAAGTTCATAGAAATACTTATGCTGTGGTTGTTAGTACTGAGAATATTACTCAAAATTGGTATTTTGGGAATAAGAAAGCCATGTTAATACCTAATTGTTTGTTTCGTGTTGGTGGTGCTGCTCTTCTGCTTTCTAATAAAAATTCTGATAAGACAAGAGCTAAATATAAGCTTGTTCATGTGGTTAGAACTCATAAAGGTGCTGATGATAAAGCATTTAAGTGTGTTTATCAGGAACAAGACGAAGCTGGTAAAACTGGTGTTTCTTTATCAAAGGATTTAATGGCTATTGCTGGTGGTGCTCTTAAGACTAATATAACTACTTTAGCTCCACTTGTTTTGCCAGTAAGTGAACAACTTCTGTTTTTCACTACTTTGGTTGTTAAGAAGCTTTTTAATGCTAAAGCTAAGCCTTATATACCCGATTTTAAGCTAGCTTTTGACCATTTTTGTATACATGCTGGTGGAAGAGCTGTTATTGATGAACTTGAGAAAATCTTCAGCTTTTGCCTATGCATGTTGAGGCTTCTAGAATGACTCTGCATAGGTTTGGGAATACTTCTTCAAGTTCTATTTGGTATGAGTTGGCTTATATTGAAGCAAAAGGGAGAATGAGAAAGGGAAATAGAGTTTGGCAGATTGCTTTTGGAAGTGGGTTTAAGTGTAACAGTGCTGTGTGGCAAGCTTTGAAACATGTCAAGCCTTCACATAAGAGTCCATGGGAAGATTGCATTGATAGGTACCCAGTTGAAATTGTGACATAGTTTGAGTTGTTTGATAGTAATTCTATTATGAGTTGTTTGATAATAGTTCAATTATTTCCAAATTTATTGGCTCATCATAGATGATCGATGTATTATTGTCAGCTGCTTTAGAAGTCACACCCACAAGTTAGTTGCTTGTGAGTGAGTTCTAGTTATTCAACCATTTCTTGGGTAATTATTATGCAGAGTAGTGTTGAATGTTTATATGATATATGATTTGAGTATTATTTGTTCATTCAAACTATTGTTATGCATAGAAGCAGCATATTCATTGATGAAAAAAAGTGTTTTAGTTTGGTTACAGAGTACTACTTAATTTGTTGGAACCTTTTTAATGCATGATAATAAAGCAGCATATTGTGCGGATAAATAAGAAAAGTGTAAATGAATAGTAATCATACTGCCAATTTATTGAAGCATGATGGGTTTTTCCCAATTAAGCTGATGAAAAAAGCATGAAGCTGTTAGATAAAGTAAAAGAGTATCTTATTCCCACGTGTTATCTACGCATTTCTGAGATAGTGAGAAGATGTAATTTAGAATAGATACTGTGTGGAAAAAGCACATGGCCAGCCTTTGCAACCAAGCCCTTTTGTAAAAAGAAAGTGTTTTATTATACTTTTATTCTTTTCTTTGCTGTGTTTCACTGCAGCGTTTTGTGCGTTCTACCACACGAAGTGTTTGTATGCTTTTAGGCCATACCAAAAGGGTGTGTCCCAGCTACTTTGTCATTTGTGCGTGCCTACATTCGTTGGTCTAAGCTAGAGTGGGTTATATTTGGTCAAATCCAAGATAATATTGAGTCTCTGTACCATATAATCATCCATTAAAAATTTAATTTAGAGTAAACCCGCAATTATAGAATACCTTATATTAAGTTTGTAAAAAAAAGTAGCTTATAAATTATTTATAATTGAATAAGTGTTCAATTATACTATTTATTTAAACACATACTTGGTCAAAACAAACCCATCTCTTCATATCAGAAATCTTCGATGTTAGGTTACTTGACTATTTATACTCATACTGAAGCGCTGTTTATAAGCGAAAACCACTTTTAGATTCGTTTGGGAACAAATGTATCTAGACTATAATGTAGTCCAAATACATTAGTTTTCGAATGAACTTAAAAATTGATTTTTTGCTTATAAATAAGTCCGGAGGGAGTAAGTCTGTGTCTAGCTAAAACAAACATTGTTTCCTATCTTAAGTTTCTTTAGCTACTGGCGCATTCGATAACTGAGTTGGCACGAAAATTGCTTTGAAATACCCGTGGTCCACGTTTTATTAATTTTGAATGCTTCTAGATGGATTGACTTGGAGATTGGTACATTCAAAGTATAAAACCATGGGCAAGAAACCAAACACTAGAGTAGGATTTTTACTCTTTTGAAAGTAATGAGTTTTAAAATTTGGTAGAGCTATGTTTGGTGCGTCTTATTCGTTAGCGGATAGCGAATGAAATTAGCGTATTTGACTAGCGGATGATGAGTACAGGTATTTGGCAAACACTAGCTTTTAACGTTTTTGAGTAGCGTTTAGCATTTTTTGAAACGCTAGCGAATAACGTATAACGTTTCACTTTTTTTTTTTTAAAACATTTTTACCCTTATTATTTTTCTTAAATTGCTTCTCTTTCCTCAATAAATATTTTATCATCTTAAATAATTTAATCATTAATTAAATAACCTTTTAATTTATATTGAATTTATCAGCTATTTTAGCTGCTAGTTTTACCAAACACACAATTTGCTATCAACTAGCTTATCCGCTAACCGCTAACTCAACCGCTAGCCGCTATCCACTAGCGTATCTGCTATCCGCTACTTTTTACCAAATAGAGCCTCAGTAATATTAGAGGGGAGGGATTGGATGCCTTTAGGGTGGGAAAGACACTGATACCTCTTTTGTGTCTATCTTTCTCCTCAAATATTTTCTCTCTAATTTTCTTTCTCATTCTTTTCCCTCCAAAAAAGCCTAAAGTTACGAAAGATACATAATATTAAAGGCACCGAATCCAAATCCTTATTGGGCATGGGAAAGGCCCACTTCATATTGAATACAGGTCGCATTTCCCATCCTGCGCCATTTGTGGGTTGAGCGCTTGACTTTGGCAATTTTTTTAGGAACAAATTCGTCTTTAACATTTTAAATAGGGACAAGTTAGTCCCTCCGTCCATTCAATATTAAATCCGTCACTTAAGCTTGCACAAGTGGCACGTCAAGTGACACACATTCATGGTTTTTGGCCCAATTTAGTCACTCATTAACCGTTTACTAGAAATTTCAAAAACAGGGTTAGTCCCTCCTGCATTTTTTGGGATTGATTAGTTCATGCTCTCTCATCCTCCTCAAAACCTAGTTTCCCTAAACTAGAAACCGAAAACCTATCATACATCTGGAAAACACAAAGGAAAGCGAAGGAGAAAGGAGTAGAGAACAAATATGACCCCATTTTTCTTGCATGACATATTTGATAACAAATTTGAAAATAGAATGCAATGTATCAAATGTAAATTTATAAATATAGGGAAAGTAAAATCACATTCAAGCTATGATTTCGTTACCTTATTTAAAATTAGGGCCTCCAAAAAAGCATGAAACCAAAACAATTTTCTCTAGATAAAATAGGGCGACCTTCGTTTACTGCTACTTTTTCCTTCATTTTCCTTTGCATATGTCTTGGTTTCTGGTTTAGGGAAACCATGTTTTGAGGAAGATGAAGGACCAGTGACTAATCTGTCCCAAAAAAAGCAGAGACTAAAATATTTTTGGAAAAAGTTTAACGAGGGACTGAATTAGACCACAAAAACAAGATTATGTGTCACTTAGCGTGCAGCATGGGTACTTAACGTGCCACTGTGCAAGGTTAAGTGACAAATTTAACATTGAATAGACTATAGATTAACTTGTCTCTGTTTGAAAATATCAGGACTAATTTTTTCCCTAAAAACTTTTCGGGCGACCAATTTATCCCACGAAGAAATTGTCGGGGACCAATTTTATCAATGGAAATTATTTTGACGTCCTAAATTCTTTATATATTTCTAAAATAAAAAACTAAATGAATCACAAAAAATAACTAAAAACATTTACTTTTTTATACAGTTATCTCCATTATATTTTTGGTCTAGGTTTTTTTGACCCTGCTCCGGTGTCTAGGAGAAAATGGACCCTGAATAATCCGGAGTTCGGCGGGGAGGTAAGTAAAGGTTGACTCTAATTTGTTCCTTCCGGAGATCAAACCAGAGTACTAATCGGATCTGCCCTTTTAGATGGAGTGCATTAACCACTTGCACTCCATTATATATTTTCAATATATTAGTTACTACTTTTTACTAAAATATAACTCATTTAATAATTAATTTAAAGGTCAACTGTACCGATAGCTTGATTCTTCAACTTGTACTGTAGGATTTAACATAGATGAACCAGGAATTAGAGTGGAAGTTTTACTTGACTCTCAATCCGTTGAATTACTTGAGTGAGATAATAAGACTGAAGTTAATTTATCAAACCTAGCTTCAGCAACAAAAAAAAAAGTATCCAAATCTCCAAATGCTAGCCTTTTTTCTCACTACTCTACCCTTCCTTCTTGTTCATTTTTGTGTGATTTTGTCGTCTTTTGTTTCGTCGTTTTGGTGCAGTGTTGTTTGAGTTTTCTCGACTTGTGGTATTTGTTTGATTCAGATTGACAATAACTTTGATCTATTACAAATTTGACCAATGACTCGGGCGTCAATATTACGAATCTGGAGGCATGATGAGTATTTCAGTTACTTTGATTTTATCACATTTGTAGGTATTTTGTTGTTTTTTTCATGCTAGTAACCTGAGTGTCATGAGTTTATTCGGAGATCGATTACTCACTCTATTCTTATTGGTTTTAATATGTTGAATATCGATGTATCACGAATTAATACATTTTTGTGTAAAAAAAAGTATCCAACTACCTATCTCTCTGACACGTACATGATATATCCAATTTATAGCCACGTAAGTGATAGTTACAATATACCTACAACAGCATTGGTCTTGAGACTTCAGAGATTTCTTCCTTGTCAAGTCTTCTTCATTTGTGACCAAATCTTGTAGTGATTTCTTGTTGCATATTCCATACTTATTATTGTAGCGATTTCTTGTAGCATTGAAATTATTTGGAATATTATAATATATCGTTTTGCCTATAATATTGTTACTTGTAAATTGTAATTATAACGAGGAATTTCCATTTTTCTACACCTAGCAACTTACAAAGCAAGCAGTTGATGAAGTATTGAGCAGGAGAATTTCCATTAATTGTTAACCTACAATAATTACAAATTAAAAAATGGTAGTATTCATGCATGGATAAGGATAACTGGCTTGTTTGTAATCTCTTAGCACCTTCTAGCTGGCTTGGATTGTTAAGCGCTAACTGACAAAAATTAAGGATAACTGGTATTTAAAGTTATATCTCTAAACAATTTTCTGCATGTATTATTTCTCAAAATATGACGTTGGTAGTTTTTAGGCATGGATAAGCTTTTTTATTTATATTATCGTTTTAGTAGTAAGAATGCGACGCAAAAGAAAAAAGAAATATAGTGTAAAGGATATCAATCACAAACTCAGGTCTCTCACGTATATATATATTAATTAGGCTAATGTTTTTTTTGACCAATATTAGGCTAATGTTTTAGAAATTTAATAATCGGCGAAAGTTCTAGCTAGTTTAGTTTATAAAGAGTCCAATGGATAGTTTTTGAAATATAGAGTCCATTTGTTACAATTTTTTATGAGAAAATTACTATTTTTAATTAAAAAATCATTTGTAGTGATCCCGATTTGTTTTTTTTTTTTAATTATTTTCTTAAAAAATCATTTTTATTCTTAAAATATGAATCTGTTTTTAATAGCTTCTCATAAAAATAGTTTTTTAAAGAATGATTTTTTTTAAATAAGTTATTTTCAGTATGTTATAGAAACCAAAAACAACTTCTCATTTTCTTAAAAATATCTAAAAACTAGTCTCTAAGGGTCCATTTCTTACTGATTAAAAAAATAAGTGATTTTGTTGTTAAATAATTTAGAGATTAGCTTTTAGATATTTTCATGAAAATGAGATGATGGTTTGTGTTTTTGTAACTCATAAAAAAAAGATTTTTCTTGAGAAGCTATCCAAAACATATTCTTATTTGAAGCAATTTTTATTATTATTATTTTTTTAAACAAACAAGCGATACAACCCAATTTATTAAAAAAAGGAAAAAAAGACAAAGAAAAGCGAATGAGAGATTGCACCAAAACCTCTTGCAATCAAAAAAGAGCTACAACCAAAATAATAATATTAGAGAGCCCCTAAAACACAACTGCAGTTCTAAAAATTTAGACAAAAACCTAAAATCCAATTTAAGCGAGTGTTATACATTGTTGTTTTCTGGGCGATTTCTTTTGTGTTTCTTCTTGCAGGGATGTGGATACCACCCGATCGTATTTATCCTCAACAAATTAGTGGGTCATGTGGTCATCCGCATCGATCGACACATCCCCAATGCTTCCTCGAAATGCTCATGTCGAATCAACTACTAGATCGGACTCGAGGCGGCGAAGCGAATCAAGCTCGGTGGTGGGAGGTTGAATGGAATCACTACCGGTTCGGCTAGTTGCAAAGGTGCTAGTCGACTTCTTGAGGATCAAACTCAAGCATCTGTTTGGACCATACCAACATTCGCAAGAATGGCAGGGTTGGGATAATTAATATCGTGAGAATGCGTGACATTTTCTTTAGTCTCAATCAGAATCCTCTTGCTATGTATCTGAGAAGGTTATAAAGAGTCCAATGGATAGTTTTTGAAATATAGAGTCCATTTGTTACAATTTTTTATGTTGTTTTCTGGGCCGATTTCTTTTAGTGTTTCTTCTTCATGGATGTGGATACCACACGCCCAGTACTTATCCTCAACAGATTTGTGGGTCGACATGTGGTCATCCGCATCGACTGACACATCCCCCCAATACTTCCTCGAAATGCTCATGTCGGAATCAACTACTAGATCAGACTTTGAGGCAAGAAGCGAATCAAGCCTGGTGGTGGGAGGTTGAATGGAATCACTACCAGTTCGGCTAGCTTCAAGGGTGCTAGTCGACTTCGAGGATCGAAAACTCAAGCATCTGCTGGACCATATCAACATCTGCGATGGCGAGGTTGGGAATTAATTCATCAGTAGAATGCGTGACCTTTTATTTAGTCTCAATTTGAGAAGGATCCCCTTGCACTACGCCAGAATGGCTAAAAAAGAGCGCCACCATGAGCAGCGTTTTGCTTTAAAACGCCACCTATACCCAAACACGCTAACCCCATACCCAGCGTTTTTTAACAAACGCTGCATATTTGAAAACGAAATAGCTTAATATTCGCTTTTTATCAAACGCTGCGTATTTTGAACACGAGATAACCACATACCCAGCCGCTTTTTAGCAAACGCCGCATATATTTGAAAACGAAATAGCTTAATATTCAGCGTTTTTAGTAAACGCTGCGTATTTGAAAACGAAATAGGCACATACCCAGCGTTTTTTTAGCAAACGCTGCGTTCTCCTTCGCACACGGTGCGTTCTCCCTCTCGTTTTCATTTCTCTTCTCTGAACCCTTACTCTCAGATCCTCCTCCTACGATTCCCAACAATGGAACCCAACCTAAATCCCTCATCTACAGATTCGTCTTCTTCTCTGAATGGTCTCCAGAGATCTTCTTCTCACTCTTCATCTCTCGTGTTCTCCACACTCACTCTCTGAATCACTAAACCCTCTTTCTCTTCCTCTCGCCGTCATCGTTTTTTCGTTCTCTGAATTGCGATCTCTCTTTGTCTTCCTCTCACACATAACTGAATGAAAGAAAAAGAAATCTTCAAACCCTCTTCCTCTCTCGCACTGGACTTCACTGCGAGAGAAATCTTGGAAACCCTAAAGTTTTCGTTTATGCGCTATCTTCCTCTTCCTCTCGCACTGACCTTCTTTATTTTGTTGTGGATTAATACTTCTCAACTCTTTTCAAATAGCAAATCACGGAGGCAAAAGCAGGAGGCAAGCAAAAGTTTTTCAAGAAGGTAAGATTGGTTTATTAATTTGTAAAAATAATCTATGCTACTCTGCAAGAAAAAATTTGTTTTAAATTGATTGTTAGCTACTTTAAAAATCTGATTGTGTTTGGTTGTAAAAACATGTTTGTCTCTCTAGCTCTTAGTTTGTGAAAATCATTTTTTAACCGGGCATTTGTTGTGTTTGATAAAATGCCTAATAGAGTTTGATATGAATGATTGTGAGTTTGATTAAAATGAGCAATGTGATGAGATGATTATGTTTGTAAGTATGCCTAATATGAACAGGTTGTAGCGGGTAAAATATATTATATTACCTTAGAAGCAGTTGATGCTGGAAAAAACAAGATATATGAAGCCAAAATTTGGGTGAAGCCATGGGCCAACTTCAAGCGATTCTGCGAGAATTATTTTGCTTTGAAGTCCATTATGCGAGAGGTCCAACTCTCTGTCTCCGTATAAACTTCCGGAGATTGTTCAAGCCAAGACCAAGGTGACAACTACACTTTATCTCATCAATTTCTCCCTTTCAAATTTTCAAAAATGTGTTCTAGGTTGAAGCATAAGCTTACAGAGAACAAGTTTGTGGAAATAGGCCAACAAGGTGTAAAGAGCAAGTTAAAGAAGCGTAAGGTAGATGAATGCTTGTTAATTGGTGGTTGTCAATTTGGGATTCTCAAGCTTTTTGTTGTATTTGATGAAAGTTTGAAGTGATTGCTAATTTGTTTAGACCTGATTTGCTTGGTAATCTGAGTAAATACTTTTATTGTGCTTGACTTCACTCCAAAATAGTGTAGGGGTTGTGATTCTAGGACGAAATTTGAGTATTTTATAGTAAGCATGGCTCAATTGCAGTTTATAGAAGATTGGTTGTGCTTCTCATTTGAGCTTGTGAAGTATGGTGAACTTTGTTGTGAGTTTGGCTGGACAATTCTTTTTGGCAGAGACCTATGTGTGTCAGACGTGTTATGTCATGACCTGTTACTGGAAATTCATCTCTTCATCTCTTCACTCTCCTTACTCTTAAACTCATTGTATTTTCTTTTGAAGTGAAGTTTATGTTTTGATTGCAGGCACTTCCCAATGTCTTCAACAATGTCTTTTCCTTTAATTACTTCTATCCTTTTTTGTTTTCTATCCAAGACAGGTATAATTACTATCTTTGTTATATCTTGTAGCAATTCAAGACTTTCTTTGATAATAATTCCTGCATTCCAAAAATAATAATATTCACACTTCGCACAAATTCTCTGCAATCACCGGATTATATGGTTTGCTTTTGAATTTCTCTTAGCACTAATAGATTCAAAGTTGTTCTCTGCTAATCATGCATCATTGGTGTTCAAATTGAGCAACTTTATTTGTTTTATCTCTTTGTATTGTATGGTAACCACAATTATTTGGCTTGAATATTATAGGCATTTTTAGAACATGGCATGCCTGAAAGTCCTGAAATGGTCAGTGTAGTCATCGATGCAGTATGTACAATAATGTCTCTAATATTTCTCTAGACATTTAAGTGTCCTGTAAAGATTATACAATAGATAAACATTCAAGTTGACTAAAACTTGGCAATGCTTGTGTTAGGCAACAATAGTAGTGGGAGGTCACATGCTCAAGGCAATTACAATAGAGCACTTCATCTTGAGACTTCCTTATCACATGAATTTTGTAAGTGCATAATCTACTCTTTGCTTGCGCTTTTAAACGTTATGCGGTTTTTCTAGTTTTTGAAGTCCTTGTCATGCTTTGTAGATTACCATTCATTCCTTGATTTTCATCTTTACTTCTTGCGACATGCACTTGTTCAAAAGTCATGAAAAACGATGAGATGAAAGCGCAAAGCATATTTGGTTTGGAATGGAATGAGCCATTGGTTACATTTGCACTATCATGTGGAAGCCGGTCTTCACCGTGGTATGTTTGTTTCTCAAAACCAAAGGTTTGGATATCTCGTGTCCGTGTCGGTATCGCGTCCTAGTATCTCAGATCTATGTCGATTCTTCATAGCTCATTGGGTAGGATCAACAAAGATGTTAGTAATAGTATTGTTAATGTTACATGCTCTAATTCTTTCTTTTGTGAGTAAATTCATAAATCTATGCATTTCTTTGGTTAGTTGAATTGATGGAACAAATCAATATTTGATTGTTATGAAGGTAAGAGTATACACAGCATCACAAGTTGAATGCCTTCAGCTACCTGTAGAACTGAGAAAAGAAGCAGTTGAATGCCTTGAAAGAAGGGGAAGACAACCTCTTTCAAAGATGGTACAAATGATGCCATATGACTTCAGTTTCAGGTTGCTTTTACACCAATAACACAGTGAGAGGTGGATTTTTGTATATTTGATAGTTCACACAGAAAGTACATAATCAATAGCATGTGATTTTTCATATGGTAAAAGATTTTGATCTTTTTTTTGGACACTGCAATCAGGTCCTTAGCATTGCTTTTGTGAGAAATAATAATAAGATAGATAGAAATGCCAATTTCTTACAAATCAAGAATTGTCTGTTTATACATGTTATACTACAAGTAACAAATTGCTGGGATTTTAGATTTATCAAAACAAAGATTTTGCAATGATATAGTTGAACTGAACTAAAGAGTAAAAATTAGTATTCAAGCAATAGATGCTTAGATTAGCAATGGAAATTGGTTAATAGAGTAGTTAAGTTAGTTATTCACATTTGCTTCTGAATATTGGTTAGTGCATATAAACCATTTTGTAATTATTTTCTAGACACAATAATGAGAATCGTGAGCATATGTTTCTCCTTCTCTTCTCTGTTCTCTATATGGTATGAGGATAATTTCCTATCTTCCACAACTCTGGTTAAAGGTGTTGATAATAATTTCTGTTGTAAGTTAAGGGAGAAGTTGCCAGCAAAGGGAAAACAAAAGGGAAAACAAGAGATAAAAGCTGAGTGAAAGAAACCATGGTTGTGGTTGTTTGGAAGACAGGAGACTAATTACATTGCAGATGGAGATGATGATTAGTGCATCATGTGCTTGTCTTCAAGGATTGGAGCAGTTGATGAAAATAATAATGTAATGAGTTGAACTTGTTACTTTTATTTTTGGGTTTCCTGTTGCTATGTTTGTAAGAATAATGTAATGAAAGCGATTGATGAAAATAATAATGTATGATTTAATTTTTTGGATGTATTTTGGATGTATGATTTAATTTTTTTTATGATGTATGATTTAATTCAGGTTTAAATACAACAAATTCATAGATATCACTATTAAAAAATATTTTGGATGTATGATTTAATTTTTTTGGTTGCAAATATAAAATGGAAAATACACAAAAACTGAAAAAAAATAAAAAAAAAAATTTAGACAATATTCAGCGCTTTTAATGAAGCGCTGGGTATTTAGTAACACAAATAGGCAATATTCAGCTTTTTAGTGAAGCAGCTGCGTATAAGAAATATTCAGCGCTTTTTTTACAAACGCTGCGTATCTGGGAAGGCAATGGGGCTATATTCAGCGCTTTTTAAAAAGCGCTGCGTATTTGGGAGGACGCATTGCAAATATTCAGCGCTTTTTAAAAAGCGCTGCGTATTTGGGAGGACGCATTTCAAATATTCAGCGCTTTTTAAAAAGCGCTGCGTATCTGGGAGGACGTGTTTTGCAATGGGTGGCGCTTTTTAGGAAGCGCGCCCATTGTTGGAGTGAATACCAGGCGCCACGTTCGTTAAATACCAAAAACGCTGCCCATGGATGAAAAAAAACGCTGCCCATCTACTAGATCTGTTGTAGTGTTGCTATGTATCTGAGAAGGTTGTTCATAATAGAAGAGTCTCCTTACTGCCGATGAATCTGGGAAGGTTGCTCATCCCCTTGCTGCCGATGTTTCTCATTATTAAGAGTCTTATGCTTAGGGGCATAAACCTGTTTCACCTGAAGAGTCCTCACGTATGTATATATTAATTAGGCTAATATATTTCTTAACAAATTATTAGGCTAATGTTATAAAGACTAAAGAGTCCAATAGATTGTTTTTGAAATATAGAGTCCATTTGTTACAATTTTTTGTGAGAAAATTATTACTTTTTAATTAAAAAATCATTTTTAGTGACCCCGATTGTGTTTGTTTCTGTTCTTTTAAAAAAATTCTTAATTAAAAAAACATTTTTATCCTTAAAATAATAATATGTTTTTAGTAGCTTCTCATAAAAATACTTTCTTAAAATAAGTTACTTTCAGTATGTTAGAAACACAAAACAACTTCTCATTTTCTTAAAAATCTCTAAAGACTACTGTAATCTCCAAGGGCCCATTTGTTACGGATTAGAAAACAAGAGATTTTGTTGTTAAATAATTTAGAGATTGACTTTTAGATATTTTTATGAAAATGAGAAGTTGATTTGTGTTTTTGTAACATACTGAAAATTACTTATTTTAAAAAAAAGCTCTCATAAAAAATGATTTTTTTTCCCTGAAGCTATATTCAATACAGATTCATATTTGCAATAGTTTTTAGATTATTTTTAAATGCTCATTTTTTTGAAAAGCTGTAACAGACGAATGGAAAACTTTTAAAATAAATTTTTTTTAAAAGTTAGTATTCTATAAAATAAGCTGTCACAAACAAGCTCTAAATTATTTAACACCAAAATCATTTATTTTTTAATCCATCGTAAATGGGCCCAAAAAATGATTTAAAAAGAATTGATTTTAAAAGAATCAAATTTAAAAATGGATTAATCAGTTTTTAGTAAAAATATTTTAAAAGAGAGTTTAGAATAATTCATTTTGTTTAGATATGATAGTGTAAAATTACTTTTGTTGTGTAAATATAAATAATTTTACGAGTTATAGATTTTTTTTTTAAAATGTAAAAACTAGAAACTGTTAGTTCTTTAAAATTCAATTCTAGCACTACAAAATCAATTTTAGCTCCACCACGGTTTTCCTTGTAAAACACATGAATTTCAACTATTTTTGCCTAATTTTTTTGTAAAGCGGATATCTTCGGCGCCCATTGCGGATTTGATTCTAAGACATTGGTTAAGTTGGAATAGAGACAAACGATCTTATCCAAGTGCTCTCGATTATTTTTGGTTTGGTTTGATTTTAAACTTAGTTATATATATTTGATTGGTTGAACAAAGCTATGATTACCTTCAACTCATAGTAATGACTAAGAAAGAATTAAAAACACTTAGATGAAATAGTTTGAATCTGTTTCAACTTAATTAAGGTCCTGAAATCGAATCTAACTTTAGATATGCAATAGTGCTAAATCTCTTGATGAGAGTTTTATCGTCCATTTTGATCCTACCTGACTTGGGGAATTAATCTCTACAGTTGCGTGCTGAGATAACCGATTCATAAAAAAAACAAATGATAGTAGTAGTTGAACTTTATAAGAGAATTAAATATAAATACTAGTAAGGACAAAAGATTATTAGGCAACTGGTTAAAATTGTTTAGAATTAATATATTTTAAAATCACAAAATCTTTCTTTGTCCCTTGCACGTTTTCAGCGATTCCCCCACCACCAGGTTTCCTCAAGCTCAGCAAAATCAAAACCCATTTTTAAAATCAAAATTCATTTTATTTAATGTCAGTGACATGATTCACCAACATTTTGCTCAAATTCTTCAAATTTTTTAATTCGTTTTTGGCATAAAATAGGGTGTGGCGGAATTGGAAGTCCAAACATTGATAAAGAGAACTCAAATTTTTGGGAAAGACAAAGAACCCATCTTGGAGTGGCGTATCCGTTGAGCTTGGGGGGTGGGGGTTCATATTATTTAATTTCATAGACAATTTATTGCAAATGAAGAAAAGGCATGTCACCTATTGTTTTAAATTGAATTAAACTGAAATGTAAAATGTCTATTTATAGGGAAAAATGAAACCTTAGAATGGATTTCCACCGTTGATGAAACCAGAAGTAGTAATTGAATATCTGGACCATCAATTAGTAATTGAATAAAAAAACATGTTTCTTTTAGTTTAAAAAATGACTTTTTTACTGCGTTGTTGATCGTTTTTACCATGCATAATTTTTTTTAAATTTTTTAAATTTTTTTTGACCTTGTAGAAAAAGTATAATTGTACGTTATGGAGGTTAAATATACGAGTTACAAATTTATTTACGAACGGTAATTGTATGACAAAGTGGCACTAAAAACATGTTTTTTAGTGTTAAAAAATGACTTTTAACTAAGTTTAGGACATTTTTTACCAACCGTAAAGTTTTTAATTTTTTTTTAAAATTATAACTTTGTAGACAAACTATAATACTACGTTTTAGTGGTTAAAAATACGAGTTACAAAATATTCTAAGACTATTAACGTGTACCAAAAAACCACCATATAATACTGTAAAAGTATATAAACAATCAAGTGGTGATGTCTACATAAGAAAGTGGTGTCATTGGAACATAATCTGGAACAAAAGAAGACCATAACTGCATGCGTCCAATGTATGGATATTGCCACGATCTAGCTTCATTTGAAGCGTGTCGACCCTAATAAGGATGTGTAGGAGGCATAGGGCTAGTGTGGTTCAACTTGACTAGAATCCAATGATTCTTATGGATGAACCCAACACAAACCAACGGCTCGATTTGAAACACAATCTCCTCAAAGGGAAGAATGTCCAGTTCTCATGAGGTGACAACATAACCAGGGGTCTCTGATATCTAGTAGCAATAACATGTCTTGTGTCTGGCATGGTCATCCACTTCTCAATAGGTTGTTGTTGTCTGTTTGGGACAGGAACCAATGAATCTTTAATGTTCTGAACATTATCACCCATGATCTGTGTGTGTATCAAACCGTTGGACTCCATCTCACAAATCAAATCATTTGAACAATTTGCCAATCAGTACTCACTCACCAGTCTAGTGAAGTAGAAATGCATCTAAATCCACGCTTTCATCTCCTCCACATTGATAATGTCATCAACATACTTATGTAAAAATCCGGAAAGTGACTTACCAAGTGGATGTCATGTCGTGCCGCCCTCCTTCTTGACCTCTGTGAAGGTAGCTCGATGGTAGTTGTGAAGCTAGTTGTGAGGACCGTCGGGAGGTATCTTTGACGGTTTCTGTGTGGGTTTTTCCAAAGATGCATCCACGTGCTCCCACCTAGATGGATCTCTCTTCACATCATACTCTTTCTTCTTCTTCCCCTTCTTCGGTGCACCTCTAGTTTTGACTTTGTGCTTAGGTGGAACCATGGATGTAGTGCCTCTGAATACATAATCATCAAGACCTCTCTTCCAAACACATCTCTCCTCAAGGTGCATGTCATTCCATTGCCTCCAAATCTCATCTATTGTATAGCTTAAGTCACCTCCTTCTGACGATTCTTTCACCCGCTCCTCATCCATTGCCTCCAAACTCATTCTCTTCCAATGAGAGTCAATCATATCCAATGGTATTGGTAGCCCATTTAGGTGCAACCTTCCAAGTTCACAAGAACAATGTAATCCATGAGTAACTTTAATGACACAACCAGCACACTTTTTCTTATCCGTGCCCACACCATCCATCATGTTATCAAACTCACCAGCAATATGATTCAATGCCTCAAGAGACACCAAACCGTGTAGATTCTAGTAGAATGGAATGTTGTGTTGGGCATCTATACGATTGATGCTCTTTTGAAAAGAATTCACAATTTTATTAATCTGTGCATTGATCATCCCATGCATTGACTCCCAGCTTTTGCATAAATCACCACCACTAGAACCCAGTGACCTCTTCAATGCCCAATGGGCAGCCTCAACCCTATGACACATAAGGAAAAATTAAAACAAAAAAATCACAATCATATACATAAAGCACATAAGAAAACAATTTATGCGTACTATTAGTCGTGGTATTTCCATAGTGTCTTACTTTATCCGTCCACGAGCCACAAAATCTTTCCTTGTGAGGATACAACCATTACTTGTTCACATATGCAATAAGCTGGGGTATATCAGTAGACGATTGCTCCAAATCATGCAAAGCCTCATTAAACTCATCATCAAATGTAGCATCAACTACATGATGCCAAAGTGTCATCAGTGACTCCACTCTATCTCCCTTCGCCAGCTTCTTAATTTGAGCATTAACATTTTTGTTAATATGATACCGACAAAGCAAATTCATTGCCTCCGGAAAAACAACCTTGATACCATTCATCAAAGCCTCCTCACAATCAGTGATGATAACTTGAGAAACACAATCCAGACCTTCTATTAGAAATGGAAAAAATAAAAAACATAATGTAATGAGAAAAAATAAAGTCAGTTAGCATTTAATTACCCGAGGAAGTGCAATATCACACACCATCAAATCTCGTAGGCTCTGCTGCACCCACGTGTAGTCATCATACCGCTCATGAGACAAATATGCAAACGCAACAGGATATATCAACTCAGTGGAAGTCACACCAACAATCTCCAGCAGAGGCAATGCATACTTGTTGGTCTTAAAGGTACAATCCATAATCAAAACAGTCGGAAACATCCTCAATAACTTGATACTATCAGGATGTGACCACATGATCTCTTCAACAATATCAATACCTTTAAGTCGTCTCGTCCAACACAAGTAATGATTCGCCTGAATCAGTGTCATAAGCTTCTGCATCTTTGTCATATATACTACCTCTCTTTGCCTTTCGGATACTGTTGTGGGTTCTATACAGCTGACTAATGTTGCTCAAGTTGTTTTTAAATTCGATCTTTAATGCATCAAGACTTTTTTGTGCTTTCACTCCCAAAGACAGATGCTCCTCAACAACTGACCGCTCCTCCTTGGTAAACTTACCAAATATAGTTGCTCCAAACAAAGTCTTGTGAGGTTCATGATTGTGAATCCCATACACCACTCTCACCTTCCAATCAGAACTAGGAGGTAACATTGGTTTAACTTTCAATTGAAACCCTCTGAGGCACATCTTTTGATGTCTTGTGTCTCACTGTTATGCGCGATAGAGTTGTGCAAGTGTACACATCGCAACAAGTAATAAAGTAGTAAGTAGAGTTCGTCTCCACAGGGATTGGTATTAATTTTAAAGTTTAAGATACACTTAGCACTTAGCGAACCGAGTAGCAAATGTTTTTGGTAACAAGTTATCAGTAAAAAGTGATGGTTTTAAGAAAACAGTAAATTAAAGGTTGGGTGTGAGAAATAAGAGAAACAAGTCAGATTGCTCTTTCTAAGTAAATTCTCGATTAGTACAACGCTATAATGTTACACGCTATAGCGTCAAGCTACTGTTGCAAATGTTTTGTGCCTTTCGGATCACTCACGCCAGGGTTTCATTACAAGATGCCTATGTCTAGGTTCTAAATAAGTTCACTCCTGTATGATAAGGAACCCACAGCCTTTGCTCTATGAACTATTGCATTTCTATGTCTAGAGGGAGCAAAATCTATTTAAATGTCTTTAAATAAACTTTCGTTCATATCAAGCTTTGAAGTCTATCCATGGACCATGTCTGAACCCACGGATTTACCTATTTTAGCTGATCAGTTCTAAAACAAGTTTGAAAGAAGAATAACGCAAAGATTGAAACGCACAACAAGCAACATTATAAGTACAATACTAATGGTTCATTACAGAACGAAATGAGAAGAAACGGTGGCAAAAAGATACACACCGAGGTTCCCCACTCATTCACCGAGATGATACTCTAACGTTGAGTTAACACTGAGAATAATAACAAAGGAAAAATTACAAGAAAACGAAAGCTTAAAAATGTTTGACAATGGATAAAATCTGTTACAAGTTCTATTTCTCTCTAACTCTCTCTGAATATGCGAATGTGTATCCCCCAATGTCCGTTTGTATATTTGTAGAGGAAGAAGGAGCAATTGACGCGCCCAGAATTAGCGCAAAGAGTCGGTATGGCCATCGCACCAACTGAAGCTATCGCACCACTCATACAGCGCCAGGTGGCCTATAAAATCCATAAAAATCTGGTTGCGCCAGCTGCATAGTGTACACAGAAACCGAGATTTTGGGTTAAGAGTTTGGCGCCAAAAGCACACTCCTGCTTCTAGGACTTTTAGCCGACCTGCTTCATAGTCTTAGCCGAGCTCAAAGACTTGGCCTCTTACCTCTTGTCACTATAGCGTTAGACGTTATAGCGCTTATCACTGCAACACTCACAAAACACGTTAAAATGCTCACAAGGGCACCAGATGTGCCAAATTACTACAAAACAGTTTCTAACCCTTCTTTTCCTACAACTATACTAATTAGAGACATAAGATACGAATATTACTTGAGAACTCACTTGATTTATATGGATAAAGGCATAAATAACTCATATAAATATGAGTTATCATCTACTAGCAGAACACCTAACATCTACTCGACTGTATGTGCCCTGTCTCTCACAGCCATAAACAACCTTGTTCTTTTTCCCTTTTCCATTCTCCGTCGTCTCGGTTCGAACAATAACAACAATGATTCCGTTGGCTTTCCCAGTATCTCTAGCCCAACGTGTCATTGCATCTCGAGTGGGAAATTCCTCAGATGTCGTAAAGGCATCGGTTAAATCCATAATAACCATCTATTAAAAAAAATATAAATGTTACATAAAAAATATTCCGGAAATACCTTTTTTAGAGGTAAATTCGGTTCACATATTGTGAACCGAATTTACTGTAAAAAGGTACTTCCACAAAAATTATATTAAAAGGAAAAAGAATTTGAATTTACCTTTTGTGGAGATAATTTCGGTTCAAAAATCTGAACCTAAAAATACCAACTTTTTATTTGAATCCGGAAATATCAACACCTTTTTCCCGAATTACCTTTTTAAGGTAAATTCGGGAATCTTGTCGGTGGTGGGGTTTGGTCAGTTTTTTTATAAAATGTAAGGGGATTTCTGGGGTTTTTTGTATTTATGGGGGTGGGAGTGACAAGGAGGGGGGTGAAAAAAAAAGCCCAAATAAAATTCATTGGAATGGTAAGTGAGAAATTCAAATAAGGTGTAGCCCTTAATAACCTATGTAGGTTCAGCCCAATATTTTGGTACTGTTTGTGCAAAATAATTTTAGGGTTTATTCTAGTATGGTTTGATGTGGGTAGATGACGAACCGTAGGCGATTTGGCATGAAACCTAGTGGCCTTCGTGGTCGTGATTTGTAGGTGTTGATGTGTCATTTCAACAAAGAGAAACGAGATGAGGTTGGGTCAGATTCCCACGTGGGGAGAGCGACCTTGGTTGGCCGGAACTTTAGTTGCAAGGCTGCCTGTCGTGGGGGTCTCCTGTGAGGGTCGAAGGGATGGGAGTTATCAGTTGTGAGTGTTAGGATTTTTGGAGGAAAGCTTCGCGCGAAGAAAGGAAGAGGAAGAAGGGCGTTGCGTCAAGGTTGGGGCCGGGGTAGGCCATGTCGGCTGAGGGTGAATGATAGAAAAACGAGGGGTGCAAGGAGCCTAATGTTCTTGGTTTAGTCTTCACATTAGCCCAAAAACTACTCTCCACATTCATAAAATAAATTAGTACTTTGGATCAAAAAAAATAAAATAAACATCACACAGTTTCTTAAGCTCAGTTGATTGGAAGCAATGCCTGTTACAAGGCATTGTATCTTTCTAGGCGACTCTCTTATTTCTTGGAAATCCAATAAACATCACACAGTTTTCACGTTCCTCTTCTGAAGCCAAATATAGAGCACAAGATTTGAATCTACCATCCTCTCTCTACCTCTTCGATATTGTGACAATCAATCAACTCATCATATTGCTGAAAAATCATCCTTTCATGAACACAATTAGCATATTGAGCTCGACCATAATTTGGTCGGTTAGAAGCTTCAATTAGTTTTTTTCATTTGTTACCTATTTCTAGTTCAGCTTAGTTAGTTGATGTTTTGACTAAGGCATTAGATCCTAGCCCCTTTAAATCTCTTGTAAGCCTCAGCCGATTTCACTTAAGAGTGTCCAGTGTCAAATCTAAACCATTCATTATGTTTTCCCTTTTTTCACGTGTTAAAAATTCTCTCTTTTGCTTTTCAGTCAATAGTTGAGATTTCACTTAACAATAATGTCGCGATGGAATGAGTCCATTCCCCTTTTCCTTTCTGTTTCATTATAATCATTGCTAACAACTAATTTGTTAGTTCTATAAGTTTAGTTAGTTAGATTAGTTTGGAGTTTTAGGTTCATTGAGTTACCAATGTCTATAATATGAACTAGACTGCACATCTGTTATCTCATGAACCTATAAATGTAATTTTTTTTCTTATAAATTGGATTAGAGAGAGTATTTAGTAAACATTTTAAAGAGTATTAACTTGTGTTGGAAAGAGAGAATTCCTGATTAAGAACTTGACACAATTTGTAGAATGTATATAAGATAATTCATTGAAAATTGGAAATGATCTAAATTACTAAGACAAGAAATGGAACAGAGAGAGAGAGAGAGAGAGAGAGAATGTAAGGGGAAGAAACATTGAAGAAGATATTTCTGCAGCTTCATGACATGGTATACCAACAACACATGCATGCTGCGAATAGCTGATGATAACATAACACAGGCATTGTTTCCAATCAACTGAGCTTAAGAAACTCCAGAAGCCTGGGGTAACAAAACAATCAAAATAATAATAATATAAAATAATGTGTTGTAAGTTTATATTAAAATAAGAAGAAAAGAAGAAATTGAAATTTGTGAAGCATTTAACAAGCACTATTTGTTACCTTTGTTCATCATGAACATTGGTGGTGCTTCCAGTGTGCTTGTATTTTGGAATAGGAACACGACCAGATTCTATGCTTCTAAGATCCTCCAACAGAATTTCATAGTGCTTCTTAACTTCATCAACAGATTTTCCACCAACTTCTTTGGCTACATTCTGCCATCTTTCAGGGGTGTCCTTATCATATTTTACAAGTGCCTTTTCAAACAGCTTGTTCTCTTTTCTTGTCCATGAAGATTCACAAGGTTTTTGTTTGTTAAGGGAACTTGAGGCCATGTATTAATGCTAAAGAGAAATGAAAGAAAAATTAATGATAAAGAGTAGAGAACAAGAATATTTTATATTTACTTGTGAAGGGAAAGTTTGTGGAAGAAACTGCATCCAGTGAAGTGCTTTTATATATTGTTCAGGATAGTGGGTTATATATAGCTAGTTATTATAGGGAATCTGAATTGCCAAGTCTCACGTTTATTAGAGTTATATGGTACAATGAAAAGGCAACTCTCACTTTACAAATCGATTTTCTAGGTCTTGTGACCAAGTAGGACAAGATGATTTTTTATTTGGTACAGAGAGGGAATCAGTTTAAAAATGAATGTGATTTCAAAGATAAATTTATTAGCTGCAGCATGTTGCATAATTGGTGAAAACTTATTAAGATTTGTATACATATATAATCAACTTGTTATGATCAAAATAATTGATGTCAGGTGAGTATTACTGACACATACTAACATGAACTCATAATCACTCCCCAAACTGCATGAAAGTAGATGAAGAAAGCTTAGTTGGCAACAATAATAACCTTAATTTTTGTGTTACTCACGTTGGTGTATGTGCATGAAGTAGTAAAGTAAAAGATGATTGGTTTGGATGAGTAACTTTTCTTGAAAATTGTTTTGGTATTGTATCCATTCCAAGCTAGCTAGACTCAAATCTTTGGCGTCAGAGATAAATGTTCACCAAGTATCTTAAAAGTAGTGGTCATCAGAGATCAGTGACGTAGTAATCTATTCGACTGTCAAAGAATCTGCCAAGAGTGGGGAAAAGAGTAGTCATAAATCTTTGGAAATTGGGTTATTCAATGATCTTTACAGCAACATTCCAAAAGGTTGTAGCTGGCTACCTGAAAACCGTACTATGATATCATCAAAAGCATATATACTTCTTGTTTGTTTCTGCATGTGTTTGGCATGGTAGCATTTCAACAGAATCCTACTGGGTTTTATCTTGATCTCTGGTTGGGTATTTGGGGGATCCTGTGTCACCTCATTGGTCAAGAGGGTTACTACCATTTTCTTTGAAGTTTAAGTTGATGATAATTACTATCCTCATTGATCAAATTATTTAAATTACTTATTTTAATTAAATAAAATTAATTTATATTTTAATTAATTTAAAATCAAGAAATTCAAAAAAAAAAATGCAGGTTAGAACTCTCCCTGGTGGGGTTGAGTTCTGAACTACAATTAAAAAAAATTTGCAAAATTTTAGTTTAGAAAGTAGGGTGGTGGGGGGCGAGTTCTACACATAAAAAAAAGTGGGTCACTTTAGTATATAATGTAGAAAGTGGGTTATTTTGAATTTTTTATTTATTTTTTTGGACAATATGGTTTTTTTGCCCAAAAATGCACAACATCTGCATACTATTACAACTTAAACTTCATTGATGATACTATAGTATTAATTAGCTTCATTGAAGTTTAAGTTGATAATAATAAGTAATTTAAATAATTTGAATAATTAGTAAACTTATTTATAAAGTAATTACGGTAATAATTACGGTAAAAAATCAAGATATTAAAAATTAGAACAGAATTTAATATAGGATAAGAACATAAATAAAAAACACAAATTGTAGAAATACAAGGATAGGAAATTTAAAACGAAACGACAGGAAAACATAATACAAGAAGAGGCAAACATGATTTAAAGTACTTCTACTTCCACCATGGATTCTTAGGTAGTGGCCATCGGATCACTGGAGGGATAATTCTACGAATGATGTGATTGTCAGACTCTCTGGTTTCAACGCACAATTCGAGATAAGTTTCAATCCAACATTGGAACCTCTCATGTTCCTGAAACATTTCTCGAACGTCCTTGTCTTTCTTGATAGGCAGGGGGTACCACCGAATACGATTACGTGGGCCAATGTAGGGGCAGCGATAAACGATACTAGTGATTTCTTGCTCCACACCCTCTATGTGCGCGTTTTCCGTTAGTTTTTCTTTCATTTCGTGAAGGTCTTTGTTGTTCTTAAGCTTTGAATGTTGTGTGTTAGATCCTCAAAATACACACCATCTTCTTCCCTGCCCATGACAAAGGTTCCACGATAGTGAATTCTACAGGTGTGCGTAATGACTATTTCCGGTATGGGTTGTTGTGGTGCGGGTGGTCTTTGTTGCAGAAGATGAATGACTTTTTCTGGAGTGCGAATTGTGTCCACGTACAGCTGTAAGATTTGTCGCCCCATGTGAAGTGTAGCATGATATTCCATCATTGTGCGGACGTCGTCGCCGCCGCGCGATCTCCATAATCAAAAATAGCCACCCCGCTCTTCTCCACGCGTTCGTACTTTCGTAACGTATACGCTCCACGCCTTTACGCCACCCTCCTCCGGCCGTATTTTCCTCTCGGCCTTTCTCCTTCGGTTGGGGAATGTGATGTCCTTATTCATCCTACGAAAGATATGATTAGGACAACGAAAGACAACACCATGTTCATCTAGACAACACGGAAAGATGTGGAATTTGTAGAAATGAGGTCACAAAGAAAAATAATCGCCCTAACCACAATGTCAACTAGTCACATTTACTACTACTGCATTTTTTTCGTATCGCCTTTTAAATCAATTCATGTCTTTTAATATTACTTTGTGACACTTAAATATATATTTTTTACTAATTAATTTTAGTATTTATACATTAATATATAACAAATTGAAAAATAAAAAAACACAGTCGTCGAACTCTCCTGGTGGGGCGTAGTTCTCAACTACATAATTAAAAAAATTTGCAAAATTTTAGTTTAGAAAGTAGGGTGGTGGGGGGCGAGTTCTACACTTAAAAAAAAGTGGGTCACTTTGGTATATAATGTAGAAAGTGGGTTATTTTGGTATATTTTTTTTGGGACCCTTTGGTTTTTGTAATGAATGGAGCTAGAGGACAAAAGGAAGCTGATGTGGCATCAGGTAGTGGAGAGAATTCTACAATTCACAACCAACGTGATGTTTTGCGTGAGAAAAAGAGCGTGAGAACACGCACTGAGAACGTGAGGTTGCGTGAATACTACCTTAAGTAATGCGTGAGAGAGAGAAATAATTTGGCTTTTGTGTATTCTGAACTTTACTCTCTCTGTACTCTGCTATTCCTTCTTTCCTGATTGTGCATTTCTGCACTTGCTGCCTTCAATCCAAAGTGTGTTGATGTATTGTACTACTCTATCAATACAATTGACATCCTTCCTCTATTTCATTGTTGAATTTTGTATATGTGAGGCATTACATTGGTGCTTTCATCACCTCCTGCAAACATGGCTGACAATACTCGTTTCAAAGATCTGCAAAATGACGTTCGGAAGCTCACAGAGACCATGGAAAGAAATTATGCTGAAATTCAAACGAATATGAAGCACATGGAGATAGACAATCAACAGCGTTTTGAGAGAATGGAGCACGCCGTTCTCAGCTCAGAATCAAATTTCACCAAGATCACGGCAATGATTCAACAATTGCAGAAAGAGCAAGAGGCTACTTCAGCGATGATGCAAAATGGACGCGGAAAATCGAAATCTCCAGACACCGGTGGACCTGCACAAACGAAATCGGCATTTCAAGTAAGATCCATTAAACTCGATTTTCCTAGATTTGATGGTCAAAATGTGCTTGGTTGGATCTTTAAGGCTGAACAATTCTTTGAGTATTACAATACTCCAGATGCTGAACGCTTGACAATTGCTTCAGTTCATTTTGATCAAGATATTGTGCCTTGGTTTCAAATGATGCACAAAGTAAATCCGTTTGTTACATGGGTTGAATTCACAAAAGCACTTGAAACTGAATTTGGATCGTCTCCTTATGAATGTCCTAGAGCAAATTTATTTAAATTAGTTCAAGCTGGCTCGGTATCTGAATATTATCTTGAGTTCACGGCATTAGCAAATCGTACGGAGGGTGTTTCCAGTGATGCACTGTTGGACTGCTTTGTGGGTGGACTGAATGCTGAGATTAGACGAGATGTGAAAGCAATGGCCCCTAGTACAATGACCCGAGCAGTAGCCTTGGCTAAACTCTATGAAGAAAAATATTCAAACCAAACCAAGCCTAAACAGCAACCCTTCTACACCAGAAACAATACCAATACCACCAACACAAACCAGCAAAAATACAACATACAGACCACTAAACCAGAAACAGGACCTGCCCAAGCCAAACAACCCAATACAGCAGGCCTACTACCCACCCCAAACACTAAACCGATAAACCAGAAATACTCTAGCCTAAAACACATGTCCCCAGCTGAAATCCAACTTAGGAGAGATAAGGGTCTTTGTTACTTTTGTGATGATAAATTTTCATACGCTCACAAATGCCCCAATAAACACCAAGCCATGATGTTAGTGTGTGATGATAGTGAGGAATGCTTAGAACAAGCCAAAGAACCACCTGATATAACCATTTCACCGGAAACCGTAGAAGCCAAGGAACATCACTTGTCTCTCAATGCCATGAAAGGAGGGACAGGGGCTGGAACAATTAGGTTCTCGGGGATGATTGGACATATTCCAGTTCAGATTCTTCTTGATGGGGGAAGCTCAGAAAATTTTCTGCAACCTAGAGTGGCACAATTCTTGAAATTACCTGTGGAAGCATCACCCAATTTTAGAGTGTTGATTGGGAATGGGGAAGCTATGAAAACCGAGGGCTGGATTCCTCAATTATCAGTTCATGTGCAAGGTCAAGAGTTACAACTACCGGTATATTTGCTTCCTGTGGTAGGAGCAGATTTGATCTTGGGTTCGGCTTTGGCTTGCAACACTTGGACCACACTTGGGCCGATTATGCATTTCTTTGTGATCAAGTTTTTAATCGGATAAATAAGTTGTGACATCTGCAGGGAGAGAGCAATCGCCAGCTCTATTCAGCACGTTCCATCACTAAGGAGAATGCATAGTCTGATTCTATCTCTCGAGTGTTTTTCAATTCAACAAGTCGATCTGTTACACCGATGATGTGTTAATTGAGCTTCCTACAAATATTGAGCGTAACTAGCATCTTTGTTGCATATTTACGTGGTAGTGTTTCACACTCCTATGGGTCTACCTCCTGATCGGCCTCAGAACCATGCAATTCCTTTGATTGAAGGTGCTAAGCCAGTGAAAGTGCGTCCATATAGGTACCCGCATAGTCAGAAAGAGCAAATAGAGACCATGGTACAAGAAATGCTAGACCAGGGCATTATTCAACCTAGCAATAGCCCTTTTTCATCTCCTATTGTGTTAGTGAAGAAGAAGGATGGAAAATGGAGGTTCTGCACGGATTACCGGGCTCTTAATGCTATTACTGTGAAGGATTCCTTTCCAATGCCTACAGTTGATGAGTTACTTGATGAGTTGTATGGAGCCCAATTCTTTTCTAAACTTGATCTTCGGGCTGGTTACCATCAAATTCTATTACAACCAGAGGACAGACATAAGTCTGCTTTTAGAACACACCATGGTCATTATGAATGGCTTGTTATGCCATTTGGGCTTACCAATGCCCCAGCTACATTTTAGAGCCTCATGAATCAAATTTTCCAAAAAGAACTTAGGAAATTTGTTTTAGTTTTTTTTGATGATATCTTAGTGTATAGCCCTTCTTGGCATACTCATTTATCTCACCTTGAGTTAGTTTTGCAGACACTAAAGAATCATCAATTGTATGCTCGTTGTCTAAATGCTCTTTTGGGTTAATGGAGGTTGAATATCTTGGACACAAGGTTTCGGGTACTGGTGTTGATATGGATCAGCTGAAGGTTCAAGCAGTGATTGAGTGGCCGACACCAAGCAATATCAAGCAACTGAGGGGGTTCCTAGGCCTCACAGGTTATTACCGACGATTCATCAAAGGTTATGCAAAGGTGGCAGGCCCATTGACTGATTTATTGAAGAAGGAGGCATTCAAATGGTCCACAGAGGCGGATACATCATTTCAGGCTTTGAAGTTGGCTATAAATTCAGCTCCTGTACTTGCTCTACCCAACTTTAAAGAACCATTTACATTGGAAACTGATGCATCAGGTGTTGCTGTAGGTGCTGTCCTTAGTCAACAAGGCCACCCAATTGCTTATTTCTCAAAGAAGATGGTTCCGCGAATGCAAAAACAGTCGGCGTATACTAGAGAATTGTTTGCTATCACTGAGGCATTAGCAAAGTTCAGACACTACTTGCTAGGACACCAATTTATTATCAAGACTGATCAAAAGAGCTTGAGGAGTTTATTGGATCAGTCCCTCCAAACACCGGAGCAGCAAGCATGGCTCCATAAATTTATGGGATATGATTTCAAGATTGAATATAAGCCAGGGAAGGAAAATGTGGCAGCTGATGCCTTGTCTAGAGTATTATTTATGGCTTGGTCAGAACCTCAAGCAAAATTCTTGGATGAACTCGTATGGCGGTGAACAAAGATACACAAGTGGCGACTTATAATTGAAGCAATCAGCTCGGGTAAGGAGCAAAATTCTGCATACAGTGTTAGAGATGGGTTATTATATTGGAAGTCCAAGTTGGTATCCCTAAGGAGGATACAATTATGCAGCAGATCTTGCAAGAGTACCACAGCTCGCCTATAGGAGGTCATGCAGGCATTACAAGAACTGCTGCCAGAATCACAACACAGTTTTATTGGCCCTCTCTGAAAAATGATGTGAAACAATTTATCAAACATTGTGTTATATGTCAACAAGCTAAAGCTGCAAACACTCTGCCTGCGGGGTTATTAAATCCTTTACCTGTGCCAAATCAAGTTTGGGAGGATGTTGCGATGGACTTCATCACAGGGTTGCCTACTTCTTATGGATTTAATGTCATCATGGTTGTTGTAGATAGATTATCAAAGTATGCACACTTTGTAGCTATGAAAACAGATTACACTAGCAAGAGTGTGGCCGAGGCATTCATGACTTATATTGTGAAATTGCATGGCGTTCCTAAATCTATTGTGTCAGATAGAGATAAGGTTTTCACAAGTGCTTTTTGGAAAGAATTGTTTAAGTTACAAGGTACCACATTAGCTATGTCTTACGCTTATCATCCACATCTAATGGCCAATCGAGAGATATTGAACAGGTGTTTAGAGATGTATTTGCGTTGCTTCACTTTTGAGAATCCTAAGTCTTGGTTTAAAGTGTTAGCTTGGGCTGAATATTGGTATAATTCAGCTTTCCATACAAGCTTGGGCATGACTCCTTTTCGAGCATTATATGGCAGGGACCCTCCCACATTGATCAAGGGCATTTATGCAAAATTTCGGATGCATCGAAGCGTGGAAGCAATTAGTCGACAGAGACATTATTTTGCAAAAGCAGCTTAAAATGTAATTTGAACAAAGCTCAACAAATACACGAAGATACAAGGTGATAAGAAACGTATTGATGTTCAATTTCAAGTGGGCGTCTTTGTGTTGGTCAAGCTCCAACCTTATAGACAACATTCGCTGCTTTTAAGGAAGAACAACAAGTTAGCAATGCGCTATTTTGGTCCCTTTACTGTCATACAGAAGGTTGGTCCAGTTGCTTATAAAGTACAGCTGCCTGCTGAAGCCAAAATCCACTCTGTGTTTCATGTCTCGCAGTTGAAAGCTTTTCATGGAGCAATCTCATCTCCTTACTTGCCATTGCCTCTAACTACCACTGAGTTGGGACCAGTTTTAAGCCCAAAGGAGGTGCTGCAAACCAGAACCTTGCTGAAGAATGGGGACCAAGTTCAGCAGGCGTTAATATTATGGGATGATGAAGACCAAGGTGCTGCTACTTGGGAATCAATTGAAGAGTTCAAGAAGCATTACCCTCTTTTCAATCTTGAGGACAAGATTCATTTTAAAGGGGATGGTATTGTAATGAATGGAGCTAGAGGACAAAAGGAAGCTGATGTGGCATTAGGTAGTGGAGAGAATTCTACAATTCACAACCAACGTGATGTTTTGTGTGAGAAAAAGAGTGTGAGAACACGCCCGAGAACGTGAGGTTGCGTGAATACTACCTTAAGTAATGCGTGAGAGAGAAAATAATTTGGCTTTTGTGTATTCTCGAACTTTACTCTCTCTGTACTCTGGTATTCCTTCTTTACGATTGTGCATTTACGCACTTGCGCCTTCAATCCAAAGTGTGTTGATGTATTGTACTACTCTATCAATACAATTGACATCCTTCCTCTATTTCATTGTTGAATTTTGTATGTGAGGCATTACAGTTTTTTTGCCGCATTTTTGTTCATTAATGCCGTGATGGTAGTACTAGTAGTGGTGGATTTAATAAAGCCTTGAGATTAATTAGATGTTGAGAGAGAAAATCACTTATTGGAGGATACATGAGGAATTTAATATAAGTAATGAGGTAAAAAATTGAGATTAAAAATGAAACGCTATATATAAGCTATAAGCTCAAACGTCACTTCAAGTAGCTTTTCAAAAACACTTTATAAGCTAGTAAAAAGTGTTAAAAGCTAGTTGTGTCAAACACTTACAATAAGCTGATCCGCTATAAGCTAGCAGATCGGTCTTGTCAAACAGAGCCTTAGAGTTATACTCCCTCCGTCCCATATTACATGTCGTTTAAGGTTGTAGCACAGGAATTAAGAAAATTAGTTAATTTTGTATGGAAAAGAGAGATTGTGAGTTAGTTTACCAAATTGTCATTCATTAATGACATTAGAAACATAAAAAGTAGAATTGTAAGAAGAGATATATTAAATAATGATGGATATGACTGGAAAAGAAAATTGATGTTGCATTGATATTCTAAAAAGTGGTGTATTATGAGACAAATTTTTTTGCCTAGAAAGTCATAATATGGGACGGAGGGAGTATTATTGTATAGGACCATATTATTGAAAGAAAATCTCTTCCTAAATAGTTTTAACGTTGCTGGCCTATGTTTTTTTTGTTATTATATAATAATATATAAAGAGGGAAAAAAAGACCAGGAGAACAAATTCCAACAGAATAACTCTCGGAGTAGACACTCCCACTACATCAGCTGACCACATAGAGCTGACTACTGGTGGTTGATCATACAAAGCCAAAAGAGCATCATGGTTACAACCAATAGTTGTCATGACATCAGCACACATGTTTGCCTCTCTCTATAGTAGTGAGGCACACAAACATCCTAATATAGCAGCAGAAGATCCCAAAATCACACAAATCAAACTTACTTTTTTCTACAAATTCAATTGCTGGCTAACGATTAGCGAATCAAAATGCATCTCAAGCTTAGAGTAGCCACGATCTTTAGCAAGCAAAAGCCCATCCATAACCCCCCAAAGTTGTGCCACATAACACTAGTACAAATTTGACATTAAAAAAATACCATTTAGCATCGGTTGTTTGAACACCTGATGCTATATGTAGACACAATGACAATTTTTTAATTAAATGGAACTTTTCAGTTTTCGCGCATACATTTAGCATCAGTTGTTTAAACAACCGATGTTAAAAGTATTTGTATCATACATTTAGTATCAATTGTTTGGACAACCGATGTTAAAAGTATCTGCATTAGACTTTTCGCACCGGTTGTTTAGACAACCAATGTTAAATGTGTATCTCAAACAAATTTAGCATCGGTTATTAAAAGACCCGATGCTAAAAGTCTGAATCCTATCACTTCTTTCTATTCCAACAAGCACACTCTTGCTCTCTGAACTCACTCCCTCTTCGCGATCCTCCCCCGCAATGCACACTCTCTCACTCTAAGCTCACTGAACTCGCTCCCTCTTCGCAATCCATTTACGTCAGACTCTTCGAAAGGAAGGAGAAGGACGTCGTCGGTTTCTCACTGCAAAGAAATCTTCAAAACCCTAAAGTTTTCATTTGTGCTATCTTCATCTCTTTCGTTGGTCCTCTTCTTCCCCTCTTGCTCTTTTTCTCTCTGAATAGAACTGGACGAAAGAAGGAGAAGGACGTCACTGGAAATCGCTGAAGAATATCTTAAACTCAATTTAGGTACTTTCCAGGGTTTGCTAGTTTTATTTTACCTTTGTTTATCTGTTTTGAAATTTCAAATTTTTTCATTCTTTGCTGTATAAAGCTACTTGGTTGAGAATCAAGCTGCAACCTTGCGAAGGTAGCTTCATACCTTTGGAGTGAATCAAGCTACTAGATCCGTTTTTGGAGTGTTATTAACAGGAGCCTTTTCTTTTATGCTATCTTGGTTGATTCGTTTTTGAAATGTGGCTGATCTGCAGTAACGAAAAAGAATGAGTGCTATCGCACTTTTATCTCAGTTTTATAGTGTTATTACATACTAACGAAACACCATTTAGCATCAAATTTTACAAAACTCGATGCTAAATGTGATATTTAACATCAGTTGTTTGAATAACAGATGCTAAAAGTGTGTTTCCAGACAAAATTTACACTAACGAGACACCATTTAGCATCGATTTTTCAAAAGTCAATGCTAAAGATAAGTTAAATAATTGATGCTAAATGTCTCACTTTTAGCATCGCGACATTTAACATCGGTAAACAACTGATGCCAAATGTCCAAAATAATGGATGCTGAATGTCTTTTATATACTAGCGTAAGTTGAACACTGGCCACTTCCAGCAGCACTAATTCAAACCCTTCATTGCACCATCTGGGTTGAGTCTAACCCAACCAACAATGGGAGGCTTCCATCTAATAAGAATCTAAGTTGAGTCATTTCATCTAAGGGGAGACATATGTTTTTGCCGGAAGAGACTTGTGTCATTTCATCCAAGGCTCTCATTTAAAGTATTACTGACAAATTCTTTTATACAGTTAGTTCAAGTACGAAATTTAAAAGTTTCATACATACCAATTTATGATAAAACTAAACTTGTTAAATTTGCAAAGTTTTATTCATGTGAATTTTCGTCAATTGATTTGGTGGTGCTTGATAGTTTACCTGAGACTCAAATCATTAGTAGTATGTAATATATTTGATTAGATAGATTAAAACTTTATGAAGTAACAATTAATTTGAAACAAATTAAATTTATTAAAATAACAAACAATTTGGGACAAAGGAAATGCCTATATACAGTGGAGTGGTCCTAAAAATGTCTAAAACTTGAAAAATGTAGGTTATGTGATTATAAATTGTGGAATGTACGTTGGTTGCTCATCAAGAACCGAGGTCCCAGCCAGGTCCTTGGGGGCATTAAAGTTCAGAAAAGCGAATTCAGAAGTTCGCCACTCACAACTGGTCCCTTCAATTTTTTGCCAAATTTCAAATTAGGGAATCTTTTTAAGAGATAAATAGAGTTCTTGCAAAGTAAAGAAAGTGTTCTTTATTTATGTCATAAGGCCTATTGGTGATATGTGTTGATGAAGATTCCAATTTTGGGAACCAATTAACCAACCATAATCATATCATATCGATTTACATTTAGCTCTTGCTTCATATGTGTAATTGTTTTTCTATGCATAATAAAGTGATGGTAAAAGGTGTGTGTTGGCATTGATGATGTTTTTGAGTCTTAAATAAATTGACTCTTAAAAGATATGGATGCTTTTCCACAAGATGCAATTTTGAGACATGAAAGTTCAGTCATGCCACTTGATTTGGGTACATGCACTACTAGGTACACTTCAAATTCAAGCCTCAAGGAGCTGGGCTGATGCTACAGTGAAAGCTCGTTTTTTTCCTTTTGTTTTTTAATTTATTGTTGGTTGAAACAAAATGCTAATTAAAATTAAAATAGGAAAAATTACACCAATGGTCCTTTAAGTTATTTAAGCAGAATAAGTTAGTCTTTTAAGTTTTGTTAAATACTAATTAGGTCTTTTTAAGTTACATAATGTGCACACAGTTAGTCCTTTTTCATTTTCCGTTACAAAAATATATAGTTTGCACTAACAGAGATGATGTATGCGTGACGGAAGCTTACATGTCATCCGTCTTTGTAACAATTTTGTCATTTAAGACTACCATCATGTAACAATTTGGTCATTTCAACTTAAATGAAAAGAAGATGAACCATTTTTCTTTAAAGTTTTAAGTTGAAAATTCCAAATTGTTACATGGCGAAGTCTTTAAGCGACCAAGTTCTTACGAGATAGATGATAGGTAGCCTCCATCACGGACACGTCAGCTCTTGTAGTGCATATTGGGCTTTTTGTAGCAAAAAATGAAAAAGGACTAACAGTGTAAACATTATGTAATTTAAAGGACTTAAGTGGTACAAAAAAAACGTAAATGACTAACTTGTTACAATTAAATAGCTTAAAGGAATCCTGGTGTAGTTTTGCCATTAAAATATTAGTAAGCCAAAAGTTAACTCAGTTGGGAAGGAGTTGACTCATTTCTTGCAAGGAGGCCTGCTCTGACCCTGACCCAACTGAGCCCCTGAAACCCAACTCACCTAAACTTTTTGTAAAAAAATAATAATACAAATATTAGTAATAACAACCTTTTAGTTGCATCACTTTCAAAATCTAAGCGTGTTTCTAGAAACGTAAAGTTTTGAGGGCAAAGTCGACGTAACCGTGAAAGGAGTGTCTTAAAGCCTCACAATGAACATGAGTGGAATGTGGTTCCAAAAACCCACTAATTCTTATAGCTTTGCTCCGTTACGATTACAATTTTTGATAGAACTCATATGAAGCGATTTACCAACAAAAAAAAAGAACTCATATGAAGGGAAAGTAAAGAAAGCTAATTAGCAAATATTATTATATAGTTGATTAATTGAATTAACCATGAACAGAATGGACCCTATTTATGCATATAAGTCCATATGGAAATGAAAAAAATAACAACTAACGATGATAACTAACATAACTAACTCTAAAATACTAACTACCAATAAATTATTAACAAACTTATCTATAAATAGTTTCGGATATACTTAAATTTGGCAATGAGCTAAGGACAAAATAGGATCCCAATAAGATAATGATTATTGGATTTTTTTTATAACTATTGAAATTACTTTTTTTTAATATTAATCATATATGTGGTTGTTTCTTTGTATATTGTGTTTTTTTTTTCACCTTATTTCACCTTAGTATGTAGTTAATCAAATATTTTTTTTTGTTTGAAAAGATACAAGCATTCAATTTACCGGCCAACCAAGATTGACTCAATTTATAAGAAGTTGACTCATCCCACGCAATGGCATGAGTTCAACCTCTGTTGTCAATGTGATGACCTATTTGGTAGGTGATCTGTAAATATTTTTGTTAGTGCTCAAAGTGTCGTAAGGCTTGCTCTAATTCTGATGAGTCCCGAAGCTCAACTCCCTAAACTTTCGGTAACCAAAAACGGATTCAATTCACCGTTTATTTTGTTTTATTTAGTGGACTAAGCATGGGTTGCATATTTGTGTTTTTTTGTCAAAGTTGCATGATTTCATTAATTAGGAAAGGCCTAAACCAATACAACATAGAGCTAGGCAGTGGTTTACAAAGGAATACCAAATGCACCACAACAACAAAGAGATCCAAAACAGATGGTCCAAAAGTATCTTTGTTATTGCTCAAAGTGTCGTAAGGCTTGCTCTAATCCTGATGAGTCCTGAAGCTCAACTCCCTAAACTTTCGGTAACCAAAAAAGGATTCAATTCACCGTTTATTTTATTTTATTTAGTGGACTAAGCATGGGTTGCATATTCATTTTTTTTTTGTCAAAGTTGCATGATTTCATTAATTAGGAAAGGCCTAAACCAATACAACATAGAGCTATGCAGTGGTTTACAAAGGAATACCAAATGCACCACAACATCAAAGAGGTCCAAAACAGATGGTCCGAAAGTAAGAGCCCAAATGCTAAGCCTGAATAAAAGGTCACAACTTCATACAAACCCCTCCCTACTCGGTGGACACCCCAACACCCCGACATCCCCAAAATGCCCTCATTTTCTTTTTGAAAATCTGAATGGTTTGGCCTCAAAGTTTTGAATCGGTTTGGTGGGGACTTTCGAACCTGGTAAGTTTTTTTTTTTTGGTATAAAACGGGGGGCTAAGCCCCAAAAAGAAAACAAGAACTAAACATGAACAAGTCTGGGAATAGAATTTCCTACAGAATCAGAAAGCAATAATGACCCTACTGAAATAGGACACTGCTCATAAAAAATCAAATCCTCAGATTGACAACACCCAATGTTTGCCAATGCATCCACACAACGATTAGCTTCTCTGAAGATGCTAACAAAACGGACCTCCCAAGGCAACTGAAGCAGCTTGTGAATCTCTCTAACAATACTCCACCCCGAAACGTGTCCACTCTCCGAACCAATAATTACATGACAGGCTACATTCGCATCCACCTGCACTACCACTCTAGCTCATCCCTTAGAACAGACAAGTCTTAAGCCAATGAAAACACCCCAAAGTTCAGCAACAAAAGGGTCACAGAAGCCAATATGCTTGGAGAAACCTGCAAGCCAATCACCATTCGAGTTTCGCACAAGACCACCACAACCATCAACCTTAGAATAAGCCTTTACGACACCATCATAGTTGAGACACACCCAATCATCGTCAGGGGGATCCCACTTAACACTAACATGATCCATGATGCTATCATGCACTGACTCAGAAGCAACCGTCGCAACATGATACTCCTTTACACACTTAGTGACCACGGTCCAAGGTCTAAAAGGGCGAACATAAGACACATCATGTTCTTCCTTATTTTTCCAACTCCAAAGCAAATGACATCCCACAGCCCAACAGGATGCCCACTCAACACCATTTCTTTTCCAACTAGCTCCTATCAAATTGAAATGAAGCCATTGCATCAAATCACCACCAAAAAAAGAACGTCGAGCTTCAACTTTAACTAAACCCAACCACAAATTGGAAGCACGTGGGCAATATTGTAGCGCATGCAGAGTTGATTCTGTCACAGTACCACAATGAGAACAAAATGAATTTCCCAACCCCATAACATTCTTCCTTGAGTTAGTTAACAACCTGTCATGTACCCGAACCTGGTAAGTTCAATATTAGGGGGGTCTGTGAATATACAACACTCGGTGGTAAACTTCCGAACCATCGAAATCGTTGAAAAAAATAGAAGTGCACGTTTCAGTGAGTAGAGAGGGGTTGTTAGAAGTATGAGCGAGAAAAAATAACAACAAACAAAGTTGCATGTTTGTGAGATCGGTCCAAAGCTATCTAAATGGGCTTTAATCTTAAGTTTCGTAGTACGCACAATTTTTTTTAAATAAAAATAAAAATCATATTTGACAAAAAAAAATAATAAAATATCAAGGGTACTACATGTCAGAACATGTAAAATTGATGCACCTTTTTTAATTTTAAGCCTCCATATGGGCAGGTATCTAAATTTCCTGCTGGCAGTTGTTATTGCAATTGCAAATGCTTATGGGTGTGTGTAAGATTCATCTCAACTAGTAAATTGGTGTTGACTAATGGTTTTGGGTTAAACCAAATTCTGTCCCACACGAAAAAAATGGATAATTAAGACTGTCTTAAGTACTAAATTGACTTCTGGATACGACAAATTTTAGTTGACCCTCTAATTACCCATTCCCCTCCTAGTATTTATACAAATACTAAAAAAGGCGAAAAAAAAAGAGAGGCTTAAAGCCTTACAAACTTAATAAGGTGTAATGTATTAAAATTGAATTAATATATTAATACTTGTGAATCGTGATAATTTACTAAGGCGTTAAAATTTAAAGCAAGTTGTTTGATGTTGAAATTTAACACTTTAAGACGTTAATTTTATAGAGGTAACGCCATTTCTTTTAGTAGTAGCAGCAATAGTAAAAAAATTATACTTATATTTTTTACAAAAAACTAAAATATTTGAATGTATGTTTAATAGAGTTAGATTGACAACATTGTTACTTTTATAGAAATTTTACTTAATATTTTTACTAATTTTTTTTTATGAAATTATATTATTTATATTTTGCGACAACTCGATTCTCTCTTAACTAGTCTCAATCTTAAATTAACTCGTGACTTATGAAGTTTTCTTCAGGTTTAGGAACGAGTTATGATTTACAAAATAGTCCGATCAAAATTTGGGATAGAGTTAAGATCAGTTACAATATGTTCTAACTCATCCCTTGCTCACCCCTACGAACAGTGTCTTTTGTTGATAGAGTGATGAGAATACTTCTTTTCATGAAAATTCCCATAATGAAATTGGTGCTACCCCATAAATGAGTTTCTTAATGTAGTTCACTAATTTGTTTTTTTTAGATAAGCAAATTGGAATTAAGGGGCGCACAAGGGGTGCACCAACCCCTTACACCTAGGGGTCTCATTAAAATCTTCAAGGGCCAAAACCCATTGGGAAATAGACCCAATGAGGGAAAAAGAATACCCCGACTAACAATGAAGATTTACAATATTCATTTACAGCAAAGAAAAACATCCAATTTGCTTAGGTAGAATTTTGTATTTCTAAGTGCAAATAAAAGTATGTTTTTTTCTTTAAATTAAAGACTGTATTTAAAATCATAAAAATTAACTTAGGTAGAATTTTGTCGACCCAAGAGCACTTGAATGGGGTGGTAAGAGTCTCTTCCAAACAACCAAAGATCGGGTTCAAATCCTCGCGCCATTGTGTATGGTCTCTACTCAAATTTCAATGGATTAGTATATGACGTCGCAAGATAATACTCTGTTAACTTCTACCAAAAAAGGTAGAAATTTTTCGAATTTGATATTCTAAAAAATCTAAAATTAATTATTTCATTTTTTGTATACATTTATCGTCACATTTTAACTTAAATTTCAAATTAATTATTTTTTTATGTTAACTTTTGTCTCATTATATCTCAAATGTTTAAACTCTTCCATAAAAATGATAAATGTTATTTTATTTTATAAAAATTCATTTTAAATAATTTTAAATTGATTATCTCCATACTTTTTTCAAAATCTTAAAAATAACTTTAAATTCATTAATCAAGTATACATTTTTAAGATTCTCGATGAATCAATTATTGACTCTTCTTAACTATTTTCCTTTTTCAAAATAATTTATTTATAATTAAAAGTTTATATATTGAGAGTTTTAAGATAAAGTAAAAGATTATTCCTTGGAACCAAAAATGCTAGAGTCAAGTGCAATACTAGCATAATGCAATGTAAGGTGTCAAAGTATAAATCTAGTCATGTCATTAGATTTAGAATTTGATGTGTATGTGAAAAAGAAAGAAAGGATGAGGATATGTACTGATATTTCTTTCAACTCGCTCCGTTCCATATTATATGTCTTTCTAGAAAAAAAAATTGTCTCACAATATATGATTTTTTAGAATACTAATACAATATCAATTTTCTTTTTTCAGTCACACCCTTCATTATTTAATATATCTCTTCCTACAATTCTACTTTTTATATTTCTAATATCATTAATGAAGGATAATTTGGTAAACTAACTCACAATCTCTCTTTTCCATACAAAATTAACTACTTTTCTTAATTGTTGTACCACAACCTTAAACGACATATAATATGAGACGGAGGGAGTATGACTTAATCATTAATTTCATTCTCCAAAAATTCATCAAAGCCTTGATGACTCTCATGTCCATTCCAATATACAGATTACCTTTCCAACTTTCTTTTCTAGCAATCACTTCAAAAATGAGCATCTAATACTCAGAATATCTTGTGTACTTCCACCACTGGCAGTGCTGTACAGACCTTATGCTTAATTAAATAAATAAAATCCATAAAATACAGCTGGTCCTCTGAAAATCATATCAACTTTGCTTACACCTAACCAGACATAATCATATTATTGAAGGACTTGTTCATTCCCCACCATATCCTTTTCTTTTATCTGAATACACAAATATAACTATCTTTTTTACTCCATCCTCAAAATTGATTCTTAGCTATGAGAACTTGGTTAGCAAAATTCCACATATTCTTTCAATATTTTTAGAAGAATTTTAAAAATATATCAATATGCAACAATATTAATGGTAATGTTGTAAAAACAAACCGGAGTATAATCGGTTCAACCATTGTTTAACCCAAATCAGTCAAACTGGGTTGTTCGACTTGGCTCACTGAGCCACAACGTAAAACTGGGTTGAGCCAAGCCAACTCAGTTGTCTATTAAGCTGAGTTTTCAATGCCCTACCTAGTCCGATCCAGCCAAACTTTTAACAAATTTAAACCTCAAAAAACCTTCAAAAGTATTGAAAAGATAGCCTAGTCCTGCCCATGGACCAATTGGCTGAGTCAAAATAGCTTGGTTCTTTTTGAGCCTCTATTTAGTAAATTGAAATATTGGGCCATCGGTAGCCGCTTTCTATTGACTTAGGCCAAACCTTCTAGCCAAAAAAAAAAATGATTGAACTAAACACCAAATTGACTGATTTTCTGATCAACCGATTGATTTGACCGATCCTTCCAATTCCGACAACATTGATTTGTCGAAGTTATCGGTCAATTGTAACTGTAGGGGATGATTTATTTTACAACAATGTTATATGAACAAAAAGATTTAGACAAAAATCGACAAAAACCAACTTAAAACACCAATTAACCAAGTTTTTTAGATATTAGCCAAGTGATCAATTAACCAAGTTTTTAAACAACGCCTCAAAAACTGTGAAAAAGCAGGTTGGCTAATAGTCTAAAAAACTTGGTTAATTGGTGTTGTAAGTTGATTTTTGTCTATTTTTGTCAAAAAAAATTTGTCCGCGTAACATTTTTGTTTATTTTATTACAGCATAAACCACATGTGGATCAATGTTTTATCGGATTCCAATCCTCTCTAGTCATTTGTGTCACATTCACTCCTCTTATATATATATATATATATATATATATATATATATATATATATATATATATATATATATATATATCGAAATAATTGAATGGACATGATTTGTTGTTAACTGGATCTAATGGTTGTAAAATTCCGGATTCTAACTATAGTACTGGATCAAGATCCTGTTTTATCTTTGATTCCAAGGACCTATCAACTTCTTATATTATCCAATTACTTAAGGTACTTACTTGAGACAGTGATCTTGGTAGGAAATGAAACATAACATGTGTGTTTGTTTGGGGGATGGGGTCCAAGAGAAATTAAGAGGTTGCGATCTAACAGCACAAGAAAAACTTTAAGAAATTGATTAAAGAATGACTTCAAGGGAACATATACTATACATTCACCAATCAATTTAACCATTTGTATTTGATTATGATTATGATAGCTGGCCATCCAACATGTGCATCTTCATGACGTTTAAGAAGAGGGTGATTGGGCTCAAGGTGATCTTCTTTTTCAAACATTAGAGTATGGAACAAAAAGAAGTGCAAGGAAATTGATCATTTTGGGTAGCTAGTTGTGCATTTGTTTAATCCACCATTGACATATGCTAATATAGTAATAAATAAAGCAGAAGTGGGTTACTTACATAAGTGCATGCATATTTGGAAGAAAAAAAAGTTTCTCTAAAGGTCAGCTAGAATCAGCAAGAAAACATGTATTTGTATATTTAGACTTTTGAGCAATAAGATATGATAAGGAACACTTCAAATTAATACGTGATGCAGGGCATGTTTCGATTGACTTATTTAGGCTTATTTACTAACATAAACACTTATAAGTTTGTGAGAGAGAGCATATTAAACAAACATGACATATTCATAAAGTTGTTTTCGCTTAATTTCCATAAACTCCCTGGGATAACTTATGAAAAACAGCTTATGACTTACAGAAAAATAGTTCAACATTATTTTATCCTTTATTATATAAATACTTCATACATAAGCACTTATATGATAAGCATTTATGCTATAAGTGCTTAATTAAGCTGTTTATCCAAACAGAGTCTTACACTAAACTTCTTATATTTTTGGAAGTTTAGAAGCTTATTTTCAGACAATTTTATGCCTTATTTGGGGTGTTATACCAAAAATCTGGTGTTATCTATGAAGTACCGATACAGATACAGACACATAGATATCGATAATAATTTAAAAAATAAAAGTAATTAAAGTATCTCAGACATATTGGTTTCGACACGACATGTGTCAAACTCTTCTGCATTTATTTCATCAACCTAAAGTTGTCGAGTCTTCTGATAGGTGTCAAGATTTACAGTGAAGACAGAAAAAAAAAAATAAAAGAGAGAGAGAGAGAGTAAATGGGAACAAGTCCTATAGCAAAGATACTATAAGTCTATAATAGGCTCCTTGAGATCGATCTCTAGGTCCCTCTCATCCCTATTAGTTGGTGACTACTAAATTCTATCTTTTCAAACATAATATAATATTAGTCCTTGACCATTCATGTCTTTGTTCTTAATAGTTTGTTCCAAAACCTTCATGTGATATTGTCTCTTTTCTCTCCATTTAAGCATCCTTATTTTTTTATCTAGTTATGTTCTCAAGCTATATGGGTTTCCTATCTTCCATGTATCTGATTTTGGTAGCATATTCATTATAAGTTATAACTAACATAATCATCACTTCAAAATAAATATATTAATTCCTATTAGTATATGTATATGCATCAATGCATGAGTTCTGAAACCTAGAATCATTGAGAACACAACATTGATTATGAACAAAGCTGTACCGCAGTGACAGATATAATAGACATTGTGACACTGACAGTTAAATCACGTTGCATGCTGCAACAACACTGCTAGAAATTCAATGTTACTGCTTGTTACTGGAGTACTTGGCAAGTGAATTGAATTGAGTTACCCTTTTAAGCAATTTTTACGACTTACTATGACTTAGGAATAGGAACACGAAAGTACAGTTAAAATGCTACCAAATAGGACAATAAAAATAATCATATTGTCGGAAACTTTGATTGGTGGTGGTTTCAATTCTTGTACAAAATGCACTGAACATAGTTAAAAGTTGAAAACACTTGTGTATTAATCTTCAATAATTATATATAGCTAGGATTTAATTTCATCTTATGAGGGACAAAATCCAAATGGCCCAATTGAAGAACAACTTGACAATGTCCTGTGGGCAAATTGCCCACTTCTCTGGTTTTTGACTTTGGAATCATCCTCCATAAAAGCATATTGATTGTATACATACACCATTTAAATTTCTTTTAAGAGGGGCTTATACCTGATCCTTCTGATCCTTAGACTGTTCATTTAATTATCATGTTTTTTTGCTTTCTTTGTTTTTTAGTGTCATTCTTCGTTTTCATGTAGTATCATTTTCATCATTTCAGGTAGGTGGCAACTTCGGTATCGATCTATCTAAAAAATATGAGTACTAACATCTATTTTTTCAGTATCACTATTATTTCTTTCTGACTTTCTTTCAGATTAATTGTTAAGATTAGATTTTATTTATTGTTGTCAATCAATTATAATCCATTACTTCCTTCTCAAGTTTGGATTTTATAGTTGATCAAAAAAAAGTATGGATTTTATAAGCGTTACTAATCAAATTTAAAAAAAATCTTTTGTTCTTTTAACTTTATCAGGATATTTTTTTTTCTAATATTTTTTATTCTTATAAAAAAGCCTTTTAATCTCACCATAAAAAATAAAGTCTTTTATTACGTTTAGTCTATTATTAAATATGGAGAAAATACTTAGCCTTAAAACGCATAAAAAATAAAATAAAAAATACATTATCTTTAATGTTTTAAATAAATATTAATAAATCTAAATTTTCAATCTGAATTTATAGTTGTTTTAAATAAATATTATTTTTTCGTTGTTATATTTCAAAAACTAAATTGATATATTATTTATTTTAATAAAAGGCCAATGCATTGTCTTATTTTATTTTAAAGCTTATTTACAGTTTTTATCTCCCTATTTTCACCGACTCACGATTTTGATCCCTTCACAAATTTAGTCCCCCTATTTTCAATAACTCACGATTTTAGTCCCACAAAAATTTTTCTCACAAATTTAGTCCCTCTATTTTTACCAACTCACAATTTTAGCCCCCCAATAATTATTTTCACGAATTTAATCCCCCTATTTCCCGAATTTTTAAAATCAAAGTCCCCCTCTAATTTGGTTACAATTGGCGATGGGTTGTTAGTCACTTAAAAATTTAAACATAAAAATTATTAAGTGACTAACAAAAAAATTAGTCAAAATTGGTTTGCCTTGTTAGAATTTAAACAGAAAAATTATTATTATAATTACAAAAAAAAATTAATTATTATATTTAATAAATAAAAATGCTATCTTCTTCTGCATTTGTTACTTCATTTCCCTTCGCGAATCCAAACTCAACAAACCCAACATCGTTCCTTCAATAGCAAACCAAACTATTATATTTAATAAATAAAAATTCCTTGAAGGAACGATGTTGGGTTTGCTGAGTTTGGATTCGTGAAAGGAAAAGAAGTATCGAATGAAGAAGAAGATGAAATTTTTATTTATTATATATATATAATAATTAAAAATGAATTTTGTAACAATAATATTTTTTATGTTTAAATTCCAACAAGACATGCTAGCGTGTCAGCCACGTAGGATAAGTGATTTGTAACTCAGTATAATTTTGACCAAATTGGGGGACTTTGATTTTACAAATTGGGAAAATAGGAGGATATTTGTGAAAATAATTCTCGTGGGACTAAAATCGTGAGTTGGTGAAATAGAGGGACTAAATTTGTGGAAAAAAAATTTGGGGGACTAAATCGCGAGTTGGTAAAAATAAGGGGACTATTTTTAAGTGGCACTAGGCCTCGCTCACTCATGTGGCGTTCGTCTAGTATATTAATTAAGTGACACTGACTAATGCTCATCAAAGACATAAGTTATATGATACGATGAATCTAAGAGGAATGAAGAAGTATTGAGATTTATGTTGGGCGCCAAAGAGGAAAACCTAGTAAAAGGTTGTTCAAATGTTATAAAAAAACTATTAAAACCCTTTTTATTTGCAGGTGTTTTTAGGGTGAAACAACAAATCAAATCCCTCACCGGTGAATCATTACATATGACCATAGGATATAGTATAAAAATTCATCAACGATTGAGATTTAATACTTATTTGTTCCGTCTTAATCACTCATAGCATGTTACACAATATCCTACGATCATTTTTAGTAGTTCACCGGTGAGAGAATATGTTATCTTTTAATATATTTTTTGACAAATATCTTTTAATATTTTAAAAAGTATAAAAATTAAAATAAGAAAATAAAATACGTTTAAAAGTATAAAAATGAAATAAGAAAATACGTTATCTGTTAATGTTTTAAATAAATATTAATAATATAAATTATCACTTTTAATGTATATTATGAAAATTTGAGATTAATTCATTTGAATTTTAGTTTGAAAATAAAATTAGTCTCTACAATTGCATGCAAAGGATACCCGGTTCACACCTGATCCGTACCTGAGCGTCCCTGGAAAGAACTGGTCGGGTTTAAGATCGTTCTGTTACTGACGAAGTCACGAGCAGAGCTCGGGGCGGGTTGTACGTGCAAAGACACTCCAACACCTAAGCTAGTGGAGAAGAAGTCAAAGTAGGGAATATGAGTTAAGTGTGAAAAGTGTACCTTTCTGCAGGGGTTGACTCCTATTTATAGAGTCAGAAGGAGATTCCAGGCCGTAGGATCAACCGGCTCGATCCTAGCCGTTGATCACGACCTTCATGTGTTTCCTTTAGCTATGCAAGCCTGGAACCATCATTTGGCGATTCGCCCATCAAGCGATTGGGCCTCTCCCGATCCCGAAAACGATTACGCCCGCCCATCAGGCTTGAGATCGTGCCCCTGGCCGTTCCGGCGGGTCGATCAATGGCTTGATCGAGTTCTGGACACGTGGCATCAACGCACATTTTTTGGGTATTCTAACAACTGAACATGGCTGAAATGATGTGACTGTTGAACTTTGACTGGTGTGACGTTTGCACTCCTCGAGATGGTGTGTAATGATGGTGAGATGCGACTGTTGATTATTTCGAAGCTCATCTATCTTCTCCTTTGGTATAGAACTTATGTTTTCCCCATTCTCATTGGTGTGAACTTTTTCACAGTTTACTCTCCAACACATCATGGATCCCATGACACCTCACGTCAATGTGTTTCGACATGGAATGGTATGTCGAGTTATTGCTGAGATGAATTGCGCTCTGACTACCGCAATAGAGAACATAACTTTCTTGATTCTGGCATAACTCTTGCAGGAACTTTTTCATCCACAAGATCTCCTTACAATCTTTAGTAATTGCGATGTATTCAGCTTCTAGGGTACTTAAAGCAATGCACTTTTGTAATCGTGATTGTCGTGAGACAGCTCTCCCTGCAAAAGTAATCAAATATTCGGTAGTAAACTTTCGTTAATCTACATCTTCTGCCATATCCGCATCTACATACCCATGAGCCGTTGCTTTCCATTGTCAAAACAAAAGCATTATTTGACAGTTTCTCTTAGATACCTTAGTATTCATTTCACAACATTCTAATGCTCCTTTCCTAGATTCGATAGGAATCTGTTCACAACACCTACAACATAAATAATATCTGGTCTTGTGCAAACCATTGCGTACATAAGGCTAACTACGGTTGAAGAATAGGGCACCTTGCTCATTTCTTCTTTTTCTTCTTCATTGGCTGGACATTGTATCTTACCGAGTTTCAGATGACCTAATAGTGAAACATGCACAAGTTTAGCATTATGCATGTTGAGCCTCTCAAGAACTTTCTTAATTAATATAATATTCTTGTAACGTCAACAATATTCTTTTAGAACGATCTCGAATGATCTTCATTCCAAGGATCTTCTTGACTGCACCCAAATCTTTCATGGCGAAATATTTTCTCAATGCCTTCTTGATGATATGGCAATAAGCATATCATTGAGGATTCTCTCCTCCCGAGTTGTGTACCACACAGTGGTCTTTGGCTTCTTAGATTGTTGAATATTTTAGGCACTTGCATAAACGTGAAAAATAAACAAAATTGCACCAAGAAAATTTTAGCGTGGAAAACCTCCACAATGTGAGAAAGGAAAAACCACAAGACTTGTAGGCCTCTTAAACTTCCACTCTGATGATATTGAGTATACAAAAAGTTTACCCTTACTTAGATCTCACTACAATGAATGTCTCGGAAAGCGACTCTCTATGAGGCTCTCTATTTTTCTCTCGCTCTTTTTCTCTTGAGTAAGGCTCTCTCTTTGCAAGGTTATGTTTCTCGCTTCTTGTGCTGTGAATGTTTGCCCAATATGCCATTTTTTGGAGACAAACCAGAATGCTATTTATCCTAAGGAGAGGCAAATCAAAGTTGCCTTACATGCATGAAAATACTTGTCATTTGCATTCCATGCAATACACCAAATGTCACTTGCATTTCATGCATGCATCACCCCAAGTGTACACAATGGAACATCTCACTTGTTATTACATGCAACTTTCAACTTGTCAAATGCATGTTGGCCTTGTGGATGGTTGGACCCACAATATTGTCCAATAGTGTGACAGAAAGAAGACGAACAAGTGAGTTATAATGAGAATATAGGGAAAATTGTTAGGTGAAAGCGTTGAGCATGTTTGTACATTAAAGAAAAGAAAGGAAGCCCATAGCATCCATATATGTGTATAATCTTAACTTGCAACTTGCAAGTTGAGTACTAATATATTTATGGAGCAAGTAGATACCAACATATATAGTCTCAAGATTCAAGAAGCCGACATCTTTCTTAATTATATACTATGTAACCACTCTATATTTTCAATGTGGAGTAGGGTCCTTCACTTCATGAACTAGGATTCCCTGTACATTGGATCTGTTGCTTTGCTTCATCATATATATGCCATGCCATCTCCCTTCCCCAATTATTACTTTGTTCATATACTTCATATACATATATATATATATATATATATATATATATATATATAAATTAGATAAGATAAGAAGGAATTCCAATTATTTTTTCCTTTATATTAACAAGTGTGGGACATTTTTGGAATTCTGAGTGGGCCTTGGAAAGCAGGCAAAACAGTAGATGATACTCTATATCACTATCAACAGTACAAAATAAGACAGAGAAAATAGAAGAAAAACAATATACCACAAGCTGTCATGCAATTACAGTAGGATATTATTTTTTGTTGCATTAAAACCTGGCAAATTGTAATTTAACAAAAAAAAAATTAAGCTATATATATGGTTATATATAGCGGATAATTATGGAATTTGCCTAGCTAATTGCCTATTAAGGTAACAAGAAGAGCATTATATAAGTATATGGTGTGCTGCCTGTATGATAAATGGAGTGTATATGAAAAGAGTTAGTCAAAGAGAATATAGGATGGAAAGCACTAAAGAAACTAGAAAGAAATTAAGAGAGACTAAAGAAACAAAGAGGGGGACATAGTAGTTTTCTGTTGATATTTATTCCACAAAGAAAGTGATAGAGGAAAATGAGATAGAGAAAGGAGGACCCTTTTGCCTTTAGCTATGGTATAAGGTCATTTTTAAGTGTATGCAACTAGTAGATAGAAAGTGGGGGACCTATAAGAAGAGATAGAATTGATAGAGATACTTGAACAAAAAATAAAGTTAGAGAGGAGAGGGACCATTGTGTGATAATGGAAGTTGCCTTCATCCTCTCTGGATTTGTTCCTACCAGTTTGAAAATTATACTTATTTGGCCTCCTTTTACCTTCCAATAATATTGCTTCAAGCTTCAATTGAATGCATAAATTTGCAAGCAAAGTATGATTTAGACAAATGAGTGTTACTGTATTGAGTGCCCTCTTGACCGTTTAATCAGCCTCATTACAATACTTAGCGTCTGTTTTTTTTACCATGTCAATGGTGCGTAATTAATTTCCATCGGCTTTTCCAATGAATAATCTACATTGGGGAACCTGACTGACCACGAGTATTCGGTTTTGCCAGTCAGTGTAGTTCTCCCCTCCCAACAGAGTTTTTGCGACACCGAATGTTTGAACCTAAGACCTTAAAATACGATCCAAGTCCAGTTACCACTTAGATCAACCCTTGTTGGTATACTTAACGTCTGTTTGTTATGGTTTATTTTGAAAAATAATCACATTTTTACAAAAATAACTGGTTTTAAAAGTTTTACATCTGTTTTTTTTTACTGAAAAAGAGTAGGAGAAGGTTTACATATTTTGTTATTATAGTTTTTTTTTAAAAAAATTAAAAAAATATAAAAATTCTTTAAGTTAAAATCTATTTTGAATAGCTTCTCATAAAATAATTTTTTTAAGAAGTAATTTTCGTTTTGTTACGCAAAGGCAAAACTATGTTTTTCTTAAAAATCTTTAAAAATTAATCTTTAAAACAAAATCTTTTTTTTTACTCTAGAACAAAAAGACCCTAAATATCTAGGACAAATAAGTAAGCTGGTCTTTTCTGGATTATATGCTGGGCAGACTAGGTTTTGGGGAAATGTGGAGGAAGTGGATGCACGCTTGCGTCTCATCAAATTCTATTTCAGTTCTTGTTAATGGCAGTCCTTCGGAAGAGTTTGTGGCTCAAAAAGGACTAAAGCAAGGGGATCCGCTGGCACCGTTCTTATTCTTGATAGTAGCTGAAGGGCTAGCTGGTCTGGTGAGGAAAGGCGTAGAAACGAACAATCTTCATGGGTATAGCTTCAACAATGCTATTTCGGTTGAGTTGTTACAATTCGCCGACGACACAATTTTGGTTTGTGATGGGGGAGATAGGAGCATCTGGTGTTGGAAAGCGATACTGAGAAGTTTCGAGATGGCTTCGGGTTTAAAGGTGAACTTTGCAAAGAGTAGTGTCCTCGGGTTGAATTTGGAGGATAACGTGATGGAAGGTATCTCACGCTTTTGGCATGCAAATTGGGAGCGTCTCCATTCAAATTCTTGGGAATTCGATTGAGCAAACCCGAGAAGAATGTCTACATGGCAACCGATTATTGACTCTATGAAAGCGGACCGAGTACTTGGAAGAGCGGATAATTGTCAATAGGGTCGAGTTACACTTATCAATTCGGTGATTTGCCTCTCTCCCCTATATTTTTCTCTCTTTTTCAAAGCACCAAAAAAGCCATAGCGGAGATTACAAAAATTCAAAGAAGGTTCCTGGGGGTGACGAAGACAATAAGAAAGTAGCTTGGGTGAAGTGGGAGACAATCACTACCAAAAGAAAAGGGGGCTTAGGCATAAAGAACTTGGAGATGTTTAATGTGGCATTATTATCAAAATGGAGGTGGAGAATTTTGGTTGAAGAAAACAATGCTATTTGGAAAGGGGGTTCGGTAGAAAAGTATGATTTAAAGGATCGATGGCAGATATGGCGGAGAATAGAAGAGGATGGGAGAAGAAATCATTGTGGTGGAGGATTTTGTGTCTTCTTGGAGAGGGTTAAATTTGCAAGAAGATTGGTTTAAAAACTAGTAAAAATTAAAGTGGGAAATGGTAAGAAGACACGATTACGGAGGACGTGCGATTGGTATGGATCGGGTTGGATAATTTATTTCCAGAATTATATAATTGCTGCAGGTTCAAGGAGGCAACAGTGGACGCATTTGGGCAATGGACGGAAGCGGGATGGGCGTGGAAACAGCTGCAAACCGATGGCCTGCTGCATAATTATGCAGTCCATTCGGTTTCTGCCTGCTCTTCTTTGCTTGCAGATCTGTGGTCATTGTTGCGACTATTGCGTGCGGCCGACAAAGCAGCGCAGATAGGTGGTGCTGGGTGCCGGACGCGTTAGGTGGTTTTTCGGTGAAAAAATGCTATGATTCTTTGCTGTTTTTTTCTGCAGGTGGCGCACACATTCAGCAGTCCGGAATTGTTGCTGCATGCAATAAAATATGGAAATGTGACGTTCCGTCCAAAATACAAATTTTTGCGTGGCGGGTGTTACTTCAGCGAGTTGCCACTAGAGTTGCTCTACATAGAAGAGGGATAATTCAATCACAAAATGATTTAAGCTGTGTGCTGTGTTTCCGAGAGGAGGAGACGGAGGATCATTTATTTATGACTTGTGGAATCACAAAGAAAATATGGAGGAGCGTTTCTGAATGGATGGGGAGTTCAATTGGTGACACTGACAGCCTAGTAAATCATTATGTGGAGTTTGGAAAATTGGTTAAAGGGAAACGGCAAAGAGGTGTCAAACATCTCATTTGGATGGCGACAATATGGACCATTTGGATGGCGAGAAACAGGGTAACTTTTAAAGGTGAGGTAGCTTGATTCCAAAGAATGCAGCGAGCATTAAAGATTTGGCGTGGTGTTGGTTCAAGGCGAGGAAGGGAAGAAATGTTAGCGTAACATGGTGGGATTTGGTTTCATTGTCCATTGGGATGCTTCTCTATGTTGTAATTTATATTTGGCTTGTAAACACTTATGTGGCGTAGTAGGGGAGAAAAAACAGTGAATTAGGGTCTATTCTTCACTCATTGCACATCTTTGTGCGAGAGTCTTGTTTTTCCTTCCATCGTCTTTTTCCCAATGGGGTTTGGGCTGGAAGGTTTGAGGAGCCCCTCCTTCCTTTTCTTTTCTCTCATTGTAAGAAGTAGGACCGCCATGCTCGCTTTCAATGAGATCTTGATTATCTAAAAAAAAAACTAACACAAAAAAGTTTAAAAAAAATCCATGTTATGTTTAGCAACTAACTAGGATGTCAATTTCTAACCCTATGATGATTACTCGATAGTGTCTAATTTTTAACCCATCAATCACTTTCTTGTTGATTAATCAAACACAATCAACTCGTTGAAAAAATAGACTAATATCAATAATTCAACATTAGAATCCAAGCACAACATTAATTATGTGTTTCTATGTCTAAACTTTTGCCAATTCTACTTATCTTTGAGGCCAAATGCAGATTTAATGAAAAGGTGGGAATTTTACTTTAATCGGTTGGCATTCGACAACGAATATATTGTTTGAGAATACAAACGTCCAAAGTTTTTGTTTGTACTTTGAAGAAAAAGGGAGATTAGAAAGAAACAATCATAATGAAAGTATGATTAACAAAGCACTTAATTAGTTTAGAAAGTTGATTGAGACGATTATTAATTATGAGGGGGAAAGGGATTACTATATTTAGAAGGGGACTTAGGACAAAACCTTAATCCTATTCCTTTATGTGGAAGAGAATCTTGTGCTTATCATCAATTTTCCTATGAATAGTTTTGCATGTACATAGCAACCGATTTGTTCTGATTTTTTCTTAGTCTTATACATCAAATTATTTCATTCTCATTAGATAAAAACTAAAACTTTACATCCAAATTGAATAATTTATGAGGCATTCTTCATTCACATAGTAGCGTTGATCCTAGAAGCTAGAATATCCAAATCATTGGCAACATAGCACAAATGAAGTTCATGGTTTTAGAATTTGGATTGGGGTTAACTCAACCTCACAAAATCGACTTGTAAGGTAAGATCTGTTCTTTCATTATATACTCTTTTGAGACTATATCTCTAGTCAATGTGGGAATAGGATTACTATAACCCTTTTAAGCCCATCACTATTGAGCTTAATGCGTGGATGATAATAATGGGTGACCCGAAAGATCTAAGATAGGCTTTGATACCATATTAGAATTTGGATTAGGCCTAACTCAACTCCACAAAATCGGTTTGTAAGGTAAGGGTTGCCCTTTCATTATATACTCTTTTGAGACCATATCTTTAGTCAATGTGGCACTTGGTTTTTTCCCAATATGCACCTCCTCACGCCCAACACTATTAGACTTTGTGCGTGGATGATAATGGTGGGTGACCCGAATGATATATGATAGGCTTTGATACCATCTTAGAATTTGGGTTGGGCCTAACTCAACCCCACAAAACTAGCTTGTAAGGTGATGGATACCCTTTAATTATATACTCTTTTGAGACTATATCTCTAGTCAATGTTAGGTTTTTCCCAACACACGACACACTAAGTCAACATCTAACCAATCATCCAAACATACAACTTCTTCCATACATGGTTAAACATACATGGTTAAAGGCCAAAGAGAATAGACAATCTGGAATCTTTAATCTATCCAACTACATATCATCTTTGAAGCCCCGAAACTCCAAAACAGATCAAATATTTGTATGTAACACCTATTTGATACCGATACGTGGGGACTGCCCATGGAGTTTCCTAAAGTTTTTATTTATTTTTTAAGAGAAAAATGCTCGATACGTGGGGAGTACGTGGACGTTACTCATAGGGGCTGGTTTATACAGATACGCCCAAGATACGTCAGGCTTATACGAATACGCACGAGATATAACATGTGGTTTTTTTGACAACCAATGTGACTCCTTTCTGAGTGTTTTTAATTTATATCATAAAAACAAACTATAGTAAAATAGTAAATCCTAAAAGGGTTACTACGGGTCCGTTTGATTTGCCTCTATTTTTCTCTTAATTTTTTCCAAAATTTATATATATAACGCATTCATAAATTCATATATGTGATTCCTTAAAAATATGTTTTTTTAACGTCTTTTATAAATAATAAAAATACATATACATTATACAATTAATTTCTGATTATATACGTTAATTTACCCATCAAATCGAGTAGAAAAGAATGATAAAAAAATCGAATTTTTATTGTAACATTATATAGGAAATTAGCAGTATACCCTTGCATACGCACGGGTCTCGTATTCTTTGTGTAAATAGACTCAATAAAATTCAATTACAATTAATCTTTCAAGTTGATAAGAAATTAAGTTTCACAATTTTAAGAATATTTTCTTCACTTGACATTTTTTATCGTTAAGTAATTACCAATCATCTAATAATAATGTAGCTCTCATGACGAATAAATGTACAAAATACATTTTATCAGTAATAAAATTATACTAACAATATGTAACATTTCCCGTTGTAACTCAAGAGCAGAATATAAAATAATTGTTCTGACAATGTGTAACATTCCACCAAAGAGAACTAATAGTAATGAAATTATAGCAATAACATATGATATCATGTTTACTCATTGAAATTAAAAAATAAAATATAATTTATTTATTTTTGACAATATGTAGTATTTTCTTGTTGTGGCTCAAAGACAAAATGTTCATTTATAAAAAAAAAAAAAAGAAATCATACCAACAACATGTAATGTTTACCCGTTTATGTGTTATGTTTCTATATAAGAAATCAAACATAATGAAATTATACCAACGACATGTAATGTTTACCCGTTAAAAATATAAATATGAAGAGAGAGAATAGAGGGGAGAGAGATAGAAGAAAATTGAGAAAGATAAGAGTGTAAGAGGAAAAAAAGTGAGTTTTAAATGTGAGATTAAAAAAGTTATGAAATGATGTGAGAAAGTGAGATCAATAAAAAAAGTGAGATAGAATAATTTAGGGTGATAAATTTGCCCTCAAAAGATGAGTTTAGAAAAAGGGTAGGTTGGTAGTTTTGGTAATGGTTGTGTTTGAGGGTAGGTTGGTAATTTTGGTAGTAGTTGTTTCGATTAAAAAATAAAAAAAGAAGATTTTAATTTTAAATAGTTTTAAAAAATTGAAAGTTATAGTGATAGTTGATTGATTCCTATGGATATATTATTGGTTGGCTCTCTGACTCTGACCCACAGACTCACTCAACTCTCTCCTCTCCTCTAGGCTCTAATAATTCCTTCCCTTCTCAGATTTCGCCATTCTTCCCCCTCCCCCATTTTTTTAATTTATTTTAAAATTAAATAAAATAAATTTAATTTCCCCCCTTTATATACCCAGCCAGCAGCCTCAACTATCCTCATCATGATCGTTAACAAATAGTAGTAACACCATTTTCTCCTCTCCTTTCTACACAAGCGCACGTTATCAACAACATTGTACCTCCCATACACATTGCGTACTTTAGCAGGCAGAACACAAGGGAAGTGCTTGCTTAATCCCCCCCAATAAGAGTAACTAACAACATGTTACACTGTCTGAACACTTCGGGGAATCTAGGAGGAGGAACAACCTATTCAGAAATTACAGTGTTGGAAAGACAAAGAGCTGCAAGAAAGAAGTGGCTTCATCAAGATGATTTCTCTTCTGCACTCGGCGAGGTTGTAGCTCACTCTATGAAACCCGACCCGGCTTTTGAAAACGGGTGGCCCGATTTCGGTTCACCCGCTTCTGTCTTTGACGTCGTCAATTCTGACATTTCAAGGAGTTGTAGCGGTTTAGAAAGAGAATTAGTTTCACCACCCATGTGTGCCAAAGAAACAACGTTTAAGAAAAGAAAAGCTGATAATAATAATAAGGTGCTTGCTGTTTTATTTGGAGATTAATTTGATGATGTTTGGTTTGGTTTGTGTAATTGTGTTAACGTTAACGGTGTTGGTTAATTTTGTTTAGCTTGTTTCGGAGAGTAAGAGGATCAAAGTTGTCGAGGAAGTGGAATCCAAAACCACGGAACAAACAGGGAATAAGAAGAATATTGCAAAGTCCAGCAACGCAAACAAAAACAAGAAGGAAAATTCTGTTGATACGAATTCGAAAGGTTCTGAGATTCAAATTCAAAATCAAAAGACTGATTATATACATGTACGAGCACGTCGTGGTCAAGCCACTGATAGTCATAGCTTAGCTGAAAGGGTGAGTTAACAATTATTAATTCTTTATTATGTCTTTTTTAAGGTACAGTTATATATATATATATTTTGGTGGAAGGTTGATTGGAAACGTTGTGTGTTGTTGCAGGTTAGAAGGGAAAAAATTAGTGAGAGAATGAAGTATTTGCAAGATTTAGTACCAGGATGCAATAAAATTGCAGGCAAAGCTGGAATGCTTGATGAAATCATTAACTATGTTCAGTCTCTTCAAAGACAAGTTGAGGTAATTAGAGTTATATATATCATTCTTCTTTTCGACATTGCTCCTTAAGAAATTAATTAATTAAAGTTTCTTAAACGTGTGACTTAATTAGTATAGTTGATCACTGCATGCAGTTCTTGTCAATGAAATTAGCAACTGTAAACCCAAGACTTGACTTCAACATTGATGAAGTATTTGCCAAAGAGCTGTTTCCTCAAAGTTTTCCAACCACAGGGATGATGCAACAAGACCACCTTTCATATCATCATCAATTCAATTCAGCACAACAACAACTTGTTTCATGTTATGGTGGATTAATCACTCAAGATATGGGAATTAGAAGAAACATTACTACTACTGTCCCTGTATCTTTACCAGAAATGTTTCTTGACTCATCATGTTTCACTGTAAGTTTCCCCCACTCTAAAAATGTTCATTCATTCATTCATGTTATAATGATTAGTGTTCCAAAATTGATCTTAATAATAATTATTATGTGCACTGCAGCAGCAGCAGCAGCAGCATATTCTTCCTTCCTCAACTTGGGAAGGTGATTTTCAAAGTGTTGCTTTTGATCAACAACGATCAACATCTTTTCCTTCTCATCACCCATTTACAGGTAGCTACAAATTTATGACTTGTCATATCACTTTTTTTTTCCTTTCAAAGTTGAAACAAGGCAGAGTGGATTTTCTTAGATCATATACTATATGATAGAGACATCAGAGCCCCACAGATAGCGATAACTGATAAGTCCTTTTTTTGCAAAAATATCGGTGCTAGGTAATTGGGGTAAACAACCATGTTGGTCTCGGAATGCATGAGATGTTGTCATTACAGTCCCTAAATGTATCGAAATTTCAAACACATCTACGAAAGTCTTTTTAATACTTCATTTTGGTCCTCGAATGTGATTTTTCTTTTATCAATCTGGTCCTCAAATGTATTTTCTATTGGTCAATTTGGTCCTCAAAATTATTAACAATAGACATGCTGGGACATGTTTATAATTTCAATACAGTTACAGATTATAATGACAACGCCCAACACATTCACCATGTTAAGTTATTTACCACTTTGAAAGCAGCTGCTTCTGAATGTAAATTCTGAATGTGTTTTTTTATTTATTTATTTTCAGGTCTGGTTGAAGCTAGTAATCTGAAGATGGAGATGTGAACAAGATTTTCTATCATTATTATTATTATTGGTTGGATGAGATCACTTCAAATGCTACTTATGAAGATTCTTTTTTTGTTTTAAAGTACATAACATATATTGGTTGTATAATGCTCCGTAGTATAAATAAGATCATATATATTAGTACCTGTTAACTTCAATCAAGGAAAGCGCCCTAGTTCAACAGAAAAGTATTGAACTAAGCTGTTAAAAAGATTTTTTCCCCTCTTTTTATCTCTTCTTATATTCCAAACATTACAATTAGGTTCTCTATCTCCCAATCTTAAGTATTTGCTCTGGTCCAAAGAGTTTCTTTCATCAAGTCACAAGGATCTTTCTTTACCAGACCAGATTATGAAACTAACCAACTTAGGCCACATTTAGTCATTTGTGGCAGGTTATGTTATATTCAACTTGATTATCCTCGAGAAAGTTATACAACATGATTTTTTTGTTACAACTTGGGTATCCAATCATGTGATTTATTTCTCTAGTATCAAAGTCGAATGGTAGGTGTTCAAGTTTCTGCTTGGGCTTTAGAGGGAGCTAACATTTATCTTTGGTCCCCCAAAGGAGATTAGGCCAACTTATAATTTAGACATAATAATCTTTCAAAAAATGTGGTCTCATAGTTTACAATAATAGCAAGAAATTAGCTTCACTCAACAGAGTAAGATGAATTTAAGCATTAATAAAAAAAATGATCACTTTTTATTATTTATATAAATGAAGTATGTCATTAATGAGTCTAGCTGCAACATCATAAAATAAGTAATAACACTCGGTTACGACTCAATTCGAGTAGGGTAACAAACACTCCAGAATTTAGAGAGGGAAGCTAGACTAAAAAGAAATTATATGACATGTACTTTTTATTCATACTCATTGTGAGGGTCATACAATCCAATATTAATTTAATCAAACAATATGTCAATGAATTGCCTACATTAGATTTTCACTAATTGCCACCTGTCGAAACTAATATTAACTTAATCAAACAATATTTCAATGAATCGACTGCAGTAGACATTCATAATTTTGCCAACTATCAAATTTTAGAGTTAAAGCTTAAAATACTCACAAAAATACAAAAACTGTCAGCTTTAAGGACTATGAGACATCCTAAAAATTATATAATTTGGGTTGCACAAGAAGTGTTAACTGAGAGGTTTATTTATCAGTGTTAACACTTAAAAATTGCTAAGTCCTTAGCCAAGTGAGGCATCAATCGAGGTAGAGGTATAATCGAGGCAAGATGAGTCAATTGGCTTATTTTCACAAATAGCAGCTTCTAAAGGGTTATCTAGGACTTCTGGTTTCCTAGTTCTTTTTTTCTTTTCCGAATGACTTCCAAAGTAGCATTAATAGAAGCTCTCTTATGAAGTTGCTTGGCAACGAGGCATATGCATGATTTAGCCGATGAGGAAAATTCAAAAAGACAAATGGGTTAGGCACATGAGAAATTACATCGAAGATCAAAAACAAAGCGTGTAAATGGTCAAGGACACGTCCATGTGCCTAGAATATAGGGGATAGCGGTTAACTCCCGTTATTTGTGGCCTAAATAGTTAGTGAGGAGGGTGGGATTGGGTGTCTTTAGGGCGGGAAAGACACCCATACCTTTAGCTATTTGTGTCTATCTCTCTCCTCAAATATTTTCTCTCTCATTTTATACAATTTTCTCTCTCATCTCTTTCCTACCAAAGGCACCTAATGCTCAAGTCACTGAATCTTTTTCCGTTAGTTTTTAGCGCATTATATGCATTATGTACGGTATTCTTAGCCGAGTAACCATTTTTTTTACGGTTAGTTGTAGGCTAGTGATCGTGGCCAATATAGACCATTGTATAGATATACCTAGCTTGTAAAGGCTTTAGACTCACAACAATCAATCAAAACTCTTATTTTCAAGTACTCTTATGTCCCTTTTTTTTATCATGCATTGCCTTAGAATAGTATTAGTATATATAATAATCAACCCATTATCAACGCCTCATCCTAATCCTCTTTGGAGTAGTTAGGAAATCCATAGATAAGGAACATAGGTCCTTCCTCATTGTAGTTGCTTGAATAAAGGGAATCAACAAGCTCAAACTCGTTAGTTAATCATCGGCTAATTTAAAGGGGGCATTTGTTTTAAGTCTAGGATTAAGATTTCTAGGAACTCACTGGTCGGGAATGAGTATTGTCATATTTGTTACAAGTATGAAAAAAACTATTCCAGAGTATAAAGATTCCTAGGAGCAGTGGCGGATCTTGAGTCAAATATTAGGGGGAGCCAAAATAGTTAAGTAATATATAAAAAGCTACATTTACAAACAAAACTAAATTAAAAAAATGATTTTGCTTTAACAATAAAGACTCAATTTTATTTGACAAAATATAGAGACTCAATTAAGAAATTAAAATTTTGTAGTTCTTAAATGGTAATTTTTAATTTTTGGTCAAAAATAAGATTAAAATTCTTTTAGATAACAATAAGAAACATTTAATCATCATCTTATAAAAAATAAAAAATAAACATTTAATTCATAAGTCTAAATGAAATGCAACACATGGTGACACCACAATGGAAAACACGTTGCCATGCTCACAGACACCACAAAATAAGATGTCAATGCATTTAAAAAAAAAAATGACCGCCGTTTGGATCGAGCCTGCGACCACTCTTTGAAGAATCATCCAGCATACCACTGCGTTAACTTTGTAACTATTCCTAGTAGTATTTTTTTTTAAAAAATCTATTTTTTCGACGGGTGCCGTGGCTCCCCCGACTCTTGAGAAGATCGGCCACTCCTAGGCTAGGAGTAAAATAATTTCCAACCTTCGTTGTATATTATAAGTTTATGTGAGTTACGTCTCATGCGCATTGGACAAAACAACAACTCAAATAATTAAGGTAAGAACTTTGAATGAAACTGTCTAAACTTTTTGGATAAGAAACTCGTATATTAAAGTAACAAGAAACTACTTTACGACGAAGGTTTGTGAGATATGAGTCTGTCCCTCACAAACATTCGTCATAAAGTAGAGTTTCATGTTACTTTAATATTTTTACTTTTCAAATTAAACATTAATAAAAAGGCATAATATACTTGTCATAGATAGATTCATATCTAATATGCATGAAAGGAGCATTTCAGTGTTATGTTGCATCGACGGTTACCTATGGACCACTAAGGTTGCCAAGAGCAGCATGGTGTATGTTGTTATTTCACTGTTATTTTATCTTAGAGTTACAAGAACCTCAGGTTTCTTTCATTTTTCAAGCCATATACAATTGAGTGAATGGTGGACCTATCTCATCGATCCGTAGCTAAGATCTTGTTGATTCCCTTTGTTTATGTGGAAGATGAGGGATCATCATGGATATTCAATTCATCGACCCCACTTCAGTTTAATGTGAAAATGTATTCCCTTATCAAGTCTCATTCCCTACTCTTTCACTCACATGGGGGGCAATTTTGCAGTTCCAAGATATAAAAGAGGTTAAGGGAAGTCTGGAAAGATTCCTTTGCATGTAGAAACAACAGCAAAACACAAGGCTAGCTATGATAAACTTTTATTCTTAAGCTTCCCCTATTTTTTTTGGGTCAAAGTTTCCAGGTTTGTGTGAATGTTCTCATTTTGGCTCATGTTTCGTACAATCCCCTTCTACTCACTAGACACCCCTTTTTGGTGTGAAAGACCAAAAGCCCTTACTGAAAATTGGATTTTATATTTTTTTAAACAATAAATACGGTTCGGTGCACGCTTGATCGAACCTGATTGAACCTCGCTGCGCTGAACCAGTCAAAGTTTACTCAAACACCTTAAATTATGTTTTGACTAGGTTCGACCAAGCATGGGCCGATCCAAATCGATCAGCCGTGCGCCGAACCCTCTCCACAGTTCAATCAACGACTCATGTTCGATCACACCTATTATAGATAAGTGCAACAAGTCATACAAACCGAAAAAGTCTAAAAAACAATTCGTGCAATGAATAAATCGAATCGTTAAAAATCAGTTAAAATTAAACAACTAGTGTTAGTCATACTAGTGTTAGTAAAGAATAAATCGAATCGTTAAAAATCCGTTAAAATTAAACAACTAGTGTTAGTAAAGAATAAATTGAATCGTTAAAAAATAGTTAAAATAAACAATTCAATATTCAAAGAACAATCGAGTTCAAGAACAATCGTGGAGGTTCGTACGCCAAAATGCGCGAACTCGTTCGACGACGCATGGTTGAACCACATTTAACGAGTTAGCTGCACACGCCGACGAACGCATTTAATGTTTAAAAATATGTTTTAAATTCAGGGGTATTTTGGGAATAAAGGGTGGTATGGGGTGTCTAGTGAGTAGAGGGGGGGTTGTACGAAGCATGGACCCTCATTTTTAATTCAGGGTACTAGTGGCCTGTGGCCTGGCGACATAATATGGCCCAACTATTAGGGCCCATGCTTCTTAACCCCCCTACTCATCACACGCTACCAACACGCAAGAAAAGACAGAGTTGCCTTTAATGAAACACGTGTGTTTTAATTTTTTTTGAAATTTCAGGACGATTCGATAGTTACCCATCGAACAAGTTCGATGGTAAAGTAGCGAGTACGTAAAAAGTGATGCATACCCCAAATTTGTCTAAGAAATGGTTCAATAGTTAAAGAACGAACTGGTTCGATTCTTTAAGTTTGAACCACTATTATGTTTCACAGTTTTTGTATTCCATTTCAACGGTTCTGATTCCACCGTCCATGACCATCAACGGCTTAAAATCAGTCAAAAAAGCAGTCAAATTAACGTGGCAGAAAAATGAGTGGTTATTATTTTCTTTGGAACTTGTGCCCTAACGGATAGAAATTCAACGGTTCTGATCGTCCAATAACAACGGTTCACGTACGATCACACCTATTATAAATACGTTCTCACATTTCAATCATATTCACACCAACAGTATACCCTAAACCTATATTTCTGATTCATCTTCTCTGCTCTGCTTCTTCCAAAACAATGTCACCCTACCCGTTGAAATGGAATGGCAGTTGTGTCCAACCCAGTACTCAAGCGAGAAATTCCTAACGCTGAAAGGGAAGATAGTGTTGTGTTTCATTTCCCTAATCATATCTTTTGTAGGCTGAATAGGGACATCACACTCGCCCAACTTACGGAAAAGGTTAAGAGGAAGATTCGTTCAGAGGGAGAGTGGCGTAAAGACGTGGAGTGTATATGTTACCGAAAGTACAATTGTGGAGATGACGGGACTGTCCGTTATTCAATTATGGAGATCCAAAGCAATGATGACGTTCGCGCATTAATGGAAGCTCATACTAATGTTCCAATGGGACATAGTATCTTAGAGCTGTACGTGGACACGATTCGCACTTCGGAAGGGGTCATTTATCTTCTGCAACAGGGACTAACCAAATAAACGCTAGTTTTGTAGTTGTTTGCTTATGTTGGTTTTTTTACCGCTATGATGTCTTTCGTATTTTATGTACGGTTATGCTTTCTAATAAAAAACTTTTTGTCTAATTTAAATACCACTGTAATATAGATTACTAAGTACTAAATAAGTCTTAAATATCCATACACCAGTTTGCAAAATAATCCATACAAATAAGTCATAAATATACATACACCAGTATGCAAACTTATTGAAACAAAAATATAACAGTCTAAATTAAACACTGGTCACATCACTTCCATCAGCATCACTTGTTGCGTTAAAAACACACTTAGAGCAAGTGTACTCTTTCGCAGAAGTAGTATAAAAGATTATCGTGTCCACAGAGATTAATTAACAAGTACTAAACTAATCAAGATTATTTAATGTTTAGACGAACAAATAGTTTGGGTGTTGTAGAAACTAAAATAAAAAGAATTAAATAACAAATAGTAAAATGCAAGATTTATCAATGGAGAGAGATCTAGGATCACAGTTTCACTTGCAAGCTTCGATTCCCCTATGTCTAATTCTACCTAAATTCTCTTATTCTATTTAATTACCAATCTCTTTACTAAAACTATTAATCCGTTTGGTCATTCGCGATTAATATTCTTTTTCCTAAATTAGCCCTAGTTTAGTCATGCTAGAATTTAAATTCAAGAAAACATAAAGTGCAAAAAGGTTGAATGATTGGAAGACTAAATTATGGTTTGGTCATGCCCTAATTATAGCCTCAATTATTCTATAGGTCCACCAACTAATTGCAGTACGGTCGCTGATCAACTAATTGATTATGAACATGCAAAGGGTAGCTAATCCTAAGAATGTGATTAAATCAATAGGACAATATTAATTGAAATAAAAACAAGAATTCAAACCAGAAATTAGAACATAAAAATGTCTCTAAACATGCAAGATCCACCTAAGACCCTAGAAGAGGACTTAGGTATCCATAATAATCAAGAACAATAAAATAGAAATAAGGTTCATGAAATTACAAAGATAAGAATAACCCCAAAGTAGAGAAAGTCTTAATCTTTGTCTTCAATCTCCTTCTTCTGCTCCAGAGCTCTCTCACAGTGTCAAAAACAGTACCAAAACCTTCACTCTCCCTCTTTTATGTTGTCGTCACTCGTTGCGGCTACCGTGTACGCTCCACCTCTAATTACTTGCGTCAGGTCCTCCTTTTATATTAATTCATTTTCTTTCTCTCCAAGCTAGGGTTGTGTGTTATTCATTTCTCCTCAAGTCAAGCTTGTTTCCCTTTTTAACTGCAAGTGCACCTTTTTTATCTCAATCCCTAAATATGTGTTGCTTGCTATCCACTCCATGCCTCTTTCTTTCTCTCCAAGTCACATTTGCATCACTTTAAATTGAAATCTCCAAGAGGATCTTCTTTCTTTTTATTACTGTGGGTCTTCTTGCATTAATGGGTTTGGGCTTGCTTTCTTATATTTGTTAGCCATTTCTTCTAATTTCAGCCCACATTTATATTATTTTTCTTTTTCTACCTTCCTGCAAATATAGAGTAATTTAAGTTAGTTATATAATTAATCAATAATAATTACTCTAAAAATGACTCAAAAATATCTCTAAAAAATGTTCTAAGTTGGAGTTTATCATCACTCCCATCATCATCGCTCCCACCCTAACCGGCAAGAAATTCCCGGTAATCAGAATCAGTAGAAGCAGAACTAATGTCGTCTTCCTCTACTGGGGGCAATATTTTGGTCATATTGAAATGGCCATCATACGTGTATGAAAGTCTTACTTCAACACTGTCCACACACCCGTACACATTGCATATGCCTCGTGTATCAGTCTGTAGCTTCTCGGTACGTCTGACGATAAAAGAAGGGAAGATAATACGGTCAACATCTGGAATTAAGTGGCAAAGAATAGGCAGTTCCAACACCTCATAGATATGGTGTGGAATTTGGATCCTCTCTGAATTTCGTTCAATGACAGATACAAATTCTATTGCTGTGAAACAGAAAATTTGTCAGGTTTGATACTTAAAAACTGAACTAGTTCGATACATAACCAACGACCAGGTTCGATACATAAAAATCGAACCGCTGCAAGATCTGAAAAAAAAAAGAAGGAATTAACGAAGTGGAGGAGACGTAATTCATAACTTTCTTGGACCAATTGAAGGGAATGAACGAAATTAGGAACTGAAATGGAGGAGGACAAGAGAGGGAGAGAGGGATTGATATTGAGGAATAGAGAAAATTTGAGAGGAATGAGTTTAGGAAGGAATGAGGAGGGTGATAGGTTTTAGAGGGAGGGTATTTTGGGAATTTAGGGGCTTGGGTAGTGTGGGAAGAGTAGATGGGGGGGGGGATAAGAAGCATGGGCCACTATTAGTATTGGGTTGGACTTTTTAGGATAATTTTAGGCCCATATTTATTAAACATCCGTAAACCTTAAAAACTCAAAAATACCCCTCCCCCAAACCCCTTCCTCGTACACTCTCCCTCTCTCACTTCTTCACACCCCCTTCTTTCTCTCACAACCGTACCACTCTTCCTCTCTCACTCTCCTTCGCCTCTCTCTCTCTCTCTCTCTCTCCCAAACCTCCATCTATCTCACCTTCCCAACACTCCAGATACATGCATTTTCTCTCTAGTTCTGAAATTGCATTTTTTTTCTTTTGGATTTGGGCATGGTTCGGTACTATGGTACTGAATCGTTTAAAAGAATTTGAAAAAACAAGGTCCAGCACTATAGTACCGAACTGGTACATTTCTATAGTGGCATACCTTGTTTTTTCATATTTTTTAAAAAACAAGGTATGACACTATAGTACTATACCAGTGTGGTTCTATACCGTTGTACCGTTGTTCTGTTCATCATGTCCGTATGATGGGGCCAAGGCCTACTGCTTTCGTCGACAAAAAAATGGATAAACGTGCTAGACCCAGCCACAAAGATGTGGACCCAACACACGATGCTGATATTGATCATGCTAATATTGCTGCTGATATTGAGCATGCTGCTGCTGATCTTGATGTTGATGCTCAATAGTAGCCCACTCCAACTGATGACGCCTCCACTTCAGCATCTACACACCTGTACCTAGGAGATCCAGTGGACGAGACTGCCTTGACTTGCTACCGCACACACGTAGTAAAAGCCCTATGGAATGGGATGGTCAGTTACTTTTCATAAGTATTTCAATATTTATTATAATAGTTATGTTTTTTTTGAGTGGTTGACTACCAGAGACCATCACCATGCAGAACTTTGAGTCGCTTAAAATCATTTCTCACGGGAAGAGTACCCCGAAGATAATCATCCACCAGATATTCTACACTATGTGGAGACATATGGGCTCTATCCTCTTAGGGACTTAGGGTTCGTCCAGGTCCTTACGAGAGTTATCAATGCCTTTCTAGAGCGGTGGCAGCCAAACACCTCCATCTTGTTGTACATCCCGATTGTCAGTAGGTTCTACGACATGTTGGACTATAATGAGTTTTAAGTAGAGAACCTATTGGTTGAGTATTTAGGAGTGAACCCCGAGGATGCATATCAGTAGATTGGGGGGAAATGGTTATACATGAAACTCATCTGGCTGTGGGAGGCGGTATACCCTACAGCCATCCAAGATTAACGATGGGAGCATGCTACCCGGGAGTACATATGCTATACCTGCTGAGCACCACCATCTTCACCGACAAGTTGGGGTCAACGGTGAACAGGGGCGGATGCACATAAAGAGGTGTGGGGGCAATTGCCCCCACACCGTAAAAATATTTTACTAGTGATGCTTAGTAAAAATATATTTTGCCCCCATAAACTACTAACTTTTTAAAATGTTTGCACAAAATTATAAGAAATATAAGTGAGAATAATTGGTACTAATTTTATTACTCTCTAAAAAATGGAAAGTATTAGTTTAATCATTAAAAAATTAAATATCAGTCAAACTACTCTCTAAAGAGTATTAAAAAGTCCTCAAATTTATTTTAAATAATTAATTCGACCGATATTTGATGACCAAATTGATACTTTTCATTTCGTACAGACTAAATAAGTGTTAATTTTTGTATCTATCTGGGTATATACTCTTTTTTATTGTGAGAATAAGTATTTTTTTAAATATTTACAATATTTTTCTTCTAAGTAGATATATCAGACTATTTTTTGCCCCCACCACTAAGAATTTCTGGATCCGCCACTGACGGTGAAGGTGGAAATATCTGGGGCGGGATGGCCCTTGCACATCTCTATGACCAGCTGAAGGATGCTAGCGGATCTAAATGTAGGAAGGTGGCCGATTACACCACACTCTTTCAGGTATATATTATAATTACTTTGTTGTTGAATTTACGATGTTTATGTATGTTTACTAACTCGGTTCCCATGTTGACTACGGGCCTGGATCTTTGAGCAATTCTAGAGTGATAGCTTCGAGACTAAGCCTTGTGATGGTCTTCTGAAGCGTGTGGGGGGTTTGCTGAAGAAGGGTTTGTGATGGGTACTTAATTTTTTTTTCCAAATTCTAAAGTACCAAAAACATATTGCTAAGCGTCGTGTTTTACATATTTTGTCACGATTTTTTTGGCATAAACCGGTTATTAAGAAACGAACTTCACTTATTTGGACAATTAACAACTTTTCCAAACCAAAATCACCCCCAAAACACACTGATTAGCATCGTACTTTACATATTTTGTCACAAAATTAACTTTTTTCTCCAAACCAGTTTTTGAGGAACAAACTTCGTGTATTTGAGCAGTTAAATTTTTTTCCGAATCCTAAAGTATCCCAAAACACATTGCTTTGGATTGCACTTTACATATTTTGTTACGAAATTCTTTGTTTTCCAACAAACTGGCTATTGAGAAATGAACTTCATATATTAATTTGAACATCTAAAATATTCTTTCGGACCCTAAAGTACCCCAAAAAACACAGTTTAGCGTCACACTTTCCATATTTTTTTTTGAAAAAAAATAATTTTTACACCAAACTGGTTATTGAGGAATAAACTTCACGTATTTGAAAAGTTAAAAAATTTTCTAGACCCTTAAGTACCTCAAAACACAATGCTTAGCAACTTAAATTACGCGTTTTGTCATGAAATTAATTTTTATTTTGACCAAACCGGAAATCAACTTCGCATAATTGTACATCTAAAAAAATTCTAAACCCAAAAATATCAAAAAAATGATGAAAAAAGAAAACGGGAGGTGGGTGATCTCCTATATGATAACTAGTAATTTACATAGTATTTGTTATAACTTACTATGAACATTAGAATATTTTGAAAATTGCAAAATTAATAAAAGAAAAAGAAAAACTCGATAAAAATGCTATATTTCAACTTGTTTAAAATACGTGTGTTGCAAAAAGCTAAAAAAATGTCACTATCTTCTTCTAATCTTAATAATAGAGTAAAAGTCAGCAAAAAAAAGAGAGGTTTAATATAAGATATGCACCCCCGTTGCAGCTCCCGTTATAGTTCTTATTGTCGCTCCCGTTGCCTCTCTCCTATTGCCTTGCCGCTCCTCTTTGTCTCTTTCGTTGCCCCTCTCATTATCAGTCTCTCGTTGCTCCTCGCATTAAAAATGGAGTAAAAATCGAAAAATAATAAAATAAGATTGAATATAAGATATGCAGCCCCGTTGGCGCTCTCGTTGCCGCTACCGTAAGTGGTTTGAAATTTTTGGTAGTGGTTAATTTTATTACAATCGTTAGTGGTCAAGTTGATCGATTTTAGTAGTTTCAGTAGATTATAGTAAGCAAGTAAATTTATTAAAATAGTTGTATTGCAAAAAGTTCTAAAAAAATCAGTATCATCTTATAATATTAATAATAGAGTAAAAATGAGGAAATATAATAATAATGACGGTATCTTCTTATAATAATGGTGTTCCCATTAGCGCGCCTGTTGGCGGTCTCATTGACGCTCCCGTTGGCGCTTTTGTTGGCCATCCTGTTGGCAATGTTGTTGCTGCTCTCGTTGTCGTTCCCTTGCGGCTCACAAAAAAAGTTGATGAGATTTAATATTTATTTTTCTAGGAAAAATAATTTTGGAATTTTTGCTAGCGATGTCGCTTTTTTTGACAATTGGCAGTGGTTGAATTAATGGGTTTAGTAGTTTTGAGTAGATTAAAGTAAATAATAAATTCTATATAATTTTGAAGCAAAAAAATGATTACGCACAAAAGACAACTTTTGCTGCTTTTTGGCGCTCCCGTTGGTGCTGTCAATGGTGCTCTCGTTGCTGCTCCCGTGAAGCTGACGAAAAAAAAGTGGATGAAATTTAATTATTTATTTTTTAAGAAAAATAATTTTGGAATTTTTGCTAGCGGTATCGCTTTTTTTAGGTCAAATTAATTGTCATTAGTAGTTTGAGTCGATTATAGTAAATAGTAAATTAATAATAATTTAATTAATTTTATGTAATTACTGATTGTTAAAATAAATAAAAGTAAAAAAAGAGTTTTTTGTAGTGGATAGTTTGATTATGTTGATAGTAGATAGAAGTGGAAAAGAGTGAGAGAGAGAGGGGAAAGATAAAAAGGGATGTGACAGTGTGACCCACTAATAATAAAAGTGGTGAGAGAAAAAAAGAAAAAGTAAATAAATTGAATGACATATTTATCCTAATCATAAAACTAATGGAAGGAGGACATTATAGTAAATTTGGTGGAGGGTTAGTGTCCTCTTTTTATATAGTAGATAGATAGTAGATGTAAGCCTAATTTTATAAGGCTGTTGTTTAGCCCACAATATTACTTTTTTACGAAGGTACTCCAGAAAAACACTCAAATCTCTTCACCCACTTTTTAGTGTTTAACGTTTTACTTTTTTTACTGTATTATTGGTGTGCCTTATCAGTTTTATTGGTGTCAGGATCAACCCAACACTAAACGAGGCCTAAAATAAACTCCTAAACGAGACCCTTTTATATTTTAATAATAATATTTTGTAAAAACTAAAAATATTACACTTTTATCTAAAAAAAATTGAACACTTTGTAATTGAAAATCATTTATCAAAATTTGGATGTTTTAAATTTTTTTACATAATAAACTATTATTATATGTAGAATTTTAATTGAATTGTGTGCTCATAAAATTATTTTAATATAACTATTTTAAAAGAATAAATTTAGTTACTAAAACCAACATATGTTAGATATTAGATAAAACGTTTACATAACAATGGCATTTTTGATTGTTCCTCCAAGCCGATGGGCTGTTATGGGCCCAAGCAACAAAGAATGGAACAATCGAAAAAAACAATATCAAAATGACCATGCTTCTTACACACCCGGAGCTACTCATTGTACACTCCCAAATGCGTGAAATGACAAAGATACCCCTAATGAAATGCGTGCGTTTTAATTTGGGGGGGGGGGGGATAAGGAGGGTTCGGTAAATTAGTACTGAACTAGTTCGGTGGCTAAATACCGAGTTCGTTATCTTCTAAGGCACACCTCCTAATATTGGACTTACTAGGTTCGGTAGATTCCCACCAAACCGGTTCGGAACTTTGAGTCTTAACCATTCAGAGTTTCAGGAAAAAAAGAAGACATTTTGGGGATATTGAAGTGTTGGAGGTGTGCACTGAGTAGCGGGTGGTAGGTAAGAAGTATGGGTCTATCAAAAAGTTATCTACAGGGATCAGACCCACACTGGTGTGCATACTAAGGCCACTCTCCGCCAAACTAGCTATAGTTGCTTAAGTGATCTTAGACAAAATTTGTTTTGCATATTACATACTAATAAAATTTGAGGCCCTTTTTTATTGAAAAAAATGTGAGGCTCAAAGCCCTTACTTTAGTTGTTTGGGCCTTGGGCCGGCCCTGGCTGGCAGTGGCGGACCTTGACAATATTCATAGGGAGGGCCAAAATAATCAAGTAATATACTAAAAAGTGAAATAAAATTATAACAACAAAATATAAATTAAAAAATATTATTACAGATGAAATTAAATAAGTACAATGAAAATTTGACCCAACGGTATAGAATTAATAGAATCTCAAAATCGCGTTAGTTTTAGTCCTTAGCAAAAAATTAGTAGACTAATTTTAGTCAGTAAAAGATGAAAAAAAATATCAATGATTTCTAAAAGTAAATTGATATTTAATTAAATTTCATCCACTAATTTTTTTTTCATGTTTGTTAGAAGAAGCCTTAAAATCATTAATTAAAGTTATAATTCACAAAAAAAAAATGAGAAAAATACATCATCATAGAAGAAAACATGGGCCGTCGCAATTCTACATTCCTAAAAGTAAATTTGTGGGTCAAAATTTGTGTGGATTCCAAGGGACAAAATAAAAGGGTAAATACTCAGCTAATTAAAAACCTAGACAAATGTTCAAAACATCATTAAGGAATGTCAACAACAATTTCAAGAATATTAGGTCAATTCAACGAGAGAGATTATAATATTATTTGGATATCTTCATCTTATACATAAATATTTTATTGCCTCATTGATGCATTGTTCCTATAACTACATTTGCTATTGTCTAATTACAATTACCAATGTGTCTCTAAATATAAGTAAGAAGCAATTTTTTATTGGATATCAACATTACAAAGGTCAAGTAATCAGTTGAATGAACAAAAGGGACAAACAGAACACATTGATACATTTAAGAGACATTTGAAAATGATTCTAAATTTAGGATTTTTACAACTCCATTTAATAATTATTTTCAAAAGGATTTCTTGCAACTTAATGAGTGCTAAAAACTTTTAAATTATGTAAAAGGGCATGGAATTTTTACATTATAAAGTAATCGAATAAATTTTTAGTTGTCACATACAAAATAGAAAAAAATATGGCTAAAATTCTCAACTTGATTTTTTTTATCCTCTTTCTTTCCACCTTTCTCATGGTAACTAACTGTGGTAAGTCTTTTTTTTTTCTCATCTTTTTAAAATTTTATTCTATACTAAAAATCTTTCTTCATCTTTTAGTAACATTCTTTTATTTTTGTTTTATATCACAGAATGGGAGTTCCGTGTTTCTCCCTACGATTGTCCAAAATCTTGGTGCAATCCTGAACAATTACCGTACTGCTTTTTATTTCAACTAGTAGGATACCCGTGCATACACACGGGCGCTGTCATGTTCTTTTTATGAATGAACTTATATAGTATTTAAGTAGTATGAACAATATCCCGTGAAAATAAAAACAAATTTAAAGTAGATAAAAAAGGAGTTTCAAATAAAAAATAGACAAATATTAAAATCTAAAAATTTAAAAGTATTATTTAAAAACAATTGTGCATTTATCTGATGTTTTTTTATATCAGTGCAGTATTTTTTATATATCTGTATTGTTATCCCGTGTTTTTATATATCTGTACAGCTATCCCATGTTCTTATATATATCATTGCAGTGTTCCCCGTATTTTTTATATATCAGTTCAACTATCTTGTGTTTTTTACGTATCATTGTAGTTATCACATAGATTAAATTGGTTATTTGAGTTGATTAGTATATTATAGTAGATAGTAAAAGATAGATAGTAGCTGATCAATAAGAAATAATTATCTCGTGTTTTTTATATATCAGTGCAATTATTTGTCTTTTTAGGTATTAATCAGTTTAAATAGTTATTAAGCTTTCTTGTTTGTTTAGATAGTAGGTTTATAATAAACTTTAAAAATTATAGTTATCAATAATAAATATTAATCTCATGCTTTTATATATATCAACATAGCTATTATCCTGTGTTTTTTTATATTATTGCAAATATCTCGTGATTTCAATTGATTATTTTAGTTGATTAGTATATTATAGTAGATAGTAAAAGAGAGATAGTAGGTTGTCAATAAAAAATATTTATTTTAAATATTAATCAGTAGTTTAAATAGTCAGTAAATCTTGTTTTTTACATAGTAGGTTTATTGTAGTCTTCAAAATTTTAATTATCAATGACAAATAATCCTTTGTTTTTTTATATATCAGTGCAGTTATCCCGTGTTTTTTATTTATCATTGCAGTTATCTCGTAATTTCACTTAATTATTTTTGTTGATTAGTAGATTATAGTAGATAGTAAAATATAGATAGTAGATTAGTAGATTATAGTAGATAGTAAAAATAGATAGTAGATGATCAATAAGAAATATTTATCCCGTGTTTTTTATATAACAGTGAAAATTGTTTGTCTTTTTTAGGTATTAATCAGTTTAAATAGTCATTAAGCCTTCTTATTTTTTTAGATAGTTGGTTTATAGTAGTCTTCAAAAATTATAATTATCAATGGCAAATATTATTCCCGTATTTTTTTATATATCACCATAGCTTATCCCGTGTTTTTATATATCGGTCACGAGTTATCTCGTAGTTTCAATTGATTATTTTAGTTGATTAGTAGATTATAGTAGATGGTAAAAGTTAGATAGTAAATTATCAATAAGAAATATTTGTTTAATATTAATTAGTAGTTTAAATAGTCACTAAGCCTTCTCGTGTTTTTAGATAGTAGGTTTATGATAGTCTTCACAAATTATAATTATCAATGGCAAACATTAATCTCGTGTTTTTTTATATATATCATTGCAGCTTATCCAAAGGTTTTTATATATCGGTCTGCTTATCTCGTAGTTTCGATTGATTATTTTAGTTGAATAGTATATTATAGTAGATAGTAAAAGAGAGATAGTAGATTATCAATATAAATATTAAACAGTAGTTTAAATAATCATTAAATCTTCTTGTATTAATTTAAATATTAATCAGTAGTTCAAAAAATTTAATTAATGACAAATATTAATCCTTTGTTCTCGTGTTTTTTATTTATCATTGTAGTTATTCCGTAGTTTTAATTTCTTATTTTAGTATATTAGTAGATAGTAAAATATAGATAGTAGATTATTAATAAGAGGTGATAGTAGATTATCAATAAGAGTGTAAACAGATTTCAGAGAGAAAAGAGAAGATAATTTTAGTAAAGTAATTAATTTAAGTAGAGTAGTGTTTGTATAAATTTAGAAATTTAGTTAAAGAAAACTAAAGTGAAGTGAAGAGAAAGAGAAGAATTGTTTATGGAAAAATAAAAGTAAAGTAAAAAGAAGAAAAGGAAGAAAGATAGTGTAGTGTAGGAAAAAAGTGAAAAGGAAGAAAGAGAGTGTAAGAAGAAAAAGAAAACACCGATTTATGCATTTTAGAACCGCATTTTCATTGGATCAAAAAAAATCCGCATTTTCATTTTAAACACTTATTTAACTTAATTATCATCTAAAAAAATATTACAAATACAAATATTTTATAAAAATAAAATATTCAAATAATAAAAATAATATAGTACTAACATTTTCTAAAATACAAATAAATATAAATATAATATGACTCATGGAACTGTTGTTGATAAGTCCGAACCAATGGCGTCCACAGCTCGAAAAAAGAAACTGGTCCAGAAAATTGCAGATTATAACACTCGCTCTAAGACGAATTCTGCCTTTGTTTCTTTTTTATTTGATCTTGATAACGGGTCCTAGGATTCTCAAAAAATCAGCTTTTGGCCAGAGTTTGGTTGCTTATCGGTTAATCTAACCTTGTTAGTTTGGTATTTTATTTTAGTTTCTTGGTTGTTTTGTTTTAGGGGCCTTTGTTGGGGGCTTCCTATTACCATTTTGACTTTTGCTCCTATTATGCAAAGAGTTTTAGTCCCCCTTCTGCTCTTCTCTGTCTTTTTTCTCTTTTATTTAATAAATTCGGGCAAGTTGTCTGTTTCTTAAAAAAAAATTCTACATATTTTGATAATTCAAATACACATAAGCCTTAAAATCATTAATTAAACTTATAATTCACAAAAAAAAATGAGAAAAATACTTCATCATAGAAGAAAACATGGGCCGTCGCAATTCTACATTCCTAAAAGTAAATTTGTGGGTCAAAATTTGTGTGGATTCCAAGGGACAAAATAAAAGGGTAAATACTCAGCTAATTAAAAACCTAGACAAATGTTCAAAACATCATTAAGGAATGTCAACAACAATTTCAAGAATATTAGGTCAATTCAACGAGAGAGATTATAATATTATTTGGATATCTTCATCTTATACATAAATATTTTATTGCCTCATTGATGCATTGTTCCTATAACTACATTTGCTATTGTCTAATTACAATTACCAATGTGTCTCTAAATATAAGTAAGAAGCAATTTTTTATTGGATATCAACATTACAAAGGTCAAGTAATCAGTTGAATGAACAAAAGGGACAAACAGAACACATTGATACATTTAAGAGACATTTGAAAATGATTCTAAATTTAGGATTTTTACAACTCCATTTAATAATTATTTTCAAAAGGATTTCTTGCAACTTAATGAGTGCTAAAAACTTTTAAATTATGTAAAAGGGCATGGAATTTTTACATTATAAAGTAATCGAATAAATTTTTAGTTGTCACATACAAAATAGAAAAAATATGGCTAAAATTCTCAACTTGATTTTTTTTATCCTCTTTCTTTCCACCTTTCTCATTGTAACTAACTGTGGTAAGTCTTTTTTTTTCTCATCTTTTTAAAATTTTCTTCTATACTAAAAATCTTTCTTCCTCTTTTAGTAACATTCTTTTATTTTTGTTTTATATCACAGAATGGTGTGTTTCTCTCTACGATTGTCCAAAATCTTGGTGCAATCCTGAACAATTACCGTACTGCTTTTTATTTCAATGTATTTGTGTTCGTCCGTGAAAAGCAATCATAAGAGTAACAATATTATGATGTGCAAATAAAATTATATGATTATGTAAACAAGTCCTTTATTTTACTTCTACAATGAAGATAAGAATGGTGTGTGACATAAATTAAGCAAATTTTAGTATGTATCCAATAGATCATTGAAAAGAGTTAATGTTCAATTATTCGAAACAAATTTGAGGTAACATTGTTATATACTTGCATGTTCAATATATTTTTTTAAACATTAAATACGGTTCGGCCAAGCGTGTGCCGAATCTGTTAAGTGTGGTTCGACCATGTGTGCGCCGAACCGATTCGCACTTGGTAGGGCCGAACCTCCCTGATTGTTGCTGGATATTGAAATGTTTAATTTTAACTGATTTTTAACGATTCGATTTATTTTTTGCTAACACTAGTATGATCAACACTAGTTGTTAATTTTAACGGATTTTTAATGATTCGATTTATTCTTTACTAACACTAGTATCGCTAACACTAGTTATTTAATATTAATTGATTTTTAACGATTCGATTTATTCATTGCACGAATTGTGTTTTTAGACTTTTTCGGTTTGTATGACTTGTTGCACTTATCTATAATAGGTGTGATCGAACATGAGCCGTTGATTTAAAACAATCGAAACCGTTAAAATTATAACCGTTGGGGAGAATTTAAAAATTTAGCCGTTGACTAGACGGTGGAGAGGGTTCAGCGCACAACTGATCGATTTGGATCGGCCCACGCTTGGTCGAACCTGGTCAAAACATAATTTGGGGTGTCTGAGTAAACTTTGACTGGTTCGGCGCAGCGAGATTCGATCAAGCGTGCGCCGAACCGTATTTATTATTTAAAAAAATATAAAATCTAATTTTCAGTAAGAGTTTTTGGTCATTTCACACTAAAAAGGGGTGTCTAGTGAGTAGAGGGGAGGTTGTACGAAGCATGGGCCGGCTTTTTTTAGGCCTGGCCTGGTCTTTTTAAAAGCCAGCTATAATATGGTAAACAATAGAGTAGTATATATAATATGTAATACTATAATATATAATCGGCCAGTTAAATGAAGGCTGGAAACTTGAAAGGTTTAATATAATAATACAAATGTAAATTTAATAACAGGCCATATAATAGTCTGCAAATGCTGGTGCCGCATGATTGAAACTTTAAAGTTTCAATTTTTTTCAACCGTTTCAATTTGCATTGAGAATGAATGAATGAGAATAATACTAATATAAATGTATTAATAACTCTGCAGATGCTCTCTATATACGTATTGTGTCGCATGAGTGTGTGATTGAAACTTGAAAGTTTCAATGTTTAAACGGTTTCAATTTGATACATTGGCAATCAATCACGATAAATTGATGTTGTTGGTTTCAAGAATAGCGAATGTATTGCAATGTCAATATCTGAGAATATAGAACGGTGGCTAAATTTGGCCTATTCATATTTCCTTCTTCTTTATCTAATTTAGTAAAAATAAATAATAAAATATAAGTATATATAAGTACATTTAAACAGGTCGGCCTATCAGGCCTAATAGGCTTTTTATAGGCCCATTCTTCAGCCAACCCCCAGCTACTCACCAGACACCCCAAATTTGGTTTAACCCCAAATTACCCTCACGTGAAAATCAGGTGACTGGCAAAAATGCACCGTTCGACGCACGGTTAATCGAACCAGTTCGACTGAGCCTTTATCGAACATTGAAAAATACACAGCTCGGCGCTACCAGATTCGATTAGGTTCGATCAATAGTGCGCCGAACTGTGCATAATCTTTAAAAAAAACAAATTTCAGTAAGGGATTTTGGTCTTTTCACACCAAAAAGGGGTTCTAGTGAGTAGCTAGGGGGTTGGATGAAGTATGGGCCTTTTTATAAGCCTAAGCCTGACCTATTTAAATTAAGGCCCATGCTTCTTAGAACCCCCTAGCTACTCATTGGACACCCCTAACCCTTCAATATTCCAAATACCTCCATAAAAAATCTCAATCACACTATATTTTAACTTGTTCGGAGCACGGTCGTTTGAACCAGTTCGGAGGTGTGAGGGCCGAACCCTCCAAAAACCCCCCTCACGTACACATGCTTGAATTTAATTTTCATGGTATGTTATATTGTTTTTTTAGGCAAGTGGGGGGTTCCTTGTTCCATCAATACTGATGGCGCTTTCAAGTCTGACTCTGGTCTTGCTGGCTGTGGTGGAGTGTTACGAGATTCCATGGGTATCTGGCGGGGTGGCTTTGCAAAACGGTTGTTTGTGTCATCAGCCTACCTGGCAGAATTGTGGGGCGCCATGAAAGGTCTTTCTCTTGCTGCAAGTAAAGGCTTCCAATCTATAGAGTTGCAAATGGATTCGGTTGCTGTTGTCAATTGTTTGAATGGAACTAGTAGTGGTGGTATAGCAGGTCGTCAGCTCGTGAGAAGAATTAAACAGTTGCTTGCTTGTTTTGCAAACATGCGTATCATTCACACCTACCGGGAGGCAAACAAGGTTGCGGATGCTCTAGCTAATTTGGGATGCTCTTATCCTGATGGTTCTTCCATTTTTGATACTCTCCCTACTATAGTTAAACCTCTAGTTGATGCTGATGTATTTGGAGTGTCTACTCCTTGTTTGATTTTCGTGTAGTTTCGTTTTGGGTTCTCAAACCCCGTTTAATCTCAAAAAAAAAAATATATAAGAGGAAAGTAGAATGGAGCATAGTGAAGAGTGACAGTTTGGCAGGAACAAACGCAAGCTACTTTGATACTCCTACCTACTATACTACTACCTCTGTCCCATATTATATGTCTTTCTAGCAAAAAAAATTGACTCATAATACATGACTTTTTAGAATACCAATATAACAACAATTTTCTTCCAGTCATACCCTTCGTTATTTAATATATTTATTCTTATAATTCTACTTTATATGTTTCCAATGTCATTGATAAATGACAATTTGGTAAACTAAATCACAATCTCTCTTTTCTATACAAAATTAACTACTTTTCTTAATTCTTGTGTCACAACCTTAAACGACATATAATATGGGACGGATGGAGTACTTTACTATCGCAACAAACGCAAAGCTACTATACTTTGACAGATTGGTCATACACTTTATCAAAGAATCGCCCATATCTCCTCACTCCTCTCATTTCTGTCAAGCGATGCAAATAATTATCAACGTGAAATTAAATGCAAATTGCTCTCTTGCAAAGCAAATAATTATCAACAGAATCATCTACCTCATTGACAGTGAGGTTCGGGCGGTCGTGCTCCGAACTGGTTCGGCCGGCCGTGCGCCGAACCTAATAAAAAACAGTTTTAAGGAGGTTGTCTTTGAAAATAATACACTTGGTGCAGTGAAATCCGAACCGGTTCGGCCAAGCGTGCGCCGAACCGTACTTATGTTTAAAAAAAAATCACAGGTTTCATTAAGGGAATCTAGGTCTTTTCATCCCATAAAGGGTGTTAGTAGTGAGTAGCTAGAGGTTTGTGCGAAGCATGGGCCTAAATTAATAGGGTTTAAGAAAAGCCCGAGTCTAGCCTTTTTACTAAACAAGTCAGGCCAAACCAGACTTTAAGTGGGTCAGGCCATAGGCCCCTGTTGGATGGCCCGGCCTATTCCCACCCCTATCTTAAATGAAATAAAATATATTATGCCCACTAGGCAAAGCTTTATAACTTAAATTGCTCTTTTATACTCCTCCGCTCCTTATTACTTACTCGTTTTGGAGAAAAAATTTGTTTCTATTTAGTTGTCATTTTCAAGTTTCTATGCATCATTTATTATTGTTTTCTCAATAATATCTTTAAGTATTTATTGCAGAGAGATAAATAAATGAAATGAGATAATAAATTATTAAGGGTATTATAGGTAAAGAGAATTAATTGTATCAAAAGTAACAAAATTTATTACCTTATTGATATGTGTAAATAGTGAAAAAATGACAAGTATATATGAATCGGAGGAGTATTAGTTATCAACAAAACAATTAATGGTCATTGATTCTAGATTCATTTAGTTCTACCAACCCCACAGCTATGATCTTGTAGTAGGGATAATTTAATTAGGACCAATACTACACCTGATGAAACTTTGTCTCCTCCTCAACCAAACGGAAAGAAGTCTAAGACACTAATGTAATGCCCCTATTTAACTATAACTTATTTTATAATAAAAACATATTTATTTCATGAAATCGATCATACTTTTCTTTTCTTAAACTCATTGTTCTAAGAATGAAACGAGGAATATTTTGTTTTTTCTGCTCAATCGAGGAATATTTTATTTAATAAAATATTAAGCTCATAATTTAGTTATTTATTTTCCTCATTATAAAATAATTCTCGATATTCATTGAAATCTTGTACACGTGACTCTTTTCTAAAAACACTATCCTTTAGAAGTAATTATCGTCGAAATTAAAACAACGTACAATTACTACTTTAATAATGTAAGTCGATCTCCTACACAGTGGCGGACAATGTTATTAAACTCGACCGGAGAGTCGACTCCGAGTCGTTGGGTCGGCCATGCGTCAATAGGTCGGACCGAAATCACACTAGTTGACCCGCATGACCCGTGACACTACTAAAACCTCGTTAAAATTAGGTATGTTGTATATTCACATATTGCGTAATCTATGAATTTTTTTACCATACAACAAAATTGTCCAAAACTCACTACTCATTCATCATTGAAAACAAATAAAAACCTTAAAGTTAAACCAATGCAAGAAATATTGAATTCAAATTAACTAATAAAAATAGGCATGATGTGTATAAATTGATTAAATTCATGCATCACAGAGTTATGAAATGTTTTACCATATTTTAAAAAATGTCTAAAAACTCAGAAAATATTAACATAACTAATTAACTAACTAACTAACTTATTTAGTATTAAAAAAACATTAAATGTTAAATAGATATATAAAATAGGTAGAGTGGAATTTGTTAGAAATAAAAGAATGAATGGTCTAAATATATTGAAATACACAAGATAACAACATAACATTGTTGCCCTGATGGTTAGTTAGCGCTGCCAGTATAGAGAGGGAGTGGGTTCGAATCCCACTTCTAGCATTTTTTAGTAAGCATTGCGAATTTTCTAAGGGCAAAGGCGCGGGTCAACGCGGGTTTGACCGGTCTGATGACGTCATCACCGGTCCAACTGCAGATCCGGTCCAACATGCAGTCCGAGCCGGTGAAGCCACCGGATCCCGGTCGAACCGGTCCGACCGGCCGGTCCGGTCCGGTTTTTATAACACTGGTGGCGGATCTTGACAAAATTTGTAGGGAGGGCCAAAGTAGTTAAGTAACTCACTCAATAATAATAATGAAATAAAAGTAAATTCAATAGTTTTTTATAAACAAAATCAAATGACTAAAAGGTAATTTTGATTTCACATGGAGACTTAATTGAAGTTGTGTATAAAAGCATAATTTTAAATTAAATTTGTTTGAATTTTAAAATGCTAAAAATATATTTTTTTAAATTATTAACCTCGATTCATAATGCGCTTCAAAAAAACCATTAATTCATAATTTCTAATTCTAATATAAGATTGGTCAAAAAAGATTTCTAGTATAAGAGATGTGAATTTAGTCTAAAAAAATATAAGAGATGTGAAAAAAATTATTTTATAATGTTAAAAGTATGATTAATTATAAAAGGGTTATTTATGGGTAAGTATATATATATATATATATATATATATATATATATATATATATATATATATATATATATATATATATAATTTCTAAGAATTTACTAACTATTGCTTAAAAAAAAGAATTTATTAATTGTAAAACTATAGCCTATTGGTAACTTTAATAAGTTCCAGCCGTAAGGACTCAAGATACCTTGAGGACTGCTTCAAAAAAATATTGAACTTTGAGGATGACTAAGGTGTTATTTAATAAAAACAAAAAAGACCCAACAACAGAACCTTTTGCAAAATGACCCAAGCCTTTGCCACTGCGCCGTGTGATATTAACAATATCAAATGCGCAAACATTTTATCTATCTATTAAGTCGTTGTTTTTTTTTTTTTAAATATGGGTACTATTGTAATTTCACATGCATTTTTAGGGTGGGCCGTGGTCCTGCCCAACCCATAGGAAGATCCGCCTCTGCTCCTACATACTTACAAATACAACCACAAAATTAACCTTTCAATACAAATTAGCTTTACATGATTAGAACATTAGATACGAATACATCTCAAATTACGCATATGCCAACCATTACTAATGCATCTTCAACAGTCTCCACTGGTTAACCGTAAAAATGTGAAATTAAAAGACTAAGAAAAAATTCGCAATGAGTGTTCCACACACACACACAACATATATATCAGATAGTCATACAAAAGAGGTAAACGCTCATGCAACATATGCATAATAAATGGATATAACAACTTAGTCAATTAGCACACCGACAACCATATAAGTCTTACAACAACAAACAATCACTACAAAAAAAGGGGCAGTTAGCGAGGGACATAGTGAGAGAAACATAAGTCCCTCGCAAAACTAGAAATTAGCGACAGAATTAGCTAGGGAAAAGGGCCCCTCGCAAACTTGACAATTAGCAACGAAAATAAGGCCATTAGTGACGGACTGTCAGGCGCCAATTTCAAACTGTGTTGCACGAATTTCAAAGCAATTAGCAACGAACTGTTAGTTTTAATTTAATGTTTGGTAATGTTTAATATTATTACTAATACATAGTTTCATTATGCTTAATACAAAACAAAGTGACATGGTATGAAGAGCATGCTGAGGAAGTTCGAAGATGTTTTTTTCTGAGGTTCGGTATGCAATTGTTGGATATGTTGTATAAGTTGAGGCGTGCAAATTTGAGGCTTCCTTACATGGGTGAAAATGTTTGGAATGCCTTCAAGGCACTTTGGGAAACAGAGAACTTCAAGCGTAGTTCTGAAAAGGCGAAACAGAATAGAAACTCAGAAAAGGGTGGCTCGCTTAATTGTGTTGGGTCCATAAGCCAGGCTCAGCATGCTATTCGATTGGTAAATTATTTTAAATATCTGTGTGTTTTTTACATTAGTTAATTAGTTAGCAAGTGTTGAAAATGTGTTTCATTTCTGACAGTAAGAAGTTGGGACACCCTATCATCAAGCATCGAGTACGCATGGCCACCCATGTAAAGAAGGGTACTCAAGGTCAATATGTTGAGGAGCGCGCGAGGGTTACTCAGGTAAATACACAACTTGATTTGTATTATATATGCATATGTTGCTTTGTTAAAATGAATGGAGCACTAATTATGCTATGTTTTGTGGTTATACAAAACATGAGGCACATACTCAGGAGATGGGTCCGGCGACTCAGGGGACCTGGAACTCTGAATCACCTGGTGAACTTACTCCTGAGTTGATAGCTCTGTCGAATGCACACTGGGAGAAAGTAGCGGGTTGGAACAAGGGTCGCCTGTATGGTACAAGGCCCTTGGCTCCATTAATGACCCCGTCTGGTGTTGGACCCAGCAGAGCTCCTAGAAGACGAAGATCATTTCCTACTCAATCAGATTCGGAGAGAGACGGTTTAGGAAGATGGAGGAGGAGTTGCATGCTACGTAGGAGAAGCTGCGAGAGAGTGAGATGCAAAAGCAGGAGTGGCAGCAAATGATGGAGATGCAAAAGCAGGAGTGGCAACAAAAGATGGAGAATGACATGAAGAGTGTGATGGAGCTTGTTCAGTCTAAGGAGAGTATGTCTCAGCCTGCGCAACAACTTGGGGAGTTGACTCTTCTGAGTATCGAATTTTAGAGGAGTCTGAGGAGTCTGATGACGGGTCCTTTTAGTATTGTTTGTATTATTACTCTTACATTTGAGTATTTGAGTATTTTGTTATGACATTTCAGTATTTTGTGTTGTACTGACATTTGATTTTACGTTGTGTTGATTCGGATTCTGACATTTTAGTATTTTATTCTGACGGAACATTTTAGAAATGTTTGATTTATATTGATTTAGGTATTTGAAATTTTATTATTTATTAATAAATTATAATAAGCAGGGTTAATAGCAAGTTTTAAAAAAAAATTGGACTTTAGCGAGGGAGTTAGTGAGGGAATTAGCGAGGGACGTGCATACACGTGGCAGTCATGCATGGGACGTGCAGTCATGGCAGTTAGCGACGGAATATGTGTCCCTCGCTAATTAGCGAGGGATTTAGCGACGGAACACTCTTTCTCTCGCTAATTGCCATTAACGATGAGGTAATTAGCGACCGATATTTCCCTCGCTAAACCCAATGTTTTTTATAGTGAATCCAACCAAAATCAATCAACAACGACACGAGAGAAATCCAAACTCAACAACGCACACCTCAAATCAGGGGGGTGACCACGCAACTCATCAAACTCGACTCCCTATTAACTCTCTAACTGTCTATCGTAATACTCAAACTATCAATTATCCCGTCGGTACATGTGGATCCATCTAACTCTGGGTGATCGGATATGAGTGCCCTCGATATCCATAGAGACAAATAGGGTATAGTTAGGGAAACTCGGTGGATTTGCAGAACTCTCCAATGCCCTTCCTTTATATAATACCCCCTCTTGGATCCTAACCCTTGGGCCGAGTAAATCTCCTTGTGGTCGCCTCTCTCAGTGTGTTCCGACATTTTCTCACTACTCCACCTAACAACAATGGTATGTGGTTCTCTGCTAGAGCGTGCTAATACAACAAGTACTTGTCGCCCATCCTGCAACGAATATAGTTCATGTGTGCATGAGAAAGATTGTCATATGATACAACATTAGAAGTAGGATACTTACTACTTGCTGATGAGGTTTTTAGAGCAGATGAGTCTGAGTTGTGAACTGCATTGTTTGCTAATGTACATTGATAGTCTTGGAGGTATATGTGGGCATTTTTCTTGGTCTGGAAGGTCTTCTCACATCTACATTTGTGGTGTCAATTGGTTGCTTGCGTTCAGATTGGTTACGTAATCGTGGTTGTGTTTGTGAAGTGTCATGTGTCTCTTTATTTGTAGGGTGTGTTAGTGTGTATGTATGTCTGAACTTTTGTTACGAAAGTTGTCAAAATAGGGAAGTGAAGTGCCAATGTTATGTGTTGGTGCGAGATCTTTGTATTGAGGTATGTATCCTTCAAATGTTACTAATGAATAAGGAAATATATGTTCAAATAACTCTATGTCTCTTGAAAGAAAAATTTCCCTTGATTTGAGATCAAATAATAAATATCCTTTAACTCCTACTTTATAACCTAGGTATATATGTATTTTCTAGATCTTTGAGTCTAGCTTTCTATTTGCTTTCAATGTGTTTGCATAGCATAGAGAACCAAAGATTTTAAGAGAATTTAGATCAAGCAAGCAATTAAAAAGAATTGGAAATGACGATTTTTGTCCTAGAAATTTTGTTGGTATTATATTAATTAGGGTTAAATATGTTTTTGGTCTCTATAAATATTGAAAATTTTGATTTTAGTTCCTCTAAAATTGTTTGGGCACTTTTAGTCCCTACATTATTTTCCGTTTGCACTTTTAGTCCCTACCCTTAATTTCCACCCATAGAGCTGACGTGGTATTGTTTATGTGCCAATTTTTAATGTGTTGACGGTCATTACTTGTTTCCATGTCATTTTCTTAATTCCACAAAAGCTGAAACTAAAAAAGTTAAAAACTAAAATCAAAAAACAAACACCCAGTTCCTCTTCTTCCTTGCTCTCTTCTTCCACCTTCAATGTCTCACCTCCTTCACCTAGCTCATCTTCAGCGCCACCATCTTTTTCTGAACCAAGAAAGGCTTCTAACATATCGGAAGCATTATTGCTAAAGATCAGTCCAAAACAAATAATGCACCACCACTCACTTCATACATATCAGAAGCATTAACATGTGCTATTAAACAAAGGGTTACTGAATAATCCCAAAAATCCAATATCGAATCAACAGACATTTAACTGAAAAAAATATTTGCATCATTGGCTTATTAAAAAGCAACCATTATTATTAAATTTAAAGGAAAACAAAATGGTGTAATGAGAATGTCGTTTGAGGCATAACTCATAAGGTCTTCCTTGGGAGAAGACGTTAATGAGATGCAAAATGGATATCAACTTGTGTTCGACTTCAAATGATTGCATTTCTTCTCTACTATTTTCCAACAAATTTCTCTCACGAGGGCATTAAATGTTGGACATTTTAGTGTAATTGATCTCCTTATTATGTTAAAATAAGAGTACACGCTTGTTTTAACGTAATAAAGTGATTTGTATGCTGTTTGCGCTCAGAGCACGCTTGAAGCGCGAGTTAAGCGCGGTTTGGCAGTGCTGTTCATGCCCAGTCTGCGCGCGGAGAGCGAACGGGGCGCCACTTAAGCGCAACTTGGATGTGCTGCGGTAGCGCAGTTGCGCGTGAAGCGCAAACGGGGCGCAAGTGAAGCGCGATTTGGCAGGAAAGGCAGTTTTAAGTGTAAAACTGTCGTGAACTGCCATAAAACGTGGGGCATCACTATTATTGATCAATTGATGGTTCTGAAAGTCAGATAAAACTACTCCATACACAAAACAAGAGACTCTTGAACATAATCTTCTGATTTTATCCGATTGAACGATTTTGGTTGAACCCCGAAATTTGATTCAATCTGAAAGTGTTATACACAACTTCAGATTTATCCAAGTATCATCTTGAATTTTCGAAATTCCCCAAAAAAAGATTGAATCAAATTTTTCGAAATGACGAACGAAAGTTCGAAGATGACAAGCAAGTTTGTGAAATTGGACAAGTTTGAAGGGCAGGATTTCAGAAGATGGCAGAAGAAGATGCACTTTCTCTTGACAACATTGAAAGTGGTATATGTGCTGAGTACACCGATGCCGGTGTATCTAGAAGAAGAAACTCTGGATCAAACAAGGAAGCGTCTGAAATGGGAGAACGACGATTACATTTGTCGTGGACACATTCTGAACGGTATGTCTGACTCTCTCTTTGATATTTATCAAAATGTTGAGTCTGCTAAGGAATTATGGGATTCTCTTGAATCCAAATATATGGCAGAAGATGCCTCAAGTAACAAATTCTTGGTTAGTAATTTCTTTAATTACAAAATGGTTGATTCAAGGCCTGTTATGGAACAATACAATGAACTACTGCGAATTTGGGTCAGTTTACTCAACATGATTTGAAAATGGATGAATCCATTGCAGTTTCATCTATAATTGGTAAACTGCCTTCTTCTTGGAAAGATTTCAAGCATACCTTGAAACATAAGAAGGAAGAGTTGACTTTGGTTCAACTTGGTAGTCATTTCATGATTGAGGAGTCGGCGAGGCTCGGAAAATGACAAAGTAAATGATAAAAATGTAGCAGGTTCCTCTTCCGTTAATATGGTAGAGGAAAGTGGAACAGTTAAGCAAAATTACAAAGGTAAAGGTAAGAAACGAAAGTTTCAAGGAAATAAGACAAAGATCCAAACAAACAGACAAAATTGTCATGTTGGAAGTGTGGGAAACCTGGTCATCTAAAGAGGGATCAGGGTGTTCAAAGAAAAGAACAAGGTTTGGTCCAAGTGGATCGAATGATCCTGAAAAGCAATAAGGTCGATTGTTGTGAATAATTTTAATTCGAATCACGAATTCAAATTATGTATCACTAATATCCGATGCATTCTATGTGCGAGGATGATGACGTTGCTTGGTGGTTTGATTCGGAGCAACAAGCCATGTGTGCAAAGATCGTCGTTGGTTCAAGGAATTTAGACCAATTGATGATGGCTCTATTGTGAAGATGGGCAATGTTGCGATCGAACCAATCCTAGGAATAGGTTGTGTAAATTTAGTTTTTACTTAGGAAAAGTTTGTATTTGGATAATGTCTTATTTGTACACGTATTCGTAAGAACTTATTATGCAGTATGGTTTTAAATAATTGTGGTTTCAAGCAAGTACTTGAAAGTGACAAGTACATCTTGTCAAGACATGGTTCTTTTGTTGGATTTGGTTATCATTGTAATGGAATGTTTAAATTAAACATTGATGTTCCTCTTGTTCTTGAATCTGTTTGTATGGCCTCGTGTAGTTCTATAACTAATATGACAAAACCAGAAATTTGGCATGCTAGATTAGGACATGTTCATTACAAAAGATTAAAAGATATGTCAAAAACAAGTATGATTCCTCCTTTTGATATGAACATAGAAAAATGCAAAACTTGCATGTTGACCAAGATCACTAGGAAACCTTTTAAGGATGTTAAAAGTGAGACTAAAGTCTTAGACCTTATTCATAGTGATTTGTGTGATTTGCATGCTACTCCATCATTAGGTCATAAAAAATATCTTGTTACTTTTATTGATGATGCATCTAGGTATTGTTATGTATATTTATTAACTACAAAAGATGAAGCTCTTGATAAATTTAAAATCTATAAGAAAGAGGTAGAACTTCATCAAAATGGGCTAATCAAAACTCTTCGTACGGATAGGGGAGGTGAGTATTATGATCCTATTTATTTTCAATCTACCGGAATAATACATCAAACTACAGCTCCTATACACCACAAATGAATGGTGGTGTAGCCGAAAGGAAGAATAGAACCTTGAAAGAAATGGTGAATTCTATGTTATCCTATTCGGGTCTAAGTGAAGGATTTTGGGGCGAGGCTATGTTGTGACTGTTACTTGTTGAACAGAATTCCTAACAAAAGGAATAAGGTTACCCCATATGAACTTTGGCACAAAAAGACACCAAATTTGAGTTATCTCAAGATTTGGGGATGTAGGGCTGTAGTCAGACTTACAGAACCTAAAAGGAAAACCTTAGGTGAAAGAGGTATAGACTGCATATTTATTGGATATGTTGAGCATTCTAAAGCATATAGATTCTATGTGCTAGAATCTAATGATTCTGTTGCTGTGAACTCGGTCATAGAGTCACGGGATGCAATATTTGATGAACAAAGGTTTACATCTATACCTAGGCTAAAGAACATGAATTCCATGTTGAAAGTCTCAGTTAATAATGAGGATATACCTTCAACTAGTACAGAAACAAGAAAGAGTACGAGAGTAAGAAAGGCTAAGTCATTTGGTGATGATTTTCAACTCTATTTGGTTGAAGGGTCAAGGAATGATGTTGAATTTCAATATCAATATTGCCTCAATGTTGAGGAAGATCCAAAGACTTTTAGTGAAGCAATGGCTTCGAGGATGTAGCGATTCGGAAAGAAGCAATCCAAAGTGAGATGGACTCCATCTTGCAAAATAATACCGAAATTGGTTGACTTACCTCCCGGATGTAAGCCATTAGGATGTAAGATGATCTTTAGGAGAAAGATGAAAGTGGATGGTATCAGAGACAAGTACAAAGCCGATTGGTGATCCAAGGCTTTAGGCAAAAGAGAGGTATTGATTTTTTCGATACATATGCTCCTGTTGCTAGGATATCCACTATTAGATCAATTGTTAGCACTTGGCTGCTATCCACAATCTGGTGATTCACCAAATGGATGTGAAAACCGCATTCTTAAATGGTGAATTGGATGAAGAGATATACATGAAGCAACTTTGAAGGGTTTGTTATGCCGAGAAATGAAAATAAGGTGTGTAAACCGATGAAATCTCTTTATGGCTTAAAACAAGCACCTAAACAATGGCATCAAAAATTTGATGAGGTTGTGTTTGTCTAGTGGTTTTGTTCTAAACCAAGCGGATAAATGTCTATACAAACAAGTTTGATACTCATGGCAAAGGAGTTATCATTTGTTTGTATGTAGATTTACATGTTGATCTTTGGTGCCACCAAGATCAAGTTGATGAAACTAAGGCATTTTTGTCCTCTAAGTTTGATATGAAAGATATGGGGAGGCGGACGTGATCTTAGGAATAAAGATCAAACGTGGAAACAATGGCATCTCCATCTCTCAATCACATTATATTGAGAAGATATTGGAGAAATTTAATTTTAAAGATTGTTCTCCTAAGTACTCCCATTGATCCTAACTTTGAAGCTACTACCTAATAAAGGTACAAAGCAGTTGTCTCAACTTGAATACTCAAGGGCGATAGGATCACCTCATGTATGCAATGATTAGTACTAGGCCTGATATAGCTTATGTTGTTGCTAAACTTAGTAGGCTTACAAGTAATCCTAGTTCTCATCATTGGCAAGCTATGAACAGAGTATTCAAGTACTTAAAGGGAACCATTAATTATGGTTTGACATATCTTCGGATTTCCTTCAATTATTGAAGGTTACTCGGATGCAAGTCGGATAACCAATATGGAAGATTATTCATCCACAAGTGGTTGGGTATTCCTCCTTGGAGGAGGTGCTATCTCTTGGGCATCCAAGAAACAGACTTGCATTACAAATTCAACAATGGAATCTGAATTTGTAGCTTTAGCGGCGAAATGGTAAAGAAGCCGAGTGGCTAAGAAATCGATCTATGAGATTCCATTGTGGCCCAAACCTATACCTCCCATGTCTATCAAAGTGCGATAGTCGCTACTTTGGCTAAGGCATATAGTCAAGTGTATAATGGGAAGTCTAGACACTTGGGTGTTGTACCACAACATGGTTCGGGAGTTAATCATGCATGGTGTGATATCGGTGGAGTTTGTGAGAACTCAACATAATTTGGCCGATCATTTAACCAAAGGGTTAAGTAGAGATCTCGTGAAAAGGTCTACCGTGGGATTAGGATTAAAGTCCATCTCAAATCTCTTATGTTAAGGTACCCAATTCCCATCTAATATGACGTTAGGTCTTTGAATTCAATGTGGAAAGCTTAACATGTGGAGATTGGAACACATCATCATCGAAAGAATCCCAAAAGGTATGTGTTCTGGTTACGTAAGTTAAGGAGGTTGAAGTATAACTTCTTAATGGTTCTTTTGAAAAATTGCATTTGCAGTGCAAGAAAGAAAAGGACTACCTATATAAGCATGAAGTTTAGCCGCTTGAAGAAGTCGGACTTGGCTTTGATATGCTTATGAAGGATAGGGACACAAAGCTAGTAAACTAGTGTCGAGTAAGAGTAATTTTTAAACTATTGTGCAGATTACCTTCATGTATTCATTATGAATAGAAAGGGTTCAATCTTAGTGACACCCTGATATTCGAATATTTGAAACGTGTAATTAGCTAAGATAAAATTCAATCGTCACAATATTTCATTTATGCAGTAGTTTGTTGTATGCTATGACTTTGGTGATTTGATCAGTAATTACGCTAAAATGGGGGAGGTTTGTTGGACATTTTAGTGTAATTGATCTCCTTATTATGTTAAAATAAGAGTGCACGCTTGTTTTAACGTAATAAAGTGATTTGTATGCTGTTTGCGCTCAGAGCACGCTTGAAGCGCGAGTTAAGCGCGGTTTGGCAGTGCTGTTCATGCCCAGTCTGCGCGCGGAGCGCGAACGGGGCGCCACTTAAGCGCAACTTGGATGTGCTGTGGTAGCGCAGTTGCGCGTGAAGCGCAAACAGGGCGCAAGTGAAGCGCAATTTGGCAGGAAAGGCAGTTTTAAGTGTAAAACTGTCGTGAACTGCCATAAAACGTGGGGCATCACTATTATTGATCAATTGATGGTTCTGAAAGTCAGATAAAACTACTCCATACACAAAACAAGAGACTCTTGAACATAATCTTCTGATTTTATCCGATTGAACGATTTTGGTTGAACCCCGAAATTTGATTCAATCTGAAAGTGTTATACACAACTTCAGATTTATCCAAGTATCATCTTGAATTTTCGAAATTCCCCAACATTAAAGATGAAGGAGAATCAAAGATGAGTGACACTTTTAGAACCCCAACATTCACTTTGTAATTTAAAAGGATGAGATTTAGGATTTTAGGGTTTGTAGGTTCCCAACTAAATTGGCCAAAAAATCAGAAGAAATGAGAAGTGTGGAGGCCTGGACTAGCATTCTTTGTTGAAGTCGCTACTGAATGACAAAGAAGGGGAAATATTGGGGAAGATATGGTTACCGGAGGAACATAATCAAGAGGAAACTGGCGATATCTTTTATATATAAAAGTAAGTATATAAATAAGACAAAATAGAGGACATTTACTCTGGTGTAAAGCCTAGACCACCTGAATTTCGTGCATTCTTTCCAGTGACATGTTGCAGATGCATTATCATCGTCCTTTTCTGCAGCACAGTTGTTCACCACTGGTGTAGGACGCTTTTTATAGCATGTGTCTATCACGTGGCCAATTTTGCCGCAATATATATGAGCATACTTTTGTTCCTCTTTCCCTTCCTGCAGACAGTCTTCCTCCATGTTCCTCTCTTCCTAGTGTGTCTCTTCCTCTTCCTTGATGTGCAACTGCTGCTATAACCTTTGGCTCATCTATGGACCTGGCAACTTGTCTTTCTTACTGTATAAGTATGGAATATACTTTTCCAATGGTTGGGAAAGGATCCATCAACATAATCTGAGATCTCACAGGGGAGTATTGCTCATTTAGACCTTTTAAGAATCTAAGCACCTTATCATTTTGTCTATATTGCTTGAATTTCAACACAGCATTACAAGTGCAGTCATCAAGATCACAACTACAAGAAGGCATGGGAAGGATTGGAAATTCTCTAGTTCTTACCATAATTGCTTCAAATTCGTGCAATAGGTTGAAATTGAACCATCACCCAACCTAGTTGTATAGATTTCTACTTGTATATCATCAGAGATGCAAAATACACCTCCCTGATAAAATCAATCTTTTAAATCTTTCCACGCCTCATTAGGAGTATCCATCCACAATATACTTTGAGAAATCTCAGGAATTATTGAGCTATTTATCAATGACATGATCATTGTGTTATATCGATCCCAAGCTAATGAGTTTCGATCTTCATCAGGTGGCCTTGGTAAAGTGCCACTGATGAACATGAATTTTAATTTGGATCTCAATGCAACCATCATTATTCTTGACCAAGTGTGATAGTTATTACCACTCAAAAGAGGAGAAATGATTACAGTACTTGGATTATCGCTTGGATGCATGAAGTAGGAATTGAGCATATCATTCTGATATTATCCCTTGTTGTTGTGTGAATTTTCAATTTCAACGTTGTTGCTACTGGATGAAGAGCTTTTCGCGGCCATGGCGAGTGAATTCGAAGACGACAATTGATCAATTGAAATAATCGAAGTCAAATTGCAGTGTATCGGTGCGAAAATGTGAGTTTCGACCTAGAAATTGGGATCTCTGAAATGTGAGTTTCGATTGAAGATGAATTGAAGGAATTGATGTTGATAAGCGTGAGCTTCAGCGACGAAACTGTATTCTGAAAATCTTGCGTAGCAATGGTGGAAAAGTCCCTAGATAGGAGCTTTGATACCATCTTGATTTTTCAAGATGAACTCCATTGAAGGAGGAAGAAACAACTCAGAGAATAATCTAACAAAAATTTGTTATTTCCAGAATGAATCTTATGGCTACAGAGTGTTTTCTACTTATAGTTAGATTAGCTACTCAACTACAATTACAATAGAAAATGAAGAACTGTTAAGAGAATTGAGAACTCCTCTAACTAACTATTCTAGTTACATTGTCGATTGCTGACTAGGCGCCAGTGGTTACATTAAGTCCCTCACAAATGAATTAACGTAACCACCGGCGGACCTACGACCAGCTAGAGAGCAAATGAATTATATTTTTTTCGAGGGTTCAAGTGACCCCCTGAATTGGCCGTAGGTTCTCCGATGGTTACGTTAAGCCCCTCACATTATGGACATGTAACATCATGAATCTAATCTAATATCTATATCTATTTATTCAAACAAACCACACTTACATTACCCAAACTAACATTCCTATTTACTTTACAACTCACCTATCTAAGGGCAACATTGTAATTTCTTATCACACTTTTTTCCAAATCTTTTCTCCCAATACACTTTCATCTCACTCCCACTTTTTTCTACTTTCTCTTTCTTACATTTTTTAAATTTCAAAATTTAAACCAAACTCACCCACTTTCTTTTCCCACCATCTAGTACAACCTACTAATCAATTAAAATAATCAATTAAAACTATGACATAACTGCACTGATATATAAAAAAACATGGGATAATTGCACTTATATATAAAAATACGAGATTAATATCTAAAAATAACAAGAAGACTTGATCAGTATTTAAACAACTAAATGATATTTAAAACACGTGTGACAAATATTTGTCGCTAATACCTAAAAAAGGGCAAATAGTTGTCACGGATATATAATAAAGCACGAGATAACTACACTGATATATAAAAAAACACGGGATAACTGCACTGATATATAAAAAATATGGGATAACTACAATGATATATATAAAAACACGGGATAGATGCACTGATATTTAAAAAAAACACGGGATAACAATACTGATATATAAAAAAACACTGCACTGATATATAAAAAAATACGAGATAAATGCACTGTTGTTTTTAAATGATACTTTTACATTTTTATATTTTAATATTTATCTATTTTTTATTTGAGACTACTTTTTATCTACTTTAAATTTGTATTTATTTTCACGGGATAATATTCAAACTATTTAAATTATGTCTAAATTCATTCCTAGATATAGACAGGCATCCTATTAGTTTAGAATTTTCAAACACATTAAGTCAGCAACGAACTAAATAGTGTATTCAAATTTCAAAATAGGCTGCGTTCTTTCACTAATGTCAGTATCTCACTGTCTGGGGGCAGCGTAGTGTGCTTATATAAAGACCAATTTTGATTCAGACAGCTATCAGAGCAGATCACTCAATCTTCTCTGAGTCTTAATATTATCGGCGGCCGGAGTAATTTTCTGATCGATGGCTCCGGCAGCAGCGACTAAAAGTACAAAGATTCTGGTCATTGGAGGAACTGGGTACTTGGGAAAGTTCTTCGTGGAAGCAAGTGTTAAAGCTGGTTACCCCACTTTTGTTCTGCTACGAAACACAGCTAGTTCCAATCCACACAGGTCATCCATTATCCAAAATTTCAACACCTTGGGCGTCAAGATACTATTGTATATTTTGTATGGTGCGAGAATGTTTAGTGTTTAAGAACAATAATTAGTTTCAGCCAAACAAAATAAAAACAATAATTAGAGTATCTTTGAATCAACAACTAGATCTAAAAAGTAATTGATTTTGAATCTCATCTTAATGTCTTGATTTTGAGTCTTGAGTGTGACAAAAACGCTATTGAAATAAGAAAACCACATGGACCAATGCCGAGTAAACATGTGACTAGTTAGATTTCTTGTCGTAGATTAGTCACCGACAAATTCGATAAATACTACACACCTATAATATTGTAAAAAAAAATGTATTTTAGAAAATATCTACTATGATAGATTAATTACAAAATTATTACTTTGTATTGACTTTATTTTCTGTTTTTAAGTTTTGTATCAAAATAGTATCAAAAATAGTGAAAGCAATTTTTAACTTATTTTTATTATTTCCTATCTAAAATCTTAAAACAAAAAAATGATCTTTTATAACTAAGACCGAAATGTACAAACAAAACAAAAGAGACCACTGGTTTCTTTTCAATAAGCTAACAATGTTTTTTGACTTTTCAAAATTTTAAAAATTATCATGTTTTTTTTTCATGTCAAAAATATAATATATATATATATATATATATATATATATATATATATATATATATTAGTTTTTTGTTACATATATATTAGATTTTAATACATGAAATACTTCCGCCATTTATTTTTTAAAATATTTTTATTCAAATTGGATATTGTTATTTAATAATTCTCTTAACTATCTAGAATTTCAACTGTCATCATGAAGAATTCAAAGAAAATGCAGATTTTTTTATAGAAAAATAAAATTAAAAAAATTATTATTATTTTTATGATGAAAAAAATTATATTTATAAAATTAAATTTGACAAATATAATTGTTATACTAAACATAACACTGTCTTTACACTATCCTTCCAACACCCATTCCATCCATTCATACACCTTTTATAATTTATTCATAATTTTAAATTTTACCATTAATTGTTTAATGGTGGATTTTAATGATGTTCATATTTTTGACAGGGGGATATACATGACCACCAGAGTTTAGTTAAGGCAATGAAGCAAGTGGAGGTGGTAATCTCAAATGTGAATCATATGCACTTATCTGATCAATATAAAATACTTGCTGCAGTTAAAGAAGCAGGAAACATTAAGGTACTACATCAAAAGTCATAAATAAATTGTTTTAAATTTGGTCTCTTAAATAATTGAAGTGTAGAAAAACACTTTGTTATAAGAGTTCATGACATTTACTATCTCTGGTTCATAATATAAGAAACAAAATGTGTTTTTTGTTTTTGCAGAGGTTTTTTCCATCGGAATTTGGGAACGACGTGGACCGACACCATGGAATCGATGGAGCAAAGATGTTGTTTGACAGTAAGGTCGAATTCGTGAGAGCCGTTGAGGCTGAAGGAATTCCCCATACTTATGTGGTGGCTAATTTCCTCACCCAACACATTTTACCAACTGAATCAGAACTTTTAGCCATAGCTACCCCATTAGATAAAGTTATTATTCTTGGTGATGGAAATACCAAAGGTAAAAATACACACACAATTAATTTTTGTCAAAATTAGAATCATGTAACCTAATTCCTATTAACTATTGTTTTGTTGACAGCTACTTTTAATACTGAAGAGGCTGTTGCAAGTTTCACCATTAGAACTGTTGATGATCCAAGAACTTTGAATAAAATTCTCTATATTAGACCTCCAGCTAATACCTTGACATATAATGAATTGGTATCTCTTTGGGAGAAGAAAACTGGTAAGACTCTTGAAAGAGTTTATGTTCCAGAGGAGCAAGTTTTGAGGATCATTCAAGGTAAGTCAATGATTTATAAATTATAATTATAAATATTTAAGACATAAAGTAATTTTCATGGATTTGGATTTAATGCATTCGCCTAAATGTGCAATCATGCAGTTGATAGGTTTGAAGTTGTTTGATTAAGATTGAACGGTCCACATTTTAAGAGCAGTTTTTAATTTTTTTCTCATCAATAAAATTTCCGATTTTGAAATTTAGACCATTTGATCAAGATCAGACAGTCTACAGCTTGATGACTACATGTAGTTCTGACTGCACACAACCCAGATACGATTTTGATGTGTTTTTTGTTATTGCAGAATCCTCTTATCCCAAGAATATGGGTCTTGCAATTAGTCTTGCTACACATGTGAAAGGAGACCACACTAACTATAAAATTGAGCCCTCATTTGGATTTGAAGCTTCTGAACTCTACCCTGATGTCAAATACACTACTTTGGATGAGTTATTTGAGAAAAATCCTGAGTATACACCATTTTACTCAAACCAATATATATCCATTAAAAATGGAAACCGTTTTGAATAACAATATGTATTGTTTGATTAAGGCGCTAATAGTTTATTTATCATGGATAGTAAAATTATATATCATTGCTGGAAAAAAAAACAATTATATATCATTGTTGCTTCCTTTAATATATTTGGTCTAATATTCACCTAGTATATATTCCCTCCGTTACAGAATATAAGTAAAAATTGGTCAACAAAATTTGAGATATCTGGTTCAAATTTGGACCAAATACATCTTTTTTTGTTAACCAATTTTTGCTTATATTCTGTAACAAATGAAGTATGTCCTCAGTTGTAAGTGGTAACCCTCAATTAGCAGTGTATGGTGGTGTTTCTCAACCATATCTATGAATATTTTGGTCGTTGAAGCATCGTGTTTTATCTAATAAATAAAAAGGGCTAATTTTTTATTTTACTATTGTATGTGTTCAAATAATGTGATTTCCTTTTTCGAAAAAAAAAAAAAGACACACTTGTGTAATTTAGGGATTTAACGTTGGTTAAAAGTGACTTTTAATTTAACACTGACTATGCTACATGCATATGTATGGCTGCCAATAGTGTAGTAAATTGAATTTTTAACGTTGGTTTTTGCATCTAATATTAAAAGATAATTTTAACCCTTTAAACATCGCAACATACACATCCATGCTTTTAGATGTTGAATTTCCGACCTGTGCCACTTTAGGTTTAAAAGGGGGGTATATCAAGTTATCATGTCGAGGAAGAATTTAGAGAGAGAAAGAGAGAGGAATTGTGTGAAATGGAAAAGAGCAAAAGACAATTATGAAATGTTGTTGCACGAAGTCAAGTTAAAATGTTGATTTTAAATTGAGGTAGTTGAAGCAAAAATTGTTAGCTTATAGAAAATATGAAGAATAGCAAAAACAAGGCAAAAATAATTGAAAAGCATTATTTTTTAAATTTACCTTTTTAAAATCAATTTTTTTAATATCAAGGGATACCTCTGTGCCTATCCCATGGAGGTAGCACGTGAATCCAGTACCTCATGTCGTTTCGTCGCGAGCTTCCACATCGCTGCATGCGGCGCCATCCTTCTTGTCTTCACCAGTGAGCCAACGCGAGGTCTCTGAGCCGTTGTTGCTTGGCGAGTTGGCATTTTCACCTCTATAGCTTCTCCCTTAGCCAGCATCCATAGCTCTGGTTTCTCTCCCCCTCTCATAAGGAAACACCACCGCAGGTAGCTAGCGGTGGGTGGTCGTCCCAGCAACTTTCCCCTTGTTCTGATTCGCATCTCATCTCTGTTCATGACCGTTATATCTCTCTCTATGTGTGTTATCTCTCATTCTCTCTTTTTGAGCTCCCTTTTCTCTCTCCTGAGAGTGGTTGTGGTGGAAGGAATTTAGGGTTTCACCAGTGTTATTGAACTCGGCACAGACCTGTTTGACTGGGGCCAGAACCTTGATTGGTTTGTTACATTGCTATACAAATTTTGCATTAATTTGAACCCCTTGTTGTTGATTAACTTTCACATCTTAAACAAGCGACCAGCCAAGCTGCTTTTATTTTAGGCAAACAAACTTAATGCATTTCATTAGTCAAGAGTTCTGTAATACAAGTTGAGATTAAATCATGACCCTAGTTAGAGAAGGGCTTTTTAGGCTCAAATCTACTATAGTAAAATGAAGTGTAAGCAAGTAAACATCTCCTAAATCTGCCATTTGTCCAAAATTTGGGGTATTTTGGTAAATTCGACACTACAGGACAAAAAAAAATCAGTTTTTCAGCTTTTTGCAAACAAGCATCTAACGCGCAGTGAAAAAAATAAGCTTAACCAACATGGTATAGCATAGGGATGGCAATGGGGGGTACTCCCCCGCTCCCCATCCCGCCTCCCAAATTGTCCCCCGTCCCCATCCCCCATCCCCGCCTCCCGCCTGACTTTTCTTTTCTCTCCCATCCCCACAAATCCATGGGGACCCCAAAAATTTATTAAAAGTCTGTAAAAATATAAATTAAAATATAATAAAACTAGAAAAATATATAAAAAGTAAGACTAAAATTCAAAAGTTTAACATTTTAATATAAAAAATAGGATAAATGTCACTTTTGGTCTTTTAAGTTTCATTTTCTTCCTTTATCTTTTTTTTGTCCGTTTTGGCCCCTCACGTTTCATCTAGGTTTTATTATCGTCCCTTCCGTTAGTTTTTCTTAACGGACATCACGTTGAAAGTTAACTGCTGACGTGGCGTGTTACGTGTCAGTGTAACGTGTCTTTCATTAATTAGCATGGCATGCCACGTTATTAATTGAGTTTTTTGAATTTTAAAAACACTTTAAATTAAAACACATAATTAAAATGAAAGTTGAAATTAAAACATTTATCTTTTTTTTTTAGATTAAAACATTTATCTTTTTTGACACATATTAAACATTCTAGAAAGTCAGAACACACAAAGAACAACATCAAAATCAAACAACAATTTGAAGAACCCACCCCCATTCTAGAAAGTCAGAACAACATAGAACAACAACCTTCATCTTCTCCATTCCAGAAACGAAGAACAACAAAGAAGAAAAGGTGAACCCACCCCATAAATTTTAGAAACCCCATGTTTCATCTTCTCCATTTAGTCTCCCCATCTTCACTTTCTCCATTTAGTCACACCCTAAATCAAAAACTTCCATCTTCATCTTCTTCCCCACAAATTCACCTGGCTACTGAAATACATACACCAATGGCATCTTCAAATTCGAACAACTATCCATCATTTAGTCCATCTAATGCACAAAGCTCAACCCAACCTCCTGAGTGTTTCTGTGGTGTAAAAATGCGTTGTTCGAATCAGAAAGAAAGACACCCTAAACAATGGAAGGAAGTTACGGGCTTTAGAGATTTCGTGGTAAGATTAATGGTAGTTGGATGCTCTACAATAAGATTAACCACTAAGAATTGTAAGAAGAAAAAAACTTTAACCAGTACCAAAAATTACAAGATAACATTTTTATAATTAATTAAATCATATAGAAAAAAGGAGTAAACACGTGGCAACAGAAGGAGCAACGAGAGATTGACAATGAGATCGGTAACGAAAGCGGCAACGGAAGTGGCAACGAGAGTGGCAACGAGAGAGGCGGCGAGAGCGACAACGGGTGTGCCAACGTAAGCACCAACGGGAGTGCATATTTTACCTTAAATCTCATTTCTCTTTTTCTTCATTTTTACTCCATTATTAATATTATAAGAAAATACTCGACTTTTTTGAACTTTTTCCAACACAACTATTTTAATAAATTTGAAAATATAGTCCGTTATCAAGTTTTTCTGTTTTCTTTTATTAGATTTTCCAACTTTCAACGTATTTATAGTTTCATAGCAAATTATATCAAATTAATTAGTATTATCCGTGCACGGGTAAAATACTAGTGATATTCATAAAAGTACTTACATATTACACACTAACCAAGTACTCGCACCGATAGTGGTATTTATAAAATACTAGTGGTATTTATAAAAGAACTAAGTTCTTATGAGATATGAGCACAACCTTTGCTAACTGGACCAACTTAAATAAATTCTTGAGAGATAATAAAATTGATAGAATATATAAGCTTTATTAAAAAACATTATTATATTCTTAGCTCGAGTAGAAGAAAAGTTTAACGTGACTTCACATCATCTTTCAATTTATTTATTTTTTTGACATACCATCTTTCAATTTATTGATTTTGTACTTTTCTTTACTTTTTTCTTTCACTACCATTTTCTATTATTTCTTGTGACACTAGAAATTGGGAGATTGTTCAAAAGTAATAGAGTCATGAAAGTTTAATAATTAGCATTGCTCATTAATCCATTTAATTCTTGTATAGCTCACAGACTGTTGAAAACGGAAGGGTTTTTTTTTACCCCACAATGTTCCCATATACCCTCACATAATAGTGAATTTCCAAAATGCCCTTAAAAAACCCATTTTTTGACACAAAGTTACACTAATCGTATATATGTTTTTAGACATATATACGATGTGTAGATATTTAAGCATCGTATATATGTTCATTTTGTGTATATACAATTGATGTGTTTTAAATCAATCGTATATACGCCAACATATATACAATGCCTTAAAAAATGCACATCGTATATATGTCCCACCAATGGTATATACGATGGGCTTATTATTTGTTAACAGTTGTGATTTTATCAACAGTTATAACTGTGCACGTGTGGTGGAACAAACGGTAAATGGATTTTAGTCTCAGCTGTCTGTGATAAAACTCTCGAAGCACCCTGAGATAGTTTGGAAGACCGCTGTGTAGTATTTTTGGAAGACTGATGTGTTGATTTTAAATTAGAAACCCCAGATTCTTCAGTCATTTTTACCTTCTCATCCACATGCTCCCACCCAGAAGGATCACGCTTAGCATCAAATAATTTCTGTTTTTTCTTCTTTGGTGCACCTTTTGTTCTGACTTTTGATTTAGGTGGAACCATTGAAGAAGTAGAAGAGAATACTATCTCATTAAGTTGCCTCTTAATAAGAAATTTCTCCTCCTCACTCACTTTATTAAATCTTGCCAATATAACATCAAACTGGTAAGAAATATCACAGCCAAATGATTTATCCTGAGTGGATTTATCATCTACTGCATCCAAGCTCAAATGTTTCCAGTGATCATCAACAACATTCAGCGGAATAGAATTACCAGAAGCATGAAAAATACCTATCTCACAAGCACAAGGAAGAAGATGTGTCTTCCTTTGAATGCACCGACACCGCCCTTTGTCATATCCAACCCCAGATTTTGATCTTTCAAACTCTTTAACCATGTGACCCAATGCGAAAAATACCTGTTGGTCGTCACATTCCCCAAGTGTGGGATATGGTTAGTCCATGAAGAGATAAATCGCTCCTTGTGCGGTATCAACCATGTGTCATGCACATATTTAGTAAGAGCAGGTTTATTAGAGCAAGAAGCCTCAAAACTTGAGATTAGATAAATACTCTAACTCATCAACAGAATCAATAATATAGAGCCAGAGAGTGAGGACCTCCTCCCGGCTATCCTTGTGCACCAACTCTTTCGCTTTGACATTTTTTGTCACATTCCAATGACACAATAAATTTGTAGCAGAAGGAAAGACTTCAAGAATAACAGACATACAGCCGAGATATCTGTCTGTCAAGAAAACTTGAGGATGAATAGAATGAAACTCACATAAATCTCGCAGCTGCTGCAATACCCAAGAAAAATGAATAGCCAGCTCCTGTCCAATATACGCAAATGCAACATGGAAACTTATCTCAGTGTTTGTGACTCCAACAACCTGTAGAAGAGACAAGTTATATCTGTTGGTCTTGTAGGTTGAGTCAAAAATGAGAACTTTCCAAACGACCTAAGTAACTTTATAGAAGTGGGATGAGCCCACATGATATCATCGACGACATCGGACTGGGAATCTTTCTACTCTAACATAGATAATTATGTGATGCAATCAATCTCAATACCTCCTGAATGTCCGTTATAGACCCCTCTTTGTAGACCTGTGTTTGGACGCTGCTATAAACTTGACGAAGAGTAGTCACATTCTCCTGATCTAGCTTCTTCAAAGCAAAGAATAGTAGCTTTCGGACCAACATCAAGATCAACATGCTCCTTAACTGATCCTTTTACGCCTTAGACAGCACGCCCAAACGCATTAGTACCAATGGGAGTTTTAAGCAACTCATGTGTGTGTCTACCACACTTAACCACACACCCATCCATTCACACGGCGAAGAGTGCAAGTAGTTTTCAATCTAAAAAGACAAATTTCTTCTTTTAGAACCAAAAACCCGTGAATCATTAGTAAACCGCCTCTTGCTTTCTCACAACCAAAATCAATCTTCTCTCGTCTCCCCTTTTTCTGCTTTGTCGGATCTCACTTTTATTACCACTACTCCAATACCTCTACCAACAGCTTTGGCCCACTCCTCCACAGCCTCGCGTGTAGAAAATACCTACAAATAAATAGATAAATGTTACGTACTTATATAATTATCAAACTTGATTAACAAAAAATTTGAGTGAGTGAAAAATATACCGTATCGGTCGTGAACGCTGTTGTAGTATCAATATCAAAAGCAAATTTAACGAGAGTCCAAGATTCTGCAGCGAGCGTGTCAATATCTGTTTCTACAACACAGATATCTGTTTGAATTTTTTTTTTTAAAAAAAGACCATCGTATATACCTCCTTAACCATGTATATACGATGGGTTAATTTCTAACATCGTATATACGTGGCCCAGACGTATATACGATTGATTCTTAATAGCCCAATCGTATCTATGCTATATACGATGGGTAGTCAACGAATCATTTAATAATGCAATCGTATATACGTCTCGAAGGACATATATACGATGCACTTTTTTCAGGTCAACGTTCATTATTTAATGCAATCGTATATACCTTCTATTGACGTATATACGATGGCAGATAAAGTGGGTCCCAGTCAGAGAGAATTCAATACAAGTCAAAATTGTGAAATTATGCCGGGTAATTTCGGTATAACGTAAAAGGGTGGGGGTGGGAGGGGATGGGGTGGGGTGGGTAAGAAGTATGGGTCATGTGATAATGTAATTTTCCAAATATAGTATCTCATAATTATGCCTGTGGATTCATATATATGTGACCCAAAAACTTTTTAAACTACAGATTTATGTTTTTAGTAGATAAATCCGTAGTGCATTTTTCAACTATTGATTTATCTACTAAAAACATAAATTCGTAGTTTATTTTTTCGCTAAACGGATTTATCTAAATAAACGATAAATCCGTTATTCAATTTATACACAACATATTTATTTATTTATTAGGTAAATCCGTTTTGGCAAATATTTAGGGGTAAAATGGTCAGAATTTTTTTAGTGGGGGTATAAGTGTTGATGGTTGGGGTAAAAAAAAGCATCCCAAAAAAAATTAGCCTGGGCCTAATCCCACTCACAACTTTGACAAAAAAAAAAACATATTATCCCACTCACTTTGAAAAGACAGTTAGAATCTTGAAAAACTAATTGCATATTGTTTGAGATGGTCCTAATTTCACCTCGATTACAAACTAAATGTATAATTAGGTGTCCAATTTTTAAGATTTGAATAAGGACCCCAAATTGTTTGGGACGGTCCTGCTAAAATGCAGTGTCTTAATTGAGTTTTTTTTATAAGCAAGTGTCTTAATTGAGTTGATTTATTCTCCCTGAATTTATAGCTTTATACTCCCTCCATCTCAATTAAGTGTTTTGTATGTTTGTTTTGTCTCAAATTATTTGTCACTTTAGAATACCAATGCAACATTTATTATTTGTTTCCAACGATACCCTCATTTATTATTTTTATTTCCAACTTTTTCATTCCTCTCTCCACACAATAATATAACGATGTTTTAGTCCTACTATATTTTTTAACCATAATTTAATTATTTTCTTAAGACTCACGCATAACTTTAAATAACAGTTAAATTAAGACAGAAAGGAGTGTCCTTTTCCTACTTGATTTCATAGATAAAAAATCATGTATATCTTCATATCTGTTTTGTTTGATTAGCTCCACATAACTTTCTCGACATACATCATGAATTTAAGACAATAATAAAATGCAAGAGACTAGTTGTAAAAGGTTAGGTAGTACTATTATTTAGAATTTTCGTTAACATTAAGTTATCGACGCTGGAACTATTCAAAATAGGCTGCGTACTTACACTAATGTCACTGTCTAGGGGTTGCGTAGTGGTGTTGTTTTGCATGGATTGCAGACAACTAGCAAAGCAGATCACTCAATCTTCTCCAAGTCAGTAGTACATGCATCATGAGAGGAGGAGGAGGAGGGAGGGTATAATTTTTTTTCTTTTAAATTCTTGTTTTTTAAATTTAAAATTGATTTTTTTTGGCCAAATCCTGATTTAAAAAATTCATTTTGGTAAAAATAAATAAATTATAGGCCAAAACTGGTTATAAAACCAAGTTCCGGATATAACTGGTTGTAAAAATCGGTTATAGATATAACTAGTATAACTAGTTACATAACCTAATTTGAAAAATAATAATCGGTTATGCTACTTTGGTTGTGAAACTGATTATATCAACAGATATTTCATGGTTATAGATTGGTTTTGTAACCATGATTATTTTGTGCAGCGTAGTTGGAGGTGGTAGTGCTAAAAAAAGCTGAATGTTTGTTCCAAAATAGGAGAAAAAGCCAAAGAACAAAAAGAAAGAGTGTATTTTTTTTATTACCATATCATTAGTGCGCAAATTTTTGCCGGTTTTGTCGATGACTAATTTACGTCGGGAACCTGACTGACCATGAGTACCCGACTTTATCGGGCCATGTGATTCCAGCATGTATTACTACTATTATTATTATTAATGAAATGAAGTAGTTTTCCCTTGTCAAAAAAAACGAGAACAAAATGGTGTGAGATCATTAATAAATAATAGCAGTATAAAAAAATAATGAAAATAAGTCCATTTAGATTTTTTGTATTGGTATCTTTTTCTATATCTTTTTTGTAAAAATAAAAATAGTAATCCACAAAATTTAAAAAATAATAATGAAAATAAGTCCATTTTAGATTTTTTTAATAAATAATCAAGAAAAACAAAGTATAAAGACCAGATAATAAAAACTCAATATTGTTCTCTTTTATTTCAAATTAGCCACAAAATTAGGGTATAACCTTAACAAAAACCAAAATCTTGCCAAGTGTCAACCACAAAATAATTGAAACATGATGCAATTTGGATCATCTCCTTCTACACTCTCTCAATCATCCTCTACACTCTTGATCTCTCTCATAAATTCTTATCTTCTCTCTTATTTTTTTTTCTCTTAAATATATTATTTTAAAGTATTTAAAGAGAGAGATAGAGAGTGTAGAAAATGATTGAGAGAGTATAGAGAGGATCCAACCCCATTACCCGTTACATAATGTCGACCCTTACCTATTGACGACGATACCCTAGTTGCATAAAGCACATGTTTTGACCATCTTTTCAAGGATGGAAGTTCGAAAGAAACGTGTTTGAATTTAAAATGTTGAAAAACAAATACTCGATAGTTCTCTCTCTCTCGAGGAAACCCTAAGTGCGCCGCGCCAAAGGGGGCTCCTCTTCGCCACGAGCTCCCCTCCCTCCTATTCAACCGATTTTGTCATCTCTTTCCTGCTTCTAGATAATAAGTTGCGATTGTTCGCCGTTGTTCCTCGTTTTGACAGGTGTTGTTCGCTCAACCCGGAGCGCCACCCTCCCCCTCCGCCGTTCCTCCACCCTCCACTCCCATCTCCGACCACCATCATCTGTTCCACCATGGGTGTTTGTTGCTTCACCGTCCTTCTGCAGCCTTTCTCTCGCATCCACAGCTGCTATTCCTCTGTTTCCCACTAAGCCACTTGAAAGGCTTGCTCCTCCCTTCGGGTTGTTTTGATTTTGGGTCACTCTGAACGGTTTTGATTTATTTTGGGTTCTACAGGTTTTTTACTTTGTCCCCGGTGTTGAGATAAAATCATTTTTGATATATGGTTTTAATGATAACAAACCTTATGAACTAAAGGTTAAGTATTCTGAATGATGTTCTACTAATGGGTGCTATTGAGTTTGTTGAAAGAACAGGTTTCCTATAAGTGGACATGCTACTAGCAAATTAGATCAATCAACTGAAGAATCAAAGTAGAACCAACAAAGTTACAAGAATAGTAATGCAAGCTTCATGAAGACATATTATCTTTACTATTAAGTTACAAGGTTGTTGTACAAGGTAATTCACAAAGAGAAAATAGAAGACTTTAGGCAATCAAGAGAAAGTTCAAATCATCTAAGTGAATTCCTATCAAAAGAAGTCCTAAGAACCTAATGACTAGATTGATCAAAGGAGTCTACAAGTACCGGTAGTCGACTCAGTGAAGGTACTGGGTCAAGGGTCGGACCGAGGGGTCGACAATTGAACTGCATGACCAAAACCCGGACCGCATGACCCGGACTCGGTCTCTATTTCGTGAATTTTCTAGACCGCATGACTATTAACTCGGTCTTGATTAAAAAATTCTCAAAGTTTAAATATCGAGGAGGTTGCAAGTTCGATCCCCCATTCTCTCTTTTATAAATGCTTATGCTTTAGATTTAGACACGTATATCATTCAATACAGAGGCGTCTCTCTTTGTTTTTTTTCTCAAAGTTTTTTTTTTTTGGTATTTTTTTTTGTATGGTTGTAGTCAATTAGGACTTTATTTAATATGGACTGTAATTATACAATATTTTTTTACAATAAAATTATTCTAAAAAAATAATTATACAATATTAATAATTACTATTTTTTATTTTTATTATTGTAGTTATATCATTCAACAAGACTCATGATATAAATATGCAAAACATGTCAAATAACAGGTCAATTAAGTTGTCTTTCTTTAATTCCATCTCTTAATTTTTTTACTTATAATAATTTAGTTGATACTTACGGCTCCCCTCAATATTTCGTTCAAGATCCACCACTGGACAAAACAAATAATGTTTAAACCAGTGTTATTAAACCCGGGCCGACCCGGGCGGTCGGACCGTAACCCGGTGGCTAACTCGGCTCGGGTGAGTGATCAGATCGGACATGGATCTGGCCCGGATTAGCCCGGTGTGACCCGGCCGAGTTTGGTAATAACCCGGTGTGACTCGGTGACCCGTGACCCGGTTATTTTGAAAACAAGTTTTTTTTTAAAATTTAAAAAGATAGAAATGGAACATAAACACGGGACTAAAGACTTAACAAACAACATACATACCACTCGGCCACATGCGGATTAGTGGTATCTAATATCTATTTATACAAACAAACCTCCTATAAAATTATCAATTTAGATCTCTTATTAACATGACACATATATAATTTAAGGGTAAAAGTGTCATTTCCCACTCATTCTCTTTTTTTCTTCTTATTACACTCTCTTTCTTACTTTTTTCACTTTCTTCTTACACTCTCTTTCTTCCTTTTCACTTTTCCCTTACACTCTCTTTCTTCCTTTTTTCTCTTTCTTCTTACACTCTCTTTCCTCCTTTTCACTTTTCTCCTACACTCTTTTTCTTCCTTTTTTCATTTTACTTTTACCATAAACAATTATTTTCTTTCTCTTATCACTTCACACTAAAAAAAAATTATCACCTTAAAATTTTAATTTTTCTCTTCAACATCGGATTACACTCATATTTTTTTGACAAATACTATCACCTCTTATTTTTTTGACAAATACTATCACCTCTTATTGATAATCTACTATCTATCTTTTACTATTTGTTATAATCTACTAATCAACTAAAATAATCAATTGAAACTACAAGATAGCTGCAATAATATATAAAAAACACGGAATAATTGCACTAATATATAAAAAAACACAAGATTAATATTTGTCATTGATAATTAATTTTTTTGAAGACTACTACTACAAACCTACTATCTAAAAAATAAGAAGACTTAATGACTATTTAAACTACTAATTAATATTTAAAATAAATATTTCTTATTAATAATCTACTATCTAACTTTTACTATCTACTATAATCTACTAATTAATCAACTAAAATAATCAAATGAAACTAAGAGACACTGCATTGATATATAAAAAACACAGGATAAATGCATAGATTGTTTTTAAATGATACTTTTACATTTTTAGATTTTAATATTTATCTATTTTTTATTTGAAATTACTTTTTTATCCACTTTAATTTTTTCTTTATTTTTACGGAGTAATATTCGAGATTATTTAAATATCACAAAGTTCATTGATAAAAGAACACGATAACACTCGTATGTATATCTTGCATCCTATCCTACTAGTTGGATTGTTTATCTTTTATATAATCTATGACAAAATTTTGAACTAAAAATTAAAACATTTTATGACCTTAAATACCTCTTTTTTACAACTTTAACGAATATACCGGTAACTTTAAATATCTTAATTTTATTCTACTTAATTGTAATTAAAAATACAAATATTTCCTTAGTATATATTATTCTTTGAATTATTATTTTTTTGATATTTATTCTTTGAATTATTTTATTATAGACCGAGTCATGCGGTTTAACTAATGACCCCCGGGTTAGTCTAGTGACTCGGTGACCCAGTGCTATGACCAAGTCGACCACTGAGTCGGGTTTAATAACATTGGTTTAAACTACTTAAAGTGGATCATGAAGAGAATAAAATCTCATTATTATACTTATATATATTATTAAAAATATATCTTATTATATTTACCAAAAATAAGAAAAGATAGCCATTAACTGAAACACTTCAATTGGTAGAAGTGAGTTGGGCTGGCCATTCTCCACAAGAAATGGATTCAACTCTCACTACCAACGTGATCTACCTCTTTGCGGGTGATTTGTAAAATGTTCAAAGAAATTCGTAACCTGCCCACGAAAAAAATAAGAAAAGACAGGTGCACACGTAGCCGTGATTTTTGAACCATAAATAAGAGGAGTTGATTTGCTTAATTTGCAGACAGCAGAGCACTCTGAGTTTTAACATTATCGCCGGAGTAATTTTGCGATAATGGCTGCAGCAGGAAGTACAAAGATTCTGGTAATCGGAGGAAGCGGTTACGTGGGAAAGTTCATGGTAGAAGCTAGCGCCAAAGCTGGTTACCAAACTTTCACTCTGCTACGAACCTCAACTCTTTCCAATCCACACAAGTCATCCATCATCCAAGATTTCAAAACCTTAGGCGTTAACATAATTTTGGTACCTTTTCTAAATTCTTTAATTTCACTTTTCTTTGCTTCTTCAAAAGAATAGAGAAAAAGGTCCAAAAAATCTGGTTACATGTAAGTAGCCAATTTATATAATAAAGGTTAAATACCACTTTTGTCCCTTTATATTTTGCTCTTTTTGGCCCTTTATTTATTTATTTTGATCCGTTTTGGTTCTTTTATTTTCATTTTTGTGTCGCTTTAGTGCATTTATCTTTATTTTGTTTCATTTTGGTCTTTATCTTTCATTTATTGTTTCATTTTGGTCCTCTTAAACAAAATTAAAAAAATGAAGAACAATATGAATGAGCTCAAGAACACTAAGAACACTTCGATTTCTTGTTTTGAATAACTCATGCAATACGCGACCAAAATGTTCGTTTAAGAGGACCAAAATGAAACAATAAATGAAAGATAAAGGACCAAAATGAAACAAAATAAAGATAAAGGACCAAACCGACACAAAATGAAAGATAAATGACCAAAACGGACTAAAAAAAGATAAAGAGACTAAAGTGAAACTTAGAAAGAAAAACAAAGCGACCAAAAGTGGTATTTAGCCTTATAATAAAATAAGCCCTTAAAAATAAAGGGCCCTTTTTTTTTTAGCCCCACCACTTTTCTATATACCCCCACGCCCCCTTCCCAAATTTTAAAAACTCCAAAATATCCTCAACTCCAAAAAATAAATATAGAAATTGTATATACCCCTCCAAAATCGTATATACATCATCGTATATAGCAAATGTGGGAGTATATACGATTTGTAAAATTACAAAGTCGTATATACCCCCCACCTTTGGTATATACGACTTTGTAGCCAAATAAAAAATAATTAAATTATTTTAAAAATTAAAATTATATATTTAAATAAAATTAAATTAGATATGAATAATTTAGGCTAAAAATGGGTTTAGTGTGTAGTTCGTTAACACGTGACGATGTTATACGTTGAACGATTAATTTAGGCTAAAAAATCGATTTTCGGGCAACCTACTCCGACTGTAATGAAACCACAACCATTAAATCCGAAAAAAATCAAGAATCAAGACTCACTTAAAAGGGACTTCTAATGGGACAACGGACTCAAAATCTCAACTTCCATCTTTACTTTTTTTTTTTTATTTTTTAAATTTTTCATAGTCTCCAAAATATCTAAAAAAATTAGAGAAAACTGTCCAACAAAATTCTTTAAATTCATTTTTTTTTCTTAAAACAAGCTAATTTTAAAATAGGTATTATGATATATTAAATTAAACTTCTCTTCTAAGTCATTTGTTCTTTTCAATTATTCATCATTATATTATTTGAGTATTTGAGTATAGTTCATGATTTTAACACATTAGCTTTTGACTTTTCTTGGATAAAAAAAAAACTTTCGACTTTTTATTTTTTCAAATATTTGTCTTCATATTGGACATTACTAACTCAAATAATTATATAAAAATTCAACTGTCAACATCAAGAGTTTTATATAATTATATAATTGAACTAGAGGAATTTAAATTTTGACGCATGATATAAAATTAAGAAATATACAGGATGATATATTACTTTATATGCTATCTTGTAATTCGTAAATTTAATTTTTTCCATTATTTATACATTTTTCTCTGTAGTTTTTGATAAAAATGTTTGTTTTATCATTTTCAGCTTAATTTTGTAAATCATATCATGTATGGTGTGTATTTTTCAGAACATGACATAACATTTTTCAATAGTAGGTTTAATGATGCTCATCTTATAATCACAGGGAGATATACATGACCACCAGAGTTTGGTTAAGGCAATAAAACAGGTGGATGTTGTAATTTCAACTGTCAGCCATATGCACCTATCTGATCAATATAACATCCTTGCCGCTATTAAAGAAGCAGGAAATATTAAGGTACACCAATCAAAACTTAAATTATTGTAAATTTCTCACCCACTGCTGGTTGTATTGACAGTTTCACCGACATAGTGACATCGGCATCTGGGTTCAAAACTAGATGTGATTATTATATGATAATGTGTGTGGTGTTTATTTGTTCTAATAATTGTTTTTGTAGAGGTTCTTTCCTTCGGAATTTGGAAACGATGTGGACAGAAACCATGGAGTAGATGAGGCAAAGGCTTTGTTTGACAGTAAAGCTAAATTCCGCAGAGCCATTGAAGGCGAAGGAATACCTTATACCTATGTGGTGGCCAACTTCCTCACTCGTCACTTCCTACCAACTGAGTCACAACTTTGGAATATAGCTACACCATTAGATAAAGTTATTATCCTTGGTGATGGAAATACTAAATGTAAAAATAAAAAACTAAAATACATAGTTTGTTTACAGATTATTAGAAGTTCACGTTACGTATCTTCTAACTAACTTTTGTTTGTTGACAGTTACTTTGAATACAGAAGAAGGTGTTGCAGCTTTCACCATCAGAACTGTTGATGATTCAAGAACATTGAACAAAATTCTCTATATTAGACCCTCAGCTAACACCTTGACATATAATGACTTGGTATCTCTATGGGAGAAGAAGACTAATAATATTCTTAAAAGAGTCTATGTTGCAGAAGAGCGAGTTTTGAAGATTATTCAAGGTTAATCGGTGGTGATACACCGATACTTTCTCTATTCCCATATATAAGAGAAAAATACAGTTTTAGGTTCATTGACTAACTAATTATCTCAGTCACATATATTATATGTACTAGATACATCAGTTATTCAGTAAAACTAAAACCGTATTATTCTCCTATATACGAAACCATAAGGATTATATAAATATTAAATATTTTAGATGAGAAGTGAGAAAATGTTGTGTTATTTATTATTGTTGCAGAGTCCTCTTATCCTAAGAATATGGGGTTGGCAATTTGTCTTGCTACGTTTGTGAAGGGAGATCACACTAACTATAAAATTGAAACCTCATTTGGAGTGGAAGCTTCAGAGATTTACCCTGATGTCAAATACACCACTGTGGAAAACTACCTTGACGAAAATCCTGATTGCACACCAGTTTACTTAAACCAGTTTATATGAGTAAACATTCTGATTAACAATGTGTATTGTTTGATTAATAAAGGGCTGGTGGTGTTCTTAACCATCATATATGAATAAAGTTACTCAACTATTCTTGCTTGTTCTCTGAGAATCAAATCAATAATCAATACATTTTGGTTAAATTATACCTTTTAGTCCATAATCTAAACAAGTGTGTCTAAGAATTGGCTGATTGTAGTATATTTCAGCTGTGGATAGAGTTCAGTACCGTTGACACTAGAAGATGGTTCAATATCAAAGTATGTGTGATCTCCTTTTATGAAAGCAGAATATATAAATAGCATCTCGAAGTTAGCAGGAAAAGTTGTCCCTGCAATGCCAAATCATATATATGCATACAACATTATTAAAAAATGTCCTCGTTCTTAGTTCTTTTCAATATTTAAATAGAGACTTCATATTATATATGTAGTGCTATAATATAATATAATACCTTTGATTTTCTCCAGAAGCTCTTGTTCTGAGACATGCAATTTCTCAAGCTTCTTACCAATCTTACTCTCCCATAACTCAACCAACTCATTCAAAGAATAAACGTTTCCTTGAGGTCTCAAATACAATACTTTATTTAACGCGCGAGGGTCGTCAACTGCATTGATAGTGAAGGCAGCAACATCACTTTCCTCCATAAAGATAGCTGCAATTCAAAGAAAGAAACCATTCATGAATAAGCAACAAAAGTAAAAGAAGAACATCACTTGAAGATTAACAATATATGGTCTTCTTGATTATGCAGACCTTTTGTATTCCCATCACCAAATATGGTGACTTTATCCTTAGGAGGAGCTTTTAAGCCAGGTTGAACAAGAGAAGGAAGTAAAACCCTCATGAAGAAATTGCATGAGATGAAAGTATATGGAATTCCTTCGGACTCCACGAGTCGCCGGATTTCGATTTTGGGTGCATAGAAATTATATCCATCTTCAAGTTCAGAAACTTGAACTCTGGTGGGATCTGAGCCAAATTCAGATGGAATGAACCTCTGTAGCCCACACAATTAATAATGAATCAGTGAGCACATTTAACAATTTAATAATAATACAAGAGGAACATATATGCCTCACTAACAAACACATATATATTGAGAACTCTACACTTTTAACAATTTAAAATTGCAATGAACAGATGCTTCACTAAAAAACACATATTCTAATGAAAACGGAGAAAAGTTAAGACTGCTACAGCTTTAGAAAATGCAAAACCTATCAACTATTGGCCTGTAAGAGATAAAGGATCACCCTTCTCAACAATAAATTCCAGCAGGACAAACCAAGATTTCAAAAACAAGTCCGCAACCACGGTCTGAACCATGACATCATAGTTGTTAGGTGTCCGCAAATTGCGAATGAGGCCATATCAGCCGCATTAATCCAACGTGACCACGATTCAAAACCTTGAAAAAGACCATAGGGATCTGAAGGATTCAAGATTAAAAGCAAACAGTGAAATCCCAATTAACACTTACCAAACCCTATGAATCACCAACACATATAAGAAAATGAGAGCCATTGCAGGTAACCACATGTGTTGGTGTTGAACACCAAACAAGTCTTCAATCTGAAGCTATGTAACAATGACACTTCCGGTTGAAGACGTGTCTGGTGTCCTACACGCATCATATTCGACACTGACATTGATACTTCAATTACTTGAATATTCAAAATAAAATCGGTGTTTGCGTGTTCGGTGTCCGTGTTTGTGCTTCTCAAGAACAAGTTCATTAACACGAAACACAAGAAGCATAAATAAATAAGTATCACGATGCTATTGTGTTTCTACATAACCGAGAAAAGAAAGACACAAACTTTTCTTTAATAATTAATAATTAAATGACTATAAAATTTCAGCAATGCATATTGCAAGAGGGTCATAGATTAGATAACCTTGGTACAACCAAGTTGTTTGATAACTCGAATAAGAAGCTTTTGATCTAAAGTCTGTTTAGCTGAAACAGCACAAATTACAACATCTACTAACTTTACAGCCTCAACAAGGCTACCTTCATCTTGAAGCGAACCCTACATGAACAATAACATAATAACACTCAGAAAAATTGGAAAACAAAAATGCAAAATTAAAGACATATATACTACTACTTTGAGAAGCGTAGCTCCGGCATTGGAAAGGCAATGAAGCTTTTGAGCTTTGATGGGATCAGAAAACGCAGAATCTCTAACAAGAGCAAATGTTGGGTGACAAAATTTGAGACTTGCTTCTGCTAAATTGTAACCCAAACTTCCAGTTGCCCCGATTATCAAAATTTTACTCTTTTCCATCTCTCTCGAAGGTAGCAAAAACTATCACTGTCCACAACTGAACCTTTATTGGTTAACGTTGATGAACGTCAATGGAAGGATAGGAGGAAACTCAAAAGTACTAACTTGTCTTATCTATTATGTAAGTAACGCACTCTAATAATCCCAACAATTCGCGTGATCATCTAACAAATCGTCATGTGCAAAATATCTTGAAAAACAGGTAGGTATAAAGACTTGAAATGCCCTCTAGCTAGAAACATATATGTCTAATTGTCATCATATTGGTATTGGTATAATTTACAACAAATACGACTAGACTACATTAGCTTTTATGAATGCCCTATTATGATTGTTATTTAGGACGAGATCGGGTTGGCCCGAAAGACAATTAAAACAAAATTATAAGGGGGATCACTCAAGTATGACTAAAAGTTATTAAGTTAGTTGTGATAAATTGAATCTTTTTACAATTTTATCATGTATTCAAACTTAAAACATGACTTTTACAATATTAGTTTACAATAATATTTATACTTAAACTAACATCGATTTTAAATTGAATATTTTATTTATAAAAGTCTTATATTAAAAATTAGAGTGAGGAGTGAGTGAGGGACGGGTTATACCTAACCCTAACCCTAACTCGTCCCTAAATATTTGTCAGATCAATTCTTTAGATCCTAACCCGTCCTTAGACCCGAACAAACTCGATATTTTGCGGGTTTAATGAGACGAAGACGGGACGGGTCTTAGGGTTGGGACGAGTCATGCTCACCCTTACCTATATCCATTAAAACATAAATCATTTTATATTCGATTCAGATTCATTTAACAATAAAATCGAATTCCCACAGGGTCACACGCTTAGCGAAAACAAATTATGAATGATATATTACAAAATAGATGAGAGATTCAATTATTGTATACCCTTTTTCCTTCCGGCATTAGTAATAGTAATGTGTTTTTCTATATACTCATTTAGAATGCATTAGATGATAATCATATTCTCATCGGTTTCAATTTTCGTTTTAGTACTTTACTTGAATACTTTTATATTAATTTTTCTTCATTTATTTATTACAAAACATTATAAGACAGGAAACAAAATTCTTTCCTAGACAAAACCCCACATCCAATTTAAAATTATAATATATAATTATATTATATATATATATATATATATAAATTTATTTTCGTGTTATTATATAAATATTTAAAATAGTCGAAGTAATTACCTTACGGTGTCTAAACAAATGAATTTCAACCCGTCTTGTGCGCAGTAAATTATACTAGTGTACCTATATCCATTAAAACATAAATCATTTTATATTCGATTCGATTCATTTAAAATCAATTTTACAAAATCAATTTTGGAAGGTAAGAACCAAATAAACCAATAAAGGGCTTTTCCTAATTATTGTCTTTCCATCAACGTATTAAGAGTCAAATCCTACCACTAATAATATTCATTTCCAGAATATTGTGCTATTTCACCAATCCAAATTGGATAGTTGGCCAGCCAGGTCAAGCTCGTGCGTTCTCCTCAACACGGGATTCTGATCACCAACCCCAAACGAAATCATAACAAGCAAGTTTCAAAAAGAATTTCTCCTCACAAGGTGGAATTGGTGGAAAAGGTTGTGATGGAGGGTTTGTTAGACTTTGATAAATTGACGATGTTGAGTTTTGTGCTTTCATTGCTTTGTTGAAAATGAAAATGAGAAAAATGAATATTATTAGTGGTAGGATTTGAATTAAGGTTGCTCTTTTGTTTCGGCATGATAATAAGACGTTAAATGAACATTATTAGTGATAGGATTTGAAGTAAGGTTGCTCCTTTGTTTCGCCGTGATAGATGTTTTTCTTCAATAATGCTTTGCATTGTTGTGATGCTAGTGAGAAATTGGTGTTACTGGAGTGTTGTTCAAGTTGTTGTATGAGAGAGAAGAATTTCTACTAGGTCGTTTCATCTTTTTCGAATTTGATTTGGGGTCAAATTAAAGCTGCAGAATGCAATTTGAGGTTTTAGGAAATATAATTACATGGCAATACGACATAAGAACTCTGTTTGACACATCAGCATCTCACTAATAACACCAGCAGAAGGACTAAAATCAATTTGTATTTGCAATGATTATTTTAAAAGAATATATATATATATATATATATATATTGCTGGAACTAAAATTATATTACGCTATATTTGCAGAGCCAAAAACATATTTAAACATATTTAAGCCTTATTTAAATATGAAATATGAAAGGCTATTATACTTAATTATAAATGTCCCTGATAAATTCTAGCCTCGCTACATGAATGATTTAAACTGCTTCCCAAAAGAACGGTTGATATACAGAATAATTCTATAAAACAATTGCTGCAACATGAATATAAGGAAAAACTTGAAGATTCTAAACAACTTATAAATTAATGGTGCAGTGATGCCCCGGTCAACTTTAAATAACTTCGAGCTGCATTAAGGATACACTAATTAAACTTGAATTGCCTTTATGAAGAACAAATCAGCTCTATTCTTTAATTTATATTATCTAGTGAAAGCAAAAGCAAAAAATGAGCAGACAAAATTTAGCCGGGGAAATAAGAGAACCCATGAATACAACTACAAACTGCGCACCAACCTATTTTCACTTATTTCTTCCCTTCCTCGCAGAGGCATTTGAAGATCCTTTGCCATTTGGGGTCTTACCCTTAGGACCTCCTTTTCCTGCTTTACCTTTCGCTTTGGGACCTCCTTTTCCTGCCTTACCCTTCGTCTTTGAACCTCCTTTTCCTCCCCTACCCATTCCTTGTGTCCTTGCATCCTTCTTCATTCTACGATCAACAAGGACTTTTCCCTTGCCAGTTCTAACTTGGACACCTTTCTTCGCAACTACATACTCCTTTTTAGGCCTTTTCGGAACAGCCTTCTTATATAGTTGTTCAATTTGCCTCTTCTTTGAAACATCAGATATGTCCGCCTGATCTGATATAACGTTGGCCTTCTTACGTACTTTCTCAAGCTTCCTCATTGCAACACGCTTCTTTCGTGCTTTGGCCTCTGCAACCTTCTTTGCAGGCCGGGCATCAATTTCTTTAAACTGTGCTTTCATTGCATTTATTTCCTCTTTGGTTATAGGTTTTATCGGTTGCCGGTGCTTCACTTCCTCATCTAGAAACCACTTGGGCAATCCCTCGTCATCAAACATGTATTTATTATATGCATCATCTAGCATTCGCTCCGTGTCTTTTTCCTCAGCATCTTCTTAGCATAAGCCAATATCTCTGCTTTGGTTTCAACATCGTCTTCTGATTCATCGGAGGATGAATCAGAACTTGAATCAGTACCAGGTGCAGGGACAATCTCAAAATCCATTTCCTTTGATGCTTGAGATTTAGAGTGATCTGTCTCTGCAGAAACAACGGTTTTCTTTACTTTGACCTTTTCAGCAACAGGCAGCTTTTCCTTCGGCCCATCAGTATCCATTTCATTCTCACTATCATACTTCTCAAAGTCTCCTGCCTCTACAGCATCAGCAAAGACGGGATCACTAAACCACGTATTTATGACCTCCTCTTGAGTGGGCTCTGTCCCATCATTAAGTGGCACCATCAAAGGATTTGCTTCTTGAACACCCTGATCTTCATCTGAATCATATTTGGACTGAACAATGGCATCCGCATCACCCTGCACAGCCAAAAAGCAATAATAAGCATGTAAAATATAACTTTTGACATGCAAAAAAAAAAAAGAATGTGGCATTCCACAGCTCTAAACAACAAATAGACACATTTGACATAATGAAATGCCAAACCTACAGAGATGTCAACAAAATTTTGAGAGCAAGACAGCAAGCATGCAAAACTAACCATATCAACATCAGAACATGTTAATATTACTAGTAAGATGCATACAAAGTATTCCACAGGGTATGTTTGGATGTCAGAGACAGAGTGGGAGAAATTAAAGGAAATGTAGTAACTGTAAGGGAATACAATATAATGTGTATACATCAATATTTTTTTCATACATTTGCTTGAATGTTTACATATTAGAGTCTAGAAAAAAATTGGGAGACATCAGAAATGTTCAAAAAGTAAGAGGTGTCTAGGATTGCATTAAAATCTCATCTCCTTTTATATAACTCAAAAATCAGGCGAAGGTTATATCTACAATTTAAAAAGAAAAAAGAAAGTTCCATACCTCTAAAAGTTGAGAGTCTGCATCATAGGATTTCTTAATACGCTTGCGCTGCTTTGCACTTCCTTCCTTTTTATAACAAACCGCTCATAAGCTTGATCAAGCAAATCTTCCATGGTTTCATTGTATCTGATATGAAGATATAGTTAGGTTCACCAGTTATGAAAGAACATCAGAACAGCACAATGGACAGAGGTAGGAACAGATGCGACATGAAAGAAAAGAATTGTTTGCAAGGTCTATAAAAACAGAGAAACAAGAGGACTCTTCCTTTTACCCACACCCCATTCAAACTGAAAATATCTCAGTTTCACTTTCAATAATTCCTAACGTAACACCATTGTGACCAATGTCCAGTTCATTAATCCTTATAAACATACCCTTAACCAAGATTGTCAAACTTGATTCTCTTAACCAAGATTGTCGAGTCTATGTAAACTCATGAAACTTCCATATACTAGAATCGTAGAATTGACTAGTTAGTTTACCTCATCTAAAAAACCTATATATAGCATATATTACATTATATGTGACATTTTAATGCACAAATTATTCAACATTCCAATTCAATAATAAAACAAAGTAGCAAACCACAACAAAAGTTTGCTGGTATGAGTGCTGGATAAGATCACAGTGCACTAGTGATCAAATCAAACATAAACTCTTAAAAACACAAATTACTTAAGTGAATAAATTCAAAAAAAAATAGCTAATTTGACCTAACACAGAAGTTTTACGCAAAGACTTACTTCACTAATAGTTGAATAACACAGCAAATTAAATACTGAAAACGTAGCAGCGACCAACAGAGTACAACACATAGCTAATTCAACTCAAGTAAGTCAACCCTATAGACCGATAACTAAAATTTAAAGGCCAGCACAATCTAAAATTACAGGCTAATACAGATTATGTCAAAAAAATTGAACTCATACTGCTTTAGCAAAAAGAGAGCTTACATGGGAGTCAACTCATTTTTGTAATCTAGAATCGTAAACTCAAGAGTTAAACTACCATGCCCTTAACACTTTCTTCCCCTTATTCAATAAAGGCTTTGCGCATTAAAGATACATTGATGAGATAATCATTACAAGCTCATCACAAGAATATAAGTGATTAAAAACCATGAGGAACTATTTCAAAAGAACCTGTCAATCACCTTTTCCGTTCTTCATCAGAATCTACGCTCACTGGATGAATGCTCCGAGCCTTCTTTGTTATCTTCTTTCTCACTGTCATCCATTTCACCATCCCCACCTTCATATTCGGTGGTGTCAACAGCGGTCAGATCCTTCTTACCCTGAAATCCCATGAGAACCGCGAAAAATGTTTAAAGCAAAAGATGATTAACATCTAAATCTAAATCAGAAGAAGATAAAAAGTTTAAAGCAAACCTTCATAGAGGCCAGCGAAAACAAGTCATGATCGACATAACCATCTTCTACTGCATCCATTTGCATCCCTGTTGCTTTTCGTGTCTTATCCTATAAAAGTCAAATGAGTAAAGCAATAAAACAACTTGGTTCCTTACCGTAAAAGAATTCAAAAGCGGAATTGAACTGAACATCACATACGGTTTTGAAATCATATTAACCTATTATTATAGTATTTTAGTATTATAGTTTGCAAATAAACATTAACAACACTGCACAGATCCAAAAAAATTATTCACGTAAGTATCCAACCACAACTTTCAGTGGCAACTGAGAAGCCACAAACCTTAGCTCTTCTTTTTGCCACAAGCTTCTTAGCACGCTTCTTCTTGCGGTCCATTGCATTTGTCAGTTCCTCCATTTCATTGAGTATTCTGTCATCTTCATCTACCTTAGGCTCATTTTCTTTCTCTTCTGTGGTAACAGGATCAGACTTTTGAGCAGGTGAAAGAGCTTTTCTAATGTGAATCCGCCACCTGCAAGTAATCATTAGACAAAACATAAATCACCCAACAGAAAAGAAAAGAAACATTTTCCGTATTGAACATTTAAAAAAATGCTAGAAATCACAGTGACAGAATTCAAGCCTTGCAATTACTTTAGAAGATGCTTGAAGTCTTGCTTCCCCAAAACCCTCAAGTCATCACAGAGAGATTTTACCTGCCATAAAACCACAATCAAAGCATTTAATAATAATTTAATTAATTCAATATTAACTAAATTATTCATTGTTCAAACTGCAGATTACTAAAAATGCTCGATCCCATAATATATACGCAAAACATACCTCCTCGGTTGTTAATTCATGATCCTTGATTGGTAAATCAGCTGGATCGGTAAAGGTTATGGATGTGACTGTACCAAGGATCTCCAGAGGAGCATCGGACCAAATAAACTTTGCAGCTGAAGACACCTTCCTTAACATTGTGATACCATCTTCGTAGCTGTAGGCATGAAATAGTTAACAACAACAACAAATACAACATATTTGAAGCAAAGAATGTGTTAGGGCAAGGGGTAATTAATCAGCATATGTAATTGAATTACTGAGTTTTTGGTACTCTCACTGATTCCTATTTATTGGCATACCTTAATGTTCATCAAAACTATAAACTAATTTATTACGAAAGATTGCACATGATGAGTCTAGTCTAGAAGATAAAACTTAACATCATCAATTTCAAGATGATAAGCAGAAAAGAACCATCTGATAAAGCATGTCACAACCAACTACATGTAAAATCAAAATCAAAATCCAAAACAGAGTGCTGAAGTAGTTACCCGTCACGATGCCTCTTTTGCTTATTATCTCTAAGTACATCCACCACCTGCATCAATGATTCAATAACCAAGAAAATCAAATTACAAGAGCAACAAAAACACATATATCGCCAAACCAACATCCTCCAAAACAATTTACCTTAGCATCAGGTTGAGCAGATCCCTGAAATAGATGCTTGACATCGAGTAGACGTGGATCAATCTTCGCAGGGCCTTATACTTAAGCCCCAAAACATATATCTCAGCAGATTCAGAACGACTAGCAGCTGGTTTATCCACCTCAACCTTCTCAAACAACTACAAACCAAACAAACATCCCAGCCAGCAACATGTTATTTATAATTTATTAACCATTCACTAAGAATTCAAATTCAACCAAACCACATAAAACACAAACAGAATCATTCATTCATTAACTTAAAATATCATCACCTGCTTCAAACAATACACAACAGAGCTGTAATCCTGCGACCTAAAAATCTGTCACACAACAAAGTAACAGTAACAATAAAAAAAAAATAATCAGAATCATAACCAGTGATAATAAATAAAAATCAAAACTTAATAATGAAGTTAATTGAGCAATATTAAGTTATAACCTTAGTGACAAAAATCCCTTTAGGTGCTAAAAACTGTGTGGCCAACTTAACGGCATCGATAACAAGAGCGTTCTGGCTGGTAGCTTCTTGAGCCCAAGCACCACCAATATTAGGAGAACCGTCATGAAGTATAACATCAAAAGCGCGGCAACCATGCTCATTCATGATCTTCTTAATTCGTGACTTACACTCTGGTTTAGTGATATCCTCTTGAATGGCGATGGCGCCGCGGATAGGGGCGATAGGGGCAAGGTCAACACCGATAACGAGGTGGTCAACCGGTACACGTTGGACTGCTACTTGCATCCACCCTCCAGGGGCGGCGCAGAGATCGAGAACGGCGCGTGCCGATTCGAGGAAACGGAACTTTGAGTTTAGTTGAACTAACTTCCATGATGCTCTGGATCTGTAACCGTGTTCTTTGGCTAAGTGGTAGTATTTGTCCAAACGATGCTTTCCCTTCGCCTTCGCCTTCCCCATTTCAACTTCACAGGTTTTAGCTAGGGTTTACGGACTGAAGGCACTGGAGGAGTTCAATAAAATCTATGCGATTTTTATTCGTATAACTATTTCTTATCGGGTCGGTATTCGTTTATGAATTTGGATTTGACCCAATTTAACAATCGCCGGCCCGTAGGGGTTATTTTGGTTGGGCAATAATACTTTATACAGCTCCAAGTTATTCGGTAGACACTCACTCATTATACTCTCTTCTAATATAACTATTTCAGACTGATTTCGACCACGCTAATCCGAACCTCTTATAATATAACTGAAAGAAAAAAAGTGGTGTGTTTGTGCGTTGTTTATTTGGTTCGGACCACGCTAGTCTGAATTCGCTCTGACCACGTTAATCTGAACCTCTTCTAGTATAACTGAAAGGAAAAAATGGGGTATTTCTGTGCGTTATTTACTGGTTCTAACCACGCTAATTCGAACAATCGTAAATCCAGAAAAAAATAAGCGCGCACAAAAAATTAAATGAGTCGAGCTTGTGTTCGACATGACCCTTTTTTCTCAGCTCAGCTCGACTCGACTCAAGCTCGCGAGCAGCTCGGTTCGGCTCGTGAGCTCAGCTCGCGAGAATAAAAAGTTAAAAAAAAAATAAACAACTATAATAATAAAATAATTAATTTTAGAATTGCATAATGATATAATAATATAATAGTTAGTGTTAAAAAAAACTGCACCAACAAATACACAAACAAACTTTGCTTTAAAAACACAAAATGCATAACAAAGAAAGATCATTTTGAAATAGAAATGGTGGAGTAATATATATATATATATATCGAGTTGATTCATGAACCAAACCAGTCGAACTATACCTAGCTCAAGTTCGACTCATTTATTTAACGCGCTCAATTTTCCACTCAAGTTCAACTCATTTGGTTCATGAACCAAGTTTAACGAGCTATTTATCGAGTCGAGTTTCGAACTATGTTCGAGTTGGTTCGGTTCATTGCCACCCCTAATTCTGGGGGTGTCCACTGAGTAGAGGGGGGTTTGTATTAAGTATGGGCCTTTTGGTTTAGATGTTAGGGCCCATTGATGTGATCTCCAATTTGTGTAGCTAGAAAAACTTTTACTTATTGGCAAAATAAAAGCAAAAACCCGAGAGTACTTGGATGAGAAGGTAGATGTCTCTTCCAGCTTAACTAAAGTATTGGGTTCAAATCCAACCTTGGGCATGCATCTGTGTTAAATCTCTTGTAGAGAGCTTTTTTGCACATTGTGGTTCTACCAGACTCGAGAGATTAGTATTTGCAGTTGCGCGCAGAAGATACCCCAATTTATAGCAAAAAACAAAAACAAAAACTTTTGGCTTTATCTTGTGTCTAGGTAAACTGAATTGAAAAAAATAGGTAATAGTAATAATCACAACATTATTGTAATACTCAATAAAAATAGTTTCGCCGCTATATTTGTTGGATTTCACACTCCAACAAAAAATTAAATGATCAATCTTTTTTTTATACAATTGAAAATAAAAAAGACAGGAACTACTCTCTAATTCTAACTACACTGATAGCGTCACCTAGAAGCATAGAGGATATAGCAGCACGACAATAAGTTCAAGTTTGAACTCTAGACACCATATTGGACCCTTGGTTGGCTAGCCAATTTGCGCCATGGTTTCCTTGGTGAAGAGAGTGAATAAACGATATCTCCCTGTCCAATTTTTTTAGAGAGCGGATATGGTCAACAACGGGTGCATGAGAATGAGAAGTGGGTACACCCTCGGAGATGAAGCTGAAAGCAACCTATGAATCTGACTCGCATATAATTTTATCAAAACCTTGTTGGCAAGCAATGTTAAGACCTTGGGCAATTACCTGTAACTCTGCATTAGTACTGGCAGTGACACCACAACTACCTGAGAACCCGAGAAGCCACTGACCAAGATGGTCCCTAAATAAGCCTCCAAAGCCTGACCTTCCAGTATTACCAAAAGAACTGCCATCAATGGGTAGTGATCTATTAGCATGTAGTGTCAACTACTTACGAAAAAAATCAATGGTTAGTGATCCAAACTAGAAATGTTGAGGTGAGGTTACGAGCGAAAACAGAGGGTGTGTAGCTACAAGCACTCTGATGCTTAAGCCAATATAAGCATAGAGTAATGAGGTAGTAATAAATGCATATCTGATTTAGAGGAGGGTCAATACTACTTACAGGCGACCTGAGAAGGACAAGTGATAATGCTAATCTTATTTTAGTGGGACCCTAGAGCACATGAATGAGTGTGAGGTCGGTCGGGTGAGTGGTCTAGGAAATCGTAAGGAATATAGGCACTATGATGAAGAATAAACTCATTGAAAGTCATTGGAAGGTGGGAGTGGAGCTAGGCCGTTGGATGAAATCCGATTCTCGTGGTGGCATTTTTCCTCCACGAGTGAAGTGCTAATTAGGCTTGATAGTGGGTTAGTTCGGATTGGGCCTTGGCCTAGTCTGAAACAGTTAATATTACACAAAATATCATTGGCTTTCCATTAAGATAATTTACATTATTATTAGATTGTTAGTTAAGCTTTGTTTGAAAGTTTTATTAGAGTAGAAGTACACGGGCAGATCAAAGCAGAATGGAGCAAAGTTTCCTTTTTTTGACTAAAAAGGATACTCATTCATTCAAATAGAGAGAGCATACCGATGATATACAATTTCAACATTGGTAAAAACACAAAGGATGAATCTGCGAACAAACTCACAGCACCCAAGTTAATAGCGTAAAACGGCAAAATGCCTACAATTGTGACGAAATAAAAATCACCGGAGTACCCATGCTTCCGGATCTGGAACTTTGAGGCCTTAGTCATTGGTTGAATCTGAAATCGATCGAAGTTGATATGTCGATCTGAACCACACGAACACCAACAAGACGAAAAATCAAACACGACGCACGAAAACAACGAACACCAATAACCCCGCACTCAGATGATGAATCAAGAAAAAATACGAAATAAAAGGTATATCTATGTGGTAACCACTTATTTAGATTAGATAAGATAAGAAGAAAAAAAACAATATATAGAGATGATTACAGGCCAAAGCTGACCTAAAACCATCCCCTTTTGGTAGGTGAGCAAGAAAGAGAAGAGTAGAGAGAGAGTTGAGAGAGACGACTAGGATTTAAAGAGGAGAAAGTTGTAACAAAGTTTCTACCAATTCCATTCTTTGAATAATTCATGGCAAAACAAAAGAAAGTTATCATTTATTATTTGAAAAGTGGACGAAATTAAATTAGTTGTAACTTTTTTATTTCACTCCCGTCCTTAACAAAAGATACACTATTATACAGCTCAAATGTATTATCTTTTTATTAAAATAATTAAAACATTTTTTCTAGAATTTTCATCTTAATCACTTCTCCTTTTCGTTTACGCAACTGCCAAATTGGATTCAAGGCCCCCAATACTAACTTACTAGATTTTGAGTTGTTAAGGAGTTGGCTCATGTCCCACAAGATCATGTGTTCAACTCCCGTTGTCGATGTGATGACCTTTTTGATGGTGATTTGTAAGCACCTCTATATATAAATACTCAAAGAGACTTGAGACCTGCTCCGACCCTGGTGAGCCCCCAAAGTCCAACTCACCTAAACTTTATGTAACCAAAAAAGAAAAAAGAAAACTATATGCGCTTTTTTTGTTTTTCAAGAAATATATGCATTGGTTAGCGAATAAGGCTTTTTTGAAGTCCTTCCGAATTTAAGGATCTATTTGATTTGCAAATAGGTTAGTGCTGGACTAGACAATACAGTACTGCTAACTTTTTGTCTCGTACAATGTTGGATGAACAATGGACAACACAAGCAAAAAGAAAAGAGTGATATGGCAGTGGTGCAGAAGGATCCTCGTGAGTGAGTAATCAAAGCCCTAATCACACTTTGGATTCTCTCTATCTCTCTCTTACTTTCACTCTCTCTCATCATTTATTTACAATTTCTTTTTTTTTTGACGCATTTATTTACAATTTCTTAATGATGAGAGATAATGAAATGAAGAGAGGGATAAAGAGGATGGAGGGAGATTTAGAGAGGATGGATGGAGAGGATCCAAACCCATAAATCACATCACATCCAATCCAAATATACACATTTCCGTGTTTATCTAACCTTTTTTTTTATAAGCAATGTTAGTAGGAGAGGGGGGAATGTTAGTTTCCCGGATTTGAACCCAGGACCTCCTTACACTCGTTAGTGCACTCCTTCGATATCCCTTAACTCGCCAACTAAACTACCTACTCAGGATCATGTTTATCTAACCTTATATCAAATCACTTTTCACTACTCTTATCATTTTTTTGACAAAACTACTCTTCTCATTTTCATTCTCTTTTTTAAGAAAATAAAGTGCAATTGTTTCAAATATGACTTATCATCAAGTAGTTGTGCAATTCAAAATACGATGTAAGCTTATATATCTAGAATATGTTTGCATCTGCAATAGCATCACTCAGACTCACCGTAGATACAGTAAGTTTCCAAAGATGCACCTAAGCTCGTGTAACCAGTTGATTAAGGCCAAGTTCATTTCAACTTTCAAGCCAAAAAACCGAATAGATATCACATTTGACAAAATCTAGTAATCACAGTTATGGACGAAATTAAGAAAGTATTACCACTTATTAATGGCTAAATAACAGCTTTCGGCAATTAAAACGCCAACTTTCCAATTGGGACTATGTCTGAATAGCAGCATCAAAACACATCGGCTTTCAAATGACGCAGCCTCCAAGAACGCAGCAGAATAATCGCGTCCAAGAAAAAAAAAATTACTTTTCAACCAAAGTACGCGGGAAGAAACAGGGTCAATAGTCAATAGTCAATATAATCAATATAATATCCTAACAGCTGAAGACGCAGACACTTCAACAGCAATAGTCATTTTCCTGAACAGGAGAAAAATCAAGGTTGTATGAACTATGTCTTCAGTTTATGGTAGTTCAGGGAAAGACTGCATTGCAATCAAGACCAGATTTGCGATAAAATCTAAAACTGAATCAAATACTGACGTATATCAACAATGAAGTTCACTACCAGCATTACCATGTCTTCTGGTATCATAAAGTGGGGACCAAGATTTTCTGTAACTGCATATTGGCATCCATAATACTCTGACTACAAATTCCTTCAAATAAAAGGCAAAAATCAACTGCCCTGAAGCCCACAAAAACTAACTTTGATATGTCTTCTTCAAATCATGGCACAGCCAAGCTTTAATCTGCACGAGAACCACTGCTACTTGCAGAAGATCTCTTGCCACTATACTTCTGCAACACATTAAAACAAATGGAGTATTTCATGCAAATGATACAAAAATAAGCAAATCTTGCTTCTGCTGGACTTTAGTGTACAAAGAAATAACAGGGGCACAGGGTAAATGATTAAAGGAAATCAAGCATGAAAAAACCTGCTTTCCAAGGCTGAATGGAATATATTTGTATTTGATCATGTGCGCAATTTGGCGCCTCATTGTAAGGACAAACAGAACAACCCAGTAACAGAGTAATATCGGCCAGAAGACAGGAACATCAAATACAGAGAAGAAAGTCATCATGAATGCTATGCAGAAGGCCTTTGTGAAAGAATACCTGCAGCCATTGTAATAATAGTATAAAATCATCATTCTCTCACATCAATGGTAAATCATTTAATATGTTCCCCAACAGAAATAGGTGGGCTTTAGCATGTCAATATTGTAGATTGCATTGTTCATCAAAGATATATAAAGGAATGCCCAGTGGCGGATCTTGGACTAAAAGTTGGAGGGTGCCAGATTTGTAACAATTATATAAACCATTTTTCGCTTTATAATTAAGCATATTCATTTGGTTCAGCGGTACATTTTGACTATCACAACATCAATGCCCGCAGTTCAAATCCTGAGAGAGTACTTTTTTGTTTTAAATTTTAAGAAAAATAAACAAAATATAGCAAAACACAAAAACTGGTGCCGCATGAATCGAACCCGGGACTTCAACTTCGCTAGCGACACGCTTAACCACTGCAACGCTCAACAATACTGATAATCTTCGTCGTTTGTTTATATATAACATTATTGTGTTTAAATTATACGTGTATATATAGTAAATTTTTAAAAAATCGGGGGGTGCCGTGGCATCCCCCGCTCCCAAGAAGATCCGCCTTTGGGAATGCCCATTAATAGCACCACCCTCTTTCAGGGAAGCTGAATTAAGCAAATCAACCCACACATTGAACATAAAGATTTATATTACAGTCATGCCATAACATCTAATCTCCTTTAAAACATTTTGTTTCATAAAAAACAGTTTTTAATAATTGTAATGGCAAATCCACAGATGCTATGTAAGAATGGCACCCATAGATTCTTAAAACAAAGTATTTTAAAAAGTGTAAAGTTTTACAAGGAAATCCCCATACGAGGAAGACGACAACAACAACCACCACCAAGCCTTATCCCACTAGGTGCGGTCAGTTATATGGATCACAAGGAAATCCCCAGACAGTTAAGGCAAAATAACTGTTTAAAAATTTGTATGGAAATGGGATTTCAAAAGGAAAACTTTGAACTTTGGAACCAACACAATCACCTGAAAATATGATTGATAAACCAACATGGCCGAATTGAATGATGTGAAAGAATGTGAAAAGGGTATTTTCCAAGTTTTCAATGTGACGCATCGAACTCTAAATACTACCAAAACCTAATCAAGACGTACAAGGATATTCAAACGACAGTTTGTTCCATGGAAAGTAATGCGATTGGAAAAGTTAATGTTTTGAGAAACATTATTAAAAAAGAAAAGATTACTTCCATTTACTTATCTGCTGCTATGTGCAATGAAAAGCAGCTTGCAGCCAATTGGCAATATTAAATGGTTACATTTACATATAATGTGTGGCAGCTGGGAGAAAGTGATCAACAGATTATTTTCTATAATGATCAGAAAAATATTTTCTGGAAAGGCAAACAAAAAGTTGGAGAAGTATACTCTAGATGGCTATTACCGTCAAAATGCGGAAGGCTTGCACTGCACTACCAAAATGTAATTCAGAAATGATACACAAGTTAAATTAACATGAAAATGTAGCATGACAAATTCACAAATAAAGAAACACCAAAATTAATCAAACTGTTCTTTAGAAAAAAATAAGATTTCAAAATGTTTCTAATAGAAACTTCGCAGCAATCGATAATAATGCTGAATTAAAATGTTAGCTAACATACTATCCACACAAAAAGATCCTAAATTACCAGAACTTAAACTCAGGAAGGCGGCGAATGAACGGTTTGAACTCATCAGAACCTTTGGTTGGTAGCATAGGTCCATCAGAAGGCTCCAGCTCAGGATCAACCAAGGGTGAAAGAAATCCAATCAACAGATTCAGCATGTAGATTCCCAGTCCATAAGACACAATGTAAAACCCTTGAATATAAAAAACACGCAAAACATAGATCGACGCAATAACAAAAGTCCCAATCCATCTATACGTAGCGTGTGGAGTAGATTTATCCAAATAATATTGAAATAGCTTCGAAAATTCATGCAACCATTGGCTCACCGGTGCAGCAGCAGCAGCAGAGGCACCGCTGCCTCCAGTTCCTTCCATTCAATTCACAATCTGCAACAAAAAAATAAAAATAACAAAGATTTAAAAACAACCAAATTCGTTCCCACATCTAGCATATATAACTATAACCATACGCCAATGTCAGTAAAATTACGAAAAATTCCAGAAAAAACATCAATCCAACGACTTACACCAACGAAGATAACGAGTAATATTCGTAATGTTACTTTAACACAAAAAAAAAACGACTAAGAGAACAAAACCAAGGGAATACGGTGTCGTTTTCGTAATCAAGGGTGAGTTTAAGATCAAGATCTACCGTTGATGCAGTGTAATTAGCAGAATCGGAAAACCCTAAAATTTTGGAAATGGAAATGAAAAAACGGAGGGTGTAGAAATAGGAAAGTGAAATCGAAGGGAAGAGAGAGAGAGAGAGAGTGAAATTGCGGTGAAGAAGAGAAGAGAAGAGAAGAGAAGCTGACCTGCGATGAGGGTTTGGAGCTGGAGATCGAAGAGGATGGAATTGATGGAAGAAGGAACCGAAGGGTAAGCAGATCTACAAGGAGAAGATGCGAATATAGGTTTTTAGATATCTTTTTTTCCCTTTTTTTTATTGTGTCATTTTATTTTTACCTGTACTGTGTGATTTATGATTGAGTTGCGTGTACATTTTTTACTCCGTGTGTTTGTATAAAGCACGTTAGGCGTAAATAATAAATGTAAACTCGTGATAAATTATAAATAAACCCTGTTTTTAAAACCGGCTTTGATATTTTTGTAAAAAAAAAAAACCGACTTTGATATTTGTAGATTATGATTCATAGTCTACAAATATCAAAGAATTTATGATTCAAGTATTCAACTCTTTTTTTTTTCATATAAGTCAACTCTTTTAAATTGTTTTTTGGATAAGTAATAATATCATCATTGAAAGACAGCGACGCCCAACCCTTCAATAGAAAGTAGGAAAGAGAATGAGTCTCTCAAACCTCCCCCACAGCCAAAACTCATTGAAAAACACTCAGACGAGGAAAAGAGTATATCGCACAAAAAGATTAACTCTTTTAAATTGTTAGAATTGTACCGATAAAAAAAATGATAGAACTTGTATAACTGAAGGTAGAAATGTCCCAATAACTTATGTAGCACATAAAAGAATCTCTCAATAACTAGTGTATTGCTCATGAGCTAATAGTGAATAAGTTAATAAGGTTTTGATTACTAAAAAGTGGTGAATCTTCGAATAAACTAGCGGTTAACGAATACGCTAGGTGATAGCAGATAATTGATAGTCTGTATGCTAGCGGATTGAATTTAAAATGTTTGTGAAAATTAGTAGTTGGAGTAGCTTAATTATGAATATAAGATTACATAAATACACATTTGTAATTAATGCTTAAAAATGATAGAGAAATTCATTTAATGGTATATGAGAAACTTAATTAAAGTAATGAGGTTAAAATTAAGAGAAATAATGAAATGCTATAAGGTAGTGAAAAAATGCTAAAAGCCAGCCATGTTAATCACTTACAACGAACTTTATCCGCTTATATAAAATTTAGCGGATCGGTGTGCCAAACAGAGCTTAAATAAAAGTTGATGTTTTAGCTTATATATGAAAAGGGAGCGGGGATGTATAAGTTGGTTTTAGATTAAAAATAATTAACTCAATTTTAACTATGTTTTATATATTCACTTTGTTAGTTTAATTTTAAGATTTGATTTAATTTACTTCTTTCAAATTAATATCATTGGAGTATACCAAAAAAAAAAATATGATTGGAATGATTTTTATTTTGTATTTAATTTATATGTACTACAAACATAAAAATAATTTATACAACAATAACGTGTTATCTCCTCATTTGATAAGTTAAGTGCAAGAAACTACTAATTTTAACACCAAATTTCAGGATAAGTTTTAATTATATTTCCAATTGTACGATGGCTTTTTATTTGAATGAAATAAATTGAAATTTCCTGCATCAAAAATAAAAGTTGATATTTTTGCTTATATATGAAAAGAGAGCGGGTATGTATGAGTTGGTTTTAGATTAAAAATAATTAACTCAATTTTAACTATGTTTTATATAATCTCTTAGTTAGTTTAATTTTAAGATTTTATTTAATTACTTCTTTCAAATTAATATGATTGGGATGATTTTTATTTTGTATTTAATGTATATGTACTAACAATAACTTATACAACAATAACGTGTTATCTCCTCATTTGATAAGTTTCAAATATTTATTAAATGATATGGCAACACATTATTGAAGGAATATGCAAAATGCTTTTATATTGACAGTGCACGCGAATTAAAATCTTTTATTAAAGAAAATAAATAGGACGTGAAACCTATGGTAGGTAGTAAAAATCTTATTCGGGGTTTGTTCCTTTTAGATATTAATTAATAAAAGTGATTTTAATAGAGTTGATGCTAAATAATTGATTTGTGTTTAATAATTATATTTTAGAAGTGAATTTATTATGATTAATTTTGTTGGGATGGCGTGTTGGGTTCTATGACTTGCAAAAAATGATTCTGGGGAATTAATTTGAGTTAATAAAATGATTTATGTTTGGATACTTCATCAAAAAGGTGATTTTTATCACCATTATTTTGGGGTGTACAATAATTTGTGTCTTTTATGCTGTGTTTGGTAAGCATGAAAAGTGAAGGAAAAGAAAGGAAAGAAAGGTTTACAAAGATTCCATTTTCCCTTGTTTGGTATAGCAAAGAAAGTGAAAGGAAAGAAAGGTTTACAAAGATACCATTAATCTGAGTTACACTATTTTTTTATATTTGGGTATTTATGTCATTTCTCACCTATATATCTTTCTTTTCTCTCTCTTTCTATTCATTTTCACTTCTACCAAACAACCTACAAATCATCTCACTTTTCACCCACTTTCTATTCACTTTCATTCATGAAATATTTTTTCCTTCATTTTTCCTTTCTCATCCAAACACAATGTTAAGCTTTGGGACAGATGGACCATGTAGTCTACAATAGAACAATGCTTAAAAAAACTCTATCAACGACTTATGTCATGTAAAAGGTTTTCTCTCGCTCTCTCCAGCGTATGGATCGTGAAGCTCTATCTCTCTCAATGATTGCATGTTACTTAATTAAGTAAATTTCCTTCTAATTATTTTACTTCTTTTAGTGTGTTTTATTTTGTTAGTGGGCTCAACTTGTTCGGCCCATGTATTGTGGTTTTGTCTCTCGCTAGGTAGGCTCTGTTTTTGGCGTTTGCTTTTCCCACACCTCTCCTACTCTTTCACACCCCTTAACTCCAAATATTCCAAAAATACCCTTAAGTAGAGTGTGTGTTTTCACCGATTCGGGGATGGGCAATCGAATATATTCGGTTGAGGTCAACCGAAACAGTAAAAAAGGTGGATGTGGTGTGAGAGTCCATCTTTTGTAATAAAATGGGGTGTTCGAACACCTCATGCGAACTGTTGCTCGCACGACCTCGCTCGAGCAGTGAAATTACGCACGCAGAGGGTGTGAAGTCAAGATTTAACACACACGAACGATGTCATTTGAACTCGCTTCAAGGTCCGTGTTCGAGCAGTGAAATTTCGTGAAAAAAAAGGTTTTTACGACCTTTTTTTTCTTTTACACCTTACGGGGTGTGTTTTGAGTAGGAGGGGGTGTGGGAAAAGCAAACGCATCTGTTTTTGTTGCTTTTGTGAACTAGTATTGGTTGTATGGTTTGGGCCTGACCCATTTTTTCCTCATGAAATGAAATCATACTCCTTCTGACAAAAAAAAAATAGAGAAGGGTATGCGAAATACAAGAAAGAGAGGTGCAACTAGAGAAGGGTATGCGAAATAGAGAGGTGCACAGATAATTGACCTCATATCCCCCTCCCTTATATTATTTTCACAATAAATTTCTAATTATATTTATATCTATACCTGTATATAAAGGGGATTCCAAAAAAAAACTGCCACTTTAGATGTCAGATTTTTCTAACCAAAATACCTTTGATGTAAGTAAAATTTTCTAATAACCATAATCACCCACTAACACACCACCCACTAACACACCAATACACCAACACATGAAAGACGGGAGGGCCCATCGTTCCCCGCTAGTGTTATATAAAATCGTTATAAACCGCATAAAGAGAATTATAATAAATTTTACATTTTTTGTGTATACTGTTCACTGTTCACCAAACAGTGTACTGGACAACATGTTGTCCGGTACTGTACTATTCAGACCAATATTTACTTGATTGCAAATTAAATAAACCCAAAGGGAGAGAGGGAGGGAGATATTATTGCCATATTCAAGCATATTTCAAAGATAAGCTTTTATTTAAGTGTATTATAAATATAAACTGTCATGCAATATGTAAACAAAATTATTGTTGTCAAAACAAAAAATTCATGAGTTTTGTACCAAAATAAAAGTAAAAGTATACTTACCTTTAGTGTAATTAAAATTTTCTAATAACCATAACCACCACCCACTAACACAACACCCACTAACACACCAATACACCAACATATGAAAGATGGGAGGGTCCGTCTTTCCCCGCTAGTGTTATATAAAATCGTTATAAACCGCATAAAGAGAATTATAATAAATTTTACATTTTTCGTATATTATTCATTTGCTCACCAAAAAGCGATTGTATTGAATGACATGTTGTCGAAGATCATCTTATTCGCACCAATATTTACCTATTTGCGAATTAAATAGACCCAAAGGGAGAGAGGGAGGGAGATATTATCGCCATATTCAAGCATATTTCAAAGATAAGCTTTTATTTAAGTGTATTATAAATATAAACTGTCATGCAATATGTAAACAAAATTATTGTTGTCAAAACAAAAAATTCATGAGTTTTGTACCAAAATAAAAGTAGACATAAACACAATGCAATAATAAAATAAAATATATATTATCTTCTACTATATATGCGGCTTGTCGCTGTTGGCGCCAAGTCCTTTTTTTTTGCTTTCTTTCTACTTTTTTTTGTTGCTTTCTTTCTTTCTTTTTTTCCTGGTTTGCTTCAATTTTTTTTTGGTTTTTTTTTTCTTCTTTTGTATTACTTCACTTTTTTTTTATTTTTTTTTTTTTTTGGTTTTATCTGTTTTTGTTTTCTTACTTCTTTTATATTTTAAGATTTTGTATTTTTTAATTTTTTATTTTTAAGAGGTACTTTAAAGTCTAAAAAAAATTTAAATGTTTAAATATGCAAATTTTGTTGTTGAATAATTGATTCAATGAAATTTTTTTAATTTAATTACAAAATATGTAAAGTGATATGCTAGACAATTGTGCTTTGGTGTATTTGATGGTAAAAAAATTAGTTTGAAACAAAATGTGTAAAGTGAAATATGAAGTAGTATGTTTTGGGTATATACTTTAGGATACAGAAAAAATTATAACTCTTCAAATACTAGAAATTTCTTCATAATTAATAACCGGTTTGGTAAAAAATAATCATAAGTTTGTGACAAAATACGTAAAGTGCGATGATGACAGTGTATTTTGGGGTACTTTTTAGGGTGTCGAAAAAGTTTTAGATGTTCAAATACACGAAGTTCGTTCCTCAATAACCTGGTTGATGAAAAACAAAAAACTTTTGTGACAAAATACGTAAAGCGTGATGCTAGACATTGTGTTTTGTGGTGCTTTAGGATCCAAAAAAAATTACCTGTCCAAGTTGGTGTTTTTTACATGTTCAAATTGTTGTTTTCTTCTTTATTTTGATAATTTCGCACCAACGAGCATTAGGAGCATACTTAAATTGGTGTTTAGTTTTAAATTAAACTCGACATGATATCTACATACGTATTACACTTTCTAATTGTGTTTTATTCTTTTCTTTTTAATTATGGGTTAAGTTTTTATATTACTGATGAATATGGATAATGTTATTAAAAAAATTAGACTTTTTCTTCTTTTTATCTGTGGATGTTCAATTCCAATGTTTTTGTTAAAGTTTATTTTTAATTTCGAAATATTGTTAATTAATTTAGATTTATAATTTAACTTTTTTCATGGGAACTTCGGTCTCATTTACAATAGAACTCTCTAACATTTTCTTTGAACTTTGTATAGGTGCTTTTATTTTAATGCTGATTTTTATTCAACCCTACATGATGTATTGATGTATTCCACCTGGACTTAATTCTAAGCAAAAATAACTATCTTTACACATATTAAAGATAATAGTTTTATGCATTTAGTCTTCTTGAACTCATAGAAAAAATAAATAAATTTACTAAAAAATCTCTAATTAATAATCACCTAATTTCAATATTAATGAGTTGATTTAATGTATTTAAATTCATTGATACTAACTTACCCGTATTTAAACTCAAAGATTCGTTCTATCTCGATTAATAATCACCTAATTTCATTTATTTAAAACTATGAAAAGGGTGCACCTTTCTAGAAAAGAAAAATAACTAAAAAACATTTAAGCCATACAAAACGATATATGTGTGATGAGATCAAAGGGTAATTATTAGTCCATCTCACTAATACTGGTGGAAAAAAAATTGTGTTTAATTGTGTAGAACCCTTCATCAAAAGTCTTCATAAAAGTGGACAACTAATGCAGAAATTTAAGCAAGACATTCATGGAGAAGCACAAGTCGATCGGTCAGCAACAATATTATTTTGTGAAAACTGAATCTGTCCGACATCACCTGTCACAACACGTTTCTCAAACTCGCCAATTCATCAACCCAAGGAATAAGCTCTTCGCTTTTAAAAAAATTATGTTGACAAAAAGATGTTGAAGCAGGATATATTATTTGAATAGAACTTAATATCATTAGCCAGGGGTAAAATATGGAATGAGCATGGAAACCTAATTTTGAGTACGTCCCTGGCCTGAAGAAGCGAGTATTATCTACATTACCAAAACTTGTTATGATAAATATGTCATTAATTAATTTTTTTATTGACTGTTAAAGTACCACTGCTTTCCTCTAGCTATAATCTATTTCTCTCTTCTTTCTACTTTTACTATTCTCTTATAGTCTTCTTTTCAAATCTCAATATATACCTCTCACAAGTCTCACCTGGTTTGAGTTGTCTCTCTACACCATCGTGGTTTTCTTTTGCTTTATATCACAAGGTTTTCTTCTGCTTCATGCGGCGGTCTTCCTTGGTGTCAACAACACATGAAACCTAGAGAAGAGTAGAGGAGATAGTATGTAGATCTACAACTTTGTGTTTGTAATATTTTTTTTTTATTTAGTTTTTTAATGATTGAAATTTGTTGAAAGTAATTTTCTTTAGCCTTTTTGCTGACTATGTATGTATTGCGTTTCTTTTACGCATTTTCTTTTGTCTTTTGCTCTTCATTTTAATGGACAAAAATGACGTTTGCTACTAAGGTTCAATCTGTAACAACCCACCCGTAAAACTCAACATTCGTTCTACCTGAAATTCGCACAAATTGCTGACGAAAATAAATGAAAATGGGCCTAGATTTAGGCATTTCAGTTTTCGTTGGATCTACAATAAATTTGATATATATTATCTATTATTATTATTGCGTTTCTTTTACGCATTTTCTTTTGTCTTTTTCTCTTCATTTTAATGGACAAAAATGACGTTTGCTGCTAAGGTTCAATCTTTAGCAACCCACCCGTAAAACTCGGCATTCATTCTACCTGAAATTTGCGCACACTGCTGACGAAAATAAATGAAAATAGGCCTAGATTTAGGCATTTCAGTTTTCATTGGATCTACAATAAATGTGATATATATTATATATTATTATTGCGTTTCTTTTACGCATTTTCTTTTGTCTTTTTTTTCATTTTAATGGACAAAAATGACGTTTACTGCTAAGGTTCAATCCCAACAACCCACCCGTAAAACTCGACATTCGTTCTACCTGAAATTCGTGCAAACTACTAACGAAAATAAATGAAAATGGGGGCCTACATTTAGGCATTTCAGTTTTCATCGGATCTACAATAAATGTGATATATATTACATTATTATTATTATTATTATTATTATTGCATTTATCAGAACTTGTGATATTGTCATTAGTTAACTTTTTCTTTAATTACTATTAAATTACCACTACGTTCCTCTATTATTCAAATCTCTTCGAGTTTTTGCTTTCTACTTTTACTATTCTCTTATCTTCATATTTTCAAATCTCAATATCCACCTCTCACAAGCCTCACGTGGTTTAAGTTGTCTCTGCACCAACGTGGCTTTCTTCTACTTTATTTCACCAGGCTTTCTTCTGCTTCAGGTGGTCTTCCTTGGTGCCAACAACATATGAAACCTAGAGAAGAGTAGAGGAGTCAGGAGATAATATGTAGATCTATAACTTTATGTTTGTAATTTTTTTTTAAGGAATGAAATTCGCAAAGTATTTTTCTTTAGCATTTTCATTGACCATGTATGTATTGTGTTTCTTCTACCCATTTTTATTTTTTGTCCCTTGTTCTTCATATTAATGGACAAAAATGACGTTTGCTGCTAAGGTTTAACCCGTAACAACTCACTCATAAAACTAGTCATTCGTTCTACTTAAAATCTAAGCAAACCGTCGGCGAAAAAGAACAAAAATGAATCTATATTTAGGCATATCAATTTCCATCACATCTACAATAAATATAATACATATTATTATTGCATTTATCGGAACTTGTTATAATAAATTGTCATTAGTTAACTTTTTCTTTATTGATTATTAAATTACCACTACATTCCTCTATTATCCAACTCTCTCTCATAGTTTATGCTTTTTACTTTGACTATTCTCTCATATTCGTCTTTTCAAATCTCAATATTCACCTCTCACAAGTCTCACCTGGGTTGAGTTGTCTCTCAGCAACAACATGGTTTTCTTCTGCTTTATTTCACAAGGCTTTCTACTGCTTCATGTGGTATTCCTTGGTTCTAGTAACACATAAAATCTAGAGAAGAGTAGAGAGATAATATGCAGATCTACATGTTAGTATTGTATATATATTTAACTTTGCATAGTGTAGTTTAGTTACCTAATTAAACTAGAGTTAGTTGACAGGCTGTTATTTAACCCACTGAGGTTAGTTTTCTGTTAGAGTTTTTCTGATGTATATATACTCATTTCTCAGCTTTGTAATAGTTAGTTAGATCATTATAACAAAAGATGAATTTCTTCAATCCTTTTCTCTGTGTTTCCTCTGATCTGAACATGGTATCAGAGCTCAAATCTTGAGCTCTGGTTTCGCCATTGTTGATCTATTTCCTCTGTTATTCTGATTCTATCTCTTTCAAATCGTATTCTATGCTCATTGCATTTCGATTTGAAGAATTCTGATTTCATCTCCTTCCGTTGATTAGGTTTTCCCTTTTACATTCAAATATTCCTTTTCAACTTCATTGCTCTCTGAAATTCCTTGATGGCGAACCAGAATTTCAACAATTATGAGGATTTTGCTACAAATTCCTCAAATCCATTCTACATTCATCCTAATGAATCTCCCGCGGTCGTATTGGTGCAACCGGTATTGGAAGGAGGAAAGAACTTTCAACCGTGGTTTCGTTCTATGCGTGTTTCTCTGATTTCGAAGAATAAGCTGATTTTCGTCGATGGAACTGTAACCGCACCTGCGAAGTCTCACTCGATCTACAATCAGTGGTATAGGTGCAACAATTTGGTATTAGCGTGGCTTCAGAAGTCTGTTTCACCAAACGTCGCGAAGTCGATCGTATTCTTTGACAAAGCCTACGATGCTTGGAAGGACCTTCGTGACAGATTCGACCAAGGCGATATGTTCCGAATTGGAGACATTCAAGAAGATATCTACAAAATTTCTCAAGGTACGCGTGATATCTCAGAATATTACACTGAATTAAAGACACTTTGGGACGAATTAGAGAGCTTTCGTCCAGTTATTTCTTGCTGTTGCGCAATTCCTTGTAGTTGTGCTGCTCTGCAAAATGTTAGGAAATTCAGAGATCAAGACCAAACTATTAGGTTCTTGAAAGGTTTAAATGATGAATACTCTAGTGTTAGAGGACAAATCATGATGATGGATCCACTTCCACACATAACAAAGGCTTTCTCCCTTGTTATTCAACAAGAAAGGAACATAAACTCTACAAATAATTCCCTGATTAATGCTTCTGAAACTGAAAACGATACCAAACCTGCTGCATCAGTAAATCATGTTCAAACTTTTAATAGAGGAAGTAACAATTGGTCTGGATATGGTAATGGCCGTGGAAGAGGAGGTGCGCCGTGGTCGTGGGGAGAGGCCAAGAACGCTTGTGCACTAATTGCAACAAGACAAACCACACAATTGATACCTGTTATTTCATTCATGGATTCCCTCCCGGCTATCAATCACAGAAACAAAAAAAATTCTACTAATGCTGCTGTTGTTTCTGATGGTTCCAATGTGAAAGAGTCACAAAACAGACCTGCTGAACCTGCTGCTAACACATGCTTCACACCAGATCAGTACAAAGGCTTGATTGAGCTTCTCCAAAAATCTATGCAGTGAAACACAACGCTTAACACACTCGCTAACATCGTGATCTCTCACACTGTGTAATGCAACTCTCGCCTCTGCCTCGCTTACGCTCCAATAGTAATAACTTCAATCAAGCATCTGGTGAGAAGTTTATTTTCTGGCTTGTTGATACTACTGCCACAGACCATATAATTTCTGATTTTAGCCTCTTTTCTAGCTACAAACCTATCCCACACACCTTCATTCATTGCCCCAATCACACTTCAGCCATAGCCACACACATAGGGACTGTTCATATTACTGAAGATATTGTTTTGTATAATGTTTTATACATTAAAGACTTTGGTTCTAACTTGATATCAGTCCCTGAATTAGCCATTAGCAGCAAGATTAATGCTTACTTTGATGATCTTGGTTGCTATTTGTTTCAGGCCCGTACCAACAGGATGATTGGTTCAGCTAGATTAGAAGGCAAACTCTACAAGTTTTCCAATCAAGTAGCTGATTTGGTTGGTGGAACAAATTCTGTTTGTAATGTTAGTACTTCACCTGATAATTCCTGTAAGTCCACTTCACATACCTCCATTAGCTCTAGGCTTTGGCACATGAGACTAGGTCATCTATCTCATGATAGACACAGCTGTATTTCAAAACAATTTCCTCATGTTCCATTTGATGATAATGATAAAACACCATGTGACATTTGTCACTTTGCAAGACAAAGAAAGCTGTCCTTTTCATTAAGCACTTCTAGTACTAAGCATATATTTGATATACTACATGTTGACATTTGGGGGCCCTATTCCCACACTTCTATACTTGGTCACAAATATTTTCTAACCTTAGTAGACAATTTTAGTAGATATACTTGGACTATTTTGATGAAAACCAAATCTGAAACCCGCACTCACATAAAATCCTTCATAGCCTATATAGAAACCCAATTTCAAACCAAATTGAAATGTATTCGAAGTGATAATGGTGTAGAATTTCTCATGCATGAGTTCTACTCTAGCAAGGGAATAATACACCAAAGATCATGCATTGAAACACCACAACAAAATGGTTTGGTGGAAAGAAAACACCAACATATCCTAAACGTTGCCCGTGCCCTTTTCTTTCAAGCTAAGCTACCTCATAAACTGTGGAATTTTGCCATTCAACACTCCATTCACCTTATTAACCGTTTGCCTACACCTTTGCTTAACAACAAATCTCCCTTTGAAATACTATATCAAACACCACCATCTCTTGATCACTTGAAAACTTTTGGATGCCTTGCCTATGCATCAACAATCACAGCTAACCGAACCAAATTTGATTCTAGAGCCTCCAAAACTGTTTTTCTTGGCTTTAAAGAAGGAATAAAGGGATACATACTTTATGACATATCTTCACACCAGCTTCTTCAATCACGACATGTCATCTTTTATGAAGAATACTTTCCCTTTCACCACCAGCCAGATACTCAAACATCTTGCCCTGAAACACCATCCCCAACTTTCTCCAACACCCCACCCCTTGACCTTCTGGACATCACTCAAGATGTTACCTTACCAGCCACATCAAATCCAAATACAGATTCCAGTGACCCTGCCACTGATACTGACCATTCACCAACAACCCAAACACCATCATCTTCTAATTCAAACCAGGACATTCAAATTAATTCTGATAGCTCCCTTTCCTCACCACCTACACCACACTTTCCCCCTCAACCAACTAGACATTCAAGCAGAATTATCCAGCAACCGAGTTACTTGAAGGACTACCATTGTAGCTTCTCTAGCTGGACTACTCTTCCTCGAGGTAATCCTTCTCCTTACCCTTTATCTTCTGTCCTTTCTTATGACAAATGCTCCACATCATACAAAACTTTTTGTTATAATGTTACATCCACCAGTGATCCAACCACTTATTCCCAAGCCTCACCTCACCCCCATTGGCAGAAAGCAATGCAAGAGGAATTGGCAGCCCTTGCATTGAATAATACTTGGTCCATAGTTGATCTACCTGATGGTAAAACACCTATAGGTTGTAAGTGGGTGTACAAAACTAAATACAAGGCTGATGGTTCCCTTGAGAGACACAAAGCAAGACTTGTGGCCAAGGGTTACACTCAACTTGAAGGTGTGGACTACTTTGAAACATTTAGTCCTGTGGTTAAAATGACCACAGTCAGAGTTTTATTAGCTATTGCTGCATCTAAGAATTGGTTTTTAGAACAATTAGATGTGAACAATGCTTTCTTACATGGTGACTTGAGTGAAGAGGTATATATGACCCTTCCACCTGGTTTTAACGTTCCTGTTTCTGGTAGTTCCACAAAGGTTTGTAAATTAAACAAATCACTTTACGGTTTAAAGCAAGCTAGTCGTGAGTGGAATCACAAGCTGACCACCACTCTTATCTCCCTTGGATATACCCAATCTGCTGCAGATCATTCCATGTTTGTCAAACACACAGTGAGCTCTATCACTGTCCTACTTGTGTACGTAGACGATCTTGTTTTAGCAGGCAATAATTTGCAGGAAATTACTTCTGTCAAACACTTTCTGGATGCTGAATTTCGTATTAAAGACCTTGGAACATTACGATTCTTCCTTGGCCTTGAGGTGGCACGTACCAAGAAAGGCATTCTATTGAATCAACGCAAGTACACTTTGGAACTACTAGAAGATAGTGGTAATCTCGCTGCCAAACCAGCTTCAACACCTGCAGATGCTTCTACCAGGTTAAGCAGCGAAGGGGGGACACTCTGTCATGACCAGTTCGCTTATAGAAGGCTTGTTGGAAGACTTCTCTACCTCACCAACACAAGGCCAGACATTGCCTTTTCTGTTCAACAACTGAGTCAGTATGTTTCCAAGCCATTAGAGACTCACTTTCAAGCTGCTAACCGAGTTCTCAGATACCTTAAAGCCGCACCAGCTCAAGGCCTCTGGTTTCCTGCAGCAGGGGAACTAACTCTAAAGGGATTTTCTGACAGTGATTGGGCTTGCTGTACAGATAGCAGGAAGTCTATTACTGGATATTGTGTCTTTATTGGTGCTGCTCTTGTTTCTTGGAAATCAAAGAAACAAAATACAGTTTCCAGGTCTTCATCCGAAGCAGAATATAGAGCCTTGGCAAGCTTAGTTTGTGAAGTGCAATGGTTACATTATCTCCTCAAGGATCTGCATATATCACAAACCAGTCCTACAGCCATTTTTTGTGACAATAAATCTGCCATATACTTAGCACATAACCCCACTTTTCATGAGAGAACAAAACATATCGAGATAGATTGTCATGTGGTGCGAGAAAAGATACAAAACAAGGTTGTTCACCTGCTGCCAGTACCTTCAGAATCCCAGCTGGCAGATGTATTCACAAAAGCTCTCCATAGCACTTCATTTCACTCCTTTGTATCCAAGTTGGGCATATGTAATATACACAGTCCAACTTGAGGGGGGATGTTAGTATTGTATATATATTTAACTTTGCATAGTGTAGTTTAGTTACCTAATTAAACTAGAGTTAGTTGACAGGCTGTTATTTAACCCACTGAGGTTAGTTTTCTGTTAGAGTTTTTCTGATGTATATATACTCATTTCTCAGCTTTGTAATAGTTAGTTAGATCATTATAACAAAAGATGAATTTCTTCAATCCTTTTCTCTGTGTTTCCTCTGATCTGAACACTACACCTTTGTGTTTGTATTTTTTTTGTATTTTGTATTTTGTTATTAATTGGAATTTGTAGAAAGTATTTTCTTTAGCCTTTTCGCCAACTATGTATGCGTTGCGTTTCTTCTACCCATTTTCTTTTATCTTTTGCTCTTCATATTAATGGACAAAAATGACGTTTGCTATTAAGGTTCGACCCGTAACAACCCATCTGTAAAACCCGTCATCCATTCTACCTGAAATCCGAGCAAGCTGCTGACAAAAATGAACAGAAATGGGCCTAAATTTAGGTATTTTTGTTTTCATCGGATCTATAGTTACTGACATGAAACCGATTGTTGTTCACCTCTACAAACCATATTTGGATATTTTGTCTACCTCTACAAACCATATTTGGATATTTTGGATTAGGGTGGATCTAACGATGCATTGAACTTTTATTTTAGGAAACAACACATGAAACCTTGGCTGCACAACATGCACATCGTATTTGGCGCCTAAAAGTACTTCACAATCGATTTACTCTTACCATAGTTAGATTATTACGGAATTGGATCCTCTGACTTAATCTCTTCTGCATTTTCCTAATTTTAGTGTTTTTTGATGAGAGAGAAAAATAAAAATGGAGGGAAATAAGATGAGAGAGGATATATTGAAGAAGAGAGATAGACACAAGGAAGAGAATTGCACAGTTGGCGTCCTAAAGTCAGAGGATCCGTTTCCGATTATTACGATAATTTTTGAGTCAAACTACCCATCTAGAATAAAAAACCAAGTAATAAGTGATACAAGAAGTGGAAATATTATTCCTTTTTTCTTGGACAGAAAAAGTTCAAATATTCCTGCTAATTTAACTTCTTGTGCAGATATTTTCCTAGTAAAAATTATAAAACAAATGATTTTCTTATTTCCCCGTTCTTTGACGAAAATGAAGATTCTGAACCATTCAGAAAAAACAAAAAAAAGAAGTTTATTCTATTTTATTCATTGGCATGCAATTGTAAAGTGGCCACAATAATTACACGTAATTCGTAACATACGAGAAATGAACAAAGCCACAAAGGACAGCCAATAGGAGGAACACAAAAGTGCAAATGGGTGGGTCCCATTGTTTTCATGTGGTTGAGGAAAAAAAGAACTCTGCGAACAAAAAAAATTAAAATCAACGGTTAGATCTATTTCACGAGCATGGGACCCAGATAAAACGAACATCTAACCGTCGATGTTAATTAAGCAGTAACAGACTTTTCACTCTTCTTTCATTCACTCTTTGCTTCAGCGTTTATTTTCCTCTTCTCTTTCTTCTTTCATTTCCATTCCATTGAATTAAGTTTTCCTTCTTCTCCTCATTTTAATGGTTCACAGTTTCGCCGACTTTGCTCTTCCACGTCACTGCATTTCAAAGGTACCTTTGAATTTTCTTTAACAGTTTTCGAATATAGTTTTTTTTGCTGAGTTTGTTGTTTTGTGAATGAATTCCATGGAAGTTCGATCTGCTGCTAGCATAGATTTATCTTTGTTGATTTCAATCACACTGAAATGATTTCAATTTGAAATAACTCTAAAATACACAATCTTATATGCAAATTTGGTACTCCCTCCGTTCCTTATTACTTGTCGTTTCTGGAGAAATTTTTTGTTTCTATTTACTTATCATTTTCAAGTTTCTATGCATAATTTATTATTGTTTTCTCAATAATACCCTTAAGTATTTATTGCAGAGAGAGAAATAAATGAAATGAGACAATAAATTATTAAGGGTATTATAGGTAAAAGATAATTAATTGTATCAATATAGGAACGGAGGGAGTAATTTAGTAGAGAGTAGTAATTTCTGTGTTAAATAGGTAAGAATCTGATTTTGCTTTTTGCATGTGGTAGTATTGGGCGATTGTGATTTAGTTTTGCTTGTTTTCTGTATCTGCATGTAGTGATTTTTTAATGGAGGCTAATTTTCGGTCTCGAAAATCCAGGTTTTGAACATGTGTTGTGGTTGACTGTGTCTGTGAGGTCAAAATTGTGGTGAGTGTGTGATTGTGGTGGAGAAAAAAGTAAAAACAATTAGTGATGATGCCTGATGATATTGCTTCCCGTGCATGTCGTGATGGTGAGAGGGTTGATGCTCATACAATGCATAGTTACCAACCAGGATGGATGTCTCATTGGATGCATACAACTTGCAAGTCTGGGACTGCAACTGCAACCCCTGCTTGCAACCGTTTAAGTGTTGGTTGTGAGGTTAAAGAGGTCAAAGAAGAGAGTAGCGCTAAGAAGCGTGATTTACTCGATTTATTTGGTGGGTCGGAGGTTGCAATGGATAGTTCTATGCATGCTGGGGATTGGGAGAAGCAGCTGGGGCCACAAAGGTTGGCTTCATGGATGAGGCGAGGACTGAGATATCGAAGAAAGCGAGCTATGATTCCAAATCATCATTTCCTGTCCTCAGACTTTCGCGAAGTTCAATGGAAGATTGTCTCCGCAGGGGAAAGAGAAGACTGTTTTCCGTGAGGATGATGGAAAATCTGGAAGTGAATCCTGCTCCAGAGATGATTATGTTTCTCTCAACAGAGCTGAGAGTCACTTGCCATCAACATCTGCACCTCCTAAAACAGAAAATTTATTAAAAGAGTCACAAATATTGTCTCAAGGAGTGCAGAGGAAATCTCCGTGTGCTGTTGAACAGAAGAGCCTAGCTGTTTCAACACCGGTGTGGAATGACTTTGTAAAATCAGCTTCTGACTTAGTGCCAACAAATGGACGTGACAAAGGAAAATCTGTGATGCCCCAAGTCAAGGATGGACCTCATGAAGTTTATTTAGCATCCCAAGAGCATTACATAAGCACTCAGTCTCATAACTACGCTTCTCTTTTTATCCGTGAGAAGATGAGTACCCTGGTAAACCCTCAAAGAATTCCCTTTTCAAGATGGGTGCAGCAAGGTGACATTGCTCATTTCCCGCATGATCCCATAGCTGGTAGTGATGATGGATTATTTTTTGTCCGTGATCAGCACAAGGTTCCAAATTATATTGCTAATCCAAACATTACAAACCAGGCTGCACTCTTGGAGTCTACCAAACCACAAAATTTCTATGGTGTAAGCTCCTTGGTAGCACGGGTGCCATGTTCTGTTCATGATGTCGAGACTACAAAAATATACACCAGCATAGATTCAGTACAAGAATCGCCAAGAGGCCATCCTAAAATTTTCCAAACAACTCACCATTTTCTGATGTCGAAAAAAACTGATGCTTATTTATCTGAAAGAGGTCAGTTCTTTAGAGAGTCAGTGACACCTGCCAAATTCAAAGGAAATACTTCCAATAAGATCCTTGATTTATCTCCACCCATGAGCGAGCATGCCACGGATGGTCTGAAGCTGGAAACTATAGGGAGCTCCAGAAAGAATGAAGGGAAGGAAAATGTCCAAGATTTTAGATGTCCAACAAGCCTGGCAAATGAATCATCTGCTGAAACAGACACTATGGACATCGATGCTTTGCATGAAAATAGTCTTCCTGGTATATATGCACACTGTTAAGGACATACCATAGCATACCATAATTTCAGTTAAGCTTAATAACAGTTTTGTTTTTGGAAAATGACATGGTGTGCAAGTTGGGTGGCTTTAATGTTGTTTTTCTTCCTGTCTATTGCAGGTGAAGTCCCATCACAAACAAATCAGGTAATGTTTCGCAGGTTTGGTCTTCTTGATACCATGCCATTTAATTTTTCATCAGCACTTCCTTGCTTAACCATCTAAATGATTTTCATTGCAACCTGGTTCTTGACACTTAATACATCAGAATCTGGCTTTTTGAAAAAATAATAATTTCATTAACTAAAAACAATCATGTTATGGTTATGACGAATGTTGTATGGCACGAGACTCAAACTCACACCCACATATAATGAGTTATCCCTGTAGGAGTCATTTTGTGCCTAGTTAAATCAGAAACTACTTTAAATCAGAGGGCCAATCAGGTTTGAGTCATCAGAATTTGAATTTTGCAGTGCTCCAAGGATAGTCAAAAGTCACTCACGTCTCAAGTTGCAACAACTTATGCTAGAGGGAAAACCACTGCGAAGTCCGTGAATACAGCACTACTAGATATAAACAAAGAGCCTCATGAGGTTCTCGCTCTGCCAAATCCAGTGGTTGACAAGGAGACTAGCACATCAAGAACCCACAGCCTTGATGTGGAACAACTATTTTCTCATGCAGAGGGGCAGACGAGGTCAAAATCTAGCAGTAGTTCTTTGGGACCAGATCCATGTAGCAGATGGGTTAAAAGACTCAAGTTATGCACATTGGACTCTGCTCATGGTACCAAGAGTGAAACAATTGGAGAAACTTTTTCGCACGAAAAAGCAAGTGATATTTCCAGAAAAATCATGAAAGAGAGCAAAACTAGTTTGGAAGTCATAATGGTAGATCACGCTGAAGGACAGATTGTACCAGATCCACCTGCAACTGTATTATCAACTGAAGCGAAGAAAAATGTAGAAATTACACTTACACATCCCTGGATTCAGAGATGGAAACATAATCAGGGTACATGTTCCAAAAAGAGGCATGAATTAGCGGAGCTTCATGAACCAAAGTCTGCAAACATTATGCTGGAAGAGTTTCAAAAGAAGCAGTTTCCAAGCGTTGGTGCTATGGCCCTGATGGGAAGGGCAATGAACAGTTTGAATCCCTCGGAGCTTATGAAAAAGGGACCCGTGGTAGTTTGGAATACAAAGAGATTTTGAGGTTGTTGGCCAATGATGAGGAATATACACAGTGCATAAAGTCGCATGGAGAAGTTAGTGAACAATATGTTGCTTACCTTGCTTGTCTCCTGAAATTTGGATTGATCCAAATATAATATAAGTAGTGCATGCATATAAAGATATTATGTATGGGAACATGCATTTTTCTTGCATCTAACGTATATACTTAATGTAATAATTTGTATTCATCCTGGGTGGAAGACATTTCCCAAGAGGGATTGAACCGTGTCTTATACCATCCTTTTGAAGTCATTTTTCTTTCGTGAACATTAGCTCCTTCAATGTGGTGATGTTCTGTAACTTTCCAGGTAAAAGTGATTAACAACCATGTTTGAGTGTATATTTGTCAAAATTTTGGTTGAATTTGATCTTGCAATTTGAGTTTGAAGTGAAGTGATTTAGTTTGAGTGTTGATCATATGGTATGAAGGGCGGCGATCTGTTCTTTATATATGCAGGCTTATGATTGTTTAACTTCTGCATAAAGAACTATTTGGTTAAATCCTATAGCATTCTTAAGAAATTTTCCAACATTAAATTGTCCCGACATTTCTATTTCAAAACATAGCATCGTTGGGACAAGGATATGATTCATATGAATCATAGAATCACCAATGTCTTCATGTGGGTATAGAATGTTAACATAAGAAAATTTCTAAGTATGAATCTGTCAAATGATTTTTTGTGCTGACTGTGGAAGAAATGTACATATTATTGCAACTTCATGTAGTGATTTTGAAAGGAAAGGCAAGATGAGTATTTTTTTTTTGTTGCGTTTTGATAAAAAAGCTTCCTGCAGTATAAATGTGAGATTAACTCTCAAGTAGTAACTAGGAAGTAAAATGTTTTAGCTAAATATTATCTAACTAAATTAATAATATTAAATATAAAGGAATAAAATAATAAATTATCATGAAATTTCAACTCTAATTCTTTGGCCACTTTTATAAACATTATCTAAACCTTTTATTTCCCTTTCAAAAGTCTCTCCATCCAAACACATTTAGAAGTATAGTAATATAATGCTGACTTTTTATTATGTTAACTTGTTAGTAGTAAAAGCATTACACTTTTAGGGGTAGATAGAATACAAGTGCACTCTACTGAGTACTGACATTGATAGACTTTAGCCAAATCAATGAAGATTTTTCAATTTAAAGTTTAAGCTATACTATGCTAACAGATTATTTTGCTTCAAAAAAAAAAACTATGCTAACAGATTATTTCAGAATTTATAGAGTAACATATGAATTATCATTTTATGCTTTATAAAGTAGACTAGTAACACTCCATAAATACAAAGGGAGAAAGCAGCTTGGCAATTCACAAAAAACCTTTCATCATTTTATTTTCTCCCCTGCTGCATCTTGATTTCAAACATCATTTATTAATTCTATTTATACATGTAGTGGGGGAGGAGCCTTCTGTTTTTTCATAACAAAAAGGGGAGCTGGTTTAGTTTCTCAATTGTACATAGCATTGCAGCTTCCCCCATTCTATTTCCAAAGACTACACAATGCTCCTTTAAATGCTTCTTCCAGCTACTTCTAACAAAGCAGCACATGAAATCAGCAAAGCACGCTAGCCATCCATTTATATGATAGTTCCATCTTCTATTGTGGCCTTCTCCATTATGATGGTGATTCCTGATCTGATGTAAAATCCATCTTTTGGCCTATCTGCTTCTAGAACCCCCTACAAGCAAAACACATTTGAAAATGGTAATAAGATAACTTGATACTTAAATGTAAAGGAAGTAGAAGGTGGGAGGAAGCCTTGCTCACATCTTTGTTCATGATGATGACATCTTTCCCAATCCTTGCATTCTTGTCAATTATACACTTCCTTCAACAAAGACAACAAGTGACAAATATTATAAGATATGCTAATTCTTTGTTATGATAAACACACAACATTTATAGTTGTTGATAACTTATAAAACCAACATGATGAATTGGGTAGTCTAAACTCCATCTTAGGATGTACTACATCCGGTCCATTTTATAAGAGACGATGCAGTTTTTAGCTCATTGAATAACTGATGTATCTGATGTAGACCTGATGTATTTTGTGTAGACCAAATACATCAGTTATTCAATGAACTAAAAACTGTATTGTCTCTTATAAAATATACCAGAGGTAGTAGTAACTTATGATTACCTAATTTTGGTGTTCCTTCCAATTCCAATGGGAACCTTTCCCTCTGCCAGCTGAGAAGCAATTTCGGATTCAGTTTGGTAATAGTCTGCTCCCATCATTACAGTGTCCTGTAAAAGGTTCTTTTAATTTAGATTGAAGTAGGGAATCTTAAGTAGTGTTCTAGCATCAAAGATCCAGAAGTTATGGCAATTTACCTGGAGCTCGACGCCATAATCCAAGCGTGAACGTTCACCGACAATAGAATGTTGGACAGTACACTCTCTCAGGAAACAGCCATGAGAGATTATTGCATCCACAATCTATAAGAGCAACTCAAACATGTTAAGCAAGACATGTTATGAAATTAAGAGGTAAGATCAAACCTTGAAGATAGAAGATCAGTGTCATACCCGGCATTTATCAATCTTTGTTGGTGGTAAGAATCTTGGAGATGTGAAAATAGGTGTCTTAGGATCATAAAATTTGAACATTGGACTCTGCAAGGAGTAGCATAGAACATATATTAGGTTCATGATACTGATAATTTGACACATTCTAGCAGCTATTTGAGCTTAAACTTTCATTTTTCCAAGCCACTAGGCCTCTCAGCAATCCTCAACCTTCAATATAAGGAATCATTATTGGTTATTAGTACTTAAAAAAGGTTCCGCGACTGCATTCTGAGTTGCGACATCATGGTTTTTGATGTCTCCACATTGCAATGTGACTACGATTTGAAATTGCATCAGTCAAAGCGATCTCCACAATATCAAGAATCGTGACGCAACCGCGACTTAAAACCCAGCAAGTTATACTCTATTGATTCATTCACCTCCTATTTAGTATACTACAATTTGCATTATAAAATTGTCAACAGTAAATATGTTGAACCCACCTCTTCAGTAAGAGCCATATTAGCATCATAAAATGATTTTATTGTTCCAATGTCTTCCCAATAGTCTTCAAAGAAAAATGCCTGAAAAAGGGTAGTAGACATTCAACTTGTATTCTTACCTCAACTCAACAGAGCAACATATATATATATATATATATTATTTAGTGAAAGTTCTATTACTTGGACATTATGTTCCCCAACAGCTGCAGGTATGATTTCAGATCCAAAGTCATTGGCTGTGGGATACCTCCATTTTAGAAGCTTGAGTAAAACATCAGTCTTGAATACATATACCCCCATAGATGCAATATATGGTGACATTAATGCATCTTGGGACGACAATCCGAAAAGCGAGGTATCTGCTTGCTGCAGAGAAGCAACATGAACACATTATTAGACTGAGGCCTTATAAATATATTGTGATCACATTACGTGATGTCAGCTATGTAGCACCGACACTTCAAATTAAAGACTCGTCATATTTCCGACACGTGTCGAGGGTGGACTTACCATCGGTTTCAGATCAGCTCCCTTCGGTTTCTCGGAAAATTGGATGATCCGACCTCTGCCATCTACCTTAACCAATCCATAATCTGATGCACGGCTGAAAAGCAAACAATTGAAAATGAAACTTAAACAAAAACTAAATTCGGAATTATTTGTTTTTAGTGAAAGAAGAGTGAAGATATATATATACCTGTCATCTACAGCAGCACATGATACTGTAATATCTGCATTTCTATCAATGTGACTCTGCTTATATGTTTCAATTAAGATAATCAGAAAACAATGTTAAAATTAAATGAAGAAATAATCCAACATATGAAACAAATAATATGTTTACCTGCAAAAGGTCCATGTAATCCATTCTGTATAAATGATCTCCTGCTAAGATCAATACATTCTCAATGTTTGTGTGCTTCGCATCCTACAACACTCAAATTGTTACTATCCACTCCAACTTGAGGACAAAAAAAATACAAAAGTAGGGACAGAATCGAGTTATTAGCCAATTTGGTGGTATCTGAAATTTCACAAAATTTCAATTTAGTCTCTGACAATCACAATATATCAACTTAGTCCCTAAATTTTGCAATTCAGTCTTCTTCTTTTTTTCAAAATAGAAGGACTAAATTAATATAACTTATAGGTTAAATTGAACTTTTGTAAAATTTCAGGGACTAAACTGACTAATAACTCGGACAAAAGATTATTGTCGCACCTCAAATACCCATGTAAATTGCCTCACAGCATCTGCTGTTCCTTGGAACCAATTCTTTCCAGTTTCTCCTGGTGTTTGAGTAGCTGCCAGAACCTGTTGAGTTGTATTTGGATTGTTTTGTTAAGTTATTATTATTATAATGAATAAAAACAATTGATTCGTACAAAATCTTGGCCCTGCCTCCCCCTAATAGCCAAGCATCATAAAGTTTCTCTAATAAAAATACAAAAAATATAGTACAATTTTATGAATATATTATCATGGCATGTCAAGTGAAAGATCTCGTGTTTTTCCTTTTTAGATCCCATTAATACAAGGTTGTCAAAATCAGACCGGACTAGGCAGTCCGATCAATTGAACTGAGAAACAGACCCCCTGCCCAGTTCAAATGAACCTGAGAACCGCTCTGCATTTAATACACACATACCTCCACACATCCATCACCAAAGTTGATGCCATTTCCAAAATAGGTGCGAGAAATGTGACGATTGAGAGATGCAGAGTTAAACTGAGTGAGTACAAATATTTTGTTAATGCCACTGTTGATGCAATTACTCATTGGTATATCTATTAGCCTATAACATCCACCAACAGGGACCTGAAAAATTTACACAATCATCACAAATGAAACTCAATTTTTTTGAATCTTCCTTTTAATTCTACAAGAAGTTCATTAAACAAAGACAATGATTTTTACTCACAGCAGGTGTAGCAGCTCTTTTGGTAAGAGGAAAAAGATGAACCCCAGGACCTCCTCCCAATATGATAGACACAACATTTTTAGGATCAGCTTTTCTTCTTACAAAAGATGGTACCTCAAAGTTCTGAAATTCAAACCCACAATAAGAATATACTACTAATCATTTACTCCCTCTGGTCCTATTTATACGAAAAATTACAGTTTTATACTAGATACATCAGTTATTCAGTGAAATTCAAACCTATTGTTAGGCTATCTCAACTGCCAAATGACGATATTGTTAGGCCATATATCATCACCCGAGGTCGAACCTGGGACTTGGGAGTTGTGTGTGTGAGTTTTAGGTGGCACTTCACAAAAAATGAAAACAAAGGAATAATTCAGCTTACCATGGTTTCTGTGGCACCATTTGATGATGTAAGAACAGCAGATACAACACCAGGTTTGGTTTTCTTCACCTTCTCTTGGATTCTCAAATTTGTGGCCACACCCCATTTGATTCTCTCACCCAAAAAACTATTATTTAGACCAAAAGTATTATCTTTCCAAGATTTTGTTATCTGGGTATTGGTCTCAAAGGTTACACAAGAAGACACCATTGCCTAAGTGCTTTCAGTTTCAAGTTTCAAACTGTAAGCAAACCAAAATGAAGAATATATTACATTACATTACATTACATAAAAATATTATAAAGTAGAGACATAACAGTTGTCAAAAAAAAATAAAATTCAAAGTGATACACTAATATAATAATAATGGAGTAATGAATTGAAATAAAATTTCACTTTAAGTAACCTTAGAATGAAGTATGAATATGAAAAGCAACATCAAGGAAGCTGAAGAGAATAATTAAAGAACAATAATAGTAATTATAATAATAAGCTTAGTAAATTAGACTATGTAATGTACCAAAAAATTGAGCTAGCTTGCTTGTGACTTGTTTGTGATGCAAATGGGATTCCAGAGAAGTGATTATGGAAACTGAAATGTGATTTCCTTTATTGGCTTGTGAGCTAGAGTTTCACGAGAAAGATGGGAAAAATCTTATGGCTTTTGGTGAATATCAATTTCCAAAAACTACAGAGAAGAATCTTATGGTTATTAATAATGTACTAATGTTTATGACTTTCATTTCCCACTATCCAAGTTTCTAGGTTCATCTTCTTATACACGGGTGAGTCACTAAGGAACAAACACCTGTCAATATCAGAAAACTAAAACCGTGCATGAAATCAAAGGAAATATCATCAAATCAAATTAATTAGTACGGAAAAAAGTAAATCAATTATTATTTAATGTAAATTTCTACGGTTGTCATTGAATTATGGGAAGCCCACTTGACCTGTTGTGAAATTTGTTGACAATGACTTTGCTAATCTTCACCGACATGATTACAGTTCCAAGTTGTTCTGTTTCATATGATGGTTTTCATTTTTCAAGATTGCAACTGGCATTTTCCCTATCCAATCAAATAAACCTCTAGAATGGCCCCACTTGAATATGTTCTACATAGTTGCACAAGGGGGCTGTTCTAGTTGATGAATGTGTTGAAATTTCAAAAATATTTTTGAGTCTGCTTTTTGTTTGTCATTATACTGACTAACAAAATACATATTTGAGAACTAAACTTATTAATCAAAGATATATTCAAAAACCAAACTGTTAAAAGGAAAGACACATTTTTGGGTCAAAGAAAAGGAAAGACACATTTTTGGACTAAAGTCTTAAAAGCTTTTCCCATCTTTCTCATGCTTCAAACAATGATTCAAATTCTTTTGCCTAAAGATGTAATATCATGTCTCATCCTAACATTTTTATTGGAGAAAAATATTTACCTAAGAATTTTTCACCATTTCATTCCATGTATGAATAGAATATGGCTCCAAAGAATTTAACCATGATTTAACCCTATCTTTCAATGAATATGAAAATAACTTAAGTTTAAATGCATCATCACTAACACCAGGAATGATAAAGTTACTACAAACTTCTATGAATTATTTTAAATGCTCATGGGGATCCTCATGAGGAGATCCACCAAATTGACCAATTGTTTGCAACATTTGAAACATCATAGGTTTAAATTCAAAATGGATAACATCAATACGAGGTCTAGCAATGCTAGTTTGTATGTGTTGCTGATCAAATTGGGCATAGTCTCTTATAGGCCCATCCTATCATTAATCATACCTATTGGTTCCATTTGAATGAATTGCTGCCTGTGATCTGCTTCAACTTCAGGTTGTTGTTATTGTGAGTTAGGTCCTCCTCTAACTGAGGCTCATTCACTGTGATGAGACATATTTCTACAGCTTTGTTGCCTTTCTCTTTGTTGTCTTAGCAATCTCCTAAATCTTCTTTCAATTTCTGGATCACAATCAAATTACATGGTCTATTTACAGGCATATGTTAGTGCATCTCACACTAAGTGTATCTGCGCACTAAATGTATCTCGCATTTAAAAAAAATACCAGTAATAACAAAATAAAACACTAAATTAACAATCTAAACAACAAAAGTTTACTATAATCCCCGGCAACGGGGCCAAAAACTTGGTGTGGAAAATAGTATGCAAATATACATATTCACCCAAGTAATATAATGATAAGAAAAGGTCGAACCCATAGGGATTATGTAAAGCTTTGTCAAGTTTAGAGTGTACACTTAGCGTGTCTACACTATTCACAATTGGTTGGAGTATACAAATTGAATTAAAAAGTATAAACAACAATAAGATGTGTAAGGAATCAGTGAGATAAAGTAGTTGAGATGTTTTCACCAAGTAAATCACTTCTAAGAGTTTTAGTGGTGTAGGCAGTGTAGGTACATTGAATGCAAGCTAGATCAAGATGTGCCTTTCAGTCCACTTTTTCGAGTTTCATTACAAGCTTCCTATGTCTAGGCATGCTAAATAGGTTCACTCATGTCTCTTAAGCATCCACTGTTTCACCCTAGGAACTACGTTATCCTATGTCTAGGACTTAACATGGTTTTAACAATCAATTCCTCATTAAAACTAGTTTAACAAAGATGTTGTTACAAACACTCATTCTTATTAACTCTTGATTTCTTAAATGTAACTCATGTCTGTTGTTACAAGTCTACCTATTCTAAAGTGATCAAATTCAAAATAAGTTTTGAAAGAAGTATTACACAAGAGTTAAAATGCACACACTACATAAACCACATTTACTTGCTTAGAAGATCATTACAAGGCTACAACATCTCAACTAAAGGAATTTAGCTCACATTACTCATAATATAATAGAAAGAATCAGAAAGAGCATAATCAAGTGAGTACTATTACAAAAGAACTCAAAAGGATAGAGATTACACAAAGGAGAGATCTTTTGCATGAGTTTCCCAAGTCAAGTACAATACAATTTCCTTACACAAGTTTTCTCCAAGTATAAGTGAAGGGAGTGGTTGTCAAGCACTTCCTTACCTTCTTTCTCTTCAGAAACTAAATGAAAACTAAACTTAAATTACAAATATAAAGAAAATAAGTGATCCTTAAAAGCTTGGATGAAGGATGATCTTGAAGTGAAGAGATGGTCTTCTATTTATAGGCAAATGAGCTTTCCTCCCTTGGAGGGTTTCCTTGGCGCCAAAATATAACTGAGATCGGTAACCATAGCTACTTTGTAGACCTCCCATCAAGCAAGTTGTTCTTGGCATGAAGTTCACATGGGGTGGTCCAATAAAGAAGTGTCACATGTCCTTGAGTGAGTGACCTTCCCAACTTGTCTTCCATAGTAGGTGCCGAATTATGCAAGGTGGGTCTGCTCCACATGACTAAGCATGAAGTCACATGTCAAGTGTTGAAGCATCAAATTGGTCCTTGGATGATTTGGTACACTTTCTTTGGTGGAGCAAAGATTGGAAGCGAGCAGTCACGGTACTCTGATGCGCAGCAGTGTAGGTGCTCTAGTGTAATTTCACCGAGCAAAAACATCAAACATACCAAGACCTATGCAAATTGCTTAGTTCATTGTTGTAATCCATTTGAATCCTTGAAATGTTGTTTCTTCACTTATAAGCTATATTTACATATTATTTACTTGAAAATAAGCAATAACCTAAGTTTAATTGTATGAATAACTCTATATAAAATAGAGTTATCAATAGACCTACGTGTCGGGTATGCAACAGACAAGGTCACATTGCTCTAAACCGCTTTTCGCTTTGAGGAAGACTTTGTGCGTCAAGTTTCGCTTCACGCACCAATGCCACTTTGCAACCTAACTCCAACAACTAAGTCTACTGAGCAAGCAACTACTTTTGCTGCTGATGTTGCCTCTTCACAAGCTCTTGCCGCCTACACTACATTTGATTCTGGTGCTGCAGAACCGTTCCCTATTTCACCTGACGTAACACAAGGTTGGTATGCAGACACATGCGCTTCTCTCAATTTCACTTCAATTTTGGAACATTTATACTCTAGCTCACCTTACCATGGCAACAAACAAGTCTATATGGGCGATGGTCACCTGTTCGATCCTAGCAGTAGGAATGGCTAAGTTATACTCTAAAAGAACCCTAGTTTAACCTTCAAACTAAACAACTTGCTAGTAGTTCCTAAGTTAACTCGTAATCTCATCTCTCATTGGCCAATTTACTTATGATAATGATGTTTTCTCCGAGTTTCACTCTTTTACTTGTCTTGTTAAATCTCGTGGCTCTAACCGGTGTTCTTCTCAAAGGCTATAGGATCATGAAGGCCTCTACTACCGCTGCCTTCCTTAGCCGCTATGTCTCAAGTTTCGCCATCATCCATCTCTCAAATGTTTCATCCATTGCAAAGTTTGTGAGTCAAGTTCCTTCCACCAATACTATCACTAGCAATGTAATTAGTTACAATGTGGCACCAAAGGCCTGCCATCCCTACACACCTTCTAGTTGTGGCTATCTATATTATATTGCCTTTGTTGATGCATATACTAAATTCACTTGGATGTTTTTGTTGAAACATAAGTCTGATGCTATCCAGGCCCTCAAACAGTTTCTTACCCTTGTACAAACACAATTTCATGCTTCTGTTAAGGCTTTTCAAACAAATAATGGGGGATAGTTCATGCCCTTTACCAAACACCTAACCAATCTTGGCATCCAACATAGATTCACATGTCCCTATACCTCGCACCAAAATGGAACCGTTGAGAGGAAACATAGACAAATAGCTGAAAACACACTTTTAGCTCGTGCCTCTATGCCAATCACTTATTGGGATCACAGTTTCACAACCTCAGTTTCCCTCATCAACCAATTACCAACCATTGCCTTACCCACATACATCTCACCATTTGAAGCCCTTTACAAAACCAAGCCAGACTATGCCTCCATTAGATCCTTTGGATGCTCTTGCTTCCCTCTCCTCACTCCATATAATAAACATAAACTTCAATTCCTTAGCCAAGAATGCATCAACTTAGGTCCCTCACCAAATCACAAAGGTTTCAAATGCTTAAGCCCAACTGGTCGTATCTACATATCCAAAGATGTTACTTTTCATGAGAACTCAATTCCTTTTCCCAAACTCTTTCCCACCTCACTTACCACAGCCTCTTCTTTATCTGATTCATCAGCTACTCTTCCCTTAATTGTTCCTGCCAGTAGTTCTAATTCTAGTTCTGCAGAGTCTACTCAAACTCTTGTTGTACCAGCCACCAACATCCCTCCTATACCTCCTAGTTCTACTGATACTCCTCAACCTTCTTCTACTTCACCTGTTGAGTCTTGCCCTCCTAATAATACTCCTTCAGGACCTTCCTCTTCTTCCACAAAACCTACAGAAACCTCTAATGAACCCCCTCCACCTGAGTCTCCTCTACCTGAACCCGTTGAGTCCTCACCACCAAATGCCCATCCTATGTTGACTAGGTCCAAAACAGGGAACTTGAAGCCTAGACTATTTGTTGCTCACATTGAGCCTACATCAGTGAAACAAGCCATTTCCCAGCCTCCTTGGCTTGAAGCAATGAAACAAGAGTACAATGCTCTTATGAACAATCATACTTGGATCCTCACACCACTTCCTCCTAATAGAAAAGATATAGGGTGCAACTGGGTTTATAGGATCAAAGAGAATCCAGATGGATCTATTAACAAATACAAGGAACGCCTAGTAGCCAAGGGCTACAATCAACAAGCTGGTCAGGACTATGATCAAACTTTCTCACCTGTTGTGAAACCTACAGCTATCAGAATCATTCTAACCTTGGTTGTGACCTACAAGTGGGACATTCAACAAATTGACATCAATAATGCCTTCATCAATGGGCATCTTAAGGAAGATATTTACATGCAACAACCTCCTGGGTTCATTTGTTCTGAAAAAAACTCTAGTTTGTAAATTGCAGAGATCTCTCTATGGCCTTAAACAGGCTCCTCGGGCGTGGTATGAAACCCTTCACAAGGCCTCATTGCCTTTTGGCTTTAAACATAGCCAATGTGATCACTCACTGTTTGTGTTTAACTCTAAGGGTGTTCACTTGTATGCTCTTGTATATGTGGATGACATTTTGATCACAGGTTCTTCTTCACCATTGATTCATGATCTGATTACCAAACTTAATCAATAGTTTGCATTAAAGCACTTGTGAAAACCGTAATATTTTCTCGGGTTTGGAGGTCAAATACCTCTCTGATGGTTCCATGCTATTGTCTCAAACAAAGTACATTCATGACTTGTTGTCCAGGGCTAACATGCTTCATTGTAGCTCTTATTCTACCCCTATGATCTCCAATTGCAAGCTTAGCAGACATGGCACCGATAAGCTTCAAGATCCCAGTGTATATTGCTCCATTGTGGGAGCCATTCAATACATCAGGCTCTTGTCTCTACTTTGGTCCCAATTTGGTCTCTTGGAGCTCCAAGAAGCAGTCCTTGGTGGCTAGAAGTTCAGCAGAAGCAGAATATAGAAGCATGGCTAATGCCACTGCTGATCTACTTTGGGTGCAGTCGCTTCTTCAAGAACTGCAAATTCAGACACAGTCCCCTATTCTTATGTGTAATAACCTTAGTGTCGTGTTGCTCTCTCATAATCCTGTTCTCCATGCTCGAACCAAACACCTCGAGCTTGACATTCACTTTGTTAGAGAAAAAGTTGCTTCTTCAAGAACTGCAAATTCAGACACAGTCCCCTATTCTTCTGTGTAATAACCTTAGTGTCGTGTTGCTCTCTCATAATCCTGTTCTCCATGCTCGAACCAAACACCTCGAGCTTGACATTCACTTTGTTAGAGAAAAAGTTGCTGCTAAGAAACTCTCTGTGCAACATGTTTCCAGCTCACATCAGAGTGTCGATGCTCTGACCAAGCCCCTACCCACAACCAACTTCTTTGATCTACGGTTCAAACTCAAAGGTTAACTCAAGGTTGTCAAGCATTCAAGACAACCTTTGAGTTTGAAGGGGGAGTAATAGAGATATGTGATGAATAGTATAGTTGATACTTGCTGTAAATGTAAAGTTGGAACTGTAAAAAGTAGTACGGTAGGAAATGCAATTATAACAGATTGTATCTGAGTATAAATACTCAGTTGACCGAAATGTAAAACATCACATTCATTCAATACAATTTAGTTTTCTCTCTCAATGAATCTGTTAGATTCTCTTCACTCTGAAAGTACACAAGCGAACCTTGAATCTACTAAGCGAACCTTGAACCTAGTATCCTGACTTGTGCCTTGTATTGAAAATGAGTTTTTAAAAAACGTTGACTGTGAAAGGATTATTAAAGATCTTATAACAAAAAATGCAAAGATAATAATATTCAAAAGGCAAAATTATACCAGAGGTCCTTTAAGTTATTTAATTGTAACAAGTTGGTCCTTTAACTTTTTTTCGTACCCTTTAGGTCCTTTAAGTTATTTAATTGTAACAAGTTGATCCTTTAAGTTACATAATCAGTACACCATTAGTCCTTTTTTCATTTTCTATTACAAAAAAATCAAACTCGCACTAACAGAGCTGACTTGGCTGTGACGGAGCCTACATGTCATCTGTCTTGTAACAATTTTGTCATTTAAGACTACCGTCATGTAACAATTTGGTCCTTTCAACTTCAATGAAAAAGAAGATGAAAACCATCTTTTTTTAAAAAAGTTTTAAGTTGAAAGTTCCAAATTGTTACATAACAAAGAGTCTTAAAGGACCAAATTCTTACAAGATAGATGATAGATAACCTCATCACTACCACATCAACTCTATTAGTGCGAATTGAGTTTTTTTAATAATAAAAATGAAAAAATGACTAATGGTGTACACATTATGTAACTTAAAAAGACTTAAGTGATGCATTTAAAAACTTAAAGAACCAACTTATTACAATTAAATAACTTAAATAACTCCCAATATAATTTTGTCTATTCAAAATCTAAGGACTGCCCTAACTCCATATATAGGGAAAATAGGTTTAGCCAATGTGACCTATTTAAAAGTTAATCTGCCGTACTATGTATTAGGCCCATAGTAGGTTAGATTAACTTTTAAAGTTATAACAATAGAAAAATAACTTTTAAATCGAAAGTTATAACAATAGTAGGCAAGGATTGACATTGGCTCAACCTGTAAAGTAATGTGATGGCTATTATAACAATAGAAATAGTGAAGACGCCACAATTGGAGGTGGAAAACCCAATCATTAAGCCACTTTGGGTCAATAATCAGAAAACAATAGGGTTAATTAACAACACATGGTGATGGTTCCTAATAAAACAAACAAGCACTTGAATTATGATTCATAGTGTGCTAATCTACTTATCAAGGTTTCCCTTTCACGGCCTCGTTTTATTAGGCTTGTACACTACCACCGTACACGTGTCTAGCAAGTCTGATAAGTAACAGTTATCATTCCATTTGATTGTCTTGTCCTTTTTGTCTTCCTTTATTAGTAACAATCACCATGTGTTGTTAATTAACCACCGTTCGTTGGGTGGTATTGTTGGAATATGCAAAACAAAAATACTACTCCATATCAAGCTAGCTATCAACGCTCTCTGTCAGCCAGTCTCAGATGGGAAATGACCTTGACCGGAGGTGTGGGTGTGACTAGTGGGAGCCTCCAATCCTCCATCATATTTTGAGGGGACATTATATTTATATTTTAGGTTTGTATAGTACTTGATGTTCGGTCTCGATAGTTGATAGCCCACTCTCAAGTAAAGTCGTGGTTTAGAGTGACTCGAGATTAAACTTGAGAGTGGTATCTGCGCAAAGCATTTCTGACGACGCAAGTAAAGTAAAGGAATGAAAGTCAAAGCAAGTTTTTGGAATGAGCGAAAGTGTACATGATACCATGGGTTGACTCCTATTTATAGGCTCTAGGTGCGTGTTGGAGATTGGTTGCCAGTAGTCGGCTCGTGTTACCACGTCCGTTGGATCTAGTAAGGCAATGTGCGCCGTCGATAAGGCTTTGGCACGAATCACCATCTCAAGCTGAGTTGCAGGCGCGTTGGTAGTGATGTAGCGTTTGAGTTTGGACCGATTCCCAGTCCGGAACAAGGTTCATTCTTTTTCTAACTTGAAGGAGCTACTAATATCCTTACCCGATAGTGAGTATTTATAGGCGTATAATATAATATATTAAGTAAAAATATTTAACTTACTAGATTACTTATTTGTACTTAATAACCCCTAAAGGGTTGGCTTAGTGGAGCATGACAAAATTTGTATTTAAATCCCCACCAGTCCTCTTGGGGTGAGGTAAATATATCTTCGTAAGTGCTCAATGACTTGGACTAGGACGCCATCCCATCACCCTAAAATTTTTGTAACAATTTTTTATTTATTTGTACTCAATAATGTTATTTCAATTTTCAATTAGCGAACAAAATAATGCTATAAACTACATTAAAAAATTCTACACTAGTAGTTACCAAACACCTTCTATGAATTTATCCGCTATGCTTTTGATACCTTAATGTGAGTTAAGGTCCAAATATTCATGTTATATTTCTATGAAAAAATGAGTCATGCCAAATATAAACTTATATGGGATATGGATCATTAAAAAATCATATATAACAATCGGATAAAGAATGAAATTAAGAGAGAGAAAGAAAAAGTGGAGATAGATGTAAGAGAGTGAGAAAGAGAGTATCCAAAGTGCCCTTTTTTTGTTTTTAGAAATTAGAATTGAAGCATACATTTGATATTTACCTTAGCCTGAGTCTCCATTATAGAGATCATTGTTAATGGACAACTTCTCTTTGCTCTTTCATTTCAATATATCAGAAAAATGCAAACAATAAAATAAAATTGAAGATGATTAAGATCATTCAATATTTCCCTACTTGATACTTTACCGCGTCAAATAGCTACTAGCTTTTAACTCGGATATCCAAATGTTGGAATAAATTTTGGACAGCAAGATCGATATACACGAGTTTACATTTTTTTTTCTAAATTAGTTTTCATATTATAATCAACTGAGTTGGGCTGCTTCAGCAAGGGGAACACCAGATCTCTTTCACTGCTAAAAGCATGTGTGAGTGTGACTTACCAAGTCCAACAAATATTGTATCAGCCTCTGATCATGAAATGTAAACACACACACACACACATACATACATACATATATATATATATATATATATATATATATATATATATATATATATATATATATATATATATATATATTAATTCCATTTGTGCTCAGAAGTGGTTTCATGGAAATTCATCAATTCAGATACGTACGACATATAGAACTGCTTGATGGGCTGAGAATTGATGATCCATCCATTTAAACTAATTAATTTAGCCAAGCGAACCTATTTTTTCATTTAAGTTTTCTAATGAAATAAATAACTAGCCAACGCTCAAAGATCATAATCAATTAATCATAATATTGCAACTAAAATTAGAGTAAAAAATTTCAATTTGACAGGAGGACTAGATATTGACATTTATAATTTCCATGTAAATTTTCACCAATACAAAAATTTGATGTCTCATCTTTCAGATAAGAATCATAAGATCTTAACTAGTGATTAAGGATGTTAAGAAGGGCAACCCTAATCTTAATCAAACGCCTAAACAAAAACTCAAGACTTTCTTCAAGGTCTTGAATAACCAACTCCAGTTTCTCCAAGTGATTTTGCAGCTTGTTCATGTTTTCATCTTTGCTTGTTTGTGCAAATATGTAGGATTGTAATGCTTCATCAAGATGGGCAAATTCATTTTCATCTTCAAATTGCAAGGAAGCTGATTTTTTGGTCTGCATTAGCTTGGACACCAAAAGCCAACTGCTTGACTTTGATTTTGTTGTTCCTGAGATAAATTGCAGTAGAGTCTCAAATGTTAATAGAGTGACAACTTCCATGTTTTGTAATAAAGCAACCACATTTTGATTGTCATTAATGGTAGATAAGGTGTTGGAATTTTTGAAGTACCCTTCAAATTTGTCAAAGCTTTTGAGATGGCTATTCTTACTACCTTCCTAGAAGTCAAGAACTTTTAACTTCTGTCCTGAGCTCCACTTCACCAACCCTTCTTCTCATGCATGATTGAAGTTCGCACACACACTCCTTTGTATGCAGTAGAGAATCATTAGCTGTTGTGCACACATCAAGGAGCCTCAGAGATCCATCCAAAAGCTGATTATTAGGCTCATGGAGGAGAAAGGCTTGTTGCATGAGGGGAAGCTGGACCAAATTTTCAACAGATTCATGTAGATCCTGCAACCCTTCAAGCTTATGGCTAAGCAATGAAGATGAAGAAGAGGTTTCACAGGAAGATCTTAGCCTGTCCAAGTGTTCATTGCATTGTAGAATGAGGGGGTGTGGTCTAGAGGGAAAACTGTTTGAACGAGCATGGAAGCTAGAGGTTGCCATTTTTTTCCTAAAGAGAAAAGAAGAAGCCTTGATGTTGATTCAAGAACTCAGTCTATGGGTCTACCTTCCTTCCAATGCCATTTGCTCAATATATTATATATTATGAGCGTGGGTTTGAGTGAAGACACAAGGAATCTGATCTTAAACAAACAGCAATGAATGCCAACTAAACAAGATTTGGATCTAAACATTATCACAAAAAATATAAGAGTGGTGTCTCCCATGAGGAAACTCTCCAACTGATACTTTGTTTCATTTTTCTCTCTCACTTCCATGATTATGAGATTTTCAATGCAAATCATGTTCTATCATGTGCACGTATGGACTACTTTGCTGGCCACAACAACGACTGCAATACTGCTAACAATGTCTCCCTTGAAAAGACATGAACCACATTTCTTATTGTTCTATATCAAAACCTTGCATTCAATAATGTAATTCATGTGCATGCATGGACTAATCTATTGGCTAAAACATTAATGCTGCAAAACTTCCACCTATGTCTCCTTTGAAGAGACATGAACCGTATTTCTTCTTGTTGCCCTCCCTGCATTAAAATAAAGTTAAAACGTGTGAGTGAAAAAGAGTCCAACACAATTTCCAGATCTGCATGATCTCTTATATACCATTTTGTAATAATCCATGTAAATAATATTGAAGGATGAGTTGGGAGCTTGGAACATGGGAAGCATTGCCAGATAACTATGAGGAATCTGAGATCCAATTCAAGATGAGATAATTGCATGCTAATTAGGGGGCATTTGATGAACAAAAATATTCTTCTTGTCTCCCTTGATACGTATTTTCATTTGCTATATATAAAGCAAAAAAGCTAGCTATTAAAACTCAAGCATTGAAACAAACTCTTGTATATATATATCATCACCTTCTAATAACCTTCTATTCTCTTTGAGAAGAAAAATGGCAATCATTGAAACTAACACAAAGAGCTATCTGCATCTTCGCAGCAACAGTTTGCCTTCTGCACCACACCCCATTGTATCACAATTTGAGGAAAATTTGCAAAGATTGAGGGGTTCTGAAGCCACCTCTTCAGCTTCATCATCTTCTTCACTATGCAACAAACTTAATGACATACAGGATTTGCATGATTGCATTGATAACTTGCTTCAATTGCCAATTGAACAACAAGGCCTAGCACAAGAGTGCAATGATAAATTGGTTGATGACCTGCTAGAAGGGTCTCTTAGGCTCTTGGATATATGTAGTGAAGCTAAAGATTGCCTATTGCAATCAAAGGAAAGCATGCATGAACTACAGTCTGTTATCAGAAGGAGAGGAAATGAAACTGGATTCACAGTTGAGGGTGTAAAACACTTGGCTTTGAGAAAGAAGATGAAGAAGCAAATTCAAAAGGTTTTAAGAAATTTGAAAGCAATGAAAAATGAGTTGATAGCTTCTTCCTCAAACAAAGAAAATAACACTTCAGCCATGTTTGGATTCCTGAAAGAAGCAGAAGCAGTCACCCTGAGCTCATTAGAACATCTGTTGCTATTTATCTCTGACTCAAAAAGCACAGCAAATGGTCAGTGATATCCAAATTGATGCAGCCTCAAAGACCAGTTTGTGACTCTCAAAATGAATTTGAGAAGGTGGATGCAGATTTGCAGGCTCTCATCAGCAACAAGCCTTCATCTACAGAAAATTTTCAAAGTCATTTTGAAGACTTGGAGATGTGCATTCAGGACTTAGAAATTGGAGTTGAGCACCTCTCAAGAAAATTAATTAGAAACAGAGTTTCCCTTCTTAACATCTTCAACCACTAATCATAGTGTCTATACCATTTTGGGCACTCAATTTTCCCCATGGAGTGCCACATAATTGTACATGAATATGATTATATGTTTTGTATTCTGAATATACATTATCAAAAGATCAAACTATCTTATTATATCAACATCTATCTCTCTCTTACCCAGTTTCCCTCAAAACATTATTTTCAATTTCCTTTTCTTTAAAAAATTCTGCATTTAAATTAGAACTAGAAACCTCTGCAAATTAGAATCCATATCCTGGTTGTCAAGCTCGGAACTACCAATGGCATTAGGTTCATCATTAAATAAAAGCTACTGATAGCAAAAAAATAAGCTGCTGTGTTCATTTGATGAGGGCAACATGCACTATTAGTATTAGTATTGATTAAATAATAGATATGTAGTTGATCAAGTACTACTGTAATTGATTAACTCTGCAAAATATAGGCATCATTAGAAGAAGATTGTGTGTCATCCTTGCGCAGGGGCCATGCTAAATTTCTCTGTATCGTTCCAATTTTATCGGGATGTCACCGAAGGGACGAGCTTAACAGCTGCGTGCGAACTAAAAAACACAAAAACATTGAAGATGTAAGCGATATGGGACTTCAGTTACAATTAAACAACACATCCGCTGCACTTACCAACCGAAGCATAATGCATACAATAGCATGTGATGCCAAGATAAAAATTGAGGGATGATGAGTTGGAAAATTGGTGCATGGAAAGCAATAGCATGGTACCGTTTGGCAGAGAAAAGCAAGGAAGCTGAGAACCAAATCAAATTTTTATTTAATCATGAACCTAATGGTCATTTTGAGATTGACAACTAGGATTTGCATTTAAATTGACCTTGAGTAACGTGTGGGCATACTTAAATTGAACCTAATGCAATCAGTTGGACAGAAAACGGAAAATAGTAAACATATATCAGTGATATCTATAAAACTGTAACTCCATATGCATAAAAAATGGTAATGTCAAACTCTAATCATCTCTAATGTTGATGTTTTTGTATTGTTCGAATTTGATCAGATTTGGGGTTGTGTTGTGTGCTTAATTAGATACGAACTAGTAAGATACCTCTGCATCCTCATGGGTTGCATTGCATCGTATTGGTTGATGCGAATTTCCTCCCAACCAGCTCTTGATGCTGTCTACAACAGTAAATTTTACCTTCATCTGCTTCTCACCTCATTCTAGAAATGCAGTGCTTGCTGAAGAATTATGGTTGGTTGGGAGTATTGTAATTAAGCTCACATTGGTTGCTTGCTGCATACACACAACACAGTTGCAAAGTAAATGTGAGCAATAACACAATAAATTCAGAACTTTCAAAGTGTAAATAATGTAAACCCGATTTTGGACACAAGAGAACAAAGAAGAACAATTTAATTAAGCTCATATTTCTGCTGATACTAAATTAACGAACAATTCTAATTTCTAACAATTCAGTTGGACAGAAGAAATAGTAATTGAAATTAAGCTCAAGAGACAGTCTTTACAAATGCATTGACCATTGTTGTAAAATAAACAAAAACCTAATTTGAAAGATATATTATTATACTACTAAAACTTACAACAAGTGTGAAGTGATGTTAATTCCAGTTCCTGTTGAATCGGAAATTGCCAAAAAAACAGAAACCCTAAAGACAAACCTCCATTACTGTGCAGCTAGAAACATACACCATGTGACTGTGAAAAGAAGGAAAAACGCAGAAAGAAAGAAGCGTGTAACTAACAGAGAAACCCTAACTAAGAGAGAAGAAGAAGAAGAAAAAAAATAAAAAAAAATTTGGACCATTTCTCGATTTGTGCGTGTCATCCTTGCGCAGGGGCCATGCTAATCTTCTCTGTATCGTTCCAATTTTATCGGATGTCCCCGAAGGGACGAACTATAGTCTGCTTCCGAATAATATAAACGCTCTTTTCTTTACAAATGTAGCCGATGTGGGACTCACTCATTCACCAGCGAGCGAGCCACCACAAATCCACAATGCATCCCCTTCTCTTCTTCTCGTCAGTTCTACTTCTAGAAAACTAAACTTCCATCTTCACTCTCATTCAATCAACAAAACCTGATACAACCTATGCTGCTGGTGTGTACTCAGAAAAATAAGGTACCTACGCTTCATAATAGCCACCCCTTTTACATTACTAGCTTCTAATTTCTTTTCTTCTTTTTATTTACTTACTTATTATTTTTCTTACTCTCTCTAAAATTCCTTCTTATAAAATTGAGTTAATGCTTTCATTAAATATATCATTTAATTATATTCATCAATTAGAACTTTCTTCTTGCCATGCACATATGTAATGTACCGTCAAACTCTTCTCCCTTCTTCTATATATGTCCTAATTGAACATCAAACATATATATATATATATATATATATATATATATATATACATACGTACAAACAGACACAGCGCCCTTCTAAAAAATGTCAAGGCAGGAGGAGCAAGCTCTAAATCAAATCTGTTACGTTCGGTCACCATGACCCGAACTAGTTCGGCTGACTTGGTCCGAACTGGTTCGGCTGACATTGTCCGAACGGGTTAAAATCACAACTTTAGAGGTGTGTCTCAAAAAAACACCTGTCTGGTTGCTCTGGCGAACCTGGTTTCGGATGATGCGCGTCGAACCAGTGAATTTTTTTTAAAAAAAAAGACGCGTTGTCATTTCATTAATGGCCTTTTGGTCTTTTCGTAGGGTTATAGGGTGTTTTCTGAGTAGAAGGGGTGTTGAAAAAGCAGTGGCCAAACCGAGAAAGGCAAATTAGAATTTAGTTTTTAAAAAAATGCTCCAACTCACCCAAAAAAGAAAGAGAAGTGGCAGTGCCAAAAAAAAAATGCCAAACAAGACAGTCGAGCAATCACCGTCACATGATAAGTCGCAACTGCATGGTTCTATCAGCGTAGTTAAAATATCAATCCACTGAGACTTATACCGATTACCAATTTCTTCTCACTACAATAATTAGTTAAAATATCATCGTTCTTCCAAGAGGACGTGATGGAGGGGAGGCAAAGAGATTATGCCATATACATTAGAGATTTTGTGATGGATCCATATTATGTGAAATATCTTTATAAAAATGGGTTAAAAAAGGAGGCAAAAAGAATGGAAAAGATAGCCTTGAGAGAAAATATGAGATTGAACGAAAAAAGTGAGGAAAAAGAGTATGCAAAGAAAGACGAATTGAGAGAAAAAGAAATAGATAATAAGGATGTCATTTTGGATTTTTGTTATAATCCTAATGTTTTTCCTAGTTGTGGTGATTTCATTATCAAGAAGGTAGTGGATGATATTTCAAAAGAAGAAGTTTGCAAGAAGCAAGATGAATAAGTACTTTCAAAGACACAATGTAGTGTTTCCACTGAATTGCATGAGAAAAATATTAGGAAGTCGTGGAACACTACTACACTAATACCTTCTTCTAAGTTGGTTTGTGTAGTCAAGTGTTGAGTTTCATCTTATTCTATTCATTTATCTAACATTTCTTTCTTATGTCATGAAAAGTATAAAGTGAATGAAAGAGATTGTTCTCTACAAGTGGCTACCTCTCATGAGGTTGATAAAGATGATTATGCTTCTGAAACCAAAAGTATTGCGGGGCAAACAAATCTTTGTTAAAGACTGATTAGCTAAAAAGTTGATTATACCAATTTTTTCTCTCTCTACGATGATTGGCTAAAAAGATTGAATATTGTTAAAGATGATTTTTGTTAAAGAAAATTCATAAATAGTAAAATGTCCTACGATTGTGGGTTTCATCTCAATGATATATTTGTAAGACCAATTTTTCTCTAAATTATGGGCATAAAGTATTTCAAAGACAATAAAAATCATAATTAATGTCTTATTATGGAGTACAAGAGTCTATTTTGAACTAATAATTTTTTCTTGTATAAGCGGTAAAAGGTAAATTTATCCCAAGTAGGTAGTTCGGTTAGTGAGCTAAGAAATATCGGAGGAGTGCACTAAAGGAGTACAAACAGGAGGTCAGAGTTTAAACCCCAAAAACTAATATTCCCCCTCTCCCACTAACATTGTCTATCAATAATAATAATAATAATAGGTAAATTTGAATTGATAGGATAATAAAATTCAATTTTATATATTAAAGAGTCAAATATATATTTTGTCCTCATAAAATTTGAATTTTTTGGTTTTAGTCCCTAAAAATAATTTCACCTTCTTTTAGTCCATAAGTTTTTCTATCAATAGTTTTAGTCTCTCATGACTTTTAATTACGTTTTTTAAGGCCTTTTATAGCACTTTTTTTAAAATAGTTTACATATTACAATGATCAAACTAGATAAAATGTATATTTGCAGGGGAAAAAACAAAATTTTATTTTTATATTATTATATTTATTATCATTATTATTATTATTATTATTATTTTGGCTAAATAACACTTTTGGTCCTTTATCTTTGCTCTAGGTTTCATTTTGGTCATTTATATTTTTTTAGTCCCTCATTTTTCATTTTGGTCCCTGCCGTTAGTTTTTGTTAACGGACGCCATGCTGGCAGTTAAGTGCTGACGTGGCGTCATAAGTGTCCTGTATGACATGTTATTCATTACATGATGTGGCAAATAAATAGTTTATTTAATTTAGGCTTAAATACGTTTTTACCCCCTGCAAATAGGGGGTGCTTTGCTTTTACCTCCTGCAATTTTTTTTTAAAAAACCCCTTGCAAAATCAACTTTTTTGGCTTTAGTCATTCTGTTAGATGGACGTTAAAAAAACGTTCATGTAGTATTTTTAAATACATTTTTACCCCCTGAATCGCATCACTGTTTTCCCCTCTAGCTCTGGTTTCCCCTTCTTTGTGTTTTCCTTTTTCTGCGTTTTTTGCGTTTATGTTGTTGGAGAAGAAGAGTTTTGGTGTTGTTGTTGGAAGAACAATGAACAAAAGAAGATGAAGAAAAAATGAATGTTGTTTGTTGTTCTTATGCATTATTGTTGTTGGAGAAGATTTGGATTTCTTCTTGTTTTTTTTTAGAAGATGAAGATGAAGAATATTTGGAAAAAAAAAGTTCAGAAACAATGGTTTAATTTTTGTGTTTTGCTTTTTTAAAATTTAAAAAACTAAATTTCTTATGTGTAAAATGTTTTGGAATTAAATAATACATGTTTGCCACATCCTTTAATAAATTTAAGACGCAACGTCAACAGTTAACTGTCAGTGTGGCGTCCGTTAACAAAAACTAACGGCAATGACCGAAATGAAACGAAAATGAAAGATGAGGGACCAAAACGGAACAAAAAACTGATAAAGGATCAAAATGAAATCTAGAGCAAAGATAAAGGACCAAAAGTGCTATTTAGTTTATTATTTTTGTATAAGTTAGCAACAATGTTGTTGTTAAGAGAGATGAAGAAAGTCAAAGTTCAACTTGACACCTTCATAGTTTAAATTTGTCTTCAAATACTCTAAAGTTGGTTTAGCCCTTCTATTTTTTTTCCTTGCTTTTGTGTCTTAAAATAATTCTTAAGTTTTGTCATAGTAGTCTCTTTCTTGTTCTTGTTCCTCTTGGTGATAGATCATACATTCCTTGGGTTCTATAGTAACATCAACATCAAGGATTGGATAGAAGCTTAGGGTTCCTTTTCAAGATCTAAATGAGGATTAGAGTGGCTTGAGTGACCTACTTTTCATTTTGTGTGCCCAAAAAAAACCTTTGAGTGAGAGTGTTTTCCTAAAGAGCCTAAACACGAGTGGAGTGACATTGGTGAGTCAAGCACACTTGTGAGGACTTGTGGTTGTTTTTATCCTAACATTTTCTTGTAGGTACAATTGTTCTATTTGAGGATGAGTTCTAATCCTTCCTCACCTAGAACCGCGACCATCTTAAGCCAAATGGAGGGTCTAAGAAGAGAGCTTGAAAATATGTGTTATACCCCAATTTTGTCCGTCTTCTTTTTCTTGCTTTAGTCGTCTTTTTATTAGCGGCGTGCTTCGGAGTCACGTGATCATGGGAAATATTAGTGTAGAGTCTTGGTTACCAATCCAAACCAAATCCAATCCTCAGTTCAACTAAACTCGAAATACCATTGTTTAAATTAGGCACGCGCGCGTAATGATCGATCTTCTCGTGCGTTCTTCAATTTAATTATCTGTATTTGAGTTTAGTCGTATGTGAGCAGGTCCACCTAAAGTCATTTTTCTCAAAATTTGGTTTAAATTCAGACTAATGCGATTCCGAGTTAATTGTGGGGTTTGTAGTTAACACGCCCATTTTTGGTTTAGTTTTAGCGTATTTGTTCGAGTCAGTCCGCCTGTCCTCGTCTTTATATTTGGTCCGACTCCTTTTTCTTATTATTTTATTAGTATTTTGTTTATTTAATTTATTTAAGCGTATATACACCCAAAATGTCAAAAAAATTCTATTTAGTTTAATTTACAATTTAAGAGCACTTAATAGTCCAAAAGGTCCAAAAATACAAAAAATAATAATATTAAAAATAAAAAGAATATAAAAACGAAAATTAAATAAAGGAAGCGAAGATCAACAATCTTTAGGGGTTCGTCTTGCTCTCCAAGACTACTCAATGAGCCCACATTATCGGATCTGCAAAAGCCCAAAAACAGACCATTAATGCTAAAACCTAATTTCTACCTATAAATAGCGGCTAGCCTAGAGTCTAAAACACCACGAAAAACCAAGGCGAAAACTCTTTGCTAAAATCACCCAAAAAGTTTAGAGTTTCACATCGAAACCCTAATCCGCTAAACACTGATTACGAGGCTTCTAAGATCTAAAGAAAGAACGATGAGCCGCCGGTGTCGTGATAACAAGCGATCGTAGAACAATCTTGGAGACCAAACGGAAAGTTTGGAAATTAGGGCTACAATGTTCTCAAGAGACTTGCGGATATGATTGATAAATCGATATGAGCGTTCTGGAGCAATTGAGTGGGTAAGAAATCTGGTTGTCCTTTTTTATTTTCCTCCATGTGTTATGCTTTACCTATATTAGAATTCATTCACCGTCAGTGTCATTTTGTGGCTGAGAACTTTTGCTCTATAGATGGCAATATTTAATAAATTGATTAATGGGCTTGTTGCGAGAGAATTCTACTGTTGTAATTCCTCATGATTTTGGATTTAAAATTACGTAAACTATTTCTTTCTCTCCTACAGCTGCAGTGTGCAGCTTTGAAATAAGGGGGAGAGGTGAAGTTTTTAGGGTTTTCGGTTTGTGGGCTTAGGGTTGGGCTGATACACTGTTTTTATTTATTTATTTTTTTTAATATTCAGATTGTTAGTTACACCCTTCCCCTTTAATTATCACAACTCTCTACTTACTCAAAGCCCATTCGCTACTCAGTCCTCAATATGAACTGGGCTCTGCCCCCACTTTTGATTTTAATTATACAATCCCACTGTGGCTATTACACCACATTTTACTATTTAAACCCCTTTGTCAAAATAAAATAGATTCTCGTAAACCAAAAGCAACAATTAATTTTTTTCTGAAAATCAAATAAAAGACTAAGTCGGTTGTACAACCGGTTTAGTCATCATTTTAGACCAATGAGTACATGCAGTTCAAGAACCCCAAAACTTAATAAACACGAATAAACTATTTTTTCTCTAAAACGGCTAAGTCGGTTGTACAACCGGGTTAGTAATCATTTTTAGGACCAATGAGCTGTACAGTTCAGTAATCCTACAAAAAACTTAATAAAATGTAAATAAATTATCTTTTTATAAATAGGGGACTAAGTCGGTTGCACTGGCCAGGGTTAGTCAATGTTCTAGAACTAATAATACATGCAGATTCGGGAGTTCTAGAATACCTATTCTAAAACGAACCCACCTCGCACCAAACCACTTTCTTTCAAAAACTCTAAAATTATTTTCAAAAAGTAGGGGACTAAGTCGGTTGTACAATCGGGTTAGTCAGCGTCCTAGGAATCAGTGAACTGTACAGTTCAAGGAATCCTAGGACCCTACACTAAAAACACCAACCCACAAACTTTTTCAGAAGAACTACGTAGCTTTGATTCCTCCATTGCATCCGGAGGTGCGTAGGAGCAAGACTCAACTCTTGTCAAGCACTAAAAACCAAAACTTAAAATAAGTCTTTTTCTACATAAATAAAAGGGTAATTATTAAATAAATCTTAATTAATTAGACAATGGATGTCGTGGGGTGCTAATACCTTCCCCACACATAACGACTCCCAGAACCCTAACAACGCCTCGTCCTAAAACTTAAAGGGATTTTCCGAATTTGCCACTTAAACTAAAATTTGGTGGCGACTTCCTATGAACCTTTCAAGAATCCTTTCCGGATTTTTCTGGCCGCTACAATATGAATGTGACTCAAAGGAGGATAATGGAGGAACAAAGGAGGTTGGTGGAAAGAGTGGAGGTTTTGGAGAATAGAACCCCAAGAAGAGAAGTTACCCCACCTAGGATGGATGTTACCCCACCTAGGAGGGTTCTAGAAAGGCATAGAAGACACGGGACTCCACACATTACTATGAAGATGATTATGATGTGGATGATGAGGATCCTCCAAGATTGCATAGACATAGGCATAGGAATCATGGTGATGATGGTGGTAGGCCAAGGAGGGATAGAAATAGGGAGGAAGAGCATTGGAAAAATAAGAAAATCAAAATCCCTAGTTTTCAAGGTAAGAGTGAAAGTCCGGAATTGTACTTGGATTGGGAGCTCAAAGTTGAGCAAATTTTTACTTGCCATGAAGTTAGAGAAGAAAGGAAGGTTAAGCTTTCCACCACTAGAATTTGTGGATTATGCCTTGCTTTGGTGTGACCAAGAGCAAAAGCTTAGAGTGAGGTGTGGTCAAAGACCTATTGAAGATTGGGAGGAGCTAAAGTCCTTAATGAGAAGAAGATATGTCTCATCTCACTATCAAAGAGACCTCCTCAACAAGTTGCAAAGACTACTACCAAGGTTCCAAAACCGTGGAGGAGTATTATAAAGAAATTGAAGTTGCCAAGATTAGAGCTAATCTTGTTGAAGAGGAGAGAACAAGCAATGACAAGGTTCCTTAATGGCTTGAAGTATGAGATCAAAGACCAAGTTGAGATGTACTCATACTTGGACATTCAAAGCTCTTGCATCATGCTTCCAAGGTGGAGGCACAATTGAAGAGGAAGGGCACCTCAAGGCCTTCCTCAAACTTCAAGCACAATTCCTCTTCACATTGGAATGACAAGCCAAAGGTTGATGAAACAACTACCTCTAAAGTTGACAAAGTTAAAGCTACGGCCATAGAGCGAGAGGTAAGCCTAAAATCCCTTCTCAAATTTCAAGTGACAAACCTTCCTCCATGACATGCTTCAAATGCCAAGGCAAGGGACACATTGCTTCGCAATGCCCTAACAAAAGAAGCATGGCCATAAAAGAAGGGATTGTAGTAAATGGAAGTGAACATGACAATAGTGAGGCTTCGGCCAACTCTAGTAAAGAGGAGTCTCAAGATGAGTCTCATCATCAAGGTGACTTATTGATGGTTAGAAGACTCCTAGGAGCCAAACATAAGGACATCAATGAGTCCCAAAAGAAAAACCTCTTTCACACTAGATGTTATGTCCAAAAGAACTTATGTAGCTTGATAATTGATGGTGGGTCTTGTGTTAATGTTGCTAGCACTAGACTAGTGCAAAAATTAAATCTCACCACCATCAATCATCCAAAGCCTTATAAACTTCAATGGCTAAAAGATGAAAATGCAATTGTTGTCGACAAACAAGTGGTTGTTGCATTTTCCATACATAAGTACCATGATGAGATTCTCTTTGATGTGGTACCTATGGAAGCGGGGCACCTTTTACTAGGAAGGCCTTGGCAATTTGATAGGAAAGTGAGTCATGATGGCTACACCAACAAGTACTCTTTTGTTTTCAATAATTTGCAAGTAGTTCTATCTCCTCTTAGTCCTCAAGAAGTTTTGAAGGACCACATCATTTTGAAAAAGAAAATAGAGGAAGAAGAGAAAGAACTAAAAGGAAAAAGGCAAGTGGAGGCCAAAGCTTCATCTAGTGGCCGAGAGCACCTTAGGATAGATGACAAAAATAAAAAAGTTTTTGCACATGCTAAAAGGGTTACCAATCTTTTCTTGAGGAAACACAAGTGAGAAAGGTCTTGGTGGCTAAACAACCCTCTATGTTCTCTTCTTAAAAGGCGTGAGTTGTTTGACTAGTGAGACATTTTCCACTTGAATTACCAAGGGAAATCCTAGATCTCTTGCATGATTTTGAGGATGTCTTTCCAAAAGAGATTCCAAAGCGATTGCCACCTCTTAGAGGAATGGAACACCATATGGATTTAATTCCGGTGCATCAACTCCCCAATCGGTAGGCTATAAGACTAATCCTCAAGAAACACAAGAGATAGAGAATCAAGTTTCCAAACTTTTGGAAAAAGGATGGGTGAGGGAAAGCCTTTCACCTTGTGCCATGCCGGTCATCCTAGTTCCAAAGAAGGATGGTACTTGGAGAATGTGTACGGATTGTCGTGCTATTAACAATATTACAATAAAATATAGGCACTCCATTCCTAGACTTGATGATTTGTTGGATGAGTTGAGTGGGGCTTGCTTTTTCTCAAAAATTGACCTTAGGAGTGGCTATCACCAAATAAGGGTTAGAGAAGGGGATGAATGGAAGACGGCTTTTAAAACTAAATTTGGTCTCTATGAATGGTTGGTTATGCCTTTTGGGTTGACTAATGCCCCCTCTACCTTTATGAGATTAATGAATCATGTCTTAAGATCTTTTTGGGAAAGTTTGTGGTTGTGTATTTTGATGATATACTTGTGTATAGTGTTATTCTTGTTGATGATCATGTGAACCACTTAAAGAATGTAATTGAGGTTCTAAGAAAGGAACATCTTTATGCTAATTTGGAAAAATGCACTTTTTGCAAGCATGAAGTCACCTTTCTTGGGTTTGTTGTTAGTTCACAAGGGGTCAAGGTTGACCAATCTAAGGTCAAGGCCATACTTGATTGGCCACAGCCTAAGAATGCGTCTGAGGTAAGGAGTTTTCATTGATTGGCAAGTTTCTATAGGCGCTTTGTGCCAAATTTTTCAACTATTGCCTCCCTTTAAACTTCTTAGTGAAAAGAATGTGGTTTTTCATTGGGGTGAGGAGCAAGAAAACGCTTTTAACTTATTGAAAAATAAACTTGCTAATGCTCCCATCCTTGCTTTGCCAAACTTTTCACAAACTTTTGAAATAGAATGTGATGCTTCTAATTTAGGCATAGGGGCTGTTTTGACTCAAGATGGTCACCCCTAGCCTAGTTTAGTGAAAAATTGGGTGGAGCTCAATTAAATTACTCCACCTATGACAAAGAGTTGTATGCTTTGATTAGAGCCTTGCACACTTGGCAACATTATCTCTTTCCTAAGGAATTTATCATACATAGTGACCATGAGTCATTAAAGTATCTCAAAGGCCAAGGGAAACTTAATAAAAGGCATGCCAAGTGGGTGGAATTTTTAGAACAATTTCCATATGTAATTAAACACAAAAAAGGCACTCAAAATGTTGTAGCGGATGCTTTCTCTATAAGTACACTCTTATCTCCTCTTTCTGAAGCCAAACTTTTTGGGTTTGAGCATCTAAAAGATTTGTATGATCGTGACAATGATTTCGGCCCCATCTATGTTTCTTGTCCTAGTGCCTCTTTTGATTCTTATCATGTGTATGAGGGTTTTCTTTTTAAAAGCAACAAATTGTGCATCTCTCAATGTTCACATAGGGAACTGCTTCTTAGAGAAATGCATGAGGGTGGTCTTATGGGTCACTTTGGGGTTTCTAAGACTTTACAATTGTTGGGTGAACATTTTTATTGGCCAAAAATGAAGCATGATGTTATCTCTTTTTGTGCTAAATCGTTGCATGTAAAAGGTCAAGTCTAGAGTAATGCCCTACGGTTTGTACACCTCTCTCCTATTCCTCATTCCATGGGTTGATATTTCTATGGACTTTGTCACAGTGCGCCTAGAACTAATCATGGCAATGATTCTATCTTTGTGGTGGTGGATCGTTTTTCAAAAATGGCACACTTTATCCTTGCCACAAAATACTTTGGTCTAAAGCTAGGTACTAAGCTTCTATTTTCCACTACTTGCCATCCCCAAACCGATGGTCAAACCGAGGTGGTTAATAGAACCTTAGGAACTTTACTTAGAGGCGATTTAAAGACTAATATTAAAGCATGGGAAGATGCATTGCCCTTGATTGAATTTGCTTATAATAGGGTACCACATGGTACTACATCATATTCCCACTTTTGAGGTAGCCTACGGGTTCAACCCCTTACCCCTTTGATTTGATTCCTTTGCCACTTTCTAGCTCCTTGTTCCATAAGGATGTCGATTCTAGAGCAAGGTATGTCAAAGACTTACATTCAAAGGTAAAAGAGTTAATTGAAAAGAAGGTTGAAAGGTATGCTACTAGTGCAAATGAAAAAAAGAAGAGAATGATTTTTGCCCAGGAGATTTTGTGTGGGGGTTCACATGCGCAAAGAGAGGTTTCCTAATGAGAGGAAATCCAAGCTCTTACCAGGGTGACGGTCCTTCAAAGTTTTGGAAAGGATCAACGATAACTCTTACATCATTGATTGGCCTAGTGATTATGGTGTGAGCTCTACTTTTAATGTTAGTGATTTGTCCCTCTTTGATGTAGGTATTCAAGATGAAGCTCACTTGGGGACAAGTGAAATTCAAGAGGAATGGTATGATGTGAGCCAAGCCCCGTCATGGGACCTATCACTAGAGGAAAGCTCAAGGCAATGGAACAACAAGTCAAGAGTCTTCATTCATGGAAAGATCTTCCTCATTCAAAGGAATATACTTTAGTGTGTCCACCTTGATAATTGACAATGACACACTAAAGGTGACCAATGATACCTTAGAGAAATTTCTAGAATATCCAAACTCTAGTGTTCTCTATTTCTTTTTATTTTCTTTCCAATATATTTAAGACTTCATTTTTAATTGTAATGAACAATTGGTTTTGAGCCTTTGTTGGCCATCTAGAATAGGCTAAGACTTTTAGTTACTTTGATGTGACTATGGGCCTTATTTTATTTTTCTTTAGTGGATTATATGTTGGGCTTAGGATCCATTAAACCCAACATATAAGTGCTTCCTTCTTCATTGTAAACCTAGAACTCCTTTGATGAATGAAATCATTTTCCTCATTTTAGCAAAATGAGAGCCAAAATACCTAGAGTGTGGTGAGGGCTAGTTGATGCTTGTGAGGTGAGGTTCATTAGAGGATTCTCATTGGTTCTTGAGATGAGAACCATAGCTCACTTCCTTGAGGCTAGGAGAACTTAAGGATAGTGTGATCTTATCACCTTTCCAAGAAGGGTGTGGTGATCTTCAATCTCCACTTCCATTCCAAGCCTTCTCCATCTTTGGTCTTTCTTCCTCTTTCATGTAAGTATTCGTGTCTTTCTTTTGTTGTTGTTGTTGAATGTGTATTTTTGTGAGAAAATGTTTGAGTTGCCATATTTCTAGATCCGAATCTTAAAAGATCATTCTAGGTCTTATCAGTTTGCTGGTTCAGTGGGAGCTTGGAACATGGAAAGCATTGCCATATAATTATGAGGAATCTGAGATCCAATTCAAGATGAGATAATTGCATGCTAATTAGGGGGCATTTGATGAACACAAATATTCTTCTTGTCTCCCTTGATACGTATTTTCATTTGCTATATATGAAGACAAAAAGCCAACCACTAAAACTCAAGCATTGAAACAAACTCTTGTATATATATATCATCACCTTCTAATAACCTTCTATTCTCTTTGAGAAGAAAAATGGCAATCATTGAAACTAACACAAAGAGCTATCTGCATCTTCGCAGCAACAGTTTGCCTTCTGCACCACACCCCATTGTATCACAATTTGAGGAAAATTTGCAAAGATTGAGGGGTTCTGAAGCCACCTCTTCAGCTTCATCATCTTCTTCACTATGCAACAAACTTAATGACATACAGGATTTGCATGATTGCATTGATAACTTGCTTCAATTGCCAATTGAACAACAAGGCCTAGCACAAGAGTGCAATGATAAATTGGTTGATGACCTGCTAGAAGGGTCTCTTAGGCTCTTGGATATATGTAGTGAAGCTAAAGATTGCCTATTGCAATCAAAGGAAAGCATGCATGAACTACAGTCTGTTATCAGAAGGAGAGGAAATGAAACTGGATTCACAGTTGAGGGTGTAAAACACTTGGCTTTGAGAAAGAAGATGAAGAAGCAAATTCAAAAGGTTTTAAGAAATTTGAAAGCAATGAAAAATGAGTTGATAGCTTCTTCCTCAAACAAAGAAAATAACACTTCAGCCATGTTTGGATTCCTGAAAGAAGCAGAAGCAGTCACCCTGAGCTCATTAGAACATCTGTTGCTATTTATCTCTGACTCAAAAAAGCACAGCAAATGGTCAGTGATATCCAAATTGATGCAGCCTCAAAGACCAGTTTGTGACTCTCAAAATGAATTTGAGAAGGTGGATGCAGATTTGCAGGCTCTCATCAGCAACAAGCCTTCATCTACAGAAAATTTTCAAAGTCATTTTGAAGACTTGGAGATGTGCATTCAGGACTTAGAAATTGGAGTTGAGCACCTCTCAAGAAAATTAATTAGAAACAGAGTTTCCCTTCTTAACATCTTCAACCACTAATCATAGTGTCTATACCATTTTTGGGCACTCAATTTTCCCCCATGGAGTGCCACATAATTGTACATGAATATGATTATATGTTTTGTATTCTGAATATACATTATCAAAAGATCAAACTATCTTATTATATCAACATCTATCTCTCTCTTACCCAGTTTCCCTCAAAACATTATTTTCAATTTCCTTTTCTTTAAAAAATTCTGCATTTAAATTAGAACTAGAAACCTCTGCAAATTAGAATCCATATCCTGGTTGTCAAGCTCGGAACTACCAATGGCATTAGGTTCATCATTAAATAAAAGCTACTGATAGCAAAAAAATAAGCTGCTGTGTTCATTTGATGAGGGCAACATGCACTATTAGTATTAGTATTGATTAAATAATAGATATGTAGTTGATCAAGTACTACTGTAATTGATTAACTCTGCAAAATATAGGCATCATTAGAAGAAGATTGTGTGTCATCCTTGCGCAGGGGCCATGCTAAATTTCTCTGTATCGTTCCAATTTTATCGGGATGTCACCGAAGGGACGAGCTTAACAGCTGCGTCACGAACTAAAAACACAAAAACATTGAAGATGTAAGCGATATGGGACTTCAGTTACAATTAAACAACACATCCGCTGCACTTACCAACGAAGCATAATGCATACAATAGCATGTGATGCCAAGATAAAAATTGAGGGATGATGAGTTGGAAAATTGGTGCATGGAAAGCAATAGCATGGTACCGTTTGGCAGAGAAAAGCAAGGAAGCTGAGAACCAAATCAAATTTTTATTTAATCATGAACCTAATGGTCATTTTGAGATTGACAACTAGGATTTGCATTTAAATTGACCTTGAGTAACGTGTGGGCATACTTAAATTGAACCTAATGCAATCAGTTGGACAGAAAACGGAAAATAGTAAACATATATCAGTGATATCTATAAAACTGTAACTCCATATGCATAAAAAAATGGTAATGTCAAACTCTAATCATCTCTAATGTTGATGTTTTTTGTATTGTTCGAATTTGATCAGATTTGGGGGTTGTGTTGTGTGCTTAATTAGATACGAACTAGTAAGATACCTCTGCATCCTCATGGGTTGCATTGCATCGTATTGGTTGATGCGAATTTCCTCCCAACCAGCTCTTGATGCTGTCTACAACAGTAAATTTTACCTTCATCTGCTTCTCACCTCATTCTAGAAATGCAGTGCTTGCTGAAGAATTATGGTTGGTTGGGAGTATTGTAATTAAGCTCACATTGGTTGCTTGCTGCATACACACAACACAGTTGCAAAGTAAATGTGAGCAATAACACAATAAATTCAGAACTTTCAAAGTGTAAATAATGTAAACCCGATTTTGGACACAAGAGAACAAAGAAGAACAATTTAATTAAGCTCATATTTCTGCTGATACTAAATTAACGAACAATTCTAATTTCTAACAATTCAGTTGGACAGAAGAAATAGTAATTGAAATTAAGCTCAAGAGACAGTCTTTACAAATGCATTGACCATTGTTGTAAAATAAACAAAAACCTAATTTGAAAGATATATTATTATACTACTAAAACTTACAACAAGTGTGAAGTGATGTTAATTCCAGTTCCTGTTGAATCGGAAATTGCCAAAAAAACAGAAACCCTAAAGACAAACCTCCATTACTGTGCAGCTAGAAACATACATGTGACTGTGAAAAGAAGGAAAAACGCAGAAAGAAAGAAGCGTGTAACTAACAGAGAAACCCTAACTAAGAGAGAAGAAGAAGAAGAAAAAACAATAAAAAAAAATTTGGACCATTTCTCGATTTGTGCGTGTCATCCTTGCGCAGGGGCCATGCTAATCTTCTCTGTATCGTTCCAATTTTATCGGATGTCCCCGAAGGGACGAACTATAGTCTGCTTCCGAATAATATAAACGCTCTTTTCTTTACAAATGTAGCCGATGTGGGACTCACTCATTCACCAGCGAGCGAGCCACCACAAATCCACAATGCATCCCCTTCTCTTCTTCTCGTCAGTTCTACTTCTAGAAAACTAAACTTCCATCTTCACTCTCATTCAATCAACAAAACCTGATACAACCTATGCTGCTGGTGTGTACTCAGAAAAATAAGGTACCTACGCTTCATAATAGCCACCCCTTTTACATTACTAGCTTCTAATTTCTTTTCTTCTTTTTATTTACTTACTTATTATTTTTCTTACTCTCTCTAAAATTCCTTCTTATAAAATTGAGTTAATGCTTTCATTAAATATATCATTTAATTATATTCATCAATTAGAACTTTCTTCTTGCCATGCACATATGTAATGTACCGTCAAACTCTTCTCCCTTCTTCTATATATGTCCTAATTGAACATCAAACATATATATATATATATATATATATATATATATATATATATATATATATATATATATACGACACAGCGCCCTTCTAAAAATGTCAAGGCGCGGAGGAGCAAGCTCTAAATCAAATCACATTGTTCGGTCACCATGACCCAAACTAGTTCTACTGACTTGGTCGGAACTGTTGGTGACATTGTCCGAACGGGTTAAAATCACAACTTTAGAGGTGTGTCTCAAAAAACACTGTCTGCAGTTGCTCTGGCGGCCCGGTTCGGATGCGCGTCCGAACTAAGGTGAATTTTTTTAAAAAAAAGACGCGTTGTCATTTCATTAATGGCGCTTTTAGTGCTTTTCGTAGGGTTATAGGGTGTTTTACGTAGAAGGGTGTTGAAAAAGCGATGGCCAAACCGAGAAAGGCAAATTAGAATTTAGTTTTTAAAAAATGCTCCAACTCACCCAAAAAGAAAGAGAAGTGGCGAGTGCCAAAGAAAAATTGCCAAACAAGGCAGAGTCGAGCAAATCATTTGTCACATGATAAATCATTAATCGCATGGTTCTATCAGCGTAGTTAAAATATCAATCCACTTGAGACTTATACCGATTACCAATTTCTTCTCACTACAATAATTAGTTAAAATATCATCGTTCTTCCAAGAGGGCGTGATGGAGGAGGCAAAGAGATTATGCCATATACATTAGAGATTTTGTGATGGATCCATATTATGTGAAATATCTTTATAAAAATGGGTTAAAAAGGAGGCAAAAAGAATGGAAAAGATAGCCTTGAGAGAAAATATGAGATTGAGCGAAAAAGTGAGGAAAAAGAGTATGCAAAGAAAGACGCAATTGAGAGAAAAAGAAATAGATAATAAGGATGTCATTTTGGATTTTTGTTATAATCCTAATGTTTTTCCTAGTTGTGGTGATTTCATTATCAAGAAGGTAGTGGATGATATTTCAAAAGAAGAAGTTTGCAAGAAGCAAGATGAATAAGTACTTTCAAAGACACAATGTAGTGTTTCCACTGAATTGCATGAGAAAAATATTAGGAAGTCGTGGAACACTACTACACTAATACCTTCTTCTAAGTTGGTTTGTGTAGTCAAGTGTTGAGTTTCATCTTATTCTATTCATTTATCTAACATTTCTTTCTTATGTCATGAAAAGTATAAAGTGAATGAAAGAGATTGTTCTCTACAAGTGGCTACCTCTCATGAGGTTGATAAAGATGATTATGCTTCTGAAACCAAAAGTATTGCGGGGCAAACAAATCTTTGTTAAAGACTGATTAGCTAAAAAGTTGATTATACCAATTTTTTCTCTCTCGATGATTGGCTAAAAAGATTGAATATTGTTAAAGATGATTTTTGTTAAAGAAAATTCATAAATAGTAAAATGTCCTACGATTGTGGGTTTCATCTCAATGATATATTTGTAAGACCAATTTTTCTCTAAATTATGGGCATAAAGTATTTCAAAGACAATAAAAATCATAATTAATGTCTTATTGCGGAGTACAAGAGTCTATTTTGAACTAATAATTTTTTCTTGTATAAGCGGTAAAAGGTAAATTTATCCCAAGTAGGTAGTTCGGTTAGTGAGCTAAGAAATATCGGAGGAGTGCACTAAAGGAGTACAAAACAGGAGGTCCCTAGTTTAAACCCCAAAACTAATATTCCCCTCTCCCACTAACATTGTCTATCAATAATAATAATAATAATAGGTAAATTTGAATTGATAGGATAATAAAATTCAATTTTATATATTAAAGAGTCAAATATATATTTTGTCCTCATAAAATTTGAATTTTTTGGTTTTAGTCCCTAAAAATAATTTCACCTTCTTTTAGTCCGCCAAGTTTTTCTATCAATAGTTTTAGTCTCTCATGACTTTTAATTACGTTTTTTAAGGCCTTTTATAGCACTTTTTTTAAAATAGTTTACATATTACAATGATCAAACTAGATAAAATGTATATTTGCAGGGGAAAAAACAAAATTTTATTTTTATATTATTATATTTATTATCATTATTATTATTATTATTATTATTATTTTGGCTAAATAACACTTTTGGTCCTTTATCTTTGCTCTAGGTTTCATTTTGGTCATTTATATTTTTTTAGTCCCTCATTTTTCATTTTGGTCCCTGCCGTTAGTTTTTGTTAACGGACGCCATGCTGGCAGTTAAGTGCTGACGTGGCGTCATAAGTGTCCTGTATGACATGTTATTCATTACATGATGTGGCAAATAAATAGTTTATTTAATTTAGGCTTAAATACGTTTTACCCCCTGCGCAAATAGGGGTGCTTTGCTTTACCTCCTGCAATTTTTTTAAAAAACCCTTGCAAAATCAACTTTTTGGCTTTAGTCATTACATTAGATGGGCGTTAAAAAAGCGTTCATGTAGTATTTTTAAATACATTTTACCCCACGAATCGCATCACTTTGTTTTCCCTCTAGCTCTGGTTTCCCCTTCTTTGTGTTTTTTCCTTTTACTGCGTTTTTGCGTTTATGTTGTTGGAGAAGAAGAGTTTTGGTGTTGTTGTTGGAAGAACAATGAACAAAAGAAGATGAAGAAAAAATGAATGTTGTTTGTTGTTCTTATGCATTATTGTTGTTGGAGAAGATTTGGATTTCTTCTTGTTTTTTTAGAAGATGAAGATGAAGAATATTTGGAAAAAAAGTTCAGAAACAATGGTTTAATTTTTGTGTTTTGCTTTTTAAAATTTAAAAACTAAATTTCTTATGTGTAAAATGTTTTGGAATTAAATAATACATGTTTGCCACATCCTTTAATAAATTTAAGACGCATAACGTCAACGATTAGCTATCGATTGTGGCGTCCGTTAACAAAAAACTAACGGCAATGACCGAAATGAAACGAAAATGAAAGATGAGGACCAAAACGGAACAAAAAACTGATAAAGGATCAAAATGAAATCTAGAGCAAAGATAAAGGACCAAAAGTGCTATTTAGTTTATTATTTTTGTATAAGTTAGCAACAATGTTGTTGTTAAGAGAGATGAAGAAAGTCAAAGTTCAACTTGACACCTTCATAGTTTAAATTTGTCTTCAAATACTCTAAAGTTGGTTTAGCCCTTCTATTTTTTTCCTTGCTTTTGTGTCTTAAAATAATTCTTAAGTTTTGTCATAGTAGTCTCTTTCTTGTTCTTGTTCCTCTTGGTGATAGATCATACATTCCTTGGGTTCTATAGTAACATCAACATCAAGGATTGGATAGAAGCTTAGGGTTCCTTTTCAAGATCTAAATGAGGATTAGAGTGGCTTGAGTGACCTACTTTTCATTTTGTGTGCCCAAAAAAAACCTTTGAGTGAGAGTGTTTTCCTAAAGAGCCTAAACACGAGTGGAGTGACATTGGTGAGTCAAGCACACTTGTGAGGACTTGTGGTTGTTTTTTTTATCCTAACATTTTCTTGTAGGTACAATTGTTCTATTTGAGGATGAGTTCTAATCCTTCCTCACCTAGAACCGCGACCATCTTAAGCCAAATGGAGGGTCTAAGAAGAGAGCTTGAAAATATGTGTTATACCCCAATTTTGTCCGTCTTCTTTTTCTTGCTTTAGTCGTCTTTTTATTAGCGGCGTGCTTCGGAGTCACGTGATTATGGGAAATATTAGTGTAGAGTCTTGGTTACCAATCCAAACCAAATCCAGTCACTCCGTTCAGCTAAACTCGAAATACCATTGTTTAAATTAGGCACGCGCGCGAATGATCGATCTTCTCGTGCGTTCTTCAATTTAATTATCTGTATTTGAGTTTAGTCGTATGTGAGCAGGTCCACCTAAAGTCATTTTTCTCAAAATTTGGTTTAAATTCAGACTAATGCGATTCCGAGTTAATTGTGGGGTTTGTAGTTAACACGCCCATTTTTGGTTTAGTTTTAGCGTATTTGTCGAGTCCGGCCCGTCCTCGTCTTTATATTTGGTCTGACTCCTTTTTCTTATTATTTTATTCGTATTTTGTTTATTTAATTTATTTAAGCGTATATACAGCCCAAAAATGTCAAAAAAATTCTATTTAGTTTAATTTACAATTTAAGAGCACTTAATAGTCCAAAAGGTCCAAAAATACAAAAAATAATAATATTAAAAATAAAAAGAATATAAAAAACGAAAATTAAATAAAGGAGCAGCATCAACAATCTTTAGGGGTTCGTCTTGCTCTCCAAGACTACTCAGCAGGCCCACATTATCAGATCTGCAAAAGCCCAAAAACAGCCATTAATGCTAAAACCTAATTTCTACCTATAAATAAGCGGCTAGCCTAGAGTCTAAAACACACAGAAACCAAGGCAGAAAACTACTGCTAAAATCACCCAAAAACAGGATTAGAGTTTCACATCGAAACCCTAATCCGCTAAACACGGTTCTGAGGCTTCTAAGATCTAAAGAAAGAACGATGCTTGCCGGTGTCGTGATAACAAGCGATCGTAGAACAATCTTGGAGACCAAACAGAAGCTGGAAATTAGGGCTACAATGTTCTCAAGAGACTTGCGGATATGATTGATAAATCTGATATGAACGTTCTGGAGCAATTGAGTGGGTAAGAAATCTGGTTGTCCTTTTTTATTTTCCTCCATGTGTTATGCTTTACCTATATTAGAATTCATTCACCGTCAGTGTCATTTTGTGGCTGAGAACTTTTGCTCTATAGATGGCAATATTTAATAAATTGATTAATGGGCTTGTTGCAGAGAATTCTACACTGTAATTCCTCATGATTTTGGATTTAAAATTGCGTAAACTATTTCTTTCTCTCCCTCTAGCTGCAGCGCAGCTTTGAAATAAGGGGGAGAGGTGAAGTTTTTAGGGTTTTCGGTTTGTGGGCTTAGGGTTGGGCTGATACACTGTTTTTATTTATTTATTTTTTTTAATATTCAGATTGTTAGTTACACCCCTCCCCTTTAATTATCACAACTCTCTACTTACTCAAAGCCCATTCGCTACTCAGTCCTCAATATGAACTGGGCTCTGCTCCCACTTTTGATTTTAATTATACAATCCCATTGTGGCTATTACACCACATTTTACTATTTAAACCCCTTTGTCAAAATAAAATAGATTCTCGTAAACCAAAAGCAACAATTAATTTTTTTCTGAAAATCAAATAAAAGACTAAGTCGGTTGTACAACCGGTTTAGTCATCATTTTAGTAACCAATGAGTCATGCAGTTCGATAAACCCCAAAACTAATAAACACGAATAAACTATTTTTTCTCTAAAGCGGCTAAGTCGGTTGTACAACCGGTTAGTAATCATTTAGGACCAATGAGTACATCATGATTCGGTAATCCTACAAAAAACTTAATAAAATGTAAATAAATTATCTTTTTATAAATAGGGGACTAAGTCGGTTGCACAACCGGGTTAGTCAGCGTTCTAGAACTAATGAGCTGTACAGTTCAGGAGTTCTAGAATACCTATTCTAAAACGAACCCACCTCGCACCAAACCACTTTCTTTCAAAAACTCTAAAATTATTTTCAAAAAGTAGGGGACTAAGTCGGTTGTACAATCGGGTTAGTCAGCGTCCTAGGAATCAGTGAACTGTACAGTTCAAGGAATCCTAGGACCCCTACACTAAAAAACACCAACCCACAAACTTTTTCAGGAAGAACTACGTAGCTTTGATTCCTCCATTGCATCTGGAGGTACGTAGGAGCAAGACTCAACTCTTGTCAAGCACTAAAAACCAAAACTTAAAATAAGTCTTTTTCTACATAAATAAAAGGGTAATTATTAAATAAATCTTAATTAATTAGACAATGGATGTCGTGGGGTGCTAATACCTTCCCCACACATAACGACTCCCGAACCCTAACAACGCCTCGTCCTAAAACTTAAAGGGATTTTCCGAATTTGCCCTTAAACTAAAATTTGGTGGCGGCTTCCTATGAACCTTTCGAAGAATCCTTTCCCGGATTTTTCGGTCGCTACAATATGAATGTGACTCAAAGGAGGATAATGGAGGAACAAAGGAGGTTGGTGGAAAGAGTGGAGGTTTTGGAGAATAGAACCCCAAGAAGAGAAGTTACCCCACCTAGGATGGATGTTACCCCACCTAGGAGGTTCTAGAAAGGCATAGAAGACACGGGACTCCACAACATTACTATGAAGATGATTATGATGTGGATGATGAGGATCCTCCAAGATTGCATAGACATAGGCATAGGAATCATGGTGATGATGGTGGTAGGCCAAGGAGGGATAGAAATAGGGAGGAAGAGCATTGGAAAAATAAGAAAATCAAAATCCCTAGTTTTCAAGGTAAGAGTGAAAGTCCGGAATTGTACTTGGATTGGGAGCTCAAAGTTGAGCAAATTTTTACTTGCCATGAAGTTAGAGAAGAAAGGAAGGTTAAGCTTTCCACCCTAGAATTTGTGGATTATGCCTTGCTTTGGTGTGACCAAGAGCAAAAGCTTAGAGTGAGGTGTGGTCAAAGACCTATTGAAGATTGGGAGGAGCTAAAGTCCTTAATGAGAAGAAGATATGTCTCATCTCACTATCAAAGAGACCTCCTCAACAAGTTGCAAAGACTCTACCAAGGTTCCAAAACCGTGGAGGAGTATTATAAAGAAATTGAAGTTGCCAAGATTAGAGCTAATCTTGTTGAAGAGGAGGAACAAGCAATGACAAGGTTCCTTAATGGCTTGAAGTATGAGATCAAAGACCAAGTTGAGATGTACTCATACTTGGACATTCAAGAGCTCTTGCATCATGCTTCCAAGGTGGAGGCACAATTGAAGAGGAAGGGCACCTCAAGGCCTTCCTCAAACTTCAAGCACAATTCCTCTTCACATTGGAATGACAAGCCAAAGGTTGATGAAACAGCTACCTCTAAAGTTGACAAAGTTAAAGCTACGGCCATAGAGCCAAGAGGTAAGCCTAAAATCCCTTCTCAAATTTCAAGTGACAAACCTTCCTCCATGACATGCTTCAAATGCCAAGGCAAGGGACACATTGCTTCGCAATGCCCTAACAAAAGAAGCATGGCCATAAAAGAAGGGATTGTAGTAAATGGAAGTGAACATGACAATAGTGAGGCTTCGGCCAACTCTAGTAAAGAGGAGTCTCAAGATGAGTCTCATCATCAAGGTGACTTATTGATGGTTAGAAGACTCCTAGGAGCCAAACATAAGGACATCAATGAGTCCCAAAGAGAAAACCTCTTTCACACTAGATGTTATGTCCAAAAGAACTTATGTAGCTTGATAATTGATGGTGGGTCTTGTGTTAATGTTGCTAGCACTAGACTAGTGCAAAAATTAAATCTCACCACCATCAATCATCCAAAGCCTTATAAACTTCAATGGCTAAAAGATGAAAATGCAATTGTTGTCGACAAACAAGTGGTTGTTGCATTTTCCATACATAAGTACCATGATGAGATTCTCTTTGATGTGGTACCTATGGAAGCGGGGCACCTTTTACTAGGAAGGCCTTGGCAATTTGATAGGAAAGTGAGTCATGATGGCTACACCAACAAGTACTCTTTTGTTTTCAATAATTTGCAAGTAGTTCTATCTCCTCTTAGTCCTCAAGAAGTTTTGAAGGACCACATCATTTTGAAAAAGAAAATAGAGGAAGAAGAGAAAGAACTAAAAGGAAAAAGGCAAGTGGAGGCCAAAGCTTCATCTAGTGGCCGAGAGCACCTTAGGATAGATGACAAAAATAAAAAAGTTTTTGCACATGCTAAAAGGGTTACCAATCTTTTCTTGAGGGAAACACAAGTGAGAAAGGTCTTGGTGGCTAAACAACCCCTCTATGTTCTCTTCTTAAAAGACGTGAGTTGTTTGACTAGTGAGACATTTTCCCTTGAATTACCGAAGGAAATCCTAGATCTCTTGCATGATTTTGAGGATGTCTTTCCAAAAGAGATTCCAAAGCGATTGCCACCTCTTAGAGGAATGGAACACCATATGGATTTAATTCCAGGTGCATCACTCCCCAATCGGCCGGCCTATAAGACTAATCCTCAAGAAACACAAGAGATAGAGAATCAAGTTTCCAAACTTTTGGAAAAAGGATGGGTGAGGGAAAGCCTTTCACCTTGTGCCATGCCGGTCATCCTAGTTCCAAAGAAGGATGGTACTTGGAGAATGTGTACGGATTGTCGTGCTATTAACAATATTACAATAAAATATAGGCACTCCATTCCTAGACTTGATGATTTGTTGGATGAGTTGAGTGGGGCTTGCTTTTTCTCAAAAATTGACCTTAGGAGTGGCTATCACCAAATAAGGGTTAGAGAAGGGGATGAATGGAAGACGGCTTTTAAAACTAAATTTGGTCTCTATGAATGGTTGGTTATGCCTTTTGGGTTGACTAATGCCCCCTCTACCTTTATGAGATTAATGAATCATGTCTTAAGATCTTTTTTGGGAAAGTTTGTGGTTGTGTATTTTGATGATATACTTGTGTATAGTGTTACTGTTGATGATCATGTGAACCACTTAAAGAATGTAATTGAGGTTCTAAGAAAGGAACATCTTTATGCTAATTTGGAAAAATGCACTTTTTGCAAGCATGAAGTCACCTTTCTTGGGTTTGTTGTTAGTTCACAAGGGGTCAAGGTTGACCAATCTAAGGTCAAGGCCATACTTGATTGGCCACAGCCTAAGAATGCGTCTGAGGTAAGGAGTTTTCATTGATTGGCAAGTTTCTATAGGCGCTTTGTGCCAAATTTTTCAACTATTGCCTCCCCTTTAAACTTCTTAGTGAAAAAGAATGTGGTTTTTCATTGGGGTGAGGAGCAAGAAAACGCTTTTAACTTATTGAAAAATAAACTTGCTAATGCTCCCATCCTTGCTTTGCCAAACTTTTCACAAACTTTTGAAATAGAATGTGATGCTTCTAATTTAGGCATAGGGGCTGTTTTGACTCAAGATGGTCACCCCTTAGCCTACTTTAGTGAAAAATTGAGTGGAGCTCAATTAAATTACTCCACCTATGACAAAGAGTTGTATGCTTTGATTAGAGCCTTGCACACTTGGCAACATTATCTCTTTCCTAAGGAATTTATCATACATAGTGACCATGAGTCATTAAAGTATCTCAAAGGCCAAGGGAAACTTAATAAAAGGCATGCCAAGTGGGTGGAATTTTTAGAACAATTTCCATATGTAATTAAACACAAAAAAGGCACTCAAAATGTTGTAGCGGATGCTTTGTCTCGCAAGTACACTCTTATCTCCTCTTTGCAAGCCAAACTTTTTGGGTTTGAGCATCTAAAAGATTTGTATGATCGTGACAATGATTTCGGCCCCATCTATGTTTCTTGTCCTAGTGCCTCTTTTGATTCTTATCATGTGTATGAGGGTTTTCTTTTTAAAAGCAACAAATTGTGCATCTCTCAATGTTCACATAGGGAACTGCTTCTTAGAGAAATGCATGAGGGTGGTCTTATGGGTCACTTTGGGGTTTCTAAGACTTTACAATTGTTGGGTGAACATTTTTATTGGCCAAAAATGAAGCATGATGTTATCTCTTTTTGTGCTAAATGCGTTGCATGTAAAAAGGTCAAGTCTAGAGTAATGCCCTACAGTTTGTACACCCCTCTCCCTATTCCCTCATTCCCTTGGGTTGATATTTCTATGGACTTTGTCCTGGTCTGCCTAGAACTAATCATGGCAATGATTCTATCTTTGTGGTGGTGGATCGTTTTTCAAAAATGGCACACTTTATCCCTTGCCACAAAATACTTTGGTCTAAGCTAGGTACTAAGCTTCTATTTTCCACTACTTGCCATCCCCAAACCGATGGTCAAACCGAGGTGGTTAATAGAACCTTAGGAACTTTACTTAGGGCAGTTTTAAAGACTAATATTAAAGCATGGGAAGATGCATTGCCCTTGATTGAATTTGCTTATAATAGGGTACCACATGGTACTACATCATATTCCCCTTTTGAGGTAGCCTCACTGGTTCAACCCCCTTACCCTTTGGATTTGATTCCTTTGCCACTTTCTAGCTCCTTGTTCCATAAGGATGTCGATTCTAGAGCAAGGTATGTCAAAGACTTACATTCAAAGGTAAAAGAGTTAATTGAAAAGAAGGTTGAAAGGTATGCTACTAGTGCAAATGAAAAAAAGAAGAGAATGATTTTTGCCCCTCGGAGATTTTGTGTGGGTTCACATGCGCAAAGAGAGGTTTCCTAATGAGAGGAAATCCAAGCTCTTACCAAGGGGTGACGGTCCCTTCAAAGTTTTGGAAAGGATCAACGATAACTCTTACATCATTGATTTGCCTAGTGATTATGGTGTGAGCTCTACTTTTAATGTTAGTGATTTGTCCCTCTTTGATGTAGGTATTCAAGATGAAGCTCACTTGGGGACAAGTGAAATTCAAGAGGAATGGTATGATGTGAGCCAAGCCCCCATCATGGGACCTATCACTAGAGGAAAGCTCAAGGCAATGGAACAACAAGTCAAGAGTCTTCATTCATGGAAAGATCTTCCTCATTCAAAGGAATATACTTTAGTGTGTCCACCCACCTGATAATTGACAATGACACACTAAAGGTGACCAATGATACCTTAGAGAATTTCTAGAATATCCAAACTCTAGTGTTCTCTATTTCTTTTTATTTTCTTTCCAATATATTTAAGACTTCATTTTTAATTGTAATGAACAATTGGTTTTGAGCCTTTGTTGGCCATCTAGAATAGGCTAAGACTTTTAGTTACTTTGATGTGACTATGGGCCTTATTTTATTTTTCTTTAGTGGATTATATGTTGGGCTTAGGATCCATTAAACCCAACATATAAGTGCTTCCTTCTTCATTGTAAACCTAGAACTCCTTTGATGAATGAAATCATTTTCCTCATTTTAGCAAAATGAGAGCCAAAATACCTAGAGTGTGGTGAGGGCTAGTTGATGCTTGTGAGGGTGAGGTTCATTAGAGGATTCTCATTGGTTCTTGAGATGAGAACCATAGCTCACTTCCTTGAGGCTAGGAGAACTTAAGGATAGTGTGATCTTATCACCTTTCCAAGAAGGGTGTGGTGATCTTCAATCTCCACTTCCATTCCAAGCCTTCTCCATCTTTGGTCTTTCTTCCTCTTTCATGTAAGTATTCGTGTCTTTCTTTTGTTGTTGTTGTTGAATGTGTATTTTTGTGAGAAAATGTTTGAGTTGCCATATTTCTAGATCCGAATCTTAAAAGATCATTCTAGGTCTTATCAGTTTGCTGGTTCAGTGGGAGCTTGGAACATGGAAAGCATTGCCATATAATTATGAGGAATCTGAGATCCAATTCAAGATGAGATAATTGCATGCTAATTAGGGGGCATTTGATGAACACAAATATTCTTCTTGTCTCCCTTGATACGTATTTTCATTTGCTATATATGAAGACAAAAAGCCAACCACTAAAACTCAAGCATTGAAACAAACTCTTGTATATATATATCATCACCTTCTAATAACCTTCTATTCTCTTTGAGAAGAAAAAATGGCAATCATTGAAACTAACACAAAGAGCTATCTGCATCTTCGCAGCAACAGTTTGCCTTCTGCACCACACCCCATTGTATCACAATTTGAGGAAAATTTGCAAAGATTGAGGGGTTCTGAAGCCACCTCTTCAGCTTCATCATCTTCTTCACTATGCAACAAACTTAATGACATACAGGATTTGCATGATTGCATTGATAACTTGCTTCAATTGCCAATTGAACAACAAGGCCTAACACAAGAGTGCAATGAAAAATTGGTTGATGACCTGCTAGAAGGGTCTCTTAGGCTCTTGGATATATGTAGTGAAGCTAAAGATTGCCTATTGCAATCAAAGGAAAGCATGCATGAACTACAGTCTGTTATCAGAAGGAGAGGAAATGAAACTGGATTCACAGTTGAGGGTAAAACACTTGGCTTTGAGAAAGAAGATGAAGAAGCAAATTCAAAAGGTTTTAAGAAATTTGAAAGCAATGAAAAATGAGTTGATAGCTTCTTCCTCAAACAAAGAAAATAACACTTCAGCCATGTTTGGATTCCTGAAAGAAGCAGAAGCAGTCACCCTGAGCTCATTAGAACATCTGTTGCTATTTATCTCTGACTCAAAAAGCACAGCAAATGGTCAGTGATATCCAAATTGATGCAGCCTCAAAGACCAGTTTGTGACTCTCAAAATGAATTTGAGAAGGTGGATGCAGATTTGCAGGCTCTCATCAGCAACAAGCCTTCATCTACAGAAAATTTTCAAAGTCATTTTGAAGACTTGGAGATGTGCATTCAGGACTTAGAAATTGGAGTTGAGCACCTCTCAAGAAAATTAATTAGAAACAGAGTTTCCCTTCTTAACATCTTCAACCACTAATCATAGTGTCTATACCATTTTGGGCACTCAATTTTCCCCATGGAGTGCCACATAATTGTACATGAATATGATTATATGTTTTGTATTCTGAATATACATTATCAAAAGATCAAACTATCTTATTATATCAACATCTATCTCTCTCTTACCCAGTTTCCCTCAAAACATTATTTTCAATTTCCTTTTCTTTAAAAAATTCTGCATTTAAATTAGAACTAGAAACCTCTGCAAATTAGAATCCATATCCTGGTTGTCAAGCTCGGAACTACCAATGGCATTAGGTTCATCATTAAATAAAAGCTACTGATAGCAAAAAAATAAGCTGCTGTGTTCATTTGATGAGGGCAACATGCACTATTAGTATTAGTATTGATTAAATAATAGATATGTAGTTGATCAAGTACTACTGTAATTGATTAACTCTGCAAAATATAGGCATCATTAGAAGAAGATTGTGTGTCATCCTTGCGCGCAGGCCATGCTAAATTTCTCTCAGTATCGTTCCAATTTTATCGGGATGTCACCGAGGGGCAGAGCTTAACAGCTGCGTCACGAACTAAAAACACAAAAACATTGAAGATGTAAGCGATATGGGACTTCAGTTACAATTAAACAACACATCCGCTGCACTTACCAACCAAGCATAATGCATACAATAGCATGTGATGCCAAGATAAAAATTGAGGGATGATGAGTTGGAAAATTGGTGCATGGAAAGCAATAGCATGGTACCGTTTGGCAGAGAAAAGCAAGGAAGCTGAGAACCAAATCAAATTTTTATTTAATCATGAACCTAATGGTCATTTTGAGATTGACAACTAGGATTTGCATTTAAATTGACCTTGAGTAACGTGTGGGCATACTTAAATTGAACCTAATGCAATCAGTTGGACAGAAAACGGAAAATAGTAAACATATATCAGTGATATCTATAAAACTGTAACTCCATATGCATAAAAAAATGGTAATGTCAAACTCTAATCATCTCTAATGTTGATGTTTTTTGTATTGTTCGAATTTGATCAGATTTGGGGGTTGTGTTGTGTGCTTAATTAGATACGAACTAGTAAGATACCTCTGCATCCTCATGGGTTGCATTGCATCGTATTGGTTGATGCGAATTTCCTCCCAACCAGCTCTTGATGCTGTCTACAACAGTAAATTTTACCTTCATCTGCTTCTCACCTCATTCTAGAAATGCAGTGCTTGCTGAAGAATTATGGTTGGTTGGGAGTATTGTAATTAAGCTCACATTGGTTGCTTGCTGCATACACACAACACAGTTGCAAAGTAAATGTGAGCAATAACACAATAAATTCAGAACTTTCAAAGTGTAAATAATGTAAACCCGATTTTGGACACAAGAGAACAAAGAAGAACAATTTAATTAAGCTCATATTTCTGCTGATACTAAATTAACGAACAATTCTAATTTCTAACAATTCAGTTGGACAGAAGAAATAGTAATTGAAATTAAGCTCAAGAGACAGTCTTTACAAATGCATTGACCATTGTTGTAAAATAAACAAAAACCTAATTTGAAAGATATATTATTATACTACTAAAACTTACAACAAGTGTGAAGTGATGTTAATTCCAGTTCCTGTTGAATCGGAAATTGCCAAAAAAACAGAAACCCTAAAGACAAACCTCCATTACTGTGCAGCTAGAAACATACATGTGACTGTGAAAAGAAGGAAAAACGCAGAAAGAAAGAAGCGTGTAACTAACAGAGAAACCCTAACTAAGAGAGAAGAAGAAGAAGAAAAAATAATAAAAAAATTTGGACCATTTCTCGATTTGTGCGTGTCATCCTTGCGCAAGGGCCATGCTAATCTTCTCTGTATCGTTCCAATTTTATCGGATGTCCCCGAAGGGACGAACTATAGTCTGCTTCCGAATAATATAAACGCTCTTTTCTTTACAAATGTAGCCGATGTGGGACTCACTCATTCACCAGCGAGCGAGCCACCACAAATCCACAATGCATCCCCTTCTCTTCTTCTCGTCAGTTCTACTTCTAGAAAACTAAACTTCCATCTTCACTCTCATTCAATCAACAAAACCTGATACAACCTATGCTGCTGGTGTGTACTCAGAAAAATAAGGTACCTACGCTTCATAATAGCCACCCCTTTTACATTACTAGCTTCTAATTTCTTTTCTTCTTTTTATTTACTTACTTATTATTTTTCTTACTCTCTCTAAAATTCCTTCTTATAAAATTGAGTTAATGCTTTCATTAAATATATCATTTAATTATATTCATCAATTAGAACTTTCTTCTTGCCATGCACATATGTAATGTACCGTCAAACTCTTCTCCCTTCTTCTATATATGTCCTAATTGAACATCAAACATATATATATATATATATATATATATATATATATATATATATATATATATATATATATATATATATATATACATACTGAACACAGCGCCCTTCTAAAAATGTCAAGGCGGGAGGAGCAAGCTCTAAATCAAATGCATTACGTTCGGTCACCATGACCCGAACTAGTTCTACTGACTTAGTCCGAATCGGTTTGGTGACACATTGTCCGAACGGGTTAAAATCACAACTTTAGAGGTGTGTCTCAAAAAAACACCTGTCTGGTTGCTCCTGGCCGAACTGGTTCGGATGCCCGCGTCCGAACCAGTGAATTTTTTTTAAAAAAAAAGACGCGTTGTCATTTCATTAATGGCCTTTTGGTCTTTTCGTAGGGTTATAGGGTGTTTTCTGAGTAGAAGGGGTGTTGAAAAAGCAGTGGCCAAACCGAGAAAGGCAAATTAGAATTTAGTTTTTAAAAAAATGCTCCAACTCACCCAAAAAAGAAAGAGAAGTGGCAGTGCCAAAGAAAAAATTGCCAAACAAGACAGAGTCAGGCAGTCAGCTGTCACATGATAAGTCGCAACTGCATGGTTCTATCGCGTAGTTAAAATATCAATCCACTGAGACTTATACCGATTACCAATTTCTTCTCACTACAATAATTAGTTAAAATATCATCGTTCTTCCAAGAGGACGTGATGGAGGGGAGGCAAAGAGATTATGCCATATACATTAGAGATTTTGTGATGGATCCATATTATGTGAAATATCTTTATAAAAATGGGTTAAAAAAGGAGGCAAAAAGAATGGAAAAGATAGCCTTGAGAGAAAATATGAGATTGAACGAAAAAAGTGAGGAAAAAGAGTATGCAAAGAAAGACGAATTGAGAGAAAAAGAAATAGATAATAAGGATGTCATTTTGGATTTTTGTTATAATCCTAATGTTTTTCCTAGTTGTGGTGATTTCATTATCAAGAAGGTAGTGGATGATATTTCAAAAGAAGAAGTTTGCAAGAAGCAAGATGAATAAGTACTTTCAAAGACACAATGTAGTGTTTCCACTGAATTGCATGAGAAAAATATTAGGAAGTCGTGGAACACTACTACACTAATACCTTCTTCTAAGTTGGTTTGTGTAGTCAAGTGTTGAGTTTCATCTTATTCTATTCATTTATCTAACATTTCTTTCTTATGTCATGAAAAGTATAAAGTGAATGAAAGAGATTGTTCTCTACAAGTGGCTACCTCTCATGAGGTTGATAAAGATGATTATGCTTCTGAAACCAAAAGTATTGCGGGGCAAACAAATCTTTGTTAAAGACTGATTAGCTAAAAAGTTGATTATACCAATTTTTTCTCTCTACGATGATTGGCTAAAAAGATTGAATATTGTTAAAGATGATTTTTGTTAAAGAAAATTCATAAATAGTAAAATGTCCTACGATTGTGGGTTTCATCTCAATGATATATTTGTAAGACCAATTTTTCTCTAAATTATGGGCATAAAGTATTTCAAAGACAATAAAAATCATAATTAATGTCTTATTGCGGAGTACAAGAGTCTATTTTGAACTAATAATTTTTTTCTTGTATAAACGGTAAAAGGTAAATTTATCCCAAGTAGGTAGTTCAGTTAGTGAGCTAAGAAATATCGGAGGAGTGCACTAAAGGAGTACAAACAGGAGGTCCCGAGTTTAAACCCCGAAAACTAATATTCCCCCTCTCCCACTAACATTGTCTATCAATAATAATAATAATAATAGGTAAATTTGAATTGATAGGATAATAAAATTCAATTTTATATATTAAAGAGTCAAATATATATTTTGTCCTCATAAAATTTGAATTTTTTGGTTTTAGTCCCTAAAAATAATTTCACCTTCTTTTAGTCCGCCAAGTTTTTCTATCAATAGTTTTAGTCTCTCATGACTTTTAATTACGTTTTTTAAGGCCTTTTATAGCACTTTTTTTAAAATAGTTTACATATTACAATGATCAAACTAGATAAAATGTATATTTGCAGGGGAAAAAACAAAATTTTATTTTTATATTATTATATTTATTATCATTATTATTATTATTATTATTATTTTGGCTAAATAACACTTTTGGTCCTTTATCTTTGCTCTAGGTTTCATTTTGGTCATTTATATTTTTTAGTCCCTCATTTTTCATTTTGGTCCTGCCGTTAGTTTTTGTTAACGGACGCCATGCTGGCAGTTAAGTGCTGACGTGGCGTCATAAGTGTCCTGTATGACATGTTATTCATTACATGATGTGGCAAATAAATAGTTTATTTAATTTAGGCTTAAATACGTTTTTACCCCCTGCAAATAGGGGGTGCTTTGCTTTTACCTCCTGCAATTTTTTTTTAAAAAACCCCTTGCAAAATCAACTTTTTTGGCTTTAGTCATTCTGTTAGATGGACGTTAAAAAAACGTTCATGTAGTATTTTTAAATACATTTTTACCCCACGAATCGCATCAACGCTTTTCCCTCTAGCTCTGGTTTCCCCTTCTTTGTGTTTTCCTTTTTCTGCGTTTTTTGCGTTTATGTTGTTGGAGAAGAAGAGTTTTGGTGTTGTTGTTGGAAGAACAATGAACAAAAGAAGATGAAGAAAAAATGAATGTTGTTTGTTGTTCTTATGCATTATTGTTGTTGGAGAAGATTTGGATTTCTTCTTGTTTTTTTTTAGAAGATGAAGATGAAGAATATTTGGAAAAAAAAAGTTCAGAAACAATGGTTTAATTTTTGTGTTTTGCTTTTTTAAAATTTAAAAAACTAAATTTCTTATGTGTAAAATGTTTTGGAATTAAATAATACATGTTTGCCACATCCTTTAATAAATTTAAGACGCAACGTCAACAGTTAACTGTCAGTGTGGCGTCCGTTAACAAAAACTAACGGCAATGACCGAAATGAAACGAAAATGAAAGATGAGGGACCAAAACGGAACAAAAAACTGATAAAGGATCAAAATGAAATCTAGAGCAAAGATAAAGGACCAAAAGTGCTATTTAGTTTATTATTTTTGTATAAGTTAGCAACAATGTTGTTGTTAAGAGAGATGAAGAAAGTCAAAGTTCAACTTGACACCTTCATAGTTTAAATTTGTCTTCAAATACTCTAAAGTTGGTTTAGCCCTTCTATTTTTTTTCCTTGCTTTTGTGTCTTAAAATAATTCTTAAGTTTTGTCATAGTAGTCTCTTTCTTGTTCTTGTTCCTCTTGGTGATAGATCATACATTCCTTGGGTTCTATAGTAACATCAACATCAAGGATTGGATAGAAGCTTAGGGTTCCTTTTCAAGATCTAAATGAGGATTAGAGTGGCTTGAGTGACCTACTTTTCATTTTGTGTGCCCAAAAAAAACCTTTGAGTGAGAGTGTTTTCCTAAAGAGCCTAAACACGAGTGGAGTGACATTGGTGAGTCAAGCACACTTGTGAGGACTTGTGGTTGTTTTTTTTATCCTAACATTTTCTTGTAGGTACAATTGTTCTATTTGAGGATGAGTTCTAATCCTTCCTCACCTAGAACCGCGACCATCTTAAGCCAAATGGAGGGTCTAAGAAGAGAGCTTGAAAATATGTGTTATACCCCAATTTTGTCCGTCTTCTTTTTCTTGCTTTAGTCGTCTTTTTATTAGCGGCGTGTTTCGAGTCACGTGATTATGGGAAATATTAGTGTAGAGTCTTGGTTACCAATCCAAACCAAATCCAATCACTCGTTCACTAAACTCGAAATACCATTGTTTAAATTAGGCACGCCGCGCAATGATCGATCTTCTCGTGCGCTTCTTCAATTTAATTATCTCGTATTTGAGTTTAGTCGATGTGATGTGGCGAGTCCACCTAAAGTCATTTTTCTCAAAATTTGGTTTAAATTCGGACTAATGCGATTCCGAGTTAATTGTGGGGTTTGTAGTTAACACGCCCATTTTTGGTTTAGTTTTAGCGTATTTGTCGAGTCCGCCCGTCCTCGTCTTTATATTTGGTCCGACTCCTTTTTCTTATTATTTTATTCGTATTTTGTTTATTTAATTTATTTAAGCGTATATACACACCCAAAAAATGTCAAAAAATTCTATTTAGTTTAATTTACAATTTAAGAGCACTTAATAGTCCAAAAGGTCCAAAAATACAAAAATAATAATATTAAAAATAAAAAGAATATAAAAACGAAAATTAAATAAAGGAGCAAAGATCAACAATCTTTAGGGGTTCGCTCTTGCTCTCCAAGACTACTCAAGAGCCCACATTATCGATCTCGCAAAAGCCCAAAAACCCATTAATGCTAAAACCTAATTTCTACCTATAAATAAGCGGCTAGCCTAGAGTCTAAAACACACAGAAACCAAGGCAGAAAACTACTGCTAAAATCACCCAAAAACAGGATTAGAGTTTCACATCGAAACCCTAATCCGCTAAACACGGTTCTGAGGCTTCTAAGATCTAAAGAAAGAACAGTAGCCGCCGGTGTCAGCAGTAACAAGCAGTCGTAGAACAATCTTGGAGACCAAACAGAAGCTGGAAATTAGGGGCTACAATGTTCTCAAGAGACTTGCGGATATGATTGATAAACTCGATATGAACGTTCGGAGCAATTGAGTGGGTAAGAAATCGTTGTCCTTTTTATTTTCCTCCATGTGTTATGCTTTACCTATATTAGAATTCATTCACCGTCAGTGTCATTTTGTGGCTGAGAACTTTTGCTCTATAGATGGCAATATTTAATAAATTGATTAATGGGCTTGTTGCAGAGAATTCTACACTGTAATTCCTCATGATTTTGGATTTAAAATTGCGTAAACTATTTCTTTCTCTCCCTCTAGCTGCAGCGCAGCTTTGAAATAAGGGGGAGAGGTGAAGTTTTTAGGGTTTTCGGTTTGTGGGCTTAGGGTTGGGCTGATACACTGTTTTTATTTATTTATTTTTTTTAATATTCAGATTGTTAGTTACACCCCTCCCCTTTAATTATCACAACTCTCTACTTACTCAAAGCCCATTCGCTACTCAGTCCTCAATATGAACTGGGCTCTGCTCCCCGCACCCCAGTTTTAATTATACAATCCCGCTGTGGCTATTACACCACATTTTACTATTTAAACCCCTTTGTCAAAATAAAATAGATTCTCGTAAACCAAAAGCAACAATTAATTTTTTTCTGAAAATCAAATAAAAGACTAAGTCGGTTGTACAACCGGTTTAGTCATCATTTTAGGGCCAATGAGTCATCTGCATGTTCAGAACCCCAAAACTTAATAAACACGAATAAACTATTTTTCTCTAAAACGGCTAAGTCGGTTGTACAACCGGTTAGTAATCATTTTTAGGACCAATGAGTACATGCATACTCAAGAAATCCTACAAAAAACTTAATAAAATGTAAATAAATTATCTTTTTATAAATAGGGGACTAAGTCGGTTGCACAACCGGGTTAGTCGTTTCTAGAACTAATGAGTCATGCAGATTCAGAGTTCTAGAATACCTATTCTAAAACGAACCCACCTCGCACCAAACCACTTTCTTTCAAAAACTCTAAAATTATTTTCAAAAAGTAGGGGACTAAGTCGGTTGTACAATCGGGTTAGTCGCCCTAGAATCGATGAATCAGCATAGTTCAAGGAATCCTAGGACCCCTACACTAAAAAAACACCAACCCACAAACTTTTTCAGGGAAGAACTACGTAGCTTTGATTCCTCCATTGCATCCGGAGGTGCGTAGGAGCAAGACTCAACTCTTGTCAAGCACTAAAACCAAAACTTAAAATAAGTCTTTTCTACATAAATAAAAGGGTAATTATTAAATAAATCTTAATTAATTAGACAATGGATGTCGTGGGGTGCTAATACCTTCCCCACACATAACGACTCCCGAACCCTAACAACGCCTCGTCCTAAAACTTAAAGGGATTTTCCGAATTTGCCCTTAAACTAAAATTTGGTGGCGGCTTCCTATGAACCTTTCGAAGAATCCTTTCCCGGATTTTTCGGTCGCTACAATATGAATGTGACTCAAAGGAGGATAATGGAGGAACAAAGGAGGTTGGTGGAAAGAGTGGAGGTTTTGGAGAATAGAACCCCAAGAAGAGAAGTTACCCCACCTAGGATGGATGTTACCCCACCTAGGAGGGTTCCTAGAAGGCATAGAAGACACGGGACTCCACAACATTACTATGAAGATGATTATGATGTGGATGATGAGGATCCTCCAAGATTGCATAGACATAGGCATAGGAATCATGGTGATGATGGTGGTAGGCCAAGGAGGGATAGAAATAGGGAGGAAGAGCATTGGAAAAATAAGAAAATCAAAATCCCTAGTTTTCAAGGTAAGAGTGAAAGTCCGGAATTGTACTTGGATTGGGAGCTCAAAGTTGAGCAAATTTTTACTTGCCATGAAGTTAGAGAAGAAAGGAAGGTTAAGCTTTCCACCCTAGAATTTGTGGATTATGCCTTGCTTTGGTGTGACCAAGAGCAAAAGCTTAGAGTGAGGTGTGGTCAAAGACCTATTGAAGATTGGGAGGAGCTAAAGTCCTTAATGAGAAGAAGATATGTCTCATCTCACTATCAAAGAGACCTCCTCAACAAGTTGCAAAGACTCTACCAAGGTTCCAAAACCGTGGAGGAGTATTATAAAGAAATTGAAGTTGCCAAGATTAGAGCTAATCTTGTTGAAGAGGAGGAACAAGCAATGACAAGGTTCCTTAATGGCTTGAAGTATGAGATCAAAGACCAAGTTGAGATGTACTCATACTTGGACATTCAAGAGCTCTTGCATCATGCTTCCAAGGTGGAGGCACAATTGAAGAGGAAGGGCACCTCAAGGCCTTCCTCAAACTTCAAGCACAATTCCTCTTCACATTGGAATGACAAGCCAAAGGTTGATGAAACAGCTACCTCTAAAGTTGACAAAGTTAAAGCTACGGCCATAGAGCCAAGAGGTAAGCCTAAAATCCCTTCTCAAATTTCAAGTGACAAACCTTCCTCCATGACATGCTTCAAATGCCAAGGCAAGGGACACATTGCTTCGCAATGCCCTAACAAAAGAAGCATGGCCATAAAAGAAGGGATTGTAGTAAATGGAAGTGAACATGACAATAGTGAGGCTTCGGCCAACTCTAGTAAAGAGGAGTCTCAAGATGAGTCTCATCATCAAGGTGACTTATTGATGGTTAGAAGACTCCTAGGAGCCAAACATAAGGACATCAATGAGTCCCAAAGAGAAAACCTCTTTCACACTAGATGTTATGTCCAAAAGAACTTATGTAGCTTGATAATTGATGGTGGGTCTTGTGTTAATGTTGCTAGCACTAGACTAGTGCAAAAATTAAATCTCACCACCATCAATCATCCAAAGCCTTATAAACTTCAATGGCTAAAAGATGAAAATGCAATTGTTGTCGACAAACAAGTGGTTGTTGCATTTTCCATACATAAGTACCATGATGAGATTCTCTTTGATGTGGTACCTATGGAAGCGGGGCACCTTTTACTAGGAAGGCCTTGGCAATTTGATAGGAAAGTGAGTCATGATGGCTACACCAACAAGTACTCTTTTGTTTTCAATAATTTGCAAGTAGTTCTATCTCCTCTTAGTCCTCAAGAAGTTTTGAAGGACCACATCATTTTGAAAAAGAAAATAGAGGAAGAAGAGAAAGAACTAAAAGGAAAAAGGCAAGTGGAGGCCAAAGCTTCATCTAGTGGCCGAGAGCACCTTAGGATAGATGACAAAAATAAAAAAGTTTTTGCACATGCTAAAAGGGTTACCAATCTTTTCTTGAGGGAAACACAAGTGAGAAAGGTCTTGGTGGCTAAACAACCCCTCTATGTTCTCTTCTTAAAAGACGTGAGTTGTTTGACTAGTGAGACATTTTCCCTTGAATTACCGAAGGAAATCCTAGATCTCTTGCATGATTTTGAGGATGTCTTTCCAAAAGAGATTCCAAAGCGATTGCCACCTCTTAGAGGAATGGAACACCATATGGATTTAATTCCAGGTGCATCACTCCCCAATCGGCCGGCCTATAAGACTAATCCTCAAGAAACACAAGAGATAGAGAATCAAGTTTCCAAACTTTTGGAAAAAGGATGGGTGAGGGAAAGCCTTTCACCTTGTGCCATGCCGGTCATCCTAGTTCCAAAGAAGGATGGTACTTGGAGAATGTGTACGGATTGTCGTGCTATTAACAATATTACAATAAAATATAGGCACTCCATTCCTAGACTTGATGATTTGTTGGATGAGTTGAGTGGGGCTTGCTTTTTCTCAAAAATTGACCTTAGGAGTGGCTATCACCAAATAAGGGTTAGAGAAGGGGATGAATGGAAGACGGCTTTTAAAACTAAATTTGGTCTCTATGAATGGTTGGTTATGCCTTTTGGGTTGACTAATGCCCCCTCTACCTTTATGAGATTAATGAATCATGTCTTAAGATCTTTTTTGGGAAAGTTTGTGGTTGTGTATTTTGATGATATACTTGTGTATAGTGTTATCATTGATGATCATGTGAACCACTTAAAGAATGTAATTGAGGTTCTAAGAAAGGAACATCTTTATGCTAATTTGGAAAAATGCACTTTTTGCAAGCATGAAGTCACCTTTCTTGGGTTTGTTGTTAGTTCACAAGGTGTCAAGGTTGACCAATCTAAGGTCAAGGCCATACTTGATTGGCCACAGCCTAAGAATGCGTCCCGAGGTAAGGAGTTTTCATTGATTGCAAGTTTCTATAGGCGCTTTGTGCCAAATTTTTCAACTATTGCCTCCCCTTTAAACTTCTTAGTGAAAAAGAATGTGGTTTTTCATTGGGGTGAGGAGCAAGAAAACGCTTTTAACTTATTGAAAAATAAACTTGCTAATGCTCCCATCCTTGCTTTGCCAAACTTTTCACAAACTTTTGAAATAGAATGTGATGCTTCTAATTTAGGCATAGGGGCTGTTTTGACTCAAGATGGTCACCCCTTAGCCTACTTTAGTGAAAAATTGAGTGGAGCTCAATTAAATTACTCCACCTATGACAAAGAGTTGTATGCTTTGATTAGAGCCTTGCACACTTGGCAACATTATCTCTTTCCTAAGGAATTTATCATACATAGTGACCATGAGTCATTAAAGTATCTCAAAGGCCAAGGGAAACTTAATAAAAGGCATGCCAAGTGGGTGGAATTTTTAGAACAATTTCCATATGTAATTAAACACAAAAAAGGCACTCAAAATGTTGTAGCGGATGCTTTGTCTCGCAAGTACACTCTTATCTCCTCTTTGCAAGCCAAACTTTTTGGGTTTGAGCATCTAAAAGATTTGTATGATCGTGACAATGATTTCGGCCCCATCTATGTTTCTTGTCCTAGTGCCTCTTTTGATTCTTATCATGTGTATGAGGGTTTTCTTTTTAAAAGCAACAAATTGTGCATCTCTCAATGTTCACATAGGAACCGCTTCTTAGAAAATGCATGAGGTGGTCTTATGGGTCACTTTGGGGTTTCTAAGACTTTACAATTGTTGGGTGAACATTTTTATTGGCCAAAAATGAAGCATGATGTTATCTCTTTTTGTGCTAAATGCGTTGCATGTAAAAAGGTCAAGTCTAGAGTAATGCCCTACAGTTTGTACACCCCTCTCCCTATTCCCTCATTCCCTTGGGTTGATATTTCTATGGACTTTGTCCTGGTCTGCCTAGAACTAATCATGGCAATGATTCTATCTTTGTGGTGGTGGATCGTTTTTCAAAAATGGCACACTTTATCCCTTGCCACAAAATACTTTGGTCTAAGCTAGGTACTAAGCTTCTATTTTCCACTACTTGCCATCCCCAAACCGATGGTCAAACCGAGGTGGTTAATAGAACCTTAGGAACTTTACTTAGGGCAGTTTTAAAGACTAATATTAAAGCATGGGAAGATGCATTGCCCTTGATTGAATTTGCTTATAATAGGGTAGCACATGGTACTACATCATATTCCCCTTTTGAGGTAGCCTACGGGTTCAACCCCCTTACCCCTTTGGATTTGATTCCTTTGCCACTTTCTAGCTCCTTGTTCCATAAGGATGTCGATTCTAGAGCAAGGTATGTCAAAGACTTACATTCAAAGGTAAAAGAGTTAATTGAAAAGAAGGTTGAAAGGTATGCTACTAGTGCAAATGAAAAAAAGAAGAGAATGATTTTTGCCCCCCGGAGATTTTGTGTGGGTTCACATGCGCAAAGAGAGGTTTCCTAATGAGAGGAAATCCAAGCTCTTACCAAGGGGTGACGGTCCCTTCAAAGTTTTGGAAAGGATCAACGATAACTCTTACATCATTGATTTGCCTAGTGATTATGGTGTGAGCTCTACTTTTAATGTTAGTGATTTGTCCCTCTTTGATGTAGGTATTCAAGATGAAGCTCACTTGGGGACAAGTGAAATTCAAGAGGAATGGTATGATGTGAGCCAAGCCCCCATCATGGGACCTATCACTAGAGGAAAGCTCAAGGCAATGGAACAACAAGTCAAGAGTCTTCATTCATGGAAAGATCTTCCTCATTCAAAGGGAATATACTTTAGTGTGTCCACCTTGATAATTGACAATGACACACTAAAGGTGACCAATGATACCTTAGAGAATTTCTAGAATATCCAAACTCTAGTGTTCTCTATTTCTTTTTATTTTCTTTCCAATATATTTAAGACTTCATTTTTAATTGTAATGAACAATTGGTTTTGAGCCTTTGTTGGCCATCTAGAATAGGCTAAGACTTTTAGTTACTTTGATGTGACTATGGGCCTTATTTTATTTTTCTTTAGTGGATTATATGTTGGGCTTAGGATCCATTAAACCCAACATATAAGTGCTTCCTTCTTCATTGTAAACCTAGAACTCCTTTGATGAATGAAATCATTTTCCTCATTTTAGCAAAATGAGAGCCAAAATACCTAGAGTGTGGTGAGGGCTAGTTGATGCTTGTGAGGGTGAGGTTCATTAGAGGATTCTCATTGGTTCTTGAGATGAGAACCATAGCTCACTTCCTTGAGGCTAGGAGAACTTAAGGATAGTGTGATCTTATCACCTTTCCAAGAAGGGTGTGGTGATCTTCAATCTCCACTTCCATTCCAAGCCTTCTCCATCTTTGGTCTTTCTTCCTCTTTCATGTAAGTATTCGTGTCTTTCTTTTGTTGTTGTTGTTGAATGTGTATTTTTGTGAGAAAATGTTTGAGTTGCCATATTTCTAGATCCGAATCTTAAAAGATCATTCTAGGTCTTATCGGTTTGTTTGGTTCAAGTGGGAGCTTGGAACATGGAAAGCATTGCCATATAATTATGAGGAATCTGAGATCCAATTCAAGATGAGATAATTGCATGCTAATTAGGGGGCATTTGATGAACACAAATATTCTTCTTGTCTCCCTTGATACGTATTTTCATTTGCTATATATGAAGACAAAAAGCCAACCACTAAAACTCAAGCATTGAAACAAACTCTTGTATATATATATCATCACCTTCTAATAACCTTCTATTCTCTTTGAGAAGAAAAATGGCAATCATTGAAACTAACACAAAGAGCTATCTGCATCTTCGCAGCAACAGTTTGCCTTCTGCACCACACCCCATTGTATCACAATTTGAGGAAAATTTGCAAAGATTGAGGGGTTCTGAAGCCACCTCTTCAGCTTCATCATCTTCTTCACTATGCAACAAACTTAATGACATACAGGATTTGCATGATTGCATTGATAACTTGCTTCAATTGCCAATTGAACAACAAGGCCTAGCACAAGAGTGCAATGAAAAATTGGTTGATGACCTGCTAGAAGGGTCTCTTAGGCTCTTGGATATATGTAGTGAAGCTAAAGATTGCCTATTGCAATCAAAGGAAAGCATGCATGAACTACAGTCTGTTATCAGAAGGAGAGGAAATGAAACTGGATTCACAGTTGAGGGTGTAAAACACTTGGCTTTGAGAAAGAAGATGAAGAAGCAAATTCAAAAGGTTTTAAGAAATTTGAAAGCAATGAAAAATGAGTTGATAGCTTCTTCCTCAAACAAAGAAAATAACACTTCAGCCATGTTTGGATTCCTGAAAGAAGCAGAAGCAGTCACCCTGAGCTCATTAGAACATCTGTTGCTATTTATCTCTGACTCAAAAAAGCACAGCAAATGGTCAGTGATATCCAAATTGATGCAGCCTCAAAGACCAGTTTGTGACTCTCAAAATGAATTTGAGAAGGTGGATGCAGATTTGCAGGCTCTCATCAGCAACAAGCCTTCATCTACAGAAAATTTTCAAAGTCATTTTGAAGACTTGGAGATGTGCATTCAGGACTTAGAAATTGGAGTTGAGCACCTCTCAAGAAAATTAATTAGAAACAGAGTTTCCCTTCTTAACATCTTCAACCACTAATCATAGTGTCTATACCATTTTTGGGCACTCAATTTTCCCCCATGGAGTGCCACATAATTGTACATGAATATGATTATATGTTTTGTATTCTGAATATACATTATCAAAAGATCAAACTATCTTATTATATCAACATCTATCTCTCTCTTACCCAGTTTCCCTCAAAACATTATTTTCAATTTCCTTTTCTTTAAAAAATTCTGCATTTAAATTAGAACTAGAAACCTCTGCAAATTAGAATCCATATCCTGGTTGTCAAGCTCGGAACTACCAATGGCATTAGGTTCATCATTAAATAAAAGCTACTGATAGCAAAAAAATAAGCTGCTGTGTTCATTTGATGAGGGCAACATGCACTATTAGTATTAGTATTGATTAAATAATAGATATGTAGTTGATCAAGTACTACTGTAATTGATTAACTCTGCAAAATATAGGCATCATTAGAAGAAGATTGTGTGTCATCCTTGCGCAGGGGCCATGCTAAATTTCTCAGATCGTTCCAATTTTATCGGGATGTCACGAAGGGACGAGCTTAACAGCTGCGTCAAGAACTAAAAAACACAAAAACATTGAAGATGTAAGCGATATGGGACTTCAGTTACAATTAAACAACACATCCGCTGCACTTACCAACCGAAGCATAATGCATACAATAGCATGTGATGCCAAGATAAAAATTGAGGGATGATGAGTTGGAAAATTGGTGCATGGAAAGCAATAGCATGGTACCGTTTGGCAGAGAAAAGCAAGGAAGCTGAGAACCAAATCAAATTTTTATTTAATCATGAACCTAATGGTCATTTTGAGATTGACAACTAGGATTTGCATTTAAATTGACCTTGAGTAACGTGTGGGCATACTTAAATTGAACCTAATGCAATCAGTTGGACAGAAAACGGAAAATAGTAAACATATATCAGTGATATCTATAAAACTGTAACTCCATATGCATAAAAAAATGGTAATGTCAAACTCTAATCATCTCTAATGTTGATGTTTTTTGTATTGTTCGAATTTGATCAGATTTGGGGGTTGTGTTGTGTGCTTAATTAGATACGAACTAGTAAGATACCTCTGCATCCTCATGGGTTGCATTGCATCGTATTGGTTGATGCGAATTTCCTCCCAACCAGCTCTTGATGCTGTCTACAACAGTAAATTTTACCTTCATCTGCTTCTCACCTCATTCTAGAAATGCAGTGCTTGCTGAAGAATTATGGTTGGTTGGGAGTATTGTAATTAAGCTCACATTGGTTGCTTGCTGCATACACACAACACAGTTGCAAAGTAAATGTGAGCAATAACACAATAAATTCAGAACTTTCAAAGTGTAAATAATGTAAACCCGATTTTGGACACAAGAGAACAAAGAAGAACAATTTAATTAAGCTCATATTTCTGCTGATACTAAATTAACGAACAATTCTAATTTCTAACAATTCAGTTGGACAGAAGAAATAGTAATTGAAATTAAGCTCAAGAGACAGTCTTTACAAATGCATTGACCATTGTTGTAAAATAAACAAAAACCTAATTTGAAAGATATATTATTATACTACTAAAACTTACAACAAGTGTGAAGTGATGTTAATTCCAGTTCCTGTTGAATCGGAAATTGCCAAAAAAACAGAAACCCTAAAGACAAACCTCCATTACTGTGCAGCTAGAAACATACATGTGACTGTGAAAAGAAGGAAAAACGCAGAAAGAAAGAAGCGTGTAACTAACAGAGAAACCCTAACTAAGAGAGAAGAAGAAGAAGAAAAAACAATAAAAAAAAATTTGGACCATTTCTCGATTTGTGCGTGTCATCCTTGCGCAGGGGCCATGCTAATCTTCTCTGTATCGTTCCAATTTTATCGGATGTCCCCGAAGGGACGAACTATAGTCTGCTTCCGAATAATATAAACGCTCTTTTCTTTACAAATGTAGCCGATGTGGGACTCACTCATTCACCAGCGAGCGAGCCACCACAAATCCACAATGCATCCCCTTCTCTTCTTCTCGTCAGTTCTACTTCTAGAAAACTAAACTTCCATCTTCACTCTCATTCAATCAACAAAACCTGATACAACCTATGCTGCTGGTGTGTACTCAGAAAAATAAGGTACCTACGCTTCATAATAGCCACCCCTTTTACATTACTAGCTTCTAATTTCTTTTCTTCTTTTTATTTACTTACTTATTATTTTTCTTACTCTCTCTAAAATTCCTTCTTATAAAATTGAGTTAATGCTTTCATTAAATATATCATTTAATTATATTCATCAATTAGAACTTTCTTCTTGCCATGCACATATGTAATGTACCGTCAAACTCTTCTCCCTTCTTCTATATATGTCCTAATTGAACATCAAACATATATATATATATATATATATATATATATATATATATATATATATATATATGAACACAGCGCCCTTCTAAAAATGTCAAGGCGGGAGGAGCAAGCTCTAAATCAAATCATTACGTTCGGTCACCATGACCCGAACTAGTTCGGCTGACTTGGTCCGAACTGGTTCGGCTGACATTGTCCGAACGGGTTAAAATCACAACTTTAGAGGTGTGTCTCAAAAAAACACCTGTCCGGTTGCTCCTGGCCGAATTGGTTCGGATGCCCGCGTCCGAATCGGTGAAATTTTTGAAAAAAAGAGCGTGTTGTCATTTCATTAATGGTCTTTTTGGTGCTTTTCGTAGGGTTATGGGGTGTTTTCTGAGTAGAAGGGGTGTCGGAAATCGGAACCGCATCACTGTTTTCCCCTCTAGCTCTGGTTTCCCCTTCTCTGTGTTTTCCTTTCTCTGCATTTTTTTTTCGTTTTTTGCGTTTTTTGCGTTTATGTTGTTGGAGAAGAAGAGTTTTGGTGTTGTTGTTGGAAGAACAATGAACAAAAGAAGATGAAGAAAAAATGAATGTTGTTTGTTGTTCTGATGGATTATTGTTGTTGGAGAAGATTTGGATTTCTTCTTGTTTTTTTTAGAAGATGAAGATGAAGAATATCTGGAAAAAAAAAGTTCTGAAAAAATGGTTTAATTTTTGTGTTTTGCTTTTTTAAAATTTAAAAAGCTAAATTTCTTATGTGTAAAATGTTTTGGAATTAAATAATACATGTTTGCCACATCATTTAATAAATTTAAGGCAATACGTCAGCGATTAATCATCGGCGTGGTGTCAGATAACAAAACTAACGTCAAGACCAAAATGAAACGAAAATGAAAGATGAGGGACCAAAACGGAACAAAAAACTGATAAATGACCAAAATGAAATCTAGAGCAAAAATAAAGGACCAAAAGTGTTATTTAACTTATTATTTTTGTATAAGTTAGCAACAGTGTTAAGAGAAATGAAGAAAGTCAAAGTCCAACTTGACACCTTCAGCAATTGACTTGGTGGGTCATTGACCAGTCAGCTACTTATTTTATTGTATAATAATCACATAGAATTAGTTGTTGTAGCTTGCTTATACCCGAGTAAGGATTCTCTAACATAGTGGCGCCAACTGCACTATGCAGTACTCTATTCTCAGCCGTTGGATCAATCCTTTCTTTCTTTATTTATTTATTTTATTAAAATACTGTTTCAAACAGCAAAACGTTTCCATTTCCAAACGATTCCATTTCCAAAACGTGAAACATCACCATCCCCACTTCCATTCCAAAACGTTAAACCTCACCACCCAAATCTCCCTCCGCCTTTGTCACGACGCTCCGCCACTCCATCACGGCGCTCCGTCACGGCGCTCTGCCACTCATCAGCAGCTTGATAAACAGCAGCTTGTGAAACAACAGCTTGATAAAAGAAGGAACAAATTATAACTTTGTTGTAAGTTTGTAACTCTTTTTAGAAAAATGAATTGAGTATCATTGTTTCACAATGTCAAATGAACTCAAATACATAGCGATTACCATATGAAACCAAAGTACATATTTTTAAGCTAACACAAAACAAACTTGCATATTGCGAAAGACTGATATCTGACTTCCTGTAGTTACAAAAAAATTAAGCGTATAACAGACATTAGTGCTCCCTAACGGGAAAATTTACATGACCATTACGAACATCAAAATATAATTTCCCCCAAAAAATGTACATCAAAATTAGTAAGGTTGCCCAATAACTTCTTTGTTGCAAATAACTCCTCCGTCGATTATAATGTTGCCTTTATCGGTATCATTAAGGGGTGCTCATAATAACACAAACTTATACACATCTAATTATGGCAAGTATAAACATATGACTAATCATTTATTAAATGAGATATGAAATTACCATCAAAAGTTCCATCATACTAAATTGACCATTGTGTGTGCTTGAGGGGCTCATAAGTTGGAGGTCTTTGAACAAGATAGTCCATTAGGAGGCTACTTGTCAATTCTTTAGTCTAAGGAGATAATATAAAATTAAAACAAGTGATAGCGGATGTAACACAAAAAAAAAAAAAGCGACAAAGTATTCCAAGTATGTGTGTATACTTTTGACATTTGTACAAGAATCGATGAAAACTCACACATTAACTTTGGAAGCTTATGCAGATGTTCATACTGACAAGTCAACTCTTTGGCTCTTTTCTCCTCAACAACTCGCTCAAAGTGTTTGAAGAACCGGATAACATCCAAATTTGGCTTCATGCATGATTTGAAGTGAGAATTCAAGCTCTCACTAAGTTGTGTACTTCGTATGCCAAGTGTGAATTCCTTGTTCATGTAACACGAAGCCCATTTTTCCTTTAGTGCATAAGTTGATTTGATCCATTTATTTTCATGAAGATTATAGTTGTTGATCAAGTCAGTCCAAGCTGTCTCAAAATTTGCTTCTACGTCATACTCATACATGCATTTCTTGAGATCTCTCAAAAAATAACTTCCCCCCTTCATCAAGTTTCCAAGGTGTTTAATTCCATTTTGCGACAAATGCCAAGTGCATAAACCGTGGTGAGTCTCAGGCATCACTGCAACAAGGGCTGCGGCCATGGCCGAACTTTGGTCTGTAAACATAGTCTTGGGTTTTTTGTTGTTGTGTGCTTCTAAGAATGTCTCAAACAACCATTTAAAAGACTCAATTGTCTCATCATATAATAACGTTGCTCCAAATATGCTGATCCCCTATAGTGATTGAAACCAGAAAATATAGCAAGTGGCCTATTGGCACGGTTAGTAGAAAATGTAGTATCCAACGAAATAACATCACCAAAATACCCGTAATCCAACACCATATTTGCATCACACCAAAACACATTTGTTATTTGCTCATCTATATCCATTTGGTGTGCATGGAAGAAAGAAGGATTTTCCAACAATTGCTTTTGAAAATAGCGCGAAAGGCATCGAGCTTCACCATATTCCATACTCCTTTGTCTTCTTGCTCTGAGGTAATTTTTTACATCCAACTGTGTATATCCAAGATTAGCTCGATGTCTGCATGTGTGCTCATAAGTTGAAATGTTGATTTACGCCTTAATCCGAGTCCTCCGCCATATCAATCTCATATGCTTGAACTTGATTATTTTCTGTGTGATAGTAGCATGTGTCTTTGTCTCGGAAGTTGCAAAGGGTGGTTATGTTCCTTGATTATTTTCTGTGTGATAGTAGCATGTGTGTTGTCTACGGAGTGGCGGCTTGGCACCGCGGAAGTGAGTGAGTGGCGGAGCGGGGCCGTGTGGAGTGTTGAAACGAGCACCGTGAAAGCGGAGAGAGATTTGTGTGTTGGTTGGTGGTGGCGTCTCACGTTTCTGCGTTGTCTTCTTTACGGAATGGAAATTTTTCACTTGTAGAGAGGAAGAAAGAAGGGGAAAAATAAGTGGGACATGTGGCTCGTTTTAAAATTTGTCAATTGATCCGATGGCTGTGAAGTAAGGAACTGCACTATGCAGTTCCCGCCATAACTACAAAGAATCCTTACCCCTTATACCTGATAGCTTTTGTCTAAGCTTAACTTTACTCTTTCATTTTAGCTTAGCTTGCTTAGCTTCACTCTTTCCCTTTACTTTATTCACGGTTTTTCCGTTAGATTGATTCTATTAGATTAGATTCAAATATATTGATTCTGTAATCTATATATACTATAATCTTCCATTAAGTTATTCAGTTGAGTAATATAACGATTTTGATTTCATCTCACTCGTTGAACTCTTCATCTTCTTTCATGGGTGATTACGCACTTTTGATATGGTATCGAGCTCCTAATTGGGGCTCTGCGGCCCACCGCTCACCGTAGATCACTCTCTTCTCAATCGATTACTCAACTCAAGTTCATCTTCCTCGTGGCGATGGCCACTCTGTAATTTCGGATGTCACCATTGGAGTTGGCAATGGTTCATCCAACACCGGAGGAACCGGAAATGGCACATCCAACACCAAAGCATATCAAAGTGATATGCTCGATCCTATTTTATGCATCCAAGTGACAATTCGGGAATGGCGATTATCACTTCGGCATTGAGCGGCAACAACTACCACACTAGAGGCGGCGGCACAATGGCTCTGCGCTCGAAGAAGAAGCTTCATTTCGTCGACGAACTTTGCGAAGACCGAGCGACCAAGATCGCGACTCGATTGCTTGGGATCGATGCAACACCATGATAATGTCATGGATTAATAGCTCGATCGTTCCAAAAATTTCGCAGAGCATTTTATGGATGGATACTGTTGCTGATGTGTGAAAAAGTCTTAAGGATCGATTCTACCAAGGAGATATGTTCAGAATCTCCGATCTACAAGAAGAGATCTACATCGCGAAGCAATGTGATGATTTTATCTCTAACTATTACATAAGATTGAAGAAGTTATGGCAGGAATTTGACAATTTTCATCCTGCTCCCACATGTGACTGTGATTGTGGCACTAAGTGTAACGTAGCCATCAAGTTTAGAGAATACAGAGAGCGTAGCAACGTTTTACGCTTCTTGAAAGGTTTGAACGAGCAGTACTCTGCAATGAGGTCTCAGATCATGCTAATGGATCCACTACGATCCATTGGCAAGGTTTATTCTATGTTGATCCAACAAGAAAGGCAGTCAACTAATTCTATTGAAGAACCTAAGGTTCTTGCAATATTTGAATACCAAGGTTACCAATGTAGAGGTGGTAATAAAGGTAGAGGTGATCATGGAGGATGATCCAACAATGGCATACGAGATAGAGGTTCCCAAATATGCTCTCAATGTGGCAGGACAGGGCATACAGTGGATGTATGCTACAAGAAACATGGCTACCCTCCACACTTTCAACAGAACAACATCAACAATTGTCTTTGCGGTATCACAATGAGAATGATGAAGAAAGTTCACATCATGAGGATCAACAAGTCACATGACCAAATAGGCTCTAGCTTTGAAAGAAATTCATTCACACCAGAGCAATGATAACTCTATTTTATATAGATTTATTCATATATTTAAACTTAGATTATTGCTCAAAATCAAGTAAAATGAAGTGTTAAATATAGTTTATAAGTAAAGAACAACATTCAAAGTTTCAACAAGGGTTAAGTAAAGAACTAAGCAATTTTGCATATTTTTTTTGGCCAGAATTTATTAAAAAAAGAAAAAGAAAATGACAGAGTAAAGCAAAGGGGACTAGCGAAACCCCACGCGAAGAAAGAAAAATAAACAATAATAGAGAGCCTCTAAGAGAGCCCTAAAACATTGCTTGCTATAGGCTAGACAATAGTCATTCTAACTAACGAGAATAATAAGATACTCAAGCTAGAAACAAAGCCGATTAAAAGTTTCGAGATGAGAATTAGCCTTTGGCGAGTATTGTAACTAACGACCAATCGCGTTTTATGCGATTTTCTTGATTGAGACTGGTCCAACAACCAAGCCGAATGACGTAGCTGTTCCATGCGAATCGAAAGTCACAGGATCACCAACATCATCTAAAGGTCCACCCTAGAGCTTCCTTAAAATATTCATATCAGATTCAACTACCGGGTTTGATGTAGCAACGTGTTCTGAGACGGCAGGCTCATCCTCGTCACCTGAGACATCCCCCCACCTCTTCCCTACATCCTCATGTCAGCATTCATGGGAGATTGGGTTGAAGAAGAATGAACCTCCTCCGAAGAGTTATTTGAAGAAGACGAATCAAGCTTTGGTGGTGGGAGGCGAGTGGAATCACTACCGATTCGGCTGAGCTGCGGATGGTCTAAATGACTTCTTGAGTACATAATCCATCACCGGGTCAAAGACTTATCCGCGATGAATCGAGGTAGGGATAGATGATTCAACGATAGAATCCCCTTGTTGTTGAGGTTGCGAATCTCCTTGTTGTTGTTGACTCGGAGAGGGATGTTCATTATTAGAAGAATCCTCTTTCTGTCCCGCGGTAGAATGTGTGACATTTTCTCTAGTTTCAATTGGCGAGGGATCCCCTTGTTGTTTATGAGTCTGGGAAGGTTGCTCATAAGAGTTTCCTTGCTGTTGGTTTACTTGAGTAGAAGACTCCCTTTGTTCTTTGGTTCACTGATGAGTCCTTCCCACTTTGTTCTTTGGTTTACTTGAGAAGAAGAATCCCTTCTTTCTTTGGTTTACACGAGAAGAAGAATCCACTTCTTCACGAGATTGCTCATTATTGAAAGCCTTATGTTTGGGCACAAACACCTGTTTTACCTGATGAGTCATTCCTTTACAAGCACCATTGGTATGACCAGCGATGTTGCAATTCGAACAATAGGAAGGCAAGTTTTCATATTCAATGCCAAGCGAGAAAGCATAGTCCGGTCTCTCAACTAGAATGTGATCTCTAAGTCTTGATTTCAGTCTATATCAACCAAGACACAAGCAAAGTGGCCAAAAGATCTATCAAAAGAGTCTTTGCTTGTTGTATCATCTAGTCTAAGTGGAGTTCCAACACAACTAGCGATTGCAAAAATAATTTTGGATCTCCAATATTCTTGAGCTAGTCCAGTAATCTTAATCCAACATTGAGCATTTGTATGTTTAATCTTGGAAGGATTAAAGTCAGTTTGCCAGAAAAGCAGAGCAAGCAAACACGAGCTTACATCGCCAAGAGGTTTATGCTTAGGATTCTTTGTAAATCATTGGCACAAGAGAAAGAGAACTCATAGTACCTTTCCCTAAGGAGATCAGTCCCCACTTACGATGGTTGCGGAGGGCTTGAAGTTTGGATTTCAAAGTATCTAACTTGATAGGAGTATCTCCCTTTGATAGTAGAATTCTTCCACGAAGGTGTGTTTTGCATTCTTCCAAACCTGTCAGGTACTCCTCCTCAGGGATTGAGATTGATAAATCATCTCCTTTGAAGCAAGTTGGCTAAGAGGAATATCACGGATTTTGTTTTCGGACCCTCTCAAAACTTGCGCAAAAGATTTAGCCTTTGTTGTTTTGTTGTACGAGATCTGATTGGCAGTGACATGGTTAGTTGCAGGCATCAAATCGAGAACAAACGCTTTGCAATTCAGACGAGACTAGTAAGCCGGAATCGTCGACGCAAGTAGTAGTTTACGATATCATGTGTCTCATCTGCGAGCTTAGCGATGTCGTCGACAATATGAAACCTCAGTGCAAGCGTCTGATTGGCTGGAAAAGTTGCACCAGTCAAATCGCCAACTTTATCAGTCCTACACTACACGGGCTACGATGTGACATATGCAGGAAGGGCGAGCGCCGATGTGACATCGCCAGCGGACGACGGCGGCGAGTTGGCGTCTAATCGTGCCGAGTTGGCGTGACATCACCGGAGAAATTGCGACCTTCGCGGACACGGTGGTTTGCGCCCGATAGCATGAGTCCTCCTGCATATTCCAAAGGTGTTGGGTCCGTGGTAGGAGGACTGCGATGAAGTCGTCGAGGATCCCAAATAAAGGCTTTGGCGGCGCTAGGTAAACCACACGTAGAGCATCACGTTCTTCACGAAAGGAGGAGCACTTGATTGACCCAAGCAATTTTGCATATATTTTGGAATGTTTGATGTATTTGTTCAGTGCAACTGTAGTTAGTGCACCAGCACTAGTGTCAGCACCTGATGCACCTGCACCAGATTATAACAGTGCACATGCACTTGGTGCTCCTGCACCAGAAACAAACAACAAATGCACAAATCATCCAAGGACCATTTTGATGCACCAACACTTGACTTATGACATCATGATTAGTCATGAGCGCGAACCACTTGCAAATTTTGGCGCCCACTATTGGAGACTAGCTTGAAGGAGTCACTCACTTAGGGACATGTGGCTCTTCATTATTCGACCTCCCCATGTGCTTGAGTATGAAGATCAACTTGCTTTATGGAGGGTCTGAAAAGTAACCATGGTTAACTCACTTGAGTTAACTTAGCCTCCAAGCAAACCCTCTCTTGAAGGAAAGCTCAATGCCTATATAAAGGACCATCACTCCTCACTTCAAAGATATCTCATCTTCTCAATAGTTGTTCTTACATTTTTAGTTTTTCATTTTAAACTTAGTTTTTAGATAGTTTTCTGAATTGTAAGGAGGTAAGGAAAGACTTGACGCCTTCTTCCTTCACTCCTACATAGAGGAAGCTAGTGCAAGGAATCAATGTAATACTTCTACTAGGAACTAGTAGGATACCCGTGCATACGCTTGAGTGTTGTCATGTTGTATTTAAATAGTCTTGAACATTACTCGTAAAAATAAAGACAAATTTAAAGTAGATGAAAGAGGAGTTTCAAATAAATAAATAAATAAATAAATATTAAAATCTAAATTTATAAAAATATCATTTAAAAACAATTTTACATTAATCTGAAAGACACGTACTAATGCAGCTGCAATCAGTGCACCTGCACCACATAAAACACTAAACTCTTGAAGGCGACTTATTTGGTGAAAACGTCTCAACTATCATTTCCCAACGATTTCCTACAACTTTTTATTGTTTGTTTACATTTTGTTCACTCATTCTCAACACCCCAAAATTGTGAGTAGTGTAGCTGCACTAATTTATGCTTTCTAAACATGCAAGGCTTTAAAACAATCTCTGTCGGTTCGACCTTTCTAATCACTATATTACTTGTTGTACTGTGTACACTTGCATATCTTTCAACACACCAAGCAACACAAGGCCATATTAGCATTGCTACAGAGGCTCAAACACGTTGTCTGATAACAACATTCACTACACTACAGTGACGTCAGGTATTATATGTGCCATACCAAACTCTAAAAAGCTTAAATTCTGTATCATAGATATAGGAGCAACCATTCATGATTCCTATTCTAAAAGATTGTTTAAATGCATTAGGAAAATAAAACCTATCACAGTAACCTTACCTAATGGAACACAAGTCATTTGTAGCCTTGCGAGAATCATTTATCTTGATGATTACCTTGTGCTTAGTGATGTACTACACATACCAAAATTTTCATTCAATCTATTGTCCATTCCCAAACTAACTGATGATATTGATTGTGATATGCATCTTAATAGAAAGAAATGTGTGTTGCAGGACAACCAGACAGAGAGAGTGATTGGGATAGCTGAACGAAAGAGTGGATTATATCACCTAGTATCACCATGCCCCATGACCTCATCAACAAACAGTTCCTCAACCATAGCACACTTTCATACTGTAAACAACTTTCACACCTTACATACTAGTAGTAATGATTGTAAACTTGGTACTTGAGACTTGGCCATCCTTCTTTTGAAAAATTGCATGAAATGAATAAAAATTTTCCTTCAACATGCAGCATATGCTGCAATTCAAGAGACGGTTACATACAATTGAACATTGCCAGAGCCCAGAGCCCTCAATACAGACATAAAAACCATTAGCGACAATAATACACGGATTACTTGTAGAGGGAGTATAAGAAGAAAACAATGTGGAATCAGGTGTAATGCCCTAACATTCCACGTAAAAACCAAAAAAAAAAGGTCAACCTTTCATACTTGAAGCAGACCTGTGAGATCATCCCATTCACTGAACACGTCCTTTCCCGCCTCTTCAACGGCTTCCTTACGTAAACATTCGCACAAATCCTCAAAAAAGACTTCCAAAAAACAAAGCTATTTTGGGGATCATATTCAACAAACTCTCCCACAAAATTGCCAAGAATCGTTTCCACCTCCAAAAGTCATACATCCCATAGGAAGGTTGTGGATCTGATCCCAGAAAAGAGTGTGAATTAGAGTAGCAGTCATTGGTCATTTCTCCCACACTCAGCTTATGAAGAAGCAGAAGGTAAGTGCCCATCAAAATTCCACAGACTTTCATTGTAGATCTTATCATAGTCAAACCTATGAAACATTTGAAATAAGAATGTATTAGTCCTAATCTCTCTGATAGAAACTCCACAACCCGGTTGCCACACCGTAGCCATACACTCCTTCATCATAGGAACCCTTTTAGCTTTGTTCGCCAGAAACTTCCCGTTTCTTGTCAAGTTGAGCACCTAGAGGGACAAGCAGTTGGAGATCTACAAGCTCATCCTCATCATCATCCAATCGCAAGCCACCAACATCCTCCATGAAAACTGGAAGAAACTGGAAGAGCGATAAAGCAAAAATCAATCTTCACTAGGAGAGAAAAAACGACCACGTGCAAGGGAAAGGAGACCCTAGAGAGAAGCTAAAATAGTGGATTGAGGCGTTTATTCACGACACATTTTTTAAAAAAATCATTTTTTTAAAAACATCATTTTTTAAAAATTAATCACTTATAATGACGTGTTGTTTCGTTTATTCTGATTCATAAAAAAATGAAAAGCTAAAAATAATCTAAAAATTGCTTCAAATGAGAAGCTGTTTAGAGTAGCTTCTCACGAAAATAAGTTTTTAAGAATGATTTTTTTAAAATAAGTGATTTTCACTATGTTGCACAAACACAAAAGAACTTCTCATTTTCTTAAAACTCTCTAAATTATTTTACAACAAAATCACTTACTTTTTAATCCATAACAAACGGGCCCTTAATCGGCCTAAGATTCATGAAAATGACCGAAAAGTTCAATGGTATAAAGATTTTAATAGGAAAATAACTAACTTGAGGAAAAAAAATACATAGTTGACTATGTAAAATTTTAAATTAAAATATAGACCTTATATCAATTTTACCAAATAAATATTACTCCAACATTAGATTAAAACATATTTTATATATATACACATATATAAATTTAGGTATAATATTAGGTGTATATAACATTTTATTTTAATATAAATATATATATATATATATATATAGAGAGAGAGAGAGAGATAGATAGATAGATAGAGAGAGAGAGAGAGAGAGAGAGAGAGGGGGAGAGAGGGAGAGATGGGTAATATAGTTTTACTAGTTTGGAGGGGTGCTTTATTCTAAACAATACCTAAAGTAACATTTTTGTTCATAGTTTTTTATTTTTTTTCTTGGTTTAGCTTTTATTATTTTAATTAAGTTCTTTGTTTATCCTCCACGAAAAGAATATTTTTTCTTATTTTTAAGTATTAATTAAAAATTCTATTTATATCATTTTATATTTATAAGTGTTTTAAATATTTTTTAATCTCTTTAAATATACGTACGTTCAATTTAGTCTCTGTAAAAATAAAATTGTGTTTTCGTAATTGTAAATATACATTTTATATAGTTTTGTGCATGTAAACATAAAATTTTGTTTTCGCCTTTGCAAATATAGATTTTAAATAGTTTGGTCCTTATAATAGGTAAAATATCTTATTTAGCCCTTTTTTAGCAATTTTAGTTCCTTGTGACTTTTAGTAACACTTACACGTGCTATAAAAGGCCTTAAAAAGCGTTATTAAAAATCATGTGAGACTAAAACTACTGATGATATAAAAAACTTGGCGGACTAAAAGAAGTTGAATTTTTTTTAGGGACTAAAACCAAAAAAAATTCAAGTTTTATGTGGACAAAATATATGTTTAACTCATTAATATATAAAATTGAATTTTGCTATCCTATCAATTACAATTTACCTATTATTATTATAATAATAATAATTATTATTATTATTATTATTGATAGACAATGTTAGTGGGACAGAGAGAATGTTAGTTTCTGGGGTTTGAACTCAGGACCTTCTCTTTTAGTGCACTCCTCCGAGATCCCTTAGCTCGCCAACTGAGCTACATACTTGGAATAAATTTACCTTTTACCGTTAATACAAGAAAAAATTGTTAGTTCAAAATAGAGAAAGAATAAATTTACTTGGAATAAATTTACCTTTTACCGTTTATTTTAGTCCTTTTTAGCAGTTTTAGTTCCTCGTGACTTTTAGTAGCGCTTACACGTGTTATAAAAGGTCTTAAAAACCGTTATTAAAAATTATGAGAGACTAAAACTACTGATATAAAAAACTTGGCGGTCTAGAAGAAGTTGAAAATTTTTTAGGGACTAAAACCAAAAAATTCAAATTTTATGTGGACAAAATATATATTTAACTCTTTAATATATAAGATTGAATTTTACTATCCTATCAATTACAATTTACATATTATTTTTATAATTATTATTGATAGACAATGTTAGTGGGGCAGAGGGAATGTTAGCTTTTGGGGTTTGAACTCAGGACCTCCTGTTTGCACTCCTTTAGTGCACTCCTCCGATATCCTTTAGCTCGCCAACTGAGCTACCTACTTGGGATAAATTTACCTTTTACCGTTTATACAAGAAAAAATTGTTAGTTCAAAATAGAGAAAGATTGGTGTTATAAAAATACCATTGAGATGAAACCCACAATCTTAAGACATTTTACATTTTAGCTAATTATTGTAGTGAGAAGAAATTGGTAATTAGTATAAGTCTCAGTGGATTGATATTTTAACTACGCGATAGAACCATGCAGTTGCGACTTATCATGTCACAGCTGACTGCCCGACTCTGTCTTGTTTGGCATTTTTTTTCTTTGGCACTGCCACTTCTCTTTCTTTTTTGGGTGAGTTGGAGCATTTTTTAAAAAAATACCATTGAATTTGCCTTTCTCGGTTTGGCCACTGCTTTTCCAACACCCCTCCTACTCAGAAAACACCCCATAACCCTGTGAAAAGAACAAAAGACCATTAATGAAATGGCAACGCGTCTTTTATTTTTTTAAAAATTTCAACGGTTCGGACGCGGGCATCCGAACCAGTTCGGCCAGGAGCAACCAGACAGGTGTTTTTTTTGAGACACACCTCTAAAGTTGTGATTTTAACCCGTTCGGACAATGTCAGCCCGAACCGATTCGGGTCATGGTGACCGAACGCAATGTGATTTGATTTAGAGCTTGCTCCTCTTACCTTGACATTTTTAGAAGAGTATTGTCTCTGTATATAATGGGGGTGCATATATATATATATATATATATATATATATATATATATATATATATATATATATATATATACTAGTATGCAACCCGTGCTATGCACGGGAAACAATTTTCATGCATAATATTAAATTTAAATATTTTTATGAAAAAAAACCAACATAATTTTTTAAAAAAAAACAGAAGTCAAAAAAATTGTATCTAAATTTAGTAAAGTGTAATACCAATGAATCGTGTTAGTTGATTTTAATTTAGTATTTATGTGCATAATATTTGTGACCCAACCTGCTTCCAATAATATGCTTAATGATCTTAATGTTAACGCTATTATGGAGTCTTACCGATTTTTCAAACACCGAAAGAATATAACTATGGAACATGATAACTGAGACAATTTCGTTTCATTTTTTTGACAACTTTGTTTCATTTGATAATATAAGGTTTTTATAGATTTGGATTCTCTAAAGTGATCAACTTACTATAGATTGTAAAATAAGTAACCTTGATAAGAAAACTAATGGTAACCTGTTTCTTTCAAGGGTTTTGGCTTAGTCCCCTCTTGGGCTCTTTTCTGACCTCTTTTTTTTTGAAATATTTAGGGGAAGTCCCCATCTTATAAAAAGAAGAAGAAAATAATTAATGGTAACAAAATCATAAATGTGTTAGAGCTTACGGCCCATTTTTTACAAACCCTTAATTTTTTATTAGTAATAAAGTAAACAAATAATCAGGCATCTCAAACCAAACAAATAAAGTAATAAAGTAAAAACAATAGAGAGAGAGGATTGTGGAGAGAAAAGAGGAATAAACTTCAGACACAAATGGAAGAATAATATACATGTCACAAGAAAAATTATAGGGATGTGATTGATGATTTTTCTAGTGTACTCCTATATTGAAATTTGAAAACATTATTAATATGAGAACTTAAGACTATATCATGAATGAAAGAAAATGCAATAATTATTATTGATATCAATTTAAGACTATATTGTAACAGAAAGGAAATGCAATTTTTAGTAAGAAACCTATGCCTATGATTTATTTTTTGTTTTATTGCAACAACAAAAATTTCTTTAATTACAAAGTATGACTTGGCGGTGACATGGGTTAGTAAATCCTAATAGGCCATAAAAATCACATTGAGGATGTGGAGCTGCTCTTTGATTGGCAACTCAGATTTTTTGCTTTGATGAACCTATTCAAATGTAATATTAATAGATAACCCAAGGCTGTAAAATATTCAATAGTTTCCCGTTAGAAGTATACATTCGCTTTTATGAACTTATGTGTTTGCAACATAAGTAACATAGAAGAGATCTAGACAAATGTTGAAAGTGTAAGGACTTGTATTCTTGTATTGGAAGCCATGACCAGTTGAATATGCATACCTTAAAATATCATCCTTAGCCATGACTAAAACGTTGTTAGCCATAGAAAAGTTTGAACCTATTACGGATAAAAGAAAAGTTACCAAAGTGAAAGAGAAAGTATTGATGTTTAGGGGCAAATATAATGCAAGGAAACATGTCATATATACAAAAAGAATTAGTGGCAAAAAAGTAATAAAAAAAATTGAATCAGAATTTCTTACCTCAATCAATTTCTCACCTCCATTTAGCAAATTAGAACCTAAAAAATAACGATTTCAATTTCATTAAATTCAAGTCAGGATCGTTCATCCAAAAACTCAACTATAAAAAAAGTTATGAAATTTGAGTATATTATTACCTTTGTGACATGATTTGCAACTTTGAATTGAGCTAAAATTGAAGGCAAAATAAGCTTGAAGGCGACATGACGACACCAATTAAAAAGAAGTAGAAGAAGGAGATCCCTACAAAATATAGTAAAAGAAAAAAACTTTTCAACATATTGATATTTTCTTTCGTAAAAAACAACACATTGATATTTACATATGTGGTTTATGATCTGTTGGAATCACCTATTTCTTCTTATTTCTTTTTGATAGTTTCGAATACAGTACCATGCACACCCTTCTCTTTTTTCTTATGCGATTCTGATATAGAAATTGGAATGTTATTAGCTTGTGTATATGAGTATGAAGAAAAAAGGTGTTTTAGTATGTTCAATCACCCTGCTTATTTCCTAAATTAAAGTAGTAAGTAAAAACATACACTTAAAGCTTTGATTGCAAAAAATATAACCTTTTTAGTTTTTAAGTAGTTTTGAGTTATGGAATTAATATGTTTTTCAAAACATGAAACATTTTGAGATTAATATTTTTGAAATCAATTTTGTCTTCTGACGTTTTGTCTTGTTTATTTTCATAATTAATTTTGAAATTTTGAATGTATATGTTTTTATGGATAGAAGAATTAATGTTATAGATTATAGATTATCGATATAGATTATAGATTATCGTAAAAGGGAATAATTGTAAAAATTATTTTACTTTTCGAAAATTTCTGATAAAACATGTTATAATATAATTTGTATGAGAAAATCGATGTTTAAAAATGAAAATTTAGTTATATATATATATGTATATATTATCTATATAATAAATAGTTTTAGATAATTGATTATAAAATCCTATAAATAAATAGGATTGAGAAAAAAATACACACCCAATTTCAAAGAAACAAAAAGGATCACCTAAATTCAATTTTGGTGCAAAATTCTATTTTGCTAAAAGAGTATTTTTTAAGCAAAAGCGAGCCATAATAGCAACTACACAGAGAGAGAAAAAAAGCATGTAGAATAATGGGAAGCAACATTAATAACACATTGGAGAGATCAATGAAAAAATCAGGCTCAGTTAGAAATAAAATTAAATAGTACAATGAAAAAATGGAAGAGGAATAGAGATCATTGAGATTTGTGGAAGAGATAGAGAGAAATGCTTCCTTAGCTTACTCAGGCAAAAATAATTGAAACATGAAATACAACAAAAAAAAACATAACAAAGCAAGTATAAAATTGTAATTAGTAAACATTGGAACTTGACCTAGAGAGAAAGTTGTTGAAGAAGAGATTGTTGCATCAAGGCTTGTCGTTGTTGCGTTAACTTGTGATTTTCTATTTTCAACTTATTTTTTCTCGTCTTCAACCGTGAATTTTCTAAAAAGAAAAAAGCAAATATCTGAGATGAATTCTGAAGAATAGGGTTTTCTATATCAATCAAGAAGGAAAATAGAAAAAATTGAGAAATCAATAAGTGGGAGGAGGAACCCAAATGGCGATACGATTCTGTGAGTGTCACATCAAAAGCCAGAGGAGCTTCAATGTGTGGTCGAGAGAAATAGTAACGTTTTAAAAATCAGGAGAAGGAAGGTGGAAGGATAAATAGATGATTCAAGTTGAGAAACTTGAGGGTTAAAGAATCTATGGAGATATAGAGGGACATAAAGTTTGAATGGGTAAGGAATAGAAGGAAGAAAAAATTTATAAGATGATGGTACAAATGATTTGTGCATTGTAATTTATGCATTTTAAATTTAATTATCTGTTACAAAACAAATGAATTTCAAATGATGTGTAGTCAAATGGTTAAAATTGATGGAGGGTGTGTCATAGAAAATTGTTTTAATACCAAAAAAAATTGTTTTAATACCATTTTTTTTTCAAAATACTATTTCTTGTGAAATTGCTCCAATATTTTTGTCAAAAAAAACTTTGCTCCTATTTTTGTGGCCTTTAGAAAGAGATGTTACAATTATTTTTGTTATTTTTATTTATTATATTTTATTTTACTTGATTTGCATTTAACAACACATTTATGTTTTGTAACACTATAGGGAGTTACGTTTTCAGAATTAAAATGAGAAATACAATAAATTTAAATTTAAAAATAATTTACAATGAGGACTCACATTTAATTTTTTTCCCGAGAATTGTTAAGAGGATGACACATCAGATTTTTTGCTTTGAGCAACATTCTACTTTGTATGTTTTATAGATAAGCTGCGACCAACTTCGTGAGCAAATTCTGTTATAATTCGTTCAATATATGTTGACTGCATAGATCACATAACATAGTAAGTCATTTTACTTATAAAAAGTTTACCTGGGTAACATTATCCTTCAAGAACAACACCAACTTGAATGCTCAATATATGCAATAGGTCCCTCAAAGACTTCATCACTTGCAGGGTCTTCTTGCTACGAATATTAACAGAATTTTGTTTCCATAAAATCAGTAATCATGACCTTACTAATACATATATAATCAATATCGTATAAATATTAGCATAACGTTTAAAGTAGAAAGTTGTATAACTTGTAATATCAATATCTATAGTCACGAATATCACATTGTCTACTTTTTTGAATAAAAGTTAACATAACTATTAAAATAACTATTGAAGTTAACAATTCACGAATAAAAGTTAACATAACTATTAAAATAATTAAAATAAGGAATAAGAATGAGAACATTATTTCAGAGATTTAAGGAACTAAAAAAGATGCACAATAAAAATCCAATCAACAAAAGGTCCTTTAAAGAACCAAAGGGAAATAATCTAACTTAAAGAACACCAAATGAGGAAAATAGAAATGTAGTGGAAAGAGAAGAAGTATAAGAGAGAAGGTAAAAGAATGAAGAGGGAATATAATCACAATGGAATGAGCAAAATGATGGGCTAGAATTGTGCAGTGAAATTGACATACTTTTTTTTTTTTTAATGTGAAGAGATATATATCAATGATGCATTCCATTTTAAATCGCAATCGCAATTTTCCACGTTCAAAAAAAATGATGCATTAATAATAAGTAATTGTCATCCATTTTTCTTTAATTGCTTTTTTATTGTGAGAATTTTCTTTTACAATATGTACCGTTTTTTTCCATCATAAAAGTAATGAAACTGATGCCTTGTAAATGATATGAGATTTTGGATGAAAAAGAAAAATAAAAATAAAATTGTTTGAAATATAGATGATTTGGAGGATGACATGGATTATTTAATCCTAGTAGGTCATAAAATTCGCATTGATGATGTGGATGTGCTCTTTGCTTGACAACTCATATTTTATGCCACGAGGAACCTATATAAATGTATTATTAACTAGTATGTAACCCGTGCGATGCACGGGTAGCAACTTTGTTTTAAAATATCAAATTAAACAAAAATTCCAAAGGAAATAAATAGAACATTTAAATGAAAAATGAAATATTAATAATATGTAAAGTGTTAAAATATGGTATGAAATATTTATTTTAAAAACAATATGGTTTTTGTCAAAATAAAAAAAACATTGTTAGTTGTTTGTGTTGTAAGAAAAAAAATCAGTATTTTTTTATGTTATTAAAGTTTATGGAGACTATATCTAATGTCAGATCAGTGACTCACTACGGTAATTTTTACGAAAAGTAAAAATAAAAAATATTGAAGTTGTAATCATTTATTTTTAATATTTTTTTTCTACAACAGATGGCAGTTACTATCGTTTGTGATGAATTCTATGGAATACAATGTATATATATTTCATAATTTAAACGTAGCAAAGTAATTTTTCACACTTTACTGATACGACAGCTAACAAATGAGCTTATACAATGAATAAACAACTAAAGAGTGATCTATGTTGTCCTATGTAAAAAATAAGTCTTTTTTATTATTATAGTGTACGACAAACAACTACTATTATTTTATCCTTGGAGTGTGGTACTTGTACCAAACGTGGGAGATTGAAAAGTAGTATTTGAAATTTCTCATGTTAGGACACGTGTATCAACTGCCAAAAAAAGACAAAAAGCCAAAAGAGGTCGTTACAGTAGAGACTATGCGACCTTCAGAGTGCCACATGATAGGACTTTGTGCATAATATTAAAGTTAAATAATTTTGTGGATAAACACAAATAATTACTAAATAAAAGAACTAAAGAAAAATGTATCTAAATTTAGTAAAGTTTGATAACAATAGTTCATGTCAAATTATTTTAATTTAGTGTATATATATATATATATATATATATTTAATGTTTATGATAAATAAAATAAAAGTAAGATACAATTGATTAGTACAGATTTATAACTTAAAGTATGATTTTAAAAAAATTTAACTTAAAGGGTCTACTGGAAAAATCAATTAAAATCTAATAATTGGATAGACAATCAAAATAAATAAAACTTAATTCTTGTTACGATAGTCATTTTGAAGAAAGTCATGATTTAATATAAATTAACATTTGATATAAATTATGGTTGAAAAAGAAATTATTATTTGATATAAATAATGAGAATATATCTTCCTAAATAATGAGAAAATTCTTACACACTGTCTCCTCTATTTGATCCTTAAGTATATAAAAGAATAAGTAATCTCTAAAGTTTGTGAAGTCTGTCAAATTAGTGTATAAATTTTTTAAGAAAATGGTCTCATCAGTCTTCATAATGGACTACTTATAAAATTTTGAGAAATTATTTTGATTGTTGTCACAAATTATATGTGCTAAATTGATGATTTACTCTTATTTAAGATATGATATTTGAAAAAGAATTTTCAAACAACCTTGTGTACTAACAATCTTCATAATATTTTTGTGAACTATGTAACCCGTGCGATGCACAGGAAACAATTTTCATGTATAATATTAAATGTAAATAATTTTTTTTAAAAAAAGAAACTAACATGATGGTGTCATTTAAATATCATTTAGATATTAGTTATTAAATAAATGGTAAGATCTTGTCAAAAGAAACTGAGAAAGATATTCGTTATATGATGGAAAATATGTTTGTGCCATTAAGTTGTTAATATTGGTATTAAAAACATAACATGATGTTACTTTTGGATTTGTTACTATAAGTAGGCGGAGGAAACCCACTTTGACCGTGATCGAGTGCGGGGGCATGACGATAGTGAGATTGGGATGTTCCCTGAACCCCCTTGACTAACCAATAATTGTTACTTTATATTTTATTTTATTTTATGCATATATACATATACTCATTCATTTTGATTCTTATATTTTGTTTATGTTTAATTTTCATTTTCATTTGAAAATAGAAAATTTTATTTTTATATTTTTTTACTATGTTTTATCATTGCATAATTTCTATAAATTTATTATATTAATTATCATAAATATATTTTTAATTTTTTTCTATAAATAGTGGAAGAAGCCGAGGCACACGGGAAACTTGACTTTGTTTGGGGCGGTAATGACAGAGGCAAAACCCGATCCTGCTAAAAGTAGAGGAAAGGGAAAAAAACAATGTTGTGAAACGTATTGAGAATTTTCGGATGTCAATTTCAAACTAATCTGATTTATGTAGATTACCAATTAAATGTGCGGTCTAATTAAACCTAAATTGTCTCATATTAATTATTAACGTTAGGAAATGAGATGTAACCGGTAACACCATTGTTCGGAGTTTAAAAATTGAATTGAAATTGAAACTTAAAACCACCAAAATTTAGGAATTGAATACGATGGTTTTCAACACATTTTCCTTTTTTCTTTTAATTACATTCCAGCGGTCTATGTGGAATCTGTGGACTGTGGTGGACCAATGAAACAACTGCTGATGATGTGCCACGTCGATATTGCATTGAATGAGAACCCCAAGAAATGCAAAGGTGTTGACACCTAGGAAAAAAATGCTTTGAGCAGCAAACAGTTTTGTATAGTTAATAGATAGATACATAGATAGATTGGGGTTTTTCTGCGATGACCAACATTGCTCCTATAATTTTTTCAAAAAAAAATCCTCCTATATATGTGGCCTTTAGATAGAGATGTTACAATTATTTTTGTTATCTTTATTTATTATATTTTATCTGTATTTTTTTTTTCATTTAACAACTCATTTATGTTTTGTAACACTATAGAGAGTTACGTTTTAAGAATTAAATTAAAATGAGAAATATAACATAAATTTAAATTTAAAAATAATTGACAATGAGGATTCACATTTAACTTTTTCCCAAGAATTGCTCGAGAGGATGACACATCAAATTTTTTGCTTTGAGCAAATTCTACTTTGCATGTTTTATAGATAGATTATAGATTATTTGGTCAAAAAAATAGAAATATATATACATGAATATAGAGAGATTATTGTGTGTGTAAACTCTGAACAATGGTGTTCTAGGTTACATAGATACATGAATTGAGTTGTGTGTGTAAACTCCAGGTTCTTCTACTAATTACTTCACTCCTGATCTTAAGGAAGAATGATTTATCTTATACAATCACGATGTGTATCCCAACTGAAAATTGTAGTAAGCTTAAAGCCTATAACATAACTTCCGTGATCTCAAACAATTTAAACAAATGAGAATTGCCAAAATGTCAATGAGGTGAAACAATTAAAAGTAAGCAATTTAGATTAGAACTGAAATTTTCATGCATTTTTGTACATGAAAATGCTTATCTAAAAAAAAGTAATAGAGATTAAATAAATCACTGAGAATCTTGTTTGAATAATGGAAAACTGACATTGGCAGCAGCCATTCACTCCTTCTGAAATAGTAATAATAAAAATAAGAATAATATCAATAGTGGTTTATGATAGAAAATAATCTCTAAAATAAAGATAACATTTTTCTTCATGGAGAATTGACATGCTCTCTGGATTAGTAGCATGGAAAGTGTTATGGAGAAATTACACGCATATTATTTGCACCCCTCTCTGCACAAAAGGCCAACTGATTGGGCCTTCAACAGCCAAGGCCCATAAGCGTTCATCCAACAGCCCACTATGCACCTCCACAACCAATGGTTCAGATGATGACACCCAAGTGCTTCCCAAACCTATAAATACTGCATTTATTCCAAGGAGAGAGTGCGCATTAATTATCACTTATTTGCATTAACTCCATCAAGCATCGACTTCAAAGATCGGAGTGTTTATGCAGTACACCCCACCACAACTTTCTAACAACCAAATTTCGGAATAATCAGCCCGGACATAACTCCAAAGTGATCAAAACCGTATTACCTACCAACTATCTCGGATATACTTATCTTAGATACGGTACAGAACATTGGCGACCACAGTGGGAGCTTTCCCCGAACTCATTAAAAACTTTATCTTTTTATTTTTGATCAATCATGGATCCCGAATCACAAACCGGGGTACGGATAGCAAGTATCATCCGATCACAAGATGAAGGAACCCCAGAGGGGATTGCAGTAACCCAATCTGTTACTGACCGAAATGTCAATAACAGAGAGTCAACCTCTTATCGAGCTCCTTCACCTCCTACAGTTATTCCCGTTCCAGTAAACACTTTACAACAACTTGTTCAAATTCTAAATCGGCATAATGAAGCATCTCGAGCCGAGAGCCTCCGCATTTGAAATTAGAAGCGAGGTTGCGAGTTATCGGGCCCGAGATATAGCGGATCGGGGTTCTCCGCGGCGATATGATCCCCGGATTAACCCGATAGACGAGCTCGAGCAACCCTAAGAACCACCGAGCTCAAGAGGCGACATCGTTCTCCTCCGAGACGACGTCATTATCATCGATCTCCACCTAGAAGACGAGGAAGAGAAGAGCGAGAGCAACTCTTAGAAATATAGAGGACTCGCGAAGAAGATTCTTCTAACGCATCATCCTCGCCACGCAGACAACGATCTAGGAGCGAGAGAAAGTCCTCCAGCGCGCGGACATCACTACTATAAAGAGAGAGCCCCGAAAGAAAACAACATCATTCCACTTACCAACCTCGCAAAACTCGAAACCGGGAGAAGAAACAGGGAATTGCAACCACCGAGAAGAGGTCGTTCACTTGGAAATAGATTATTTCCTATTCCCGCAGGTTTAGAGAAACCTCCCGAACACTTGAAAATTTATGACGGTCTCGGAGACCCGGATGTTCATTTAGAGTACTATGAAACCATGATGCAATATCGGAATGCTCCAGTGAGATCATGTGTAGACTTTTTCCTCACCCTTGAAAAATCTGCGGTTTATGGTTCGAGAGACATCCCAAAAATTCAATCTCTTCCTGGGAACAACTTTCCAAGTTATTCTCGGCAAGCTTCGCACATTCGAAGGTAAGGCCGAAATCATGGATGGTGTTGCATGCAATCCACCAAGCCGATGATGAATCTATCCGGTCTTATATTGCAAGATTCAACACGGGCGGAAAGGTGCATGGGTTGAATGAGGAATTTCGTCTGTATTTCCTATCCCAGGGTTTACGCAGAGGCACTTTATTCCAAATCGACGTAAGCATCAACCAACCCTCAACTTTAGGAGAGTTCCTCCGTCTTTCCGAGAAGTACATCGACCATGAGGAAGGCGATGAAGCTAGCAAGTTCTTTGTGAAAAGCGTAGCAAACCAAACCAAAGAGAGCCGACCTCGAGTTGAAAAGTCAAATCCAAATATTGAAATTCCTCGGAGATTCCGGGATCAGGCGGGCCATCTAGTGGAATTCAAACCTCGACAAGGCGACATCGAGACTACACCGAACTCATATGTGGAAAGGAGAAGATCTTGCAAGAATGTCAGAACAATGAATTTAAACACATAAGGTATCCCGATCCTATTCCCCAACGGCCGGGAATGAGGAACAACAAATCTTGTCGTTATCACCAAAGCGCTACCATGACACAAATCGGTGCAACGCTTTAAAAGACGACATTGAAGACCTTATCAAAAAAGGTAAGCTCGGGCAGTATGTCAAGAAGCCATTCCAACAAGAAAAAAGCATCAAACAAGAGAAAGAGGTTGACGAAGTAAGAGGGAAAGAAATCGTAGATTATAAGGAAGAAGCGGACACTCGAAGGAGTAGAGGCCGACTGTGGTAATGGTAATCTCGGTGGTGAAGTCCAAGGAGCTACAAAGAAGAACAATCAAAAGAAAGTGGAAGGAAATTCAATGTGTAGCATCTACATCATCGGCACCACCAGTAGCAACTCGTCCCCCGTTGTCATTTGGAGATGACGATCGCGCTAAACGGGAAGGTAAACGAAGACATTCCATCTTTGTTAATCTCGGCGATAATGGCCGAGAAAGAGATAAAAAGAATTTTAATTGACCAAGGCAGCTCTTGTGACATCATGTTCTTCGATGTACTAGAGAAAATTGGAATTACACCAAGGGAACTTTTTCCCTATCACGGAACGGACCTCTCCGGGTTCAATGGTTCACGAACTAGACCGATGGGTTACATAGACTTAAGGGTCACTTTTGGAGAGGAACCTTTATCTCGGACAATTCCTGTTAAATTCATGGTATTACCTTGCTCATCAATCTACAATTGCATCATTGGGAGACCGACTTTGGGAAACTCGGGGCGGTGACTTCTACTGTACATCTGAAAATGAAGTTTCACTCTCAAAGTAACGGTAGTAGTAACTATCAATGCCGATCTAGAATCTTCCGAAAGATGCTATTACCTCCTTCTTAAAGTGAAATTTCACGCAGAGACAAAGCCGAACTTACATCAAAGAATACGTGCGCAAAAGAAGAAAAAGTAAAGTTTTCAGAGGTAAATGTAATGGATTTAGGCGCACGCTCGATCCTCGAAAGCTCGGACGAAGAAAAGATAGCACTCGAAATCCTCATTCGGAGAAAAGGCGAGCAAACGACCAAAACCGGACGGGAATTCAAAGCAGAGTAATATTGGGCGATGATCCAACAAAAACGGTCAAGATCGGTGCGGCACTTACGAGACGAGATAAAAGAGAATTAACCCGGTGCTTGAGGAACACGCCGATCTTTTTGCTTGGTGGTGAAGACATGCCCGTATACCACCGAAGTCGCTTTGCCATCATTTGTCAATATATCCCGATGCAAAATGGGTTGCCCAACGCAAAAGGGTTGAGTATATCGAGAAGATCAAGCAACAACCAAGCGGTAGATGATTTAGTAAAAGCTAATTTTATGTAGAGCTCAAATATACTACTTGGCTCTCAAACCACAGTACTTGTTAAAAATCAAATGGAAAATGGCGCATGTGTATTGATTATACCGATCTCAATAGATCATGTCCTAAAGATGCTTTCGGTTCCAAATATTGATCGATTAGTCGATCATGCATCGAGATTTGGTTTATTATCATTCATGGATGCATATTCGGATATAACCAAATCCCAATGTTTCCCCGATCAAGAAAAAGCTGCGTTTATGATGAAAGCGGAAATTTTTGTTACTGAGTAATGCCTTTCTCGGTCTAAAGAATGCGAGAGCAACGTATCGAGAGAATGATGAGCAGGTGTTCAAAAACCGGATCGGGCGAAATTTAGAAGTATACTTAGATGATATGATTGCAAAGAGTGAACAAGCAAATCGTCATGTTAATGATCTCAAAGAACTTTTTTCGAGAGATAAGGAAAAAGCAGGATGAGGTTAAATCCGAGAAATGCACTTTCGGGTCAAAGCCGGAAAAGTTTTGGGATTCTATCTCACCGAGAGAGGAATTGAGGCAAACCTGGACAAATGCAAATCGGTGGATCGAGATGAAAACCCCAAACACTAAGAAAGAAATTCAGAATCGAGCGGCATGATTGCGGCTCTATCTCGGTTCATCTCAAACGCCGCTTTTAAATCACTACCCCTTTTTAAACTGTTAAAAAAGGAATCTGAATTTATCTGGACCACAGAACGGGATGAGGCGCTCACCCAGTTAAAAAAGATATTATTAGAACCTCCGATATTAACCCGACCTGAGCCAGAGGAAGTATTATACTTATATCTTTCAATATCTGAGGAAGCATTAGGAGCAGCACTGGTCCGAGAAACAAAAGAAGGACAGAGTCCGGTTTACTTTGTGAGCAAAGCTTTACAAGGGCCAGAACTCCGATATCAAAAGATAGAGAAAATAGCTTTGGCTTTAGTAATAGCTACTCGGCGACTCCGACATTATTTTGTTTCTCACCAAGTAGTCGTTCGAACAAACCATCCGATCAGACAAATCCTACATCGTCCAGACCTTTCGGGACGAATAATAAAGTGGGCAGTAGAGTTGTCCGAATTCGGTATCAAATATGAATCAAGATCGGCAATGAAAGCTCAAGTGTTAGCCGACTTTGTAGCGGAAATGACTTTGGCGAGAGACCGAGAATGAAGTATGGACGATCCATGTCGATGGATCTTCCAATCCCAAAGTGGGGGCGGAATTATTATTCGAAAGTCCTTCGGGTGGTTATAGAATTGTCACTCACTTTCAAATTTACAACTTCAAATAATCAAGTGAATCGAAGCATGCATTCTTTGGCCTACGATTGGCTTCGGATCTCCGTATCACACGGCTAAATCTCCATCTTGACTCACTCCTCGTGGTCTCCCGGATCGGGGCGATCGAAGCAAAAGAGCCAATCCTCCAAAAATATCTGAATCATGTCAAAAAACTCTGACCGAATTTGATTTCGCGAGGTTAAACATGTCCCAAGAACAAACAACGTTCGAGCCGATGTTCTTTCCAAATTGGCAAGCACCAAAACTACCGGGAATCACCTGGTCGATTATACAAGAGATCCTCACCAAACCTAGTTTTGGGGATGATTTACACTCGATGTCATCAGTGTATGTAATAAATGAAGATCAAACATGGATTGCTCCTATCTTGAATTACATCATGTCGGGCACAGAACCTTCCGATCCTGCTAAAGCCAAGATCGTCCAAGAAAAGCGAAGATCTTTTGCGCTTTTCAATGAACAACTTTACACAAGAAGCACTCTCTTCACCGTTATTGAAATGTCTAGAAACGGACGGAGGTGACTATGTGTTAATGGAAATTCATGAAGGAATATGTGGCCAACATTTAGGTGGTAGATCCTTAGCCGGGGAAGGTGTTAAGGGCGGGATACTTTTGGCCAACCATTGAAGGCGATGCAAGGAACTATGTGAAGAAATGTCCGAATTGCGATTCACGCATAACGTCCACATTGCACCTCCTACCGGTCTCACAACTCTTTCCTCCCCATGGCCTTTTGCATGGTGGGGATAGACCTTCTAGACCTTTTCCAAAAGCCCGGGAGAATAAATTCTTAATTGTGGCGATTGATTACTTTACTAAATGGATTGAGGCCAAACCACTATCTATTATTAAAGCAAAGAATCGCATCTCTTTTTCCGAAAGAGATAATTACGGTCGGGGTGCCCGAGGTGGTAATCACGGACAACGAACTCGATTCACGGATAAAGGATTCAGAAACCGATGTCCGATCTTAAAATCAAACATCGATTCACGTCGGTGGAACATCCCCAAACAAGCGGTCAAGCGAGCGAAGAAACAAAGTACTTCTTAACGGATTGAAGAAAAGGTTAGACAATGCCAAAGGAAATTGGGTGAAGAACTCCCTTATGTCTTGTGGGCATATAGAACAACTCCTCAAAGCTCCACGGGAGAAACACCTTTCCGATTATCATATGGGAGCGAAGTTTGTCATCCCGATCGAAATCGGAGAATTATCTTGGAGAACTTCAAATCCGAAATCACCAGAAGACAACGAGCAAGCTTTACGAGAAGAACTAGATCTGGTAGATGAAATCCGGGATCATGCATCCCTCAAAGAAGCCATCAACAAACAAAGAATAGCTACCCGTTATAATCGTAAAGTCGTCCCCGAGGGAGTTTGACATCGGCGACCTCGTCTTGAGAAGAAGCGGATGTAGGGCCCAAAAATGCATCGCAGGCAAGCTAGCACCGAATCGGAAGGTCCATATCGAGTCACAACAAAAAGCGGAAATGGCGCTTTTCGAGCTAGAAACCTTAGAAGGCAAAGCGATCCCAAGAACTTGGGCGCCACCAAACTCAAGAAATATTACGATTAGATTTGCTTTGCTAAGGCATTCTAATTCCGATCTTGTTTTAATATAGACTTGCTTTGCTAAGGCATTCTAGTTCCGATCTTGTTTCAATATAGACTTGCTTTGCTAAGGCATTCTAGTTCCGATCTTGTAAATAAATAGACTTGCTTTGCTAAGGCATTCTAGTTCCGATCTTGTAAATAAATAGACTTGCTTTGCTAAGGCATTCTAGTTCGATCTTGTAAATAAATAGACTTGCTTTGCTAAGGCATTCTAATTCGATCTTGTTTTTAAATAGACTTGCTTTGCTAAAGCATTCAATCAATACCGCTATTTTCGGATGTTAAACTTGTTAAAAGCGAGAAGGAAGAGATATCCGAGATAAAAACGTAGTCACAAAGGAAGCCAAAAATATGACGAGTTAAATATAGAGATATCATTACAAAAATACCGGTCTGGCGGACCTCGATCCTGAAAAAAAGATGAAAATTAGCAAAATTACACATCTTTCGGATAAACGATCCTTGACACTTCGTCGGATTCCGGTCAAACTCGACAATATGACCATCATGAACCCCGTACTCGGGTTAAAAATATCACGATCGGCAACAAAGTCGGGAATAACTACGACTTGGTCAGGCGTTATTGAAAGCTTCGACAATGCCATCTTGACCCATCCGAATAGCCTTCTTCCGATCTTCCGGAGCTTCAACATTTAGAAGCGATAAGTTTCTCAATTTGCTCTTGAAGCTCGGGAAAGTTATTTGTCGAGGTCGGAAGTCGTCAACTCCGCGATCTTAGCATCTTTTTCTTGAAGCTCGACGGCGCACCTTTTCAAATTTTTCATTTATGCGCTTGGATCGGCCTCAAGTTGCTTCTTTTCGACCTCAAATTGTAGGCGCTTAGATTCCAAATCTTGACCATCTGCTTGTAGAGTTCCACATCTTTTTGAGATTTATCAAGATCACCCCGAAGTGGACTTACAGACTTTCCGAAATGACTCGTGCTTGGCTTCAAGATCTGTACAAATAGATAAATACTTAAGTATAAAAGAAGTTGGAAGTCCGGTAGGTCGATTTGAAAACCGAAACTATACCTTTAATTTTTAAAGTGCATGCACCGTTTTATCCTCCTCACTAAGTCGACCATCCCGAAAAAACCGAGAGTGAAACTCAGAAGAAGTCAGCCTGGAATTCCTCGGTCTTGAGGTTCATGTATGCCCGTGGATCAAAGGGAAGCGATGAGGCTTATGTTTTTGTGCTTTTTTGAATGGTCGCTCGGATCAATCACATTTTCTCCGATCTTGAGGTTTGGACCTAGGAGGAGGCGACCGGATGGTTGCTTCCTTTTTCGTGTCAATGGCCGAGTTTCCTCTTCCTCTTCCCCTGGATTAACCACGGTGATGGGCTCACCCAGTGACAATTGCGGGAGAGTTTCCTCGGTAGAACCCGCCGCTACTTCCAACTTGCGGCATGACGGATAATTTCTTTAAGTGCTAAGGCTTTCAAAGCCGACATATTCCGCTCTCGGGGCCATGCTATCTGCAACATTAAGATTGCAAAATTATGTTAAAAATGTTATGCAAATCAAGATCGTGAGATATTTAAAAGCAGCAAACATGGTAAAAATAAACTAAGAGAAGCGTTTTAAAACCGACCTAAAGCTTTCTCGACATGTTCAAATTTAACGGATGCCACCAACAACTTGGTATCGAAACCCCACAGTCGGCCTATTCTCGTTGTTGGTGACGATCCGATCTGCAATAAATTGGAGCATTTTCAAGGTATTCGATCCTCCTCTTTCAACCGATTCTTTTCAACGGAATGCCTTTTCGTCTCATCTCGTCGGGTCCAACCAAGAGGAAACTTGGTGGTGAGAACGATGTCATTTTCGCATTAAATGTCCCAACTCGGTCTACCACAATCCAGCAACACCCGGTTCGACCTAAAAAACTTATTCTTCCATTCATACTTCAAACTTTCGAATATATGGCGAAAAACCTTGATTCTGGTCCGGATCGGAGGGTATAATGCTCTAAGCGTGCGGGTTTGCCATTGTTCTTCTCGATCCTTTTGTTTATTTGAAACATATGCAAGAAAAGTTGAAGGGAAAGGGGCCGACCTAGATGAATGCATACCACTCAAAAGCTCGTCATTTAATGCCCAAGCATTGGGGTGAAGTTGAGATGGGGCTATTTCTAACTCGCCAAAACCGATCGTTGAAAAGCCGTGAATGGAGGACGGATGCGCATGTGAGCTAAAGTCGTCCGATGAAACAATAAACTTGAGAGAATGCGGGTAAGTGGCCACATGCTCGCTTTTTCCCATTCCAAAGACACGCCCGGCGCTTCGGGATCTTTTGCATAAAGCCTCTTTGAATAATTGCTTGATGTCGATCTCTCCGGTCAATAAGCGAGTCAATGTTACGAAGTTTCTGGATACCGGGAGTAATCACGGGCGAGCCCAAAGGGGAACTACGGGGAGGTCGGCGTTGTTAACCCCTAATCTTCATACCCGTATAACGACTCGAAACTCCCGTATCTTCCGACTTTTACCTCTTCCATCTTCACCAACATTTTCCTCTTACGGGTCAAGCGGAAGGTCGTCAACCTTTCTTCCATCCGATTCGATGTCGGATTCCGAACTCGAATCAACATCGAATCGTCTCAAGAGCTCGGATCCGAATCCACATCCATTTGAGCCTCCGAGTTCGGATTATTGGGGCGGAAGGGTGGGCGATTCTTCGTCGGAAGCTCTTCTCATCACACTTCTCTAGGCCCTAAGACATTTCTTCCTGTATTTCAGGTGCAGCCATTCTCTCCCTATCTAAAGGATTAGAATCAGTTCTAGATGCCATTAGCTTTCCGATGTCAGGGCCTCTAGACTTGCGAGCTTGCTCGGCTTGGTCTATAAGTCGGAGCGTTTCGGCGCGAGTTGTCTGTTTTGTTTTCGCAGTTTTACCTACAGGAATGGGGGCAAGCTATCAGGATAAAATCATAAGAAGATGTTGGGTTCACGAACAAGGTCGGAACCCAACCTGACAGCCCCCATCCTGGCAAAAAAAGATGGCAGGCTGAGGGCTAGATCTCAGCCCGGTGGAATTGAAAAACGAAGCGCAACGAAGAATAAATTATACAAAAAACACAACAAAAAGTAAATTCCAATAGAAACACTAACCTCAGAAGAAAGTCTTGAGAAAAATGCAGAGATTTGATGTCAGAAATCGAAGGAGCGAGCTCGGCGAACTTAAAAACCACGAAATCGGTAGCTCTAAGTGCAGCAGAAAACTAAAAAAGATAAATGAATTACCCTCGCTTGTATTTATAGGGTTCTGAGATATGACCGTTACTATTCATTCGAAGCGACGCACTCAATCAGAATCGAAACGACACAAGAATCGAGGAAGTCATCATTGAAAAGACGCCTCGAAATCGCGTGAGCGGTCACATCGATCAACACGAGCATTTAATGCTCATTCGAAAAAAGAAATAATATTAAAATGAAGCGTCACCAACACTCAACCATCTTCAAAGATCGGTAAATACTGATTCGGCATCAACCATCTTCAAAGATCGGTAGTACGATTCGGCATCAACCATCTTCAAAGATCGGTGAGTGCGATTCGGCATCAACCATCTTCAAAGATCGGTAGTACAGTTCGGCATCAACCATCTTCAAAGATCGGTAGTACATTTCAACTTCAAACCATCGGTAAAAATCAGTGATACAGTTCGGTTTGAATCATCTACAAGATCGGTAAGAAAGTCCGAATACAAATTATTTTTCTCCAATCTCACTTAAAACGATTCACTTTTTACACATATTTCAAAGTCTAGTTTGACCTAACATGCCAAACCGACTTGGGGGGCAACTGTTATGGAGAAATTACACGCATATTATTTGCACCCCTCTCTGCACAAAAAGGCCAACCGATTGGGCCTTCAACGGCCAAGGCCCATAAGCGTTCATCCAATGACCCACTATGCACCTCCACAACCAATGGTTCGGATGATGACACCCAAGTGCTTCCCAAACCTATAAATCGCATTTATTCCAAGGAGAGAGTGCGCATTAATTATCACTTATTTGCATTAACTCCACTCACTCGACTTCAAAGATCGGAGTGTTTATGCGGTACACCCCCACCACAAATTCGAAACAACCCAAATTTCGGAATAATCACCGGACATAACTCCAAAGTGATCAAAACGTATTACCTACCAACTATCTCGGATATACTTATCTTAGATACTGATGCGATGCAGAAGAAGAACTTAAAAAAAAGTAGCATGGAAAGAAGTCAAGAAGCGGTATTCTGACCTTCACTGGAATTTGAATAAATAAAAATGGGTGTGAATGAAGAAATGCATAATTGAAATATGTATATATACCAAAGCCATTGAATGGTTATCATCTAGATGAATCTGGCTAGGAAATCAGCTATATGAGTTTTGACCCTATTGATGTAGTATTCAATACGTTAACCTTTTTTGAATTAAATTGTATTCAAAACGTTAATTGAATTGAATGTTATAAAATTGGTTTTATTGGTTTCAAAATATAACTGATTTGGATTTGAATTAATAAAGTACACTAAAGGCAATTTAATGTCAAATTTGAAACTGAAAATTGCATTAGCCAAAGAAGGATGCATTGCGTGGTTGATGACTGAGATTATTATTGCCACATATGATGAAAAAAATAATGCCTATGTGGAGTGTCTAAGAGAATGACACATTGGATTTATGGCTTTGAGGAGCCTATATAAATGTATTTTTAATAGATTATTGATAGAGAATGTTAGTGGGGCAGGGGGAATGTTAGTTTTTGGGGTTTGAACTCAGGACCTCCTGTTTGCACTCCTTTAGTGCACTCCTCTGATATCCTTTAGCTCGCCAACTGAGCTACCTACTTGAGATAAATTTACCTTTTTACCGTTTATACAATAAAAAATTGTTAGTTCAAAATAGAGAAAGATTGGTGTTATAAAAATACCCTTGAGATGAAACCCACAATCTTAAGACATTTTACATTTTAGCTAATTATTGTAGTGAGAAGAAATTGGTAATCAGTATAAGTATCAGTGGATTGATATTTTAACTACGCGATAGAACCATGCGATTCACGACTTATCATGTCACAAATTGATCGCCCGACTGTCTTGTTTGGCTTTTTTTTTTTGGCACTGCCACTTCTCTTTCTTTTTTGGGTGAGTTGGAGCATTTTTTTAAAAAATAAATTCTAATTTGCCTTTCTCGGTTGGCCACTGCTTTTCCAACACCCCTCCTACTCAGAAAACACCCCATAACCCTGTAAAAAGACCAAAAGACCATTAATGAAATGACAACACGTCTTTTTTTTTTAAAAAAATTTCACCGGTTCGACGCGACATCCGGAGAACGATTCGGCCAGAGCAACCGCAGACAGTGTTTTTTTGAGACACACCTCTAAAGTTGTGATTTTAACCGTTCGGACAATGTCACCGAAGGTTCGGACTAAGTCAGTAGAACTAGTTCGGTCATGGTGACCGAACGTAATGATTTGATTTAGAGCTTGCTCCTCCCGCCTTGACATTTTTAGAAGGCGCTATTGTATGCATGTATATATATATATATATATATATATATATATATATATATATATATATATGTTTGATGTTCAATTAGGACATATATAGAAGAAGGGAGAAGAGTTTGACGGTACATTACATATGTGCATGGCAAGAAGAAAGTTCTAATTGATGAATATAATTAAATGATATATTTAATGAAAGCATTAACTCAATTTTATAAGAAGGAATTTTAGAGAGAGTAAGAAAAATAATAAGTAAGTAAATAAAAAGAAGAAAAGAAATTAGAAGCTAGTAATGTAAAAGGGGTGGCTATTATGAAGCGTAGGTACCTTATTTTTCTGAGTACACACCAGCAGCATAGGTTGTATCAGGTTTTGTTGATTGAATGAGAGTGAAGATGGAAGTTTAGTTTTCTAGAAGTAGAACTGACGAGAAGAAGAGAAGGGGATGCATTGTGGATTTGTGGTGGCTCGCTCGCTGGTGAATGAGTGAGTCCCACATCGGCTACATTTGTAAAGAAAAGAGCGTTTATATTATTCGGAAGCAGACTATAGTTCGTCCCTTCGGGGACATCCGATAAAATTGGAACGATACAGAGAAGATTAGCATGGCCCCTGCGCAAGGATGACACGCACAAATCGAGATTTTTTCTTCTTCTTCTTCTCTCTTAGTTAGGGTTTCTCTGTTAGTTACACGCTTCTTTCTTTCTGCGTTTTTCCTTCTTTTCACAGTCACATGTATGTTTCTAGCTGCACAGTAATGGAGGTTTGTCTTTAGGGTTTCTGTTTTTTTGGCAATTTCCGATTCAACAGGAACTGGAATTAACATCACTTCACACTTGTTGTAAGTTTTAGTAGTATAATAATATATCTTTCAAATTAGGTTTTTGTTTATTTTACAACAATGGTCAATGCATTTGTAAAGACTGTCTCTTGAGCTTAATTTCAATTACTATTTCTTCTGTCCAACTGAATTGTTAGAAATTAGAATTGTTCGTTAATTTAGTATCAGCAGAAATATGAGCTTAATTAAATTGTTCTTCTTTGTTCTCTTGTGTCCAAAATCGGGTTTACATTATTTACACTTTGAAAGTTCTGAATTTATTGTGTTATTGCTCACATTTACTTTGCAACTGTGTTGTGTGTATGCAGCAAGCAACCAATGTGAGCTTAATTACAATACTCCCAACCAACCATAATTCTTCAGCAAGCACTGCATTTCTAGAATGAGGTGAGAAGCAGATGAAGGTAAAATTTACTGTTGTAGACAGCATCAAGAGCTGGTTGGGAGGAAATTCGCATCAACCAATACGATGCAATGCAACCCATGAGGATGCAGAGGTATCTTACTAGTTCGTATCTAATTAAGCACACAACACAACCCCAAATCTGATCAAATTCGAACAATACAAAAACATCAACATTAGAGATGATTAGAGTTTGACATTACCATTTTTTTATGCATATGGAGTTACAGTTTTATAGATATCACTGATATATGTTTACTATTTTCCGTTTTCTGTCCAACTGATTGCATTAGGTTCAATTTAAGTATGCCCACACGTTACTCAAGGTCAATTTAAATGCAAATCCTAGTTGTCAATCTCAAAATGACCATTAGGTTCATGATTAAATAAAAATTTGATTTGGTTCTCAGCTTCCTTGCTTTTCTCTGCCAAACGGTACCATGCTATTGCTTTCCATGCACCAATTTTCCAACTCATCATCCCTCAATTTTTATCTTGGCATCACATGCTATTGTATGCATTATGCTTCGGTTGGTAAGTGCAGCGGATGTGTTGTTTAATTGTAACTGAAGTCCCATATCGCTTACATCTTCAATGTTTTTGTGTTTTTTAGTTCGCACGCAGCTGTTAAGCTCGTCCCTTCGGTGACATCCCGATAAAATTGGAACGATACAGAGAAATTTAGCATGGCCCCTGCGCAAGGATGACACACAATCTTCTTCTAATGATGCCTATATTTTGCAGAGTTAATCAATTACAGTAGTACTTGATCAACTACATATCTATTATTTAATCAATACTAATACTAATAGTGCATGTTGCCCTCATCAAATGAACACAGCAGCTTATTTTTTTGCTATCAGTAGCTTTTATTTAATGATGAACCTAATGCCATTGGTAGTTCCGAGCTTGACAACCAGGATATGGATTCTAATTTGCAGAGGTTTCTAGTTCTAATTTAAATGCAGAATTTTTTTAAAGAAAAGGAAATTGAAAATAATGTTTTGAGGGAAACTGGGTAAGAGAGAGATAGATGTTGATATAATAAGATAGTTTGATCTTTTGATAATGTATATTCAGAATACAAAACATATAATCATATTCATGTACAATTATGTGGCACTCCATGGGGGAAAATTGAGTGCCCAAAAATGGTATAGACACTATGATTAGTGGTTGAAGATGTTAAGAAGGGAAACTCTGTTTCTAATTAATTTTCTTGAGAGGTGCTCAACTCCAATTTCTAAGTCCTGAATGCACATCTCCAAGTCTTCAAAATGACTTTGAAAATTTTCTGTAGATGAAGGCTTGTTGCTGATGAGAGCCTGCAAATCTGCATCCACCTTCTCAAATTCATTTTGAGAGTCACAAACTGGTCTTTGAGGCTGCATCAATTTGGATATCACTGACCATTTGCTGTGCTTTTTGAGTCAGAGATAAATAGCAACAGATGTTCTAATGAGCTCAGGGTGACTGCTTCTGCTTCTTTCAGGAATCCAAACATGGCTGAAGTGTTATTTTCTTTGTTTGAGGAAGAAGCTATCAACTCATTTTTCATTGCTTTCAAATTTCTTAAAACCTTTTGAATTTGCTTCTTCATCTTCTTTCTCAAAGCCAAGTGTTTTACACCCTCAACTGTGAATCCAGTTTCATTTCCTCTCCTTCTGATAACAGACTGTAGTTCATGCATGCTTTCCTTTGATTGCAATAGGCAATCTTTAGCTTCACTACATATATCCAAGAGCCTAAGAGACCCTTCTAGCAGGTCATCAACCAATTTATCATTGCACTCTTGTGCTAGGCCTTGTTGTTCAATTGGCAATTGAAGCAAGTTATCAATGCAATCATGCAAATCCTGTATGTCATTAAGTTTGTTGCATAGTGAAGAAGATGATGAAGCTGAAGAGGTGGCTTCAGAACCCCTCAATCTTTGCAAATTTTCCTCAAATTGTGATACAATGGGGTGTGGTGCAGAAGGCAAACTGTTGCTGCGAAGATGCAGATAGCTCTTTGTGTTAGTTTCAATGATTGCCATTTTTCTTCTCAAAGAGAATAGAAGGTTATTAGAAGGTGATGATATATATATACAAGAGTTTGTTTCAATGCTTGAGTTTTAATAGCTAGCTTTTTTGCTTTATATATAGCAAATGAAAATACGTATCAAGGGAGACAAGAAGAATATTTTTGTTCATCAAATGCCCCCTAATTAGCATGCAATTATCTCATCTTGAATTGGATCTCAGATTCCTCATAATTATATGGCAATGCTTTCCATGTTCCTCATCTTGAATTGGATCTCAGATTCCTCATCCCTTAATATTTTACTTGAAGGAATCGCATGAATTCTTAAAAAATGGCATCTTAACAATATAATAGTCCATGATCAGCATAATTAATTTGAAGTCTATGAAATTGTCTGCCTTCAAGAAGAGATATGAAGGGCAAGAGAAGTCTTGAATCTTGATCTGCAACTACTGTTATATTGGTATCCTACTGGTGGCGATGTTTATGTAGTGTCCCCCAGCTAGACACCTATCAACTTCTGCTATCATTTAATGTGATGCTAGTTACCTTTCTGATTAACACGTGAAAACTAATTGATGCGTGTTGGCTTGCAGAAGTTCACGTTCAAAATAATATTTTTAGTATTATCTTTTCCAAGCAAAGGTCATTAATAATTTCTTGTAATCTTTGCTTTTGATCCTTATGATTTGAAAATAAGATAGACAGATCAAAAACACGTATGCCTTGATTTCTTGCCATTTTTATAATAATAATTGATTTGTACCTGAGCGTCCAAGGGATGGATCAATCTGGGTGTAAGGTCGAGCTGTTGAAGGATCAGTCGCGAGCGAAACTTGCGCGGGTTGTACCTGGAAAGACACCCCCATGTCCAAGTAAGGGTGGAATTGGTCCAACTTAGAGTATAGAAAGTATACCTTTTTTCGAGGGTTGACCTCTATTTATAGGATTCGGAGGCGCTTCATGGCCATCAGATGTGGTAGGGCCGATCCTGGTCGTTGATTGCTCATCACTGTGCGCTTCCTGTATCAGGGCACAATGGGAGTCTGTTTGGGTCGGCCCTGATCAACCAATGTGGAGTGGGCCCATGGCCTAGTCCAGAACAATAATAATAAAGATTCTCACCTCCCAACAGAGTGAGAGAGGTGTGGTGAAGGGATAGACAGAAAGGAAGAAAGAGATAGAAAAGGAGGATTGTAAAAAGAGATTTAATAAGAGTTATTCTTTTCATAGAAAGGAAAAGATAGAAAAGGAAGATTAATCGGTAGCTTAGGGTAAGGTTTGAGCAGCCAAAATATTATGATGGGTTGGTCTACTTTGGGTGATACCTTTGTAGTTCGGTTAATCCAAACAAACCTTAGGGTCAAGGGGTAGCAAAACTATAGGTGTTAATAGTGTTGTCTGAGTTTCAAGTTTCAACTACCTTTTGCCACTCACATTTTGCATTAAAAAAGGGACTTAACATTTGAAGTTAGCTTCAGGTTTTTAAAGTTATAGTTAAAGTTTTGCAGCAATAATAACATTAAAGGTTTTCAATTTGAAACAGAATATGCATCAAAGTGCCAAAAACTATGCTAAGTTATACGAGCAAAGAAGGAGTTAAAGAAGAGATAAACAGTAGTATATGTTAAACAAAAAGTAGAGAATGATATTCTTCTAAAGCTAAAATATCAGAAGCCAATTTTTTCTAAAGTTAATTACAAAAAATCCGTGCGGATTTATACAACTAGTGATTGAGGATGTTGAGAAGGGAAACTCTAATCTTAATAAATCTTTTAAAAAGAGCTTCAAGTGCTTCCACAAAGTCTTGAACAACAGACTCCAAATTTTCCAACTGTTTCTGCAAATGATTGATGTTGTCTGACTTTCTTGTCACATGAAACACAAATGACTGCAATGCAGCATCTACATTAGAAAACTCATTTTGATCACCTTCTTGTGTGCTAGAAACCTTTTTGTTTTGCATTAGCTTAGAAACCAAGGACCAGTAGTTACTTTGTTTAGATTGTGCTGGTCCAGAGATAAAAATCAAGAGTGACTCTAATATAGAAAGAGTAATCACTTGCACATCTTTTAACATGCTAACCAAAGTAATGGTTTCATGGTCCTTGTTGCTAGGAGATAACTTTCCTTTTCCTTTCTTCACAGTTGTCTTCAAATTTTCCAAGGCTTTGAGGATTGCTTTCTTTACAACCTTTCTAGAGGCCAAGAATTTCTTGGCCTCAGCTGTCACCTCCATTTCACCACCCCTTTTTCTTCTCATAATTGATTGAAGCTCACGTGCACATTCCTTTGTATGCAGTAGAGAATCCTTTGCTACAGTGCATACATCAAGGAGCCTTAGAGATCCATCTAAAAGCTCATCTATCCACTTCTCTTGATGCTCTTGAACCAGGACTTGTTGACTATGTGGCAGCAGAACCAGCTTTTCAACACAATCATGCAAAGTCTGCAGACCTGTTAGTTTGTTGGTGAACAAAGGTGATGATGAAGAGGAATTTACATCTGAATCCTCTAAACTTGCCAAGTGTTGATTGCATTGTAGAATGAGAGGGTGTGGTTTAGAAGGCAAACTTTTCGAGCGAGGTTGGTGATGAGAAGTTGGACTATAAGGTGTGGCTGCCATTTTTCCAAAGAAGAGAAGAAAGGCTATTCGGTATATGGTATTTGGAATTGGATCTACCTTCTTAACTTTGAGTTTGAGCTAAGTTCAATATATATTGGAGTTCAATAGACATTTTAACTAAAAATCCATGAGGCCTAACTGATTTAGATTCAGATCTAAGAGAATCTCAGTATGTTAATGCAGTGTCTCTTGCACAGGAACACTCCAACTCAGTACTTCATATTTTTTCTCTCTAACACACGCTTGCACCGAGTAATCATATTGGTTTTCTCAATCCATTCAGCTCACGAGTGGCATTGAAAGGTCTGTCTTCATTGCAATTAATGCAAGTATAAAAATATATTTTGAAAGCAGGACCACTTTTGGATGATCAAGGAACTAGTTGTACAGATTGAATTAGTTGTACATATTTGGATATTAGCAACTACTCTGCAGTCTTTCCGAACTAAGGGATGTTATAATTAATATAACATTAGGAAGGCAAAAATCACGTTATTCATTGAATATTAGCTCATAAAATATTGGAACATGTGCAGGCACTTAATTTTGGCAATTGTTTAATCATCAACCTAACTGCCACTTGTAATCTTGACAGCACTATGGATCCGAATTGACTTTGAATCCCATGTGGGCATGGCATGATAATTATTGATCTGGTGAGGTTTCTAATTGCTAATGCTCTTCCACATCTCCTTTCTCCTCATTCATTTGTTTTATTTTACTGCAGAGATGAGGCATAAAAAGACTAGAAACAAGATAATCCAATACTTTTTATTTTGACAGGCAGGTAATCCAATACCAATATGTTGACTTACTGTGTTTGAACAAGTCTATGGAATTTATAGTTGTATCATTCAACTTTAGTTCGAAATTTGGCATGTCTCGAGAGTATAGTCTAGTCTAGTAGTAAATCACAAGTGTTGTGTGGACAAAAGGAGCGCGAGTTTGAATTTGCAACGCTCCACTTTCCCTCTCCCCATCTCCGCACCCCGACTATTTTTACAAAGGACAAATTAAAGTTGGAAATTTTGCATTTTGGGCTGTTCGAGCATGGCAATAGGAAGGGTTTTGCTTTTCCCACATTCCCTCCTACTCTTTCACACCTCTTAACAAATTTTATTCCAAAAATAACCTCGCGTGAAACGCTGTGGAGGACGTGTTTAATGACGGTTCAAATGACCTTGTTCGAACACGTTCGAGTGACCCCGTTCGAACAGGTGAAATTACGCACAAGAGGTCGTGAAGTCAATATTTAACTCACATGAACGATGTCGTTCGAACGGGTTCGAACAAGGTTATGCGAACATGTTCGAGTGACCCCGTTCAAACAGTTCAAATTACGCACAAGAGGGTGTGAAGTCAATATTTAACTCACGCGAACGATGTCGTTCGAACGGGTTCGAAGGCCCGTGTTCGAACACGTGAAATTTCTTGAAAAAAATACGTTTTAGTTGGTCTTTTGGTCATTTCACACCTATGGGGTGTGTTTTGAGTAGGAGGGGGCGTGGGAAAAGCAAACGCCCAATAGGAAAGGTTTTGCTATGTACATACTTTGTCCTAGGCCCATGCTTCGTACAACCCTCCCTCTACTCACTAGATACCCCCAAAACCGGTTTAATCCCAAAATGCCCTCACGTGAAAAGCATGTGGTCGATTTAATCGAGCGCGCACGACTAATCGAATAGGTTCGATCGACTCAGATCGAACAATGCAAAAATAGACGATTCGATTGGACCTCCATCGAATCCTACATTTTGTACTGTTCGGATGTATGAAATGCAAACATGTTCTACTTTGTGAGGGCCGAACCGTCCTGATACTTGACAGAAACAGATACTTTCTGGACAGCAACCTGTTTTTTCCAAAAATCTTGTAACTTGAGGTATAAAATAACTACTTGAATCAAACTAAATCCCTCAATTAGATAAACAAAACATGATATTGTCTTAATACAATTGTATTATGCATAACGAAATCATGAAATTGACAAAGAAATACAAAATATACATCAAAATCAATCTTTGCTCAAATCAACAGATTGAGGAGCATGTGAATAGGGGTTTAAAGCTTTGTATCTGTATATTGTCTGGGCCAGTCCTTTGCTATCTGTTTCCGATTATTTGTCCATGGCATAATTGTTCCTGGCATTGGGGAGCCTCTCTTCATAACCGGCGTAACAAAGTGGTTACCCGTGAACAATATGTGGAACACCGGTGCAGTCTTGATTGGTGCAATCAGAAATGGTTAAACAGAAAAGGGAAGAGCACGATACCAGGAAACAATCGTGGCCTTGTATTTATTTGCAGCCAAATAAGCACATTCTGGAAAAGTCATCAAATTCTCATTTCCTTCTATTTCCCTATGTTGTTTCTTCAAAGCCTTCATAATATGGTGGACTCTGAATATCCCTCCTTCAAACAACGTGGTGTACAAATCGATGTTTTTCTGTAACTCTTCAAACAATTCATTCCTCACGCTCCAGAAATCGTCCTCACCCCTTCCAAGTAGTCTGGCAAAGCTCCGAAACCCACAATTACCGTCACCTTGCACATTCAATATATCCTCAACAAAGCGATGCATCTCCTTCGGCATATAAACTATGAATGACTTGTGTGCTTCTGACCGAATGATGGGAGGGGTGGGGTTTAGTGTTAGTCCCTGACATTCTTCTTTATGTGAAATTGGCACAACAAGTTTGCGGAAGTCGGGAAAACAATGGACAAAGCATTCATAATAGTCGTGTCACCGTCGGTAAGTATCACCTTTGGCATATCTTCCGGTCTTCTAAACAACCCCTTCAGTTTTTCAAGTACCCAAATAAAATTACCCTTCTTCTCCCAATTGACATAAGCGAATGCAACCGATAAAGTATGCTCCGTTGATGTCACACCGACAATCTCAACCAATGATATACTTATCTTTGGTTGGTCTTGTATGTGGAATCCATCATCAAAGCAATTGGAAATGTATTCAATAGCTCCACCGAGCCTGGTGTGCCCAAAAATGTCCTTCACAATGCCACCCCTTCATCAACTCGTACAATAAACATACCGTATTATCACGCTCCAAAGAAATTCATCAATCATTGTAGTTCACCCTACCACGACGATTAGTTGTTCTTAACCTTGACCGTGACGTTGTGAATTTGCTTGATTGAAGTGGTCGCCTTTAGGGTAAGTAGACTTCACTCGGCGCCAAGATTCGATTCGAGCAATCAAGTTCTTAGTCATTCTTGAAACAACTTCCTTCCGCTTCGCTTGTTAATCTATTATCATTTGGATGACCTCGAGGTAAGTCTCAGAATGTGTGGTTATGTATGCTACACATAATGCATAATATCCATCCTCCAAGTTTTTTAATAAACTTTCCCTTCAGATGAAACTTGCAACAACATTTTCTACTCCTCGTAGGAACCTTGTCAGCATGCTTGTACTTCCCTGTCTTTTCACAAACCAAATTACGTAATATTTTCCCGACTCTCGCCCGGTTGTCCGATCGATTGATAACCGTAACCATCCCAAGTGTACTAAGAAATGACCAAACATAATTCAACAAATCATCACGACTAGCAAAGACTTGTTCAGTTTGGAATGAACTAGAATGATCAACATCAATTGAATTAGCTAGTGATAGGGATAGGGGGCCAGTTTCATCCATCTTCAGACCTACAAAGTTTGGAAAAAATCACACAAACTAGTTAAAAACTAGAAATTCTGCAGATTCTGTGTATCAGGTACATTTGGATAACAGAAATCCGAACTTGTTCGGCGCACGCTTGGCCGAACTACTCAATATAGAGACCCCTTATTTTAGTATGTTCGGCGCACGGCCGGTCGAACCATACGGTTCGGCGCACGCTTGAACGCGCGTGTTCGACCTCTGCAGGTCCGAACCGTGCGCGATTTCAAAAAAAAAGCGTAATTCAACTAGAATGCGCGAAATAAAGCTAAAAATTGATACATTGAGCTACATACCTTAATGTTGATACTAAATTGAGGTAGATTTCAGCTTGAGATGTTAGATTAGATTGAGGTAAGGGTGTGGAGTGTGAGTGAGTGATGAGAATGAGAGTATTGAGTGTTTAGAAGTTTAGGGGGTGTATGGGATGAGAGTGAGAGTGAGAGTTGAGTTTGGAATTTTCTATTTTTAGTTAGGGTATTTTGGACTTTTCATAGGGCAAAGGGGGTTCTAGTGAGTAGCTAGGGGGTCCTAAGTGGCCCAAAAGAGAAAGTATCTAAGTGGCCCAACCCAATGATCACTTAGCAAGCTTTTGCACTATAATAAAAAAAATATGAAATAAAAAATGGTGTGAAGTTGATTAAATGTCATTCTAACCTTTGTTCCATGTTTCACATTTTCACTTTCTTCTATCTAGACAGTTAAGTAAAAAAAAAAAAGCAACTCTCACAGAGTAAAAAAACTGAAAGATGAGATATAAGGAAACTTAGTAAAGAGGAAAAAGAAACAAGATATAGAGTATCTATAACTTGATCCTTAGACCATGTTGTATTTAGTGATTAAACAAGTTTTAGTTACATTTATGTACAACTCTGAACAAAAATTTGAATTTGGGAGTCCACATTCAATATATTTTTTTTTTCCTAACTATTGGCTAAAGATGTTAAGAAGGGAAACTCTTGTTCTAATGAGTTGCCTTGAAAGGTGCTCAACACCTACTTCTAGATCCTCAATGCAAATCTCCAAATTTTCCATATGGCTTTGAAGATTCTCAACTGATAAGGACTTCTGATTGATGAGAGATTGCAAAGCTGCATCCACCTTTACAAATTCATGTGTATCTGATTCTTGAGAGTCACAACTTACTCTTGCTGGCTGCATCAACTTGGAGATTGTAGACCATTTACTTTTCTTTGATTGTCCCTTTGGGTCAGAGACAAACAACAACAAAGATTCTAATGACCTCACAGTAACTGATTCTGCTTCTTTTAAGATTACAAGAATTGAAGGAGTCTCATTGTGTTTGGTTGAAGAAGCTATCAACTCATTTTTCAATCCTTTCAAATTGCTCAAAGCCTTTTGAATTGACATTTTCATGTTCTTCCTAGATGTCAAGTATTTTCCACCCTCAACTGTGAGTTCAATTCAAGCACCCTTCCTTCTAATAACAGACTGAACCACATGCATGTTTTCCTTTGATCTCAAGAGGCAATCTTGGGATGTGCTACAAATATCAAGAAGCCTCAGAGATCCTTCCAATAGTTCATCAACACATTTGTCACTGCATTCTAGTGCCAAGGTTTGTTGAGTTGTTGGCAATTGGACCAACTTATCAGCATAAACATGCAAATCCTGCAAGCCCCTTAGTTTTTGGCTAATTGAGGAAGATGAAAAAGAAGTGGTCGCGGTTTCAGAATCCCTTATTCTTTGCAAGTGTTCCTTGAATTGTGATACATGGGGATGAGATGCAGAGGGCAAACTGTTGCTCCTAATGTGTAGAGAGTTCTTTGTGTATGCTTCCATTTTTTAGAACTACAATAGAGAGCTATAGGAGTATGAGATGAAATTCACAATTTGTTTTGAAGTCTGAGTTTTAGTGGTTGGCATATGCTCCATATATATAGCATATGAATAGAGGGAGACAAGCACCATATTTTTTTATTGGATGTCATTAAGTTGGCAAGCAATATAATTATATGACCTTGATTTGAATCTCAGATCTGAATGGTATTGTTTACTCAGTTCTTGCTTCCTACTCACCAGGCTTCCCAACTCACCCTTATATTTTTTAACTCGGGGTTCACATGGTTTTCTAAAATGGCATCTTTGCAGGTTTCTGATCTAAAAAAACTCAAAATTTATGGAGCATGTATTTGTAACAGAAGCCTTTGTCTGGAGGTTGGGGAACTTTAATTAGTACTCAGTCTGCATTATGTAAACTTGTCTGCTCAATAAAAAGAAAGATGAATCTTCAGCTTCAGATATGAAACCTTGAATTTAAAGCTAAGGTAAAGCTTCATATTTCAGAAAATGGGCATAAACAATTCAATTAACTTAATTAAGATCTTATTTATATTGCATCAGAGTTGTCATGTCTCATGAATATGGCATCTGCCAGTGTTGCCATGTCTCCTCTGCATTACAAAAACTCAAACTGTGAGCAGGCCAGTAGAGTTAGCATTAGAAGCAGCTCTATTTATACATACCAATTTTCTTTAAACCATAAAAAATTGTGTCTCTTGTTTTATGTTGGTCAATGGCCATATCTGGATGATGATGTTGATGCAGTATTCCAGGCCATATCAATTGATTTATTGATGTTTAATTGTTTATGTAAATGCATTTAGATAATGCATAATAAAAGAACCATGTTGAGCAAGTCTATGGAAAAGTTTTTGTTCTTGGCTGACTTTGCCCAATTGGCTTAAAAGAGAAAGTCTCAAATAATGATCACTTAGCAAGCTTCTACACTATACTAAAGACCAATACAGACCGTTGGATGATCATTTGATGGCTCCCCGCACAATGCAGCTGCATATTATTCCTTTGGGGGTGGAAACGAGTGGAGTCAATTCGAACTTGGTTTAGCTCGGCTTGACTTGAAAACAAACAGGTACAGCTCGAAACTCGACCCGACTTTGACAGAAACTCTTTTTCCAGCTCGAACTCAACTTGACTTGACTGAAGCTCGTGAACAACTTGATCTAGCTCTTGATCTCGAATCGCTTGAATCAAAAGTCAAATAAAATTAGATTTTGCATAGAGCTCGGTTCAGCTTGTCACCTCATTAGCAATTCACCAAGTTTGTTTGATAAAAAATTAAAACGTCTATAACTACAAATTATAATTGTAATTTCACACTATGCAAAAATAATCAATTTAAACAAAAGGGTAAATAAGTTTTTCGTCTCTGCAAATAAGAGGTCATTCGAACTTAGTTCTAGAATGCCAATAACTCCCTACAGATATCACCGTTTAGTTAGCAAAATGGCGAGGTGTCAAACATTTATCCTCTTTGAATTTGTCACGTCATATTTTCCATTTCTCAGATTAAAAAAAATTAAAGATAGATATAAGGAAACTTAGTAAAGTGGAAAATAGCTATAATGTGATCCTTAGATCATGTTGTATTTAGTAACTGAACAAGTTATAGTTAGATTTATGTACAACTGTGAACAAAAATTGAATTTGTGAGTCCACTATTGGCTGAAGAGGTTAAGAAGGGAAACTCTTGTCCTAATGAGTTGCCTTGAAAGATGCTCAACACCTACTTCTAAATCCTCAATACAAATCTCCAAATTCTCCATATTACTGTTAAGATTCTCAACTAATAAGTGTTTCTGATTGACAAGAGATTGCAAAGCAAGATCCACCTTTACAAATTCATTTGTATCTGATTCTTGAGAGTCACAACTAACTCTTGCTGGCTGCATCAACTTGGAGATTGTAGACCATCTGGTCTTCTTTGATTGTCCCTTGGAATCAGACACAAACAATAACAAAGATTCTAATGACCTCAAAGTGACTGCTTCTGCTTCTTTTAAATTTACAAGGATTGAAGAAGTCTCATTTTCTTTGTTTGAAGAAGAAGCTATCAACTCATTTTTCATTCCTTTCAAATTGCTCAAGGCCTTTTGAATTGACTTGTTCATGTTCTTCCTAGATGTCAAGTATTTTCCACCCTCAACTGTGAGCTCAATTCCAGCACCCTTCCTTCTAATAACAGATTGAACTACATGCATGTTTTCCTTTGATCTCAAGAGACAATCTTGAGCTGTGCTACAAATATCAAGAAGCCTTAGAGATCCTTCTAATAGTCCATCTACACACTTGTCACTGCATTCAAGTGCCATGGTTTGTTGTGTAGTTGGCAATTGAAGCAATTTATCAGCATAAACTTGCAAATCCTGCAAGCCACTTAGTTTATGGCTTATTGAGGATGATGAAAAGAAGTGGTGGCGGTTTCGAATCCTTTATTCTTTGCAAATGCTCCTGGAATTGTGATACATGGGGATGAGGTGCAGAGGGTAAACTGTTGCTCCTAATGTGCAGAGAGTTCTTTGTGTTTGCTTCCATTTTCTCTTAATAGACAAAACAATAGAAAAGCTATAGGAATAGGAGATGATATGAACAATTTGTTTTGAAGTCTGAGTTTTAATGGTTAGCATGTTCTCCATATATAGCATATGACTTGAGGGAGACAAGCACAAATTTTTTTTCCTTATATGTCATTAAGTTAGCAAGCAATATAATTATATGATCTTGATTTGAATCTCGGATCAAATATGATATTGTTTACTCAGCTTGTGTTTCCTATACACCAGGCTTCCCAACTCACCCATAAATTTTTTAACTTGGGGTGTTCACATGGTTCATTGAAAAATGGCATCTTTGCAGGTTGCTGATATAAAAAATTGAAACTTTGTGGAGCATGCATTGTAACAGAAGCCTTTGTCCGGAGGTGGGGGAACTATTTCTGTTCTTAATTAGTACTCAGTCTGCAAACTTGTCTGCTCAATTAAAAGAAAGATGAATTATGAATATTCAGCTTCAGATATGAAACATTGAATTTAAAGGTGTAAGGTAAAGCTTCAAATGTCACAAAATGGGCATATTTCCATTATCTTAATTAGCTTAATTTGGATCTTATTTATTTGGAATCCAGGCTGCCACGCCTCGCCTGCATTATAAAAACTCAAATATTTTTGCCAGCAGGAGGAGAGTCAGTTCTATTTATAAATGCCAATTTTCTTTAAGCCATAAAAAAATTGTGTCTCTTGTTCTATGTGGGTCAATGGTCATATCTGGATGACGATGTTGATGCACTATTCCAGGCCATATCAATTGATTTGTTGATGTTTATGTAAAGTCATGTAGATAATGCAGAATAAAAGGACCATGTTGAGTGAGTCTATGGAAATTATAGTTTCATTGAATAAAATATCAAGCATGGCAGTGGAAAAGTTTTGGCTCTGGCCTAAGTGGCCCAAAATAGAAAGTCTCAAAGAGCCCAACTCAATGATCACTTAGCAAGCTTCTACGCTATACTAAAGACCAATATTGACAATTGGATGATCATTTGCTGGCTCCCCACACAATGCAGCTGTAGATTCTTCATTTGGGGTTGGAAACGAGTGGAGTCTATTCAAACTTGGTTTAACTCGGCTTGACTCGATAAAAACAGGTTTATCTTGAAACTCGACCCGACTTTGACTAGAAACTTTATTTTCCAGCTCGAACTAGACTTGACGCATGCTCCTGAACAACTCGATCTTGCTCATGAGCTTGAATCGCATGAATCAAAAGTCAAATAAAGTTAGTTTTTGACTAGAGCTCGGTTCAGCTTGTCAGCTCAATAGTAATTCATCAAGTTTTTTTACATTTAAAATGTCTGTAACTAAAAATTGTAATTGTGATTGCACACTATGCAAAAACAATCCATTTAATAAATAAAAGGTTAAATCTAATTAAAATGTCTGTAACTAAGGAGGGGACATTCGAATTTAGTAAATGAAAGATGCGATATGCGAGATAACTTATAAGGAAACTTTGTAAAGAGTTAAATAGCTATAATTTGATCCTTAGATCATGTTGTATTTAGTAACTGAACAAGTTATAGTTAGCTTTATGTACAATTGTGAACAAAAATTGAATTTGGGAATCCACTATTGGCTGAAGATGTTAAGAAGGGAAACTCTTGTCCTAATGAGTTGCCTTGAAAGGTGCTCGACACCTACTTCTAGATCATCAATACAAATCTCTAAATTTTCCATATGGCTGTGAAGATTCTCAACTGATAAGGATTTGTGATTGATGAGAGTTTGCAAAGCTGCATCCACCTTTACAAATTCATTTGTATCTGATTCTTGAGAGTCACAACTAACTCTAGATGGCTGCATCAACTTGGAGATTGTAGACCATCTTGTTTTCTTTGATTGTCTCTTTGGGTCAGAGACAAACAACAACAAAGATTCTAATGACCTCAAAGTGACTGCTTCTGCTTCTTTCAAGTTTACAAGGATTGAAGAAGTCTCATTTTCTTTGTTTGAAGAAGAAGCTATCAACTCATTCTTCAATCCTTTCAAATTGCTCAAGGCCTTTTGAATTGACTTGTTCATGTTCTTCCTAGATGTCAAGTATTTTCCACCCTCAACTGTGAGCTCAATTCCAGCACCCTTCCTTCTAATAACAGACTGAACCACATGCATGTTTTCCTTTGATCTCAAGAGACAATCTTGAGCTGTGCTACAAATATCAAGAAGCCTTAGAGATCCTTCTAGCAATTCATCAACACACTTGTCACTGCATTCAAGTGCCAAGATTTGTTGTGTAGTTGGCAATTGAAGCAACTTATCAGCATAAACTTGTAAATCCTGCAAGCTACTTAGTTTTTGGCTTATTGAAGATGATGAAAAAGAAGTTGTGGCGGTTTCGGAGTCCTTTATTCTTTGCAAATGCTGCTGGAATTGTGATACATGGGGATGAGGTGCAGAGGGTAAACTGTTGCTCCTAATATGCAGAGAGTTCTTTGTAGATGCTTCCATTTTTTCTTAGACAATACAATCGAAAGCTAGGAGAAGGAGATGATGATATGCACAAATTTGTTTTGAATCTGAGTTTTAGTGGTTAGCATATGCTCCATATATAGCATATGAATTGAGGGAGACAAGCACAATTATTTTTTGTTAGATGTCATTAAGTTGGCAAACAAAATAACTATATGATCTTGATTTGAATCTCAGATCCAATATGGTATTGTTTACTCAATCACTGCTTCCTACTCACCAGGCTTTCCAACTCATCCTTATATTTTTTAACTTGGGGTTCACATGGTTCATTAAATAATGGCATCTTTGCAGGTTGCTGATATAAAAAATTCAAACTTTGTGGAGCATGCATTGTAACAGAAGCCTTTGTCTGGAGGTGGGGGAACTTCTTCTGTTCTTAATTAGTACTCAGTCTGCAAACTTGTCTGCTCAATTAAAAGAATGATAAACCATGAATCTTCAGCTTCAGATATGAAACATTGAATATAAAGGTGTAAGGTAAAGCTTATCTTAATGTGGATCTTATTTATTTGGCATCAAGGCTGCCATATCTCATGAATATGGCAGGCCAGTGGAGTTAGCATAGGAATCAAATATTTTTGCCAGCATGAAGAGAGACAGCTCTATTTATAAATACCAGCCATAAGAAAACTGTCTCTTTCTTCAACTTCAGAGTTCAGACATCTATGTTGGTCAGTGGTTGTATCTGGATATCAATTGATTTGTTGATGTAGATGTAAATGAATGTGGATAATGCATAATAAAAATAACCATGTTGTAACCTTGTTGTATATTTATATTTTTAAGTCCTCTCCCTAGTTATGGTACTCTTACTCAAGTCAACGTGGAATCAATTTAATACCATTAGCCTCCATACCCCCATAAACCAATTTAATACCAAAATACCCTTCTAATTTTCACTTTTTCAAGAAAATTATTATGTCAATTTTTTGACTCCAGATTTATCATGAGATAAATCCAGAAAGGTGAAGTTCATTCCCAGATTTATCTCTTGGTGATAAATCCGTAATCAATTTTTTTTAAGTCTGGATTTATCCTCAAGAGATAAATCCGTAGTCAATTTTTTTAACTTTGGATTTATCTCAGAGGGATGTTTCCAGAAAAAACAAAAAATTGTAACATTTTTTTGTTTTTAAGTAGGGACAAAATTGGAAGTTTGGGACAAAAGGGGGGTATAAGGTCCAAGGGAGGGGTACATAAATTAAAACCCTATAAATAATTACTGCTAGAGGCCAAAGATTGGTGCTCCCCTTAACAATGCTTTTTCCCATAAATATAGGCGCTTACTTATCCACACCCCCTAACTTATTAAATCCCCAAAATACCCCTAAATTAAAAAACATAAAATTCCTCCACTCCCCCGCCCCCCCAAATCCCTCCACACCCCTTCACTCCCCTCATTCCCCACACTCCCATTCCCCACACTTCTTCCCTTCATCTAAACCCTCACACTAAACTCCTTCTTCTCTCTCAATCTCTCACTCCAATCTCTCATTCATCCATCAACACCCTCCAATTGTTCGTGCCATCAACAACCATCCAATCGTTCCATTTAATTGAAGGTAAGCCCTCCGATCCGCTCTCTGCGTTACGGGTTTTTTCGCAAAAATCGCTCTATTCGAACGCACGCCTTGACAATGAGGAAGAAGGCGTTGAACGAGCATGCGTACTGTCGCGCATGAGGTCGTTTCGAACATGGTTCGCATGGTGTTGTTCGAACCGTTGTTTGACAACACAGTTTCTGTGTTTTGTTGGGAGTTTAATTGGTTGGTTGATTTTATTAAATTGGTTTAGTCTAATTGGGTATATACTTGTACTTGTTGTTTCAGATATGCCTCGGACTCGTGGTAGGGGTATGGGTAGGGGCAGGGGTAGGGGCAGGTTTGAGGCCCCGACCCCAACAGTTGAGCATCAGGAGGAGGAGGATGCTCCTCAGGAGGATGAGGCTGCTCCTCAAGAGGAGGAGGATGAGGCTGCTCCTGAAGACGACGCTAGTTCTAGTTAGTATTCTACTGATTCTGATTATCGGGCATATCTTGAGGCTCATCCTGGGATCTCCGTGACTGAATAATGGACAGTCCCATCATCTCTACAATTGTACTTTCTGAAACGTATACGATCCACGTCTTTACGCCACGCTCCCTCTGGACGAATCTTCCTCTCAGCCTTTTCCTTCAGTTAGGCGAAGGTGATGTCCTTACTCATCCTGCAGAAGATTTGGTTAGGACAACGAAACACAACACCATGTTCGTCGGTGGTGACAGTCCCATGGTGATGAAGGGCCGTTAGGAATTTGTCGTTTGAGTATTGGGTTGGGCACAATTGCCATTCCATTTCAGGTTGGTTGTATCTGTCAAGAGGGAGAGTAATCTGGGAAGAAGGAGAGTAGGGTTTGGTGAAGAAGCAGATTAGGGTTTGGTGAAGAAGGTGTGAGGATGTGGTGAAGAAACTGAACCCCCTTTTATAATAGGCGTGGTGAAATGTCAGCCGTTGATTTCATTTTTAAATCACAAATCTAAGCCGTTTAAATTCTATCCGTTCAGACACATTTTCCAAAGGGAATGACATCCACTCATTTATCTGACACATTTGACTGATTGTAAGCCGTTGATTAAAACCGCTTGCGGGAATCTCGAGACGTCCAATATTTGTCATTCTGCAACGCTGGTTCGAACACCCTCATGCGAACCAGTTCGCATGATCCCATTCGAACAGTTGAAAAACACCAAAGAGGGTGTGTGTCCATATTTAACACACGCGAACGGTCTTGTTTGAACCTGTTTGAAGGCCCGTGTTCAACAGTGAAATTTCGTGAAAAAAAAGGTTTTGGCTGGTCTTTTGGTCTTTTCACACCCTTATGGGGTGTGTTTTGAGTAGGAGGGGGTGTGGGAAAAGCAAAGTCCTAAATATATGGATTCAAAAGTTGATCCGTACCCCTTTCCATTCAAACAATCACATGTTTAGTACTTTGTGTCCTATAATACAAATGCATCCGTACCTCTTAAGTATGGGTACTTCAAAATCAGTGTCGTATCATACCGGATACGTATCCGGTACCAGTACTCATTGGGTACTCATGGGGTACTCTTCTACATACATTTGTGGTTCAATATATAAATATATGTTGGTCGTATCGTAAAAACTCAGTATTTTCATTTTATTTTTTGGTGATACTAAAAAATTTTCTATTAGATGGTAGATCTTTTTCTATTTTCTGCTTTATAAATAACTTTTTCGTATATTTCATTGTGTTTTTTATATTTTAGTCATGTTTATATCAAATTTATGTCACGTACCCGTACTCTAATTTTTTGATAAATCACGTATCTCGTACCAACACCCGACCCCGCATCTGCATCGCACTTGCGTACTCATGCAACATAGATTTGTACCATAAATGTAAGGAGAGAATGATAAAAATTATGATAGTGCAAGAAAATTGAAAATGTAAGTCTCAATGTTTGAAATTGCAATTATGATCGCGTTAGGATTCTTGTAAATACATAGAATTGCAGTAAAATGCGACTGCTACAACATCAATTGTGGTCGTATTGCAGTTGTTGAAACATAAAAAACCATGATGTCGCATACTAAATCAAAGTTGTGGATCTTTTTCTGAAACATTGATGTTTTGTACTTTGTTTATTTAAATACATGCAAATAGATATATATTTGAAGCAACCCTTTTAACCATGGTTGATATTTTTCAAATAAAAGTCTTACACATTATATATTCTGTTACTTCATGAACATTTTATCATCAAAATAACAGGTACATAACACAATATCTACAACTGTTGCAAAATTCTGATGCCTCATATTCATTCAACTAGTGATTGAGGATATTGAGAAGTGCAACTCTGATTTTAATTAAACGTCTAAACAGTAACTCAAGTCCTTCTTCAAGATCCTGTATGCAAGATCCCAAGCTCACCAACTTGTTTTTCAAATCATCAATATCACTTGACTCTTTTCCCATGTTAAATGCAAAGAAATGCAAAGCAGTATCAACTTTTGCAAACTCATTCTCATCTCCTCCTTGTGAATTTGACACCCTTTTGCTATTCATTAGTTTAGAAACCAAAGACCAGCTACTTCTTTTTGATTGTGTTCCACAAATAAAATTCAACAATGACTCAAATATTGAAAAAGTAATCACTTCAACCTCTTTCAACAAACTAACAGAAGCCACAGTTTGATAGTCTTTGTTGTTAATAGAGAAACTGCATTTATTTGCATTATTACCTTTTAATTTTTCCAATGCTTTAAATATAGCCTTTCTCACAACTTTCCTTGAGGTTAAAAACTTCTTAACCTCTATCGCGAGCTCCCCTTCGCCTCCTCGCCTTATGCCTTATAATCGATTGTAATTCGCGTGTGCACTCTTTTTGTATATGCAGTAGCGCGCTTTGGTTGCCGTGCATGTATCTAGAAGCCTTAAAGACCCTTCCAAGAGCTCATCAACCCATTTCTCTTGTCTTTCTTTGATAAGTGCTTCTTGTGTGAGTGGTAATTGAACCAAATTTTCGACACAATTATGCAATTCAAGTAGGCCATTTAGTTTCTGGCTAAGCAATGAAGAGGAGGAAATTGCTTCAGAAGAAGTACTTCCTAAGCTGTCTAAGTGTTCATTGCATTGTAAAATGATAGGGTGTGGCTTAGAAGGTAAACTATTAGAACGAGCATGGTTATGAGTTTTGGAGTTCATTTTTTTTCTCTTCACAAAAGAAAAGGGTATTTGTGTTAAGTTTGATATCCTTCATTGGCTATTGATCAATATATATGGAATATGAGACACTAGGAATCTTATCTTAACAGATATAATTCATGGATTATTTATGAGAGATCTGTTATGTGATGTCTGAACACCATATCTCTACAGCTCATACTCTTATTATTATTTATTAATTCTTTCTTTCTTAATGATTCTGTATTCATGTTTGGTTTGATGTTTTTTTATGGTTCATTGCATCTTTATTTGCACGAGGGACATTGACATTTGCTCTGGTAGTTGCCATTGGCCCATTGACATAAGTATATATTGTCTTTTGTGATTAATTATTTTATCAAAACATTTAGGTAGATGCAGACACTTGTTGCTACTGTAGTTAACAAATGTTATCCTCTCCAGACAGAAAGACACATTAAATAAAATAATTATGATGTTATTTTACCGGATGATTTCAGTATGAGAGAGAAAGATGGGTGCATCTAATCAGTGTTTTAAAAATCGACTCGGCCCGACCAGTCGGACTGGGCAAACCGGGAACCGGAGGGGTCACCAGATCGAGTCACGCTATGGATCGGAAATGCAGCGATTCGGTGGGAACCACCATGACTCGGCCGGTTTTGGTGAAAACCAAGACTCAAAGTGAGTTTTGTAAACCGACTGGGTTTTGCATATTTTTCAAAAAACGCAAAAAACGACGCCGTTTTCGGCAGTTAATTTACAATACAAGTGCTTTGTTTTCTGCTTTTGCAATAATACATGATTGCTAATTTCTTTCTTAGCTGTATGGCTTAGTTTAAATCAAAATAACATTATTTTCTTGTTCTCCTATTCCTCCCTTCACACAGGAAAAAAAACTCAACGTACATAATTTAGAGATGATGTAGAATGAGAGTGATGGATTTTTTGTCTTGTTAGAGTGATGTTATGTGGAAGTCTGAAACATTATTGCCAAATAGTAATATTTTGTAGCTTACTTAAGTTTAAGTTCTGACGGTGATAGTGTACCACAGATTTTGCTGTGCTGTCAGAGAGATATTATGAGGAAAGTGCTTTCATTGTCCTCATAATAACAAGACAAACCATTACATTGTTCATTGCATATCAGCTTCTGAAATTTAAGCCCATGACATATAATTGATAGCAATAATAATATATTTTGATTATTGCTCAACAACCAATTTAATCAATTTTGACATTGATTCAAAAAAAAAAACCATGTAGGTTCAATACCTGAATTAAGTTTACAGCTTGGCTGATATAATATGCATGCCTTGAAATACAAAAGTTTAGAATTAGACCAAAATATTTATCTTCAGATAGAAGTAAACAGACAATATTTTTATTAACCAAATTAAACATTTTCTAGTTATAATTTCCATGACTCAGAAGTTAAATTTGGTTGGATATTTTTTTGGGTGTAACCGTGTATCCTCTGCGTACAATTGTAGAGAATAACCCCCTCGAGTCGGGTAGGACCACTATGGACGGAAAAACTCTATCGCTCAAAAGTTTTAACGTTGTTGCATTCTCAGGGCTGGATTCGAACTCTGGTTAAGCTGGAAGAGACTCGATGCATTCTCAAATTCATTTATGTTTGAAAGGTAAGAATCGCAAGAAACTCTTTTAGGCTGCATCAATTTAGAGACTAATGAAAACTTGCTCTCCTTTTGTTTTCCTCTTGAGCATGAAATGAAAGATAACAAAGACTCTAGTTGTATCAAAGTGACATTTTCAGCTTCTTTGAAGTTACTGATAATAGACAACAATGATTCATCTTCTGTGTTTGAAGAAGTTACAATAACACCCTTTTTATTTCCCTTGAAATTTTCTAAGGCCTTTTGAAGAAGTTACAAGTATTTCTCACCTTCAACATTGAACATCTTTTCAATCCCTCTCCTCCTAAGAGTTAATTGAAGTCCATTTATGCTTTCTTTTGATTGTAACAGAACATCTTTAACAAAACTACAGATATCAAGGAGCCTTCTAGTAATTCATCCACAAATGTCTTGTGCTAAGGGTTGTTGTATAGTTGGCAATTGAAGAATCTTATCAGTGTATTCATGCAAAGTATACAAACCATTGAGCTTTGATGATGATGATGATGATGATGATGATGAGGTGGCTTCTGCAGAAGCCTTCAATCTATGTAAATTCTCATCATATTGTGATATGAAAGGGTGAGGTACAGAAGGCTCACTATTGGAACGACAATGCAGAGATGTATTCATGTTTGTTTGAGGTGATCACAGTGAAATATTTTCTTAGAAAAGTGAAATGATGCTTGATGATGTATATAGTTTCTTCTTTATATATTCTTCAAATATATATATAATAGTCAAGTTGCTGAGGGAGACAAGAGGAATATATTCTCTTCCCAAGTGTGACAAAGTTGGCATAGACTATCACTATATCAGTACCTTTGATATGATTCTTTAGGACACTTTGGCACTGTCTGTGAAGTGCTTCCTATACACACCATGCTTCCCAGCTCATTGCCAATTTTCAACTCACGAATCTGACATACATGGGGCTATCTGTGCATGCATGAATCAAAGCTCAAACAAGTTTTCTGATATGAATATTCAAATGGTGTGTTTAACTGGGACAAAATGTCTTCTGTTATAGTTGACATTGCTTGACATATATATTTATTTCTTTTTACATGAATTCCTGGAAGCTACTACTGTAATAGATTGCACATGTTGCTGCGCTGCTAGATTGATATCCTAATGAAAACCATTTTAAAGTACCCAAAGTATGCACTCGGGGTGCATGTACACAAATAGTCAATCATGTATTTTGTGATAGCAAGTTAGGCTAGAAAATGGCCTATTCAGTCGATCTCGAGGTGCACCACTCGACGGGTTGGTGTCAATGTGTAGCAAAAAGAAAACAACCGGTGGATGGCAATTAGAATGGGTTTCACAAAAACAAGGGAGAACACAGTTTGGCGATGCAAGGCACAAAGTCGAGGGTGAACCTCATATCACACTCAATAAGACGATTCACATGGCCAAGAGTCGTATATCGACAAAGACTGGATTATACAAAGCCAATTGAGTTCGTCTGAGCACTAAAACATAACACACCCAACTAAATCATAACAAGCTTAAACTATTTTTATAGACTAACCACCTCTCGTGTTACCAAGTATGTCACTCATAAAACTACCTACCACCCCTCATGTGCTATTTCTTTCGCCTCTTACAAAGATTCGAAGCCATAACTTGGTACTTAAATAGATGGAAGCATTTGTCTCTCACCAGTTGATATGTAGCTCAATTGATGAGATACAATGATGCTTACTAATACTTAAGCCTTAAGTCATGAGTTTTGATCCTTGTGGAAGGCGAAAGAAATATCACATAGGGTGGTAGACAGTCATGTGATCAAAAAGTTTGTTAGCACGAGAGGGTGACCACTGCTTAAAAAGGGCGCCTAAACTACAAATAAGTGTTAACTATATCAAGCTAATCAAGAGACATTAAGATCAAGCAAAAAAAAAAAGAGACATTAAGACACAAACCACTCTTGCCTTTTAAGGTCAACTATTGAAAGGTTGTGAATTGCTCTTGCATCTTTGTCTCTTACCAATCTTTGTCTCTCGACACAATGATGACGCTTTCTTGTATTATAGCCTCAGGCCATGGGTACAGATTTTTATGAAGGCAAAAGAAATACCGCATGGAGATGGTAAATAGTCGTATGAGTGAAAGGTTTGATAGCACAAAAGGATGACCAATCTATTTAAAAAAGGGCGTCTAAACTATTGTTGACCATATCAAGCCGATCAAGAGACACTAAGACACTAATCGCTCTTGCCTTTTAGAGTAAACTTTTGAAAGGTTGTGAACCGTACAAGGTTGACTAAAGTCACCTAGACACGGACTTCCATACTCCATCCAACACTTAAGGACAAATGACGACTTGCGTCAAATGGTACTAATCAATCAATCAAATGCAATATGCATAAGAATCACACATTTATGCTAACACTCAATAATCACCAAAACCTACCTCCCATAAAATACATAAGGAACCCCCCATGACCCCCCCCCCCCCTGCTAATACCTTGAGTAAGTCATCTCAATGTGCCTCACCTTAAAAAAAACACAAAAGAGTGTGATTTCCCGATATACTCCACCTCATTAAATAAAGAAAAGGAGTGGAACCATACGCTTAAAACACTATTTGGCTAAGCTCCACCTTTAGTGAGTCTAGTGAGCATAGTGCTTCAACAAGAGTTTATCCTAGAGGTTCACAACCATTAACAGCTTATATCAAATAAACAAGGATGTTTTAGTCCTAGAAACCTTAACCTTTCGTACAAAAAAGTAATAAGCTAAAAAACTCGATTTAACCTAATCTATTTCGGCTCTTATCTATCATAGCCTAAAGAAGCAATTCTTTATAATTGTACTATCATTAATAAAATAGAATAGAAATTATCTATAATCTATATAGACCTATTAGTCCTTTAACCTACTTACAGGTCCTTTAAATAGGATATCCAAGTCAGATTTAGAAAATGCCAAGCATTATTAAGTAAAACATTTTTAGGCTTATACTACTTCCACCCCAACCATAAATAAAGTCCAACCATCCGATCAATAATCACAATCATTACGTAAAAAAAGTGAGAATTATAGTGTCAATGTGGCCAAAAAAACTATCAACCCAAATATAGAGGGTGTCAATTATTCTATCATCGCTCAAGACCATTGGTTACACGGGGAGTTCATGACTTCACAGAAAGGTCATTCAGTTTACATGGGAAGGTTTATCAAAATTTTCAAACTACTGTTTTTGCAACTGTTCCATAAAAAAGGGTTTTGATATAGAAAGGTTATCTAAAATCGTGTAGTAACTACTCATACCCAGCCTGGCCAAATCATAGTGTAGAAAACACAAAGGTACTAGCAACAAAAGCTGTTTGCAATCGGTCTGCAATTCAAAATTATCCTCAACCACATTAGCAATTCAACAAAATGAGTCAGTCTAAAAAGACCACGAGAATACCAAAAACGATAATAGATGGATGCCAAATAACACAAGGGTACAAAAAGGAATATCAACCCATGGATTCAGCAAGAGTCAAGATCGGTTACAAGCAAGCATGATGTGTCTCAAAGTTGAAAAGAACAGTACTCCGCAGCTAACATTACTACTACACCTATGTGTTTGTTGCCCTGGTGTAAATCTGTTGACTTGCATGGGCAGACACCAGCCTGATTGAACCTCTAGCCATCAAATCCCTTATAGCCCTCCTTGCAAGAGACCCATTAACCTGTAATAAAACATTAATAATCATCCTCTATTCAAGCAATGACAATTGTATTGGACTTGAGCAAGGCTTAAAAAAATGGCTGGAAATTGCAGCCGCATGGGTGGGGTCTTTATCATCTTTGCTACCACATCAGTCTATTTGAATACAACTGTCCACAATATCCTAAGACCGTGACTCAGCCGCAATTTAAAACCTTAGACTTGAGTGAATGTGCAAGCAAGAGTTTGCATCACAGGAGGGGCTTAATAGCAGAGGAAAAGAACGCCTAATTTTCAAACGACTACAATTTTTTGACCAACATCAACTAAGACATAATGCCAAGCTCATACAAACTTAAAGATATGAACCTTATAATGACCCCTATGATAAATAAAGACATGAAACATTAATATATCTGTTGCAAAATGATAGACACGTGCTTTGAGCTTCTTAAAATGCACACCATCTGTGGCCAAGACACAACAAATTGAAAATTAAGAAATCAAATTCTCAGCCACAGCTACAAGTACTCATAGTCCTAGACATGAGACCATCTCTTAAAACCTCAACATATACTCTTGTAATCCGAATATGATACGATCATTGATTAGAGTGATTTCTATCATCAGAAACCAAAAACTTAATGGGTGACAGGCTAGAAAAAATCTGAAGAAGAAACTACTGAATAATCTATACCACAAAGAACAAAAAGGTATAAACAAAAGAGATACCCTCAAACGATCAGAGAGGATGGAAGGAGTGATGAGCTTGTATTTGGGTGCTTCAGAGAGGAGCTTGTCGTAAGTGCCTTGATCAAAGAGCACCATGTTATTCACCTTTTCCTTTTGCTTTCCCTTGCTCCACTTCTGTTAAAACACAATAACATGACCATAGCATTAAACACCCATATCTCATTGCTTTGAACACAATCATTTGCGTATAAATTATTAGCTCAATACCAAAAAAATTGACTTTTCAGTTTCTAAAGAGATATCTCAAAGTAATCATTGCACTAAAACCATTTTTTCCCAAACATATTAATTTGTTTGTATTAACAAATCAGCTAATTGAATAAATAACTACTTATTTGCAAGAGTTTCGGCATAAAAAGACTATTTCAGAGAATTATAGGGACCAAAAAATACATCTAAGCTTCGGCATTCACGATTCATGATAGATACTAAAACAAAGCTAACAACAACCAAGCGATAATTACTTAAAGAACAAAAAAAACATCAAATTTGATTTAACGAGGAAAACGAACCTTCTTCTTCTGCTTGCCACCGCCAGATTTGGCGGGCTTAGAGGAAGGTGGAGGAGCCTTGTCCTTCTTTGGAGCCTGCAAGTAAAATAACAAAAACACAAATCCGATTAGAGAGATGAGAATGGAGGATGTGAAAAAGAGAGAAATTTGAACAGATGGATGAGGAGGAGATACAAACCATGAGATGAGATCAGTTGTGAGAAGGGAAAGGTTTCAGACTCAGACAGAGGCGCGCGTTATCGATTACCAATCGAGCCGATCAGAAAACCCTAGGGTTTTTATAAGAGGGATACTAGTATGTTAGCTTTTTTTGGTCAGATCCATTGATTTTTTTTTGTAATATGTTGTTTTCCCTGGGCTTTCCAGACCTCATTGTAGCCCAATCGGTTGAAAGCCCAATATTATACATGGTTTTTTTGTGTGTCTTTTTTTCATACCCCCATCACTTCTCCATATACCCCCCTCAAATCGTATATACTCCATCGTATATACCATTTGGGGTGTATATACGATGGCCAAATTATGGGGTCGTATATACACCCCCCAAATGGTATATACGATTGGGGTGTACATACGACCCCCATTAAGATTTTTTTTAGTCAAATAAAAATTAATTAAATTATTTAAAATATTAAAATTATATAATTTTAATATAGATAAATTAGAGATGAATAACATAGGCCTAAAAATTTAGTGTGTAGTTCGTTAACACGTGACGATGTTATACGTCGAACGAATATTTTAGGCTAAAAATTCGGTTTTCGGCAACCTACTCCGATCGTAATGAAAACATAGCCCGTAAATCCGAAAAAAATCAACGTTCATGACTCCTGTAGAAGAGACTTCTTACGGGACTACCGGCTCAAATTCCCAAATTCCATTGTTTACTATTTTTTATTAATTGTTTTTAATTTTTCATAGTCTCCAAAAAATCTAAAAAAAATTGCATAGCCTTATTTTGGTTTTGTTAGATTTTTAGTGGTGTTTTCATAATTTTTTAGATTAGTTATGACTCTTTAACGAATTCTTAGTAGCCTTTTTTATAACATTTACTTTAAAAATTTTAAATAAAATACAGTTTTTTTTAAATACATATCGTATATACATCAAGTGGGGTGTATATATTTGCGTAAAAAAAAGTGGGGTGTATATATGATGGGTTAATTTTAGGCATCGTATATACCCCCACTTGATGTATATACGATTTGTATTTTTAAAGAACAAATCGTATATACATCAAGTGGGGGTATACACGATGCCTAAAATTAACCCATCATATGTACACCCCACTTGATGTATATATGATGTACATTTTTCTTAGGGGTATTTTCGTCCAAAAAGTTCATGTGGGGGTATGAAGGAAGGGGTGGGGGTACAAAAAAAATACGTATATTCGACTTTTTTACTAAATGTTTCTGCACAGAAAACAGAATACCAGTAGTAACAAAATAAACACTAAATTAACAATCTAAACAACAAAATTTTACTATAATCCCTGACAACGGCGCCAAAAACTTAGTGTGGAAAATAGTATGCAAGTATAGTCACACAAGTAATATAATGATAAGAAAAGGTCGAACCCACTGAGATTATGTAAAGCTTTGTAAAGTTTAGAGTGTACACTTAGTGTGTCTACACTACTCACAGTTGGTTGGAGTGTATAAAGTGAATAAGAACAATATAAACAATAAATGTGTGTAAGGAATCAGTGAGATAAAGTAGTTGAGATGTTTTCATCAAGTAAATCACTTCTAAGAGTTTTAGTGGAGTATGCAGTGTAGTAGTACAATCGGATGCAATTTAATAATAGTATGTGTCTTTCTACACCACTTTCTTCGAGTTTCATTACAAGCTTCATATGTCTAGGCATGCTAAATAGGTTCACTCCTGTCTCTTAAGCATCCACCGTATCACCCTAAGAACTATGTTATCCTATGTCTAGGACTTAACACGGTTTTAACAATCCTTTCCTTATTAAAGCTAATTTAACAAAGATGTTGTTACAAACACTCATTCTTATTAACTTTTGATTTCTTAAATGTACCTATGTCTGCTGCTACAAGTCTACCTATTCTAAAGTGATCAAATTCAGAATAAGCTTTGAAAGAAGTATTACACAAGAGTTAAAATGCATACACTACATAAACCATATTTACTTACTTAGAAGTTCATTACAAGGCTACAACATCTTATTACTCATAATATAATAGAAAGAATCTGGAAAGAGCATAATCAAATGAGTAATATAACAAGAGAACTCAAAAGGATAGAGATTACACAAAGGGGAGATCTTTTGCATGAGCTTCCAAAGTTGAAGTACAATACTAATGCCTTACACAAGTTTCCTCCAAGTAGAAGTGAAGGGAGTGGTTGTCAAGCACCTCCTTACCTTCCTTCTCTTCAGAAACTTAAATAAAAACTAAAACTAAACTACAAATAAAGAAAAACAAGTGATCCTTTAAGAACTTGGATGAAGGATGAGTTGCAAGTGAAGAGATGGTCTCTATTTATAGGCAAGTGAGTTTTCCTCCCTTGGAGGGTTTCCTTTGGCGCGAAATTGCAACTGAGATCAGTAACCATGGTTAGTTGCAGACCTCCCATCAAGCAAATTGTTCAAGTTGCTCTTTTGCATGAAGTTCACATGGGGTGGTACAATAAAGAAATGCCAAATGTCCTTTGAGTAAGTGAGCTTCTCAACTTGTCTTTGATAGTGGTCGCCGAATTCTGCAAGTGGATCTGCTCCATATGACTAGGCATGACGTCACATATCAAGTGTTGAAGCATCAAATTGGTTCTTGGATGTTTTGGTGCAAAGTCCTGGTTTAGCAGGTGTAGGCAGTGTAGGCACTCCTAGTGTAGGCAGTGTGGATACACCTGAAGTAGCTGCACTGAACATAACATCAAACCTAACAAGATATATGCATTTTGCCTAATTCATTGTCCTAATCCATTTGAATCCTTAAAATGTTGTTTCTTAATAAATAAGCTATATTTACATATTAATGTACTTGAAAATAAACAATAATCTAAGTTTAAATGTATGAATAACTCTATATAAAATAGAGTTATCAGTAGACACCCCCATAAAGGGGTGAAAAGACCAAGATGCCCTCAAAGAAACTTGGAATTTCTATTTTTTTTAAAATTTAGTACGGTTTAGTGCACGCTTGGCCGAACCGGTTCAAATCTGGATATGTCGGTGTTAAATTTTACCCAGACACCCTCAATTAGGTTTTTAACAGGTTCGGCCAAGCGTGGGTCGAACCAGTTCGAACATGTGAAGGTCGAACCACATTGTTCTTGGTTTTTTTAATTTGCATTTAACGAAACTACTTCGAACGATAAATTAGAAATTTTGCAACGATAACTTACTAACTTTTAACGAATCTAACGATAAATTGAATACTTAATTATCTAGTGTTAGCCATACTGAAAAGAAAAAATCGAATCGTTAAAAATCAGTTAAATTTAAACAACTCAACATCCATCAACAATCAGGGAGGTTCGGCCTTGCCAAGTGCGAATCGGTTCGGCGCACGCATGGTCGATCCACACTTAACAGGTTCGGGGCACGCATGGCCGAACCACCCATAAACAATGAATAATAGTTAAAAAATTGTTTTAAATTCAGGGATATTTTGGAAATAAATGGTGGCATGGGATGTCTAGTGAGTAGAGGGGGGTTGGAAGAAGTATGGGTCACTTCCAATGATGGAATGATATTTTCTTGGTCCATACTTCTTACAACCCCCTACTCACTGGACACTCTCAACGCTCAAATATTTTCAAAATAATCTCACGTGAAACGCCCCCCACGCTCCATTTTGGCTTGGTTCAAAAGTATAGTTTTGTACCTATTAAAAATCTTGCAAATGGGGGGTGTCTGCTTGGTTCGGAACTATACTTTCGAACCTTTGTAATCCCAGAAAATAGATGATGCGCACGTTTCATTAATGACATTTTGGTTTTTCACAGAGTTTGGAGGTGTCTAGTGAGTAGTTGGGAGTTGTAGGAAGTATGAGTCTATTTTCTTCCCCCTCCTCCCTTATTGTTTTTCCCACCTCTCCCTCTCCACTTGAAAAGTCTATAATACCTTCTCCTATTTTCTCTAGCACCGCTGCCTTCTCTACCTCCTTCCCACTTTTATCTCTCTTCACCCACCCCTTCTTCTCCACCCACACCCCCTCGTCTCGTTTTATTTCATCTACCCTAACTAAGAATTTTTTGTACACATATGCGCGTCAACTCAATCACTATCTTGCCAAAGAAGGTAACCAAGTTGCCCTATTTTTTTTGTGATTTCGAAAAAAATTTAACAAGTTGCGAATGACATTTTTAGGTAGCTTCTCGTTAGCTTGTTGACCAAATGTATGTAAACAGGACAAGTTGCCTTTCATCAACTTGTTGACGAGAGGATTGGTCAACAAGTTGATGATATGCACTTGTTAACGAATCTTCTCATTAACAAGTTGATGAGTATACAACAAAATCTTCTTTTTCATACATTTTTTGGTATTAGATCGACTACCATGGAAGAGAATTATATCCAAACAGCTCAAAGGACTGTGTGATGACAAATTCGGAGGTCGTGCCTGCCAATTACAATACCTTAGGATATATGAGAACACATCAACCAGTATCAATATTATTTTTTTTATCAAGAATTGTAAGAGTCTCGTTAAAATATTCTCCAAATCCTCCTTAGAGAAAATCTTGAGTAAGAAATTATAATTGTTAAAGAACTAACTTGAAAAAAAGAGAACAATATAAACTTTAAACTAAGATGAATGAATTCGACTAAAAAAATCTTAAGTGACGACTAGAAAAATTAAATTCAACTAGAACTCATGGATTAAAATATTATTATTTTTATTAAGAGTCTTTTTCTCTCACATATCGGAAAATTCCAAAAATTGAAATGGATCTTCAACCCTAGTTTTAGTTCTACTAACAAAAAAATAGTAGTCATTAACTTTTATAAATTGGTTTACAACAAAAAATAGTTGGCTAGATCCACTCGACTAAAGGAAAAGTATTTTGTTGATTAGCTTGATCCCGCCACCGATTTCATATCGCTTGAGCTAAGATTAGATGAGGGTTGCCAATCGACTCTCCGACAAAACACAAAAATTAGCGCTTAAGATCGAATTGACCAAATATGTCTAAATAACAAAGATAAGTAGTTGAGTTCATATAAGCTGAGCTGAGGTTAGTTGAGCACTGTCAATGTATCGACTCCCGATTGGCAAATATCAACTTATTCTAATTGATCAAATATGATTACACGAAAAAGATAAGCAGTTGGGGTTGATATAGTAGTTAACCACTTGGAATTATGGCAAAAGGCATGCATCCACTTTTTAGAAAGTAGGGATATGGAAAACATGGGTAAAATGGTGATTAATTAGTTGTTTTAATGGATATTTTGCCTCTATTTTAGTTGATTGAGAAGATATGTAATTTATATCAATTGATCAAGTCATGGGCGTTCATAAAGGCCTATTTCTTTAAAAAAATAGGATTATGGAGAATATGGTCACCATGAGTGGCTAGTTGTTTGGCCAGTAATTTAACCGCTTGAGAAGATTTGCACGTTATATTAGCTTACCAAGTCAAGGACATGCAAGAAGGCTTATTTCCTTAGAAATAGGATCATGGAGGATGTGGCTAGTTGATATGGCAACCAGCAAGCCAGCCAACTATGCGTTTTTGGACTATAACTTAGTCGAATGGACAGTTAACTATAGTTTTGTTGTTAGTCATGAACAAATACTTTGTAATATTTGAGGTAGTGGGTTAAGAATGTGACAAATAAAGCTAGTATAGGTTTCTTATGTAGTATAGGTTTCTTACGTAGTCTTTTTCTGTAAATACCCGTTGTATAGATTATTTTTGACACACCCAATTAATTAGATGAGCAAAAGTCTAGTCAGCCAAACCAATAAATAATTAATCAATTGATTGACTAATTAAGCGACTAGTCGGCTAAACACCAAAGTTGCACGATAACAAAAACAAACTAGAGAAAACAGGCATCTAGCCTTAGCTTTGTTTCAAGTCTCACTCTCACCCATTAATTAAAAATTTTGGACCTCTCATAGGTCGAACACCAAGTCACCCCTATAGGGACAGACTTTTGTCATTGTTGATACAATCAACCGTTGTTGAGTTATTCCTTTTTGATATTTTCATTCTTTAATCAACTAATTTGGTCCTCTCCTCCATATCCTAACACAAACACGGGGAATCAGTTTGGTAGTAGCTACTAGCAGCACAACAGACAAGTTATTTCTGAAGTCGACACTTCAAAGTTCAAACAAACACAGTGCTCCTTGTCCTTTAATTAGTTATCTCTGTGTTCTTAATAATACAGAATCTGAAACCATATCCTGAAGAAAAATTCACAAAATATCATAACAAGCATAGAATAATTTATCGAAACATTAATGTCACATCACATCTGCTTTTATATTTGATTCTTGTCTACTTATTACTTGCATTGAATTAATTATACTCTTTGAACAATGTTTTAGAAAAACGCCAAATATGTTACATCGGAAGGCAAAAGTTGAATACTCTTCTATTATTAGTGGGTCTATTGGGGACAGAAAGGGGGATGGGAATCGTTGCGCGCAAATATGCCACATTACCAATTTATCATAAAACTTGTGTTCACACACAAGTCGTTAGCATCTTTATATATAGGAATTTGTTCACCGATTGTTACCTAAGAGCTCGGCCACAACGATAGGAATTGAGGGACTCGGCACCAACAACCGAGGGACCCGACCGCCACCGAAAGCTTCCCCACATGGTTCGACACCAATATCCGCCATCGACCCATCGTCCAACTCGCTATTCGGTCGTGCCTTCTAAGGCTCGGTCTCCACCAGGGTCCGGCCAGCCTTGACGACCGACACACATTTAATAAGATCCCCATGATTTCACCCTAAATCTCACAACAGCATTGATTATTGTATATATATATATATAGCGCCCTTAGAGGCTATTGAAATGACAACACATTCTTGAATCATCATCAACTTTACATTCACCCTCCATACTTTAACTATTATTTTTTGACTATTGCTGCCTACCTACATAGTGTCTAAACTCTTTTAAAGAAAGGCTAATCGCCACTCATAACTTAAAATCAAATTTACACAAGACAACATTGAGTTTTTCCAGTACAGAAATCGAACACTAGTGCACCAGGTCGACCTCGTGTCCCACGAAAGATTATAAGAACCTACTTGGATCAAGATTCCTCGCAATATAAATAATAAATAATATGTTATTTAGTTTATCCTATAGTGATTTATTTCAACATTTAGATGAACTAGTTTTAAGTCCTGTGCTCCGCACGGGCTCACCTTTACTAAATAACAATATTTAAAATTATTTTACCATATTACTTATATTATGTTATTAGTAATGAAATGTAAATTAATGGAGCGAGATGGTAGCAAATCAAGGTGGTGAACATCAGTGTTAAAGAAAGGCGCATGTAACAACATGAAAAGCCTCGGATAAGAGCATGTGACCATGAAGAGGTTGGGATGGTTTTGAGTTAGATGAAAAAGATAAGGAATTACTCCATCTGTTCCTTTTCTTTTGATGTTTTAGTATATGCACAAAGAATAAGAAAACAATAAATAGATAATGGCTAGACTAAAATACCCTTATTTATTATCTTTGTTTTTCACAATTTTACTTGGGTAAATACACACTCAATCAAAAACACATGACTCTACTAAGTGGTATAGAGTATGACACCAAGGAGAGAGTTAAAGAAACTTTACAATGTTAAGAACTTCGGGATATTATAGCTAATTGGACGAATTATCCAAAGAGGATCGCCTAATTGTTCTTTTTAATTTTAAGCAAAAATAATAATATATTTTATTTTAAAACCCAATATAATAGTACAACGTGTCATTTCAGGTAGAAATAGTGAGTGATAAATTAGCAAAATGTTAACAACTATTGACAAAATAAATATTAGCAAAATGTTGAACCAAATGAGCGAGGGAACATAATTGTACAAACTGCAAAAATAGCATACTAAATTTATAGATAAAATAATTGTAGACTAAATTTAAAGATAAAAAGTATAATTAAGGCTTATTAAAAATGTTTATAAAAAATACTTGTAATAGTAACCTCATCAATATTTTTGTAAAAAAAAAAAAAAAAACCTCATCAAATTGTTTTTGTCAAAAAAACCCCATCAGATTCACTTCTTCTCAACCTAACGTTAATAATGTAACCAAAAAAAAAACTAACGTTAATAAATGAAATATTGATTTGGTCAAAAAAAAATATTGATGATGTTTCACTTATCGAGGTTTTAAGCATTTCAAAATCCAAAATTAATTTATTCTCAACGGAAAAAATATTTTTGGAAATCTAAATTAATTATTATTTTCTCTTTTTTTTTACAAAATTAAATATTCTTTTGTCTTTTTAATTCATTTTACGCTTTCCAAAGTATTTCGTCTATTTCTTCTTCTCATCTCCCACGGTGAACAATTCTCCTTTATCACATTCTCACTTTCAAAAAATATAAAATACAGAGCCTCCAACAACACTCATATTTTAGGCTCTAAAACATCCCTTAACACATAAAAAGAAAAAAAAAAAAACATCGAAGTTTACAAGAAGTACCAATTGAAGGCACAATACTCACATATAATATAAACACTAATTTAAGTATGCTATTAATACCAATTGGCTAAAAGAATTTAATAGTAACAAATTAATAATACAAGAATTTAAAAGGAAACAATTAATTATTTAAAAAAACAATGAAATATATTAAAAGTTAAAAATTGATTAAAAATCAAAAAAAAAAAAAACTAAAAAGGTTATACACATACGCATCCGCGATCATAGAATAATCATAGCATGTAGATATGATAATAAATAGAGATAGAATTACTTGACACAAAATTACAAATAAAGTTTATTAGTCTTAATACTTTTTGGGTAGTTGTATTTAATACTTCCAATTTTCCATAAGGTATATATGAAAAATATTCAAAAAGCTAAAATGATAAATGAATTTATTAGCCTTAATTTTTTTGGGTATGTAGATAGAGTGATAAGTAACCAAGAGCGCTCGGATGAGATGGTAATAGTCTCTTCCAGCTTAACCAGGTTTCTGGGTTCGAATCCAATCTTGGGCATGCAGCAACGTTAAAACTCTTGAGGAAGAGTTTTGCCGCCAATTGTGGTCCTACCCTGTTCAGGGACCAATCTCTGTAGTTGTGTGCAGAAGATACCTGATTCACACTCAAAAAAAGATAGAGTGATAAGTACTACTAGAAGCTCACTCACACAACTCTGAGTTTTTGGATTCAAACTCAACATTATATCCAACGTAACAATTTTGGCGATTGGTAGATGAGTTTTAGATCTTAGGATTTTTTTATTAGATATCAAATGATGTTTTATTTAAAAGATATTCAATCCGCAAAACATCATGTGAGATGCCAAAAGGGCACTAACGCACTAGAGCATCTCCAATGGTAGTTCTTATTGAGTTCATAGATGTAAGAACTCACTTTTTCTTGAGTTCACCATTGGAGTTGGCCAAGTTGGAGGAGAGAGGTGAATTTGAGTTCTTTCATAAGAACTTGTTTTTGAGGAGAGAGGGAGAGGTAAACAATAATTAAAGCAAATATTGAGTGTAGTTGTGGGACCCAAAGTGGGTTCTTATGAGGTTCACCATTAGAGCAAATATTGAATGTAGTTGTTAAAATTGATGTGAATGAGTGGACCCCATTTAAGAACCAAATATTGGTTTACCATTGGAGATTCTCTAAGAGAATGATGATGTTATATTGATGTTGTGTGAGTTCTTTAGACTTGAGAGAAGCATCTATCTTCAGTAAAGAATAACGACAATACTACAAATGGTTTCTCTTATAGCATATCCAATGGCACAATTAAGGTAGAGTATAACTTATTTTTAGTAGATCTATCATGTAATATTAATTTTAAGAATCAAAATATATTTCTCTTGAAATCAAATCGAATGTGATATATATATATATATATATATATATATATATATATATATATATATATATATATATATATATATATATATAAATAAGAGAAACACAACCACTTTAATGAATACAACTACCAACTAACCTAATATTCTCAACCAACAACTAACAATTATCTACAAGTTTAATTCAACACTCCCCTCAAGTCGGAGCATAGATATCGTAAGCATCCACATTTGTTACATATGTATGCTATTCATAGGACCTCGTAAGGACTTAGTTAGCATGTATGCAAGTTGATCATTAGAGTCGATTTAAGGAAGTTTTGATTATGCCTCGAAAGAATCTTTTCTCTAATGAAATTACAATCGACTTATATGTTTAGTTCTCTCATGAAATATTGGATTTGATGAGAGATGTAGAAAAGTTGTTGTCACAGTAAGTTCCATAGGACCAATCTCACAAAACTTCAACTCTTGAAGCAAATTTCTTAACCATACAAGTTCACATGTTGCATTAGCCATAGCACGATACTCGGCTTTCTACGCTTGACCTTGCAACAACAAATGCTTTCTTGCTTTTCCATGAGATCAAATTACCGCCAAAGAGAACACAATAGCCAAGTGGATCTTCTATCACCTGGCATCTCCCGCCCAACTGCATCCCCAATATCCAAGAACATTAGTGTGACCTTTGTCTGTATAGATAAGCCTTTTGCCCGTGATCCTTTAATATACCTTAGAATGCGAGCAATCGCATTCCATTCGTTGACTTTCACATGGTGAGTTAAGAAACTGACTAATGACACTAACCAGAAAGGCAATGTCAGGCCTGATCATAGTGAGATAATTTAACTTTCCAACCAATCTTCTATATCGACCTGGGTCTGAATAGGGCTCCCCCTGATTAGGTATAAGCTTTACATTTGGGTCCATAGGAGTATCAACAGGCTTACAGTCAAGCATCCCGGTCTCCTTCAGAATATCAAGAGCATATTTCCTCTGAGAAATAGCAATACCACACTTGGATTGAGCAACTTCTATCCCAAGAAAATATCGCAAACGACCAAGATCCTTGGTTTTAAAGTGCTTAAACAAGTGTTGCTTAAGTTGTTTAATGCCCTCTTCATCATCACCTGTAAGGACAATATCATCCACATATACCACAAGATAGATCATTTTATTCAAGGGTGAGCATTTAAAGAAAACTGAGTGATCAGCTTCACAACGCATCATGCCAAATTGTTGGATGACTTTGCTAAACTTTCCAAACCAGTCTCGAGGTGATTGTTTTAAACCATACAATGACTTTCTAAGCTTGCAAACAAGGTCTGACTCCCTCTGAGCAAAAAAGCCAGGTGGTTGCTCCATATAAATCTCTTCCTTTAAATCACCATGAAGGAATGCGTTTTTAATATCAAGTCGGGTATAACGCCAATGACAAATGGCGCCATAGACAAAAATAAATGAACTAATGCCATTTTCACAAATTTCGGAGAGAAAGTATCACCATAATCCAAACCATAAATCGAGTATATCCTTTCGCTACTAAGCGAGCCTTCACCGATCCACCGCCCATCAGTCCGACTTTAATCAGAAAAACCCATCGACAACCAACCGTAGATTTTCCAATAGGATGAGGACAAGAGTCCATGTACTATTAGATTCCAAAGCTTTCATCTCATCAATCATTGCCTGCGCTCTCCATCCTGGATGAGACAAAGGTTTCCTGAACATTCTTAGGAATAGTAATAGAGAACAAAGCAAAGAATAAAGGCAGAGTGGCAAGGAGATAGCTTGTGGTAGCTCAAAAAATTATAAATAGGATGGGGATTAATAGTGGACCGCTTACCTTCTACGAATCGCAAATGGGTCGGTGGCTGGAAGTGTCGAGAGGGGACCGCAGCAGGTTAAGGTATTGAAGTAGGATCCGAGTCACGAGAATCGTGTAGAAGCGGTGCTCTAGGTTTCTCTCGACGACGCCATAATTGATACCAAACTCGTGATCACTGTGTGGGGGAGTGACATGTTCTCAGAACTCGAGGAACATCAAGAAGAGGTACAGTAACACATGAGGTGGCAATCAAATTAGAAGTGATCGTGACGCAAAGAACATTGTGTCCTCAAAGAAAGTAACATCGGCAAATACATAAAAACGATGTGTACTAGGACAAGAATATCTATATCCCTTTTGAACACGAGAATACCCAACAAAGACACATTTGACAAACGTGCGGAGACAATTTATCACGACCAAGAGTGAGGTCGTGGACAAAGCAAGTGGAACCAAACACACGTGGGGAACAACATAAAGTGGGTATTGTGGAAATAAAAGTGCCTGAGGAATTTGATTACTTAGAACAGAAGACGGCATGCGGTTAATCAAATAACATGCTGTAAGAATAGCGTCACCCCAAAATTTCAATGGGGCATTGGCATTGATCAACAAATGTTCGAAAGCGCTTTCAACAATATGACGGTGTTTACGCTCAGCCGCACCATTTTGTTGTGGTGTGTGAGGACAACTAGATTGGTGTATAATACCGTGAGAAGTCAAAAAGGAGTTAAATGATGCGTAAAAATATTCTTTTGCATTATCGCTATGCGTAAAACTCGAATTGTCTTTCCAAATTGATTTTGAATTTCTGAATGAAATGTTTGAAAGGCATTATATAACTCAGAACAATCTTTTAATAAAAACAACCAAGTGCACCTTGAGAAGTCATCAATGAAAGTAACATAGTACTTATAACCTAAAATAGTAGGAACACGACTAGGACCCCAAACGTCAGAATGAACAATATCAAAAGGAGAAGTAGCTCGACTGTTGACACTACTAGGAAAAGAAACTCTAGCATGTTTACCAAGTTAACATGACTCGCAATCCAGAGACTGTAGGTGTGAAAGATGAGGGACCATGCGCTTCAACTTATCTAAGCTTGGATGACCAAGACGACGATGAAGAATCTTTGGAGACACCAAGCAAAGACATATAGTGGATGGGGCTGAATGGAGATAGAAGAGACCTCGTGACCTAGATCCAGCCTCCAATCGTCGCTTCAGATTTCTGGTCCAGATATATGAACACCATCGAATTAAAGGTTACTTCACAATTCAAATTATCATCAATGAGTTTGCCAACAGAGACTAAATCAAATGGACAACCAGTACAAATAATACGAGTTTAATGGTAACGCTGGAAGAGGTGAAGCCCCACCAACACCAGCTTGCTTGTGACTTAGACCCATCAAAGATAAGTAATGGTGTGAGGTGTTTTAGGAGGAGATAATTTAGAAAGGAGTGAAAGATTACCGATATGTGATCGCATTGCAATCTAAAATCCATGGTCCAAGGGACTCGTAATGGGAAAGATGCATCGTAGAATTACCCGTGTGAGTTACAATGCTGCAGGCGAAGCGATAAAAGCGTAAGAGGACGATGCTTGTTGTGTCGCTTAAATTGAAGGAACTCCTTATATGCATCGGTAGAGAAAATATCGCCTCACGGACTCAAGATCGGGCCACATTAGATGTTTTGTTAGGAAATCCATGAAGAGAATAACATTGATCTTGAGTGTGTCCATCCTCTTACAATAATAGCAATGGAGATTTCTCTACCACCTCCGCCACGACCAACACCTCCACGACTCACGCACTCGACCTCCACCAAGGTTAGCAACATCGTAAATCAAAATTGAAGACTCTATCGGCAATGGAGTACTAGTGCTACTGATGCTTCCGGAGAAGGAACTCCTGAGCAAACGGTCGAATAACGCCTCTAATGTGGGGATGTCAGAATTAGTCAATGTCTGGTTCCGAACCGATTCAAACTCTTTGTGCAATCCATGGAGAACAAACACCATAAGCATATTATCTAGTCTTTCTGTCATGTTCTTCACATCCTCTTTAACAACATCAACTTAGCTTCCTCACGTATAGATTGTGCCTTGTTCGGATAGAAAGGCAGATCAAGATCGACATTTGCAGTGTTGCCCGATTATGAATTGTCTCATATAACCGTTGGATATCATTCGCATAAACCGTTTTTGCCTTCTTCCAAACCTCATGACACGTCCTATAAGGACGAAAATGTACCATTAATTTAGACTCAACAAACTGTAACAATAAAGCCAAAAGTTGATAATCAGCCTTCTTCCATTCCTCTCTTTGGAGGCAATGATGTCTTCCTCCTTCTTCTCAAGATGGCCTGACATCCTCGACCCAAAACCATATTTCCACCGCATTACGTCAATCCAAATAATTCCTTCCATTCAACTTCTCCGAGTGATGGTAGAGTTCCGTAAATGCGAAGGAGATCAAACCCTTCTTCTCGGACTTAGTTTCCTTAGGATTGTCACTATAGTGGAATAAAAATCGAGTTGGAACAACAACCGAATAGAAACAAAGAACTAAAACACTGCTTTTAACAGAGAAACAAAGAATAAAGAACGTAACAACAACCAAGGACAACAAGGCAAATTTCAAGGAAAGGGTAAAAACACCAACAAAACCTCGAGACCCGGAGAGATTATAGGGTCAAAATAGATGAGGAGCCTCAAAGTAACACAACGAGAGCAAACGACATTGAAAACGGAGTCGAGGACGACGGCGCGTGTACCTTACACGCCCGGGACTGTGACGGCGCGTGTGAGCGTGTGCGGTGTAGCTGTCTAGGTGGAGAAGATATAAGGTTAGCTGCAAAAACAGAAACTGAAAGGTGGAGAGGATGGTCGGGTCGCTAAAGTCACTGCAACCCTAAAACAACAAACAGTGAGAACAAACATGAAGAACCTTGCTATGGTACCAACTTGAAACTGAAACTGAAACTGAATGTGTATTTTTGGTTGATTGATAGAGTGAGGTTTACATCTCTCTCTCTCTCTATATATATATATATACACACACACACACACACAAGAGAAACACGACTACTCTAATGAATACAACTACCAACTAACCTAATAACTCTCATCCAACAACTAACAAAAACTATCTACAAGTTTAATTCAACAATTTCTATTCCACTTATTTTTAAGCACTTAATAGAAGCAACTAATTTTGCAAGATCCATGTTAGGTCATGAAAGCATGTAATCCAATTCCAATACTTTCACTAGTAGGTAATGGAGTATTGAGATATTCTTATCTATTATTGTTGGGTTAAAAATATTAGATTCAAGTCTATAAAAAAGAGGTGGAGCGCCCAATCTGTTCTCTGTCTCTAAACAGTTCCACGTAAAAAGTGGTGTTCTCTTACCACTAAACCCAAGACTGATGTGTCTATTTGATCAAAATCATACGCCCAAGATCTATGTGATTACATCACTACTCAAGGTCATGAAAGCATATAATCCAAATCCAATACTTTCACTACTAGATAATGGAGTATTGAGATATTCTCGTCTATTATTGTTGGGAAAAAAAGATTACATTCGAAGCTATATATAAGAGGTGGAGCACCCAATCTGAAAAGGCCAAGAAGCTGAGCTGAGCACAACACACAACTTCCACTCTGTTCTCTCTCTCTCTCTCTCCAAACACAGAGTTCATAGAACATTCTCTCACTCTTCTTTTTCTATGCTCACATCCAAACCTCACTTTCTAATTCACTCTCTTTCCATGCTCCAAACTCTACAAACTCCTTCAATTTTCAAATACATCGTTTCTCTTGCTCCTCTTTAACTAATGGATTCCTTCACTTTCAATCTCCAAGCACAGAAAACCAACGCAATCTTCTTAAAACAACGAAACCTTCAAAGAATCACAAACTTCATACGCATCGTTGAAGTGTGTATCTTTCTCTTCTTAATTTCAAAGCTTTCTCTGAAGCTACCAGTAGCAGTCAGAAACTCCAGCGAGTATTTAAGAGATTTCTCACTCTTCATGAAAACTCCTCGGTTTGTTTTTCTAATCGGAAACGTGATAATAATCACGTTATTCGCTCAAGGTTCTTTGAAAAACATTCCAGAACCTGATTTTTACTATCAGTTAGTTCACAAGAACACAAAGCGTGAAGAAAAAGATAGTGGAAACAAGTGCACAGTGGAAGATTCTAATTCTAAGAAAGAGAACGAGAGAATTGATGCGGGGGAAACTATGAAAAAAGGGGGTGCGAATAATAATATTTGTTTGGAGGTGAAGAAGAGTTATAGAAGGTGTGAGACAGAGATTTTAATAAATAAACGACGTCGTGTGCTGCTGCGGAGGTGTAAGAGTGAGAATAAAAGGAAAAGCATTGAAGGTGGTGTTGATGGTGAGGAAGTTGTGAGGAGGATTTCGTATCCTGAGGATGAGATGAGCAGTGAGGAGTTTCGTCGTACTGTAGAGGATTTCATTGCTAGGCAACAGAGGATCTATAGGGGAGAAGATTAACTAATAATTATTACTCTTTGGTTTCAAAACATGTAAATAAACTACTCATAAAATGGATTAGTGGGTTCTGAATTATTAATGGAGTATTATTATATTTGTTATGTAAGAAAAATGCTAACAACTTCCTTCTTTCAACATTCTCTTAGTACACTCGCTCTATGATTAATAGAAATTCATGTGAGTTCCACTATTTTGAAAATGAGACACATTTATTTATTGGGACTCATGTGCATTTCAATCAATTAACGAGTGAGTATTAATAGGAGAGTGTTAAAGAGGGTATTATTAGCATAAGTGGTTATGGTAATTTTTTTTTTGACAATTTAATGTTAATAATGTGTGTTTTACTATTTTTTATGGTGCATTTTGAGTTTGTAATTACTAGGTTTAACAGAGATGGGAATACTATTGGAGGGGGTGCAGTGAAAAGTCATCACCCCTTAAAAATTGTTGTTGCTCCCTTTTTATTTATATTAAAGTATCTATCTTATATCTTATTTGGCTTGGCATCTCTATATTTACATCCGATGGTAGTCTCCACGTAGGCATCCCAACAAGCTTCCGCGCCAATTTCTGGTTGTTCCCTCCAAATTTTTCTGCCACTTGATGATCGCCATTTGTGCCATGTAATGTCCAGGTGGTATAGCTGCCAGATGAGCTCGTGCAAGCCTCGGCATCATCACTGTTTCCTGGTTTTGCTCTATCCCGAGCAGTCCATGCGCAGCCATCTTCAAGTAGTGAAGATATTGGCAGAGATTTTGCTTCATAGATATTTCGCCATGTGTGCCTTTCTATTGGTCTCTCTCTTCTTCGCTCTCATCACTTTTTTCCTTGGCTCCTATTCTCACTCTTCTCTTCTACACGTGTCTTAGATATTCTGCTTTTTACTTGATATTCACTCTAATTTCGCTTTCACTCCTTTACTCAATACACGTTATCACCACTTACCAATGCCGCAACGATCGTAGCATGCTCATTTTTATCGTAGCATGCTCAATACACGTTTACCATCCCCTGGTAAGCATGCTCATTTTTATCAGAGGTTTGATATTGCTGATCATCATCGCTATGTTGTTTTGCAGCTCTATAAATGCCTGCATTTAGTGGCATCAACACATTCATCGTATCCAGCTTGATTAGGTACTTTTTTCTTTTAGTTATGTTTTTGTTTATTCTCCATTTGCCCTGGTCCTAATGGTGCTCATTTTTTCGTTCCTTTTGCGTTTCAGGAACTTGCTGTAATCCATTTCAACTCATTGCTGCTTATCAACGTAATGCCATGTGCTTTCTTCTCTTGAGTAAATTTTATTGTCTTCTTAGCTTCTTATGAATGCCTGATAATCTAAGTTTACCTATTTAATGCACTGCGTAATGTAAATCGTTTTCTTCATATTGTTCCATCAATTATATAGTCATTGGTTTCCTATATTAATTTCACCCTCCTCCTAATTTCTTATTGTTTATGGATGATGGATTTTTCCCCTTATTTATTGATTATATCTGTTTGAGTGGAAGCATTCTTTTTATTTGGTTGAGCTTCTGCTCTTGGATACACTCTATATACTACATTGGTGATTGAGTCAGTGTATTTGTTTTTATTTTGATGAACTTTCATTTTTGGATGAACTTTTTGTGGTATTTTGGTGTTTTTACTTGAGTTATTTTGATTCCTGGCCCTGTTTTGTTTTATTTCGCATTGACTGATTGAGCTTCATTTCTTCAAGTCCTGTTTTTTTTGTATTTCTGTTTGGACATCTGTTAGAATATTTTACTTTTGTGTTGCAAGTTCATTAATTGGTGTGAGCTTAATTCAAAAGTAAACTTTGCTTATTTTCTATTGCTGTAGGTTGATGATAGTGTTGTTTGTTTGATCAGATGAGTTCTTTGGCTGTTTTGAATATGGATCCATATTTCGCTGAGTGCTACTTTAAATACCATACCTATCGGTTTGAGTTTGTTCCGTGCTTTGTAAGCTTTCCTCCGCTTCTCTACATCAAGCAGTGCCTTCTTTTAAGCTTATTGTTGTTACTAATTTAGCTCTATTTTGACTTCAGTCCATGCAATCACTTCCAAAGGCTTTTTGTCCGACTTCTATAATGAGATCCCAAAAATTGTGCACCTTATGGATCCTTTGGGAAACCTCTTCATCATCTCTATCAAAGAACGTCCAAGTAGGGTCTACTTGCATCATGGTTCTTCTCGCATTGGTGAGGTTTACAAACTTTTTAGTGGTGGTTGGATCACTATCAAGTATCTACATGGTAGTACCTTTAAAATGTTTGTGAGGATCGAATGGGTAAGCGTGATTATGTATCCATTTCCTCCTAAAAATATGGTCTTGGAGAACCAGAATTCCAATGAGTGTTATTCATGAGAGCGTGATGAATTCGTTTTTAGTGATGCTATTCATTTCTACCATTGTTTGGTAAAAAATGTTGCTGTTGAGGAAATTAACCGTCCATTCCTGGTGTGTTTCATAGACTTTAGACAGAATCTTTTTGTAATCTCATTTGGTTAATTTAATCTTATGTTGCACACTATTTTTAATATTGGTTATTTTTTCATTTACTTAATTGTTTTTGGGTTATTGTATTTGCGCTCCTTCATATTGGATTTTGCAAAATTGCATTTGCTACTTCAACTACCTCTATTGTTTTGGTAAATTCACGTGGGAGAAAATGGAATTGTAAGTTTCAATGGAATAGTGAGAAGCCTGATTATTGCTGTGTTTCTGATGGCTGGGCTACTTTTCGTGGTTTGAATGGCCTTCTTCCGTGGGTGTCTATCAAGTCGGGTGTGGCTAAGGAAAATAGGAAATACCCGCTTGTCAAGGTGCTTGATCCATAGGGGATGTGTTGTTGGGGTCCATCTTGTGCTATTAGCTCGTAAGAATTTGCTATCGATTATTTTGCACTATATGTAGTCTTCTTATGTAAGGGTTTGATTATCGCTGTTTTCCACTCTATGTAGTCTACATGTGTTTTAGTTTATACTTCTGCATATTAGACTTTCATGGCTCTGTTGCCTATGGTATTTCTCTAGGGTTGCTTGTGATTGTTGGCTGTGTGTTTTGTTTCGACACAGACACCTATTATGTAATGTGGCATTATTATATGTAAAGTTTTTCTTGATCACCAATGCTGTGATGGTGAATTGTGTCTTATGGTTAAATTCGGTTTAAGTTAGCTAATTAAAAATTGATTGATAAATCATTTTTCTGTTTTTACTTTATTCTTGCTGTATTAATTAATGGATAATGCAATGGTGTGAGTCAAAGAACTAATCACTATGCTCTAGATTGGGAACAAGGATTTAAATGTGTTGCTTTAAGATTAGGCAACATAGTATGAGTCGAGTCAGAGTTATGTGATCAAATTCACCCAGAGTTAAATTTGCTCCTTAAATAATCTAATAGTTGTTTCGCTTTACTCTAAATGCAATAGTTATGATATCTCCTATTTTGTGACTTTCTTTGCTATTAGTATTTTGCACTATATGTAGTCTTCTTATGTAAGGGTTTGATTATCGTTGTTTTCCACTCTATGTAGTCTACATGTGTTTTAGTTTATACTTCGCATATTAGACTTTCATGGCTCATTGCCTATGGTATTTCTCTAGGGTTGCTTGTGATTGTTGGTCGTGTGTTCTGCTTCAACACGTACACCTATTATGTAATGTGGCATTATTATATGTAAAGTTTGTCTTGATCACCAATGCTGTGATAGTGAATTGTGTCTTATGGTTAAATTCAGTTTCTGGTTAGCTAATTAAAAAATTGATTGATAAATTATTTTTCTGTTTTTACTTTATTCTTGCTGTATTAATTAATGGATAATGCAATGGTGTGAGTCAAAGAACTAATCACTATGCTCTAGATTGGGAACAAGGATTTAAATGTGTTGCTTTAAGATTAGACAACATAGTATGAGTTAGTGCAGTAGTTATGTGATCAAATTCAGTCCAGGACTTAAATTTGCTCCTTAAATAATCTAATAGTTGTTTCATTTACTCTAAATGCAATAGTTATGATATCTCCTATTTTGTGACTTTCTTGACTGACATCCTTTCAGAGATGTCAGAATATCTCTTCTTCCTTTGCCAAAAAAACTTAATTCTTGGTGTTGTGTTGTGTCATTGATTTGACCCTTTGCTTAAATCAATTAACAATCCATCCTTTATTTCTCACTATATATTCTATCATTCTGTAGCATCTCTTCCTCTTATCTTTGCATTCTTCACACATAGTGTTCTTTATCATTGGTTTTGTATTGTGTTTGCCTTGCAAGGTTTTCTCACATTTGCATTTATTATTGTTTCCTGCATTTTTATTCCATGTTCTGCATTGATAGTCAAATATAATTGTTTTACATGTTGCAGATGCCTCCTTACCCGTCTTCGATCCAAAAGATGATAGTTCATATGCCATGGTGATTAAGTTTGGTAGATTTTATGTTGAATTCTTGCCTGAAAATGTGAGGGCTTACCTAACTATCTGTGTTGCATTTTAATTATTTTTGCCTAATTCATTATATCCTAATGTTCCTTTTCAATACTCGGTTGTGATTTTAATCTGTCTATATTATGTAGTTATCCATCCAACTCCCTGAACTCTTTGCTAAACCGCATGGATATGATGTTCAGCCATGGTGATGCTCACGTGATCCAGCTTGGTAATCAAAGCACCAAGTAGTGGTGAAAAAGGTTAATGCCCGGCCATTTTTTTCAAGTGGTTGGAATGAAATGGGTTGTCGCTATTTTTTGCATGGTGGGGGAATGGTGAGGTTGGTCTACATTAGGCCAGATATGTTTTTTATCAAAGTCAAAGATAGGTATGGTAAAGAGGTTAAGTATCCTACCCCCCCACAAATTTTTAAGCTTGGTCAAGATGCATTACCATGTCGGGATAATGATCTTTGAGACAAGTATCTCGTGACTATTTCTAAAGTACCTACTCTTTATCATACCTTGAGCAAGCGTTTGATCGCAAACTGATGCTAATTCTAATAAATTGGTCTGTCTTCCTTTGAATTATTTTCCTTTGTGTGTTTGCGTCAAATTATCCTTTTTGTGATATGTTTGTTTTCTCATTATTGTGTGCATCTATTCCTCGCTGATTTCTTGCATATGATCATGCCATTTGGTCTTCACAAAGTTAAGTTGATTGATACAAATGGCTATGCTCGACTCGTGAAATCAACAATGATCAAAATAATGTTCTTGTCTCGTGGTTTGTATTCGGTGGGCTCTTTTCCGCCATATCAAAGTGTTGTTCGAGGAACTTACATTACGCTTTTGTCGTTACATCCGCAGAACCCAAAACCATTTTGTTTGAGTTCAAGAGATGCTTTTAAATAAATTATCAGCCTCTCGTTGTTGGTTATTTCGTTTCTTTGTTGTCCCCGAGCAAGATTTTCTGTGGTAGTTCAAGATTTTCAATGTAATTAAGCGATATATTTAGTCTAACTAAGTAATTTATGCGACTAATGTATCCCGCAGATTTCCATTCCGCTTGTCCGAGTTGTTTGTATCCATCATTTATGTAATTTATTTGTTTTGTTATGTATAATATTTTCTTTCTCGGTGTCTCTGGTTTTTTTCACACCTAATGCAACTTTGTCACCACTACAAGTAGCTCTAATCTAAAGAACATTCATTTTGTCAAGAAACATATATAAAAGTGTCTATACAAATTCTAATTAAAAACTATTATGAATGAGGATTTTGAAGGGGATTCAAGGATGGCTAAGTAATCCAATGTGAGTTTTGGTCCTTTCATTTGTTTAGATTTTCATGCCTTCTTCAAATTGCGTGGGTGATCTAAAGCATGCAATTACTCAATCACATCAAAGATTTCAAAGAAGTTCTCTCTCATCTGTTGCATGCTTTAACTTTGCTACCAATGGCAAATAAGCTTCATTCCACAAAGGCTTATGATTTTGATTATAATTTTACCATAGAGAAGAAAGGACCTTATGCAGATAGTCTATAAAAGAGTAAATGTGATTGTGAAGAAATCTAGATTCACCCAAGCCTTCAGGAACTTCATTACATGTAAAAAAGCATATATAAATGTGTCTATACAAGAGAAATGTTGTGTGTTGGAATTTTTATTAAAGAAAAACCTTTATGCATATGGGGTTACTCAAGAAAGTGAATGAAAGAAAGTTTATTGCAGAAATTGGTATAGAAAGCAGTCCAATATTATCCTTTACTAATTTGCCTTCATTTTCTTTCACTCTAATGATAGATAAATCACGGACTAAATTAAGTATATATTTTACACCCCAAATCGTTTATGTCTGTTCCTTACACACGTCATCATCATTATGTGGCTCATGCATTTGTTTGTGCAATTTCCACCAAGTGGCATTCATTGTGTATGGTAGTCTGTTAATTTAAATTTGTGTGACAGTATATGACACAAGGTGAATGTTTTGGCAATATTTGATTTATATCTCTTTCCATATTTGATGTGATATGTGGAGTCTTCGAGTTTTTCAACTGGCCTTTGAGTTCTGTTTTCATTGTGTGTATTAGTCATCAAAATATTCTACATTTTGTCTTTCCAATAATATGACATGAGGTTAATGGTTTCTTCAATTGCATGACCATACACTACAGTAGTGTTTGATATCTTTGAAGTGTATGAACTCTTCAGGTTACTTAAAAGTTGCCTCAGCCCTCATACATCTATCTTTTCACGTCAGGCCATTTCTGTGTAGATTTTGTATAGCCTGTGTGGCCCTTCAACACACCTTGAGTTTATTTGTTATCTTAAATTCCCATCTTTTGTTTTGTTGTAGGCAATTTCATGGCATCACCTGTTAATTTCATTTCTGATCTTGTGCTCTGCAAGATTAATCGGACACTTGAAGTACGTGTGATTAGGCTTTGGACTCTCCTCGAACATAAGAATCCTCTCAATCCAAACAAAGATTGAAATGCTTTTATTGGATAAGAAGGCAAGTTCCATGTATATTATTAATATATCTATGATATTATCTTTGTATCCATTGATCAATTTGCAAGTTTTTCATCTCACTGATAGATTCATTGTCTTGCCAAGGCTTCTCTCTCCCGCCAATGTTTCTACCGTATTGAAGGAGGGTAGTTGTTATCGGATTGATAAGCTATGTGTTAACCCTAATGATGTTAAGTTTGCAACAACTAATAACAAATACAAGGTTGCTTTCATGAGTATCTCAAGTCGCCGCCTATTAAAGACTACCGATATACCAATGAATCATTTTTCATTTGCTACTTTTCCTCGATATCTTGGCTTTTGCACTAAAGGATGAACCGATAGTTGGTTTGTTTTTGATCTCCCTTTAATGTTTCCTGGTTCATTTTACTTGAGCTTTCATGCATTCATTTGATTTTTGAGTTTCACCGGATGTTATAGGCCATATTGTTGAGAAAAGTGAATTAAAAGAGCAAAGGACAGAAACTAGCTTTTACAAGCTCATCAATTTGGTCCTTGAGGATTTAGAGTGAGTGGTTCTATTTTTTTTTATAGTCCATTTGTTATGGCATGTTTCTTATTTGTTTATGCATTATAATTTCTTCGCATGCGTCTAATAAGGTTCAATGCACTCTCTGAGTGAGTTTCTTTGAACAAGTCTTTGCTAATATCAATGATGTCTCTTGCTCATCACCCAATTATTGTTCTTCAATTATGCAAGCTCAAGAAATATCGTGGTCTACTTCCTATTTTTAAATTTGTTTCATTGGATGCACTCTTCACTATTTATTTGTTTTTATCAGTACTAATAGTTTTGCACGCAGTGTTATGGGGATCTCAAATGCTTATCATGGAACAAAAATTTTTATCAATGCCAACCTTCCGAAATTGCAACATACACAGTCAAAGTATGTGTTACAAAGAATTAAAAATACCCTGTTTGAATACTTCATGAATGGTTTTTTTTTTGCACTTCCCCACTTTTAATTCTAAACTTTTAAATGTTTTCTCATTAGCATGGAAGCTTCGCTCTATCTTTGACTCAATCAATGGGTCCACTTATCGCTCCTACTTTGTTGTGTCAACTTATGATACTTTTATGCAAGCTTCCTACTGAACCATATCTCGATGTGTTACAAAGCTACCTCTGTAAGGATATTTCCTTCAACGCTCTTTCACAATTTTTGTTCGGGCCATTTGGTTTTTATTTGATGTTTGTAATTGAACAAAATTTAGGCATCTTCTCGTTGTTGTTCTTGCACAAGTTTTTGATATTGAGACTACACATGGGTGGTACTACACATCATGTAGTAAGTGTCATCACAAAGTTGTTGAAGTTGGTAGTAGGTTCTACCGCAAAGAATGCAAGAGAAAAGTCACCGAGTCCCTAGGTATTGTTAGCATAGTTACCCCCTGAAAAGACCCCGTGTGTTTTTACTGGATTAAGGTTATTTTTGTACTTTTTCCTTTGTTCATTACCTACGTTATTTTGTATCCCTAGGTTCAAAGGTGAGCTCAATGCTATGGATTCAACTGGTACAACAAACTTTATGGTTTTTGATCGTGTTGTCACCAATTTTCTTGGTATCTCAGCACAAGATTTGATTGGCTCTCCTGATCAACCTATTAGTTCCAACAGATTCCCGCGCCTTCCAATCCTTTTATGATAAGCTTCGCTTTTTTTTTAGATATAAGGGATGCCAACATTATCAAGGATGGAACAACTATGTTGTTAGAAGGTTAACTGTTGATCCTGATATTATCAAGCAATTTATGGAATTGCATTCAATCCAGGTTGGTTGTCTATATATTTTGTCATTGAAGTAGTGTTTTGTTGCATTTGTTGTTCTCTGGCTCATGCTTTTAGAGAGGGTTTTGATTTTGCAGCCTTTTAATATTGATGAGGGGGATCTCCATTCCAATAATTATTCAGAATAGGATACTCAGAGTCCATTGGTATATAATTTTTCCAAAAAATCGCCCATTTAAGCTTAAGCAGAACATGTTTTTGTTTTCATGATGTCTTATATTTTGTTTTTCTTGCCCTCTATAGCGATCTGTTGACAATGTTCCTTCCTCTGAATTAATTGGTGTTGCTATCTTGGACATGTCCAATACTCCATCCAAAGAAACTTAGCAATCGCTGCCGTTGGTAGTGGAGATAATTCTGCTCATGGGGTTGCTCCTCAACAATTTGAAGTTGTTGGTGGATCCTCTACTTCAAAGTGTTCCAGCAGACAATTTGAAGCTGTTGGGGGCTCTTCTCTTCCATCCTCAGTTGGGAGGATGCTTGACATGGGTGTTGTTGGTGAAGGCAACTCTGGTCCATTAGCTAACTCTGATAGGATTGAAGCTACTAGGGTTCCTTCTCCTCCAAGTAATCCTGGAAAGCACATTGATATTGCTGAAGATTTTTCCTCCGACGGTTTTAAAGAGCAGAATCAACTCACAATATTTCTTCTCTTCCAAACAATTTCATGGAGCAAGTTCAATTTGTGCAAGGCCCTTCTCCTCCAATTAATTCCAAGAAACAGGATCAAGTTGTTAGTGCATCATCTTCTCCAAATTTCCAGGGGCGTACAACTTTGGCTAATATCCCTAAAATGGTCAAGATGAAAAAGTCAAGATAGAGAAAATGCCCGAGACAAACTTCTACCAATTATTCCAAATCCTTGTCTTTGTGCTCTTTGTGTGTTATTTGGTGTCTCTCCACATTATAGTCAATTGTGGAGTAAATAAAAGTAATTAGGATTTTGTTTTGCTGTCCAACTCAATACTGGTTTGCTGTTCCAATGAGGTGTTCAGCTGATGTGGTCATTTTGGTGATATTATTATGTATTATGTATGTGTTCCTCCACTTTGTAGTAGAATGTGGAGTAAGTAACACTATTATGTATTATCTATGTGTTCCTCCACTTTGTAGTAGAATGTGGAGTAAGTAACACTAACTGTTGTGTATTTCCCTTCTATGTCTTGAATTTAAATATAATGTGTTTTAATTTATATCCAGTGAAGTATTTTGTCTTTGTGCTTAAGCCTTTTAATCAATACTCAGTTTATATTTTATCTGCTTCTTCACAAATACCATGTGTTATATTATATGAAAAAAAACAGACAAATCTTTTTCTTTACTCTATACTCATTACAGAAACTATGGTACTTGATATTCTGGACTGATCTGCCCATTCAAAAAATAACATCCCAGGAAAATGACACCCAAGTTTACACACATTGTCAAATCTTATGAATGTTAAGCAAATTTCTACACAAAGGTCAATGTCAATCAATCTTTAACTTAAGATATTACAGTCATGAAATGACTTTTCATTTGATGACCTCATGAAGAATTGTGTGACCTTGGTGACTTATTCTGCACATATCAGTTTCTTTTCTCATTCGCATTGGCCTTGATCAATATAAGTTTTGTAACTTCTCACTTTACCTTTCCATCATTGTTTCCAAACATTTCTGCTATGTATGTGTTCTAACTTAATCCTATATCCATACATTCAGCTTAGAATTCCTTGGTTTGAGTTGTTTTTTCCAAAGATTCCTCCATGCTTTGTTCCATCTACTCACAAAATTGTTTCTTATGAAAAACACTAAGATGGGGGTTTTCGCTCAAAGAAAATAACGACACACCTAAGTTTACACACATTGTCAAATCTTAGGAATGTTAAGCAAATTTCTACACAGTGTCAATGTCAACCTGATTTTAAGCCTAAGATAGTACAGTCATGAAATGACTTTTCATTTGGTGACCTCATAAAAAATTGTGTGACCTTGGTTGCTTATTCTGCACATATCAGTCTCTTTTCTCATTTGCATTGGCCTTGATCAATATAAACTTTGTAACTTCTCACTTCACCTTTCCATCATTGTTTGCAAACATTTCTGCTATGTATGTGTTCTAACTTAATCCTATGTCCATACATTCAGTTAGAACTCCTTGGTTTGAGTTACATTTTCCAGTATTCCTCCATGCTTTGTTTCATCTACTTGCAAAATAGTTGCCTATGAAAAAAACACTGAGATGGGGGTTTCTGATCAACAAAATAACAGCACTTACACAACATGGTCACCTGTTACATCTACCGTACAAGGTTTGTGCTTTTGATCATTATTATTCTCGAGTTGGGCTTCTTTTACTTTCTAATTAAGCAAATGGCGTGGTTAATTTTTATTTTTTTCAGTTGCCTTTCATCTCATTCTTCCGCAATACCCTCTTTAGTTCCTCTGAGACCAGGAAAATTCATTTTCACAGGGCTCAATACTAATCATCAAGAGAGATCTAAAAATCTAACCTCACCTGGTGTGTTTACTCAAAGAATAAAATCCAACATATTTAATGTGTTTGATATAGATTGCTGATATCTCAACTTTAAGTCTCAAATATGTTATTATTATAAAGTAATCATTCTTCTATTAAACTTATTGTTTTTCTTATTTAAAGGTGCACCACAGCTTGGATTTCATTCATTTGATCCAAGGATTCAGCAACCTACAATATATCCATATAAACGGACTGCCAAATCACGTGAGAACATTATTTCTGGTTTACAGTTTTCAACAAATTCTACACATCCGTTGCTTGAAAACCCAGAAAAAATGGCAACTCAGACTTCTTTGTTCTCTTCAATAGCAGGTATAGCAAATTCATTTCCATTATTACTATATTGTCATCTTTTGTATACAAATTTGTTTTTCTCCCTGTAATTTTATGCCCAATCAGGTCTTAATTCTGCTCAACTTACTCCTAAGAGTCCACAAGTTACACTTGCATCAACAGAAATGAAGATCTTCGAGAATTGAAACTAATCCCTTTTTGCAAGAGTTGAAGATTTACATGGACTTAATGACATGGATTCTCAAATTCCAGCACTTGACTATCCATCACTTCACAGATCAACCAATGATGCTTTTAATACTGATACTGTATTACTGCCAAATTCTTCTTTGTTTCCTTCAACAAATGGTATTGACTCATTATTTTCATATCATTTATCTGTTGATGTCATGAAATTTGAAGAGTTCTGTTTACTAAATCAAATTTATTAAACTTGCAAATAAAGTCAATTTTGACGCTGCATGTTTATTCTTAAATCTCAATAGACTTGATGTGTTAGAGAAAACAAATGTAGGCTACAAACGAAATTGTTGAAAGTGTTTTGCACGTTTTTGCATCCTTGGTTTCTCAATTAATAAAGTGATTAAATACAGAGATTTTTAACTCATTCTCTTTTCTATGTAGTCACTAATTTTTCTTTTGCAGTGGTTGAGAACTTACCTGCACTGAATCTCATGAATTCTGAAATTCCACCATTTCATGATCCATCCCTTAATGAAGTAATACATGGCACTTTAAATTCTGATGCTATATTGCTACCAAATTCCCCTTTGATCCCATCTACAAGTGGTATAGACTCATTGTTGTTTATTTCATTTATCTTTGCATTTCGTGAAATTACGCTTAACTTAATTTCTGCTTAATTTTTTGTTTGAATATTTTTTCTTTTATTTGTAGCTGATGAAGCATCGTACTGGGATATTGGTGATCCACAGTATATATGTCAATTTTGTGGTGCACTTATGTGGTTCGGAGAAAGAGTCGAAAAAAAATATAAGCCGCGCTTTCCAAAATTCTCTTTATGTTGTCGACAAGGGCGAATCACTCTACCTCTTTATGATCGTCCTCCTGAAGTATTATATGATCTATTCCATACTCGTGATAGAAGAGGAAGGTTTTTTTTGGCAAACATACGATCCTTTAATAGTATGTTTGCATTCACTTCAATGGGGGGTAAAATTCATACCAAGGTTAATGATGGCCGTGGACCTCCGATTTTTGTCTTGAATGGAGAAAACTATCATCAAATCGGTAGTTTACTCCCGATGCGATATAAAGAACCTAAATTTGCTCAACTTTATATACATGATACTCGAAAATGAAGTGTCTAACCGCATGTCGGTTGTTAGGTATGTTTATTGTTTTTATTATATTTTTATAAGTATAATTTCTATTAATCATTACTAATATATTTATTAATCATCTACTCTAGGATGGAAGATTTATGACTTAAATTTGAGAACTCAAATTGTCATGGATATTAAAGATTGTCTTGATTCATGTAATCCCTTTGTGAAAACATATAGAGTTGCTAGAGAAATGTTGTCTCAAAACCCCACACCAACCATTAAGCTTCGTATTTTGGGGAAGAGGCATCGAGATGCTAGGCAATACAACTTACCTACTGCCTCAGAGGTTGCCGCTTTAATTGTTGGGGATTTTGATCCTGCTGGATTTGATAGGGATGTTATTGTCAGTACTTATTCAGGAGTACTCGAGAGAATTCCTATTTTAAGTGCTGGGTATTTGCCCTTACAATATCCTTTATTGTTTCCTTATGGGGAAGATGGTTTTTCAGAGAACATCCAATTCTGCACTAAGAACTCAGCAAACCAGATTAAAAGAGAGCATTTAACTATTCGAGATTGGTTGGCATATAGGATTCAGCACAGAGAGATTGATGGAGGTTCACTTTTATTTTCTGGACGTCTCTTCCAGCAATTTTTAGTAGATGCATATACCATGATTGAATCTTCTAGATTGAAGTGGGTTAAAAACAATCAACAAGAACTAAGAGCTGATGTTTACAAAGGTCTTGAAGAATCTATTCTTAGAGGTGAAAGAAACACATCAACAACTGGGAAAAGAATTATATTGCCTTCTTCATTTGTAGGAGGACCCGTTATATGTTTCAAAATTACCAAGATGCTATGACTATTTGTAATTGGGCAAAGCTACCTGAATTATTTATCACATTCACCGCAATCAAAATGGCGAGTTAACAAGGTATTTTGCAAAATATAATTTCAAGTCTCAAGATCGATCCGATGTTGTATCTCGAGTTTTCAAGATAAAGCTAGATCAATTGATTAAAGATATAAAAAGGGTGATATTTTCTACGTGTTGTTGCGAGTAATTTTATATTTAGAATTTCTACATTTTTTCCTATGGTATCATGTGTTTTGAACTAACATTGATTCATTTATTATTGTTTAGTTGTGTATACAATTGAATTTCGAAACGTGGACTCCACATGCTCATATCTTGGTATTCCTTCATTCATCTGCTAAGTATAACACTGTTGATGACATTAACAATGTCATATGTGCTGAAATTCCTGATAGAAAATCTGATCCACGACTATTTGATATTGTATCTACATCAATGCTTCATGGGCCATGTGGGCCCCAAAATCCAAACTCTCCTTGCATGGAAAATAAAAAGTGCACAAAGTATTTTCCAAAAAGTTTAGTGACCAAACAAAGATTGATGATGATGGTTATCCTGTTTATAGGCGAAGAGACAATGGAGTATTTGTAAAAAAGGTGAATGTTTTCTCGATAATAGGTTCGTTGTGCCGCATAACAAATCATTACTCCTCAAATACAATGCTCATATCAATGTTGAATATTGTAACCAATCTAGAGCAATCAAATATCTCTTCAAGTATGTGAACAAAGGTCATGATCGAGTGACAACAACTTTCTACGGTCTTCAGGGTCCAGGTTCTAATGATGGTGTTGTAATTGATGAAATCAAGTTGTATTATAACTGTAGATATTTAGCTTCGCTCAAGCAAAGATGGAGGATCTTTTCATTTAACATTCATTATAGAGAACCATCGATGGAAAGGCCGCAATTTCATCTTCCGGTGAACACTTACTTATTTATAGAGATAATCGGCCTATTAATTCAGTTCTTTCCAAGCCAAGTATTGGGAGCTCTAAATTTTTAGCATGGATGAATGCAAATAAAATTTACCCACAGGCACGTGAACTAACTTATGCTGAATTTCCAACGAAATTTGTTTGGAATGATGAGAAAAGGGAATGGTTTCCGCGTAAATCTGGATATACTATCGGGAGACTCCATTATATACCTCCTGGGTCTGGGGAACTGTATTATTTAAGAATATTGCTGAATTATGTCAAAGGAGCACAATGTTTTGAACACCTTAGAACAGTTGAGGATTTTGTTCACCCAAATTTTCAAGATGCTTGCTATTATATGGGCTTATTGGAAGATGACAAAGAATATATAGATGCTATTAAAGAGGCAAGTCATTGGGGTATTGGAACCTTCTTGCGCAAGTTGTTTGCGATATTATTAGTGTCTGGTCAAATTTCAAGACCCGAAGTTGTCTGGGATGCTACGTGGTTCCATTTGGGAGATGACATTTTACATAGACAGCGTTGTCTCCTACAATTTCCAGGTTTTGTTCTAAATCCTTTCTAATCTGCATTTGTCGGTTATTGTTTTGCTGTAAAAAAATTAATTTTCCTTATTCTTATTATTACAGAGTTGCAATTGTCTACTCATGAACTAAAAACTTTTACTTTAGTTGAGATTCATAAGTTATTACAAAGCAATAATATGAGCCTGTCAGATTTCCCTTCTATGCCTCAACCAGATGAAGATTTGCTTTCAACAAGTGAAAACAGGCTTATTTTTGATGAAATTAATTATGATAGAAACAAACTGAAGGCTGAAAATCAGGAATTGGTGTCATCAATGACAGATGAGCAAAGAAAAATCTATGACAAAATTATGACACGAGTTGACCAAAAGAAAAATGGTTTCTTTTTTTTAAATGGGTATGGTGGAACAGGTAAGACTTATATTTGGAGAGGATTAACAACTGGTTTAAGATCACAGGGTAAAATTGTTTTGGCAGTTGCCTCAAGTGGTATTGCATCTCTTTTAATTCCTGGAGGTAGGACAGCTCACTCTCGATTTGCAATTCCACTTAATCCAGATGAGTTCTCGACTTGCAACATAAAACAAGGAAGTGATTTAGCAGAGTTAATTCGTAGGTGTTCACTTATCATCTGGGATGAGGCACCAATGACTAACAAACACTGTTTTGAAGCTTTAGATCGGACCCTAAGAGATATTTTGAGTCCTTCAAATGGCAGAGCTTTGGATATTCCTTTTGGAGGTAAGGTTATTGTTTTAGGTGGCGATTTTCGCCAAATTCTTCCTGTTATTCCTAAGGGAACAAGACAACAAGTTGTGCATGTCACAATCAACTCTTCTTATTTATGGAACCATTGTGAGATGTTGACGTTAACAAAAAACATGAGACTTTTACATGGAACCTCAAATGCTAACATTCTTTGAAGCATCGAGTTTTCGTAATGGGTTCTAAAATTGGAGATGGTGCAATAGGTGAGGTAGGTGATTCTCGACATTTCGTTGAAATTCCAGATGACTTACTAATTAAAGATTCACAACAACCAATTCAAGCTATTGTTGAGGCAATATATCCATCCTTTCTTGATCACATGCATGATCCTTTGTTTTTTCAAAATAGAGCGATTTTAGCTCCTAAAAATGAAGTTGTTGATATGATCAATGAGCACATGCTATCTTTAATTCCAGGTGATGAAAAGATATATTTGAGTTTAGATACACCTTGCCACGATGGTCCTAACATTAGTATTGTTGATGAGATACATCCACCGAAATTTCTAAATACAATTGTTGCCTCAGGTCTTCCACCATAAACTTAAATTGAAAATCGGTGTTCTGTTATGTTGTTGAGGAACATTGATCACTCTTCCGGATTATGCAATGGAACTCGATTGATTTTGACAAAAATGGGTAAATTTGTTCTTGAGGTCATTGTCTTATCGTGGGATCAATGCTAGACAAAAGTTTTTTATCCTGAGGCTATCATTAACTCCGTCCGATCCTCGAATCCTTTTAAGTTTCAAAGAAGACAATTCCTTTGGTTGCTTCTTTTGCAATGACTATCAATAAGAGCCGTGGACAATCTTTGAAAGATGTTGGTGTTTTTTGCCGCGCCCAGCTTTTCTCACACGGTCAACTATATGTAGTCAAATTGTTTCAAGAGTCACTTCTAGAAAGGGTCTAAAAGTGTTGATCACCGATGACGCAGAAATTCTACAAATGCCACTTCAAATGTAGTTTACAATGAAGTTTTCCAATGGTTGTAGGTAATTTTCTTTTAAAATTATACATTGTTTTTTGTCAATGAAATAATAATATGGGTTTATTAAATAGTAATTGTCTCTATTGGACATTTACATTACGGCCCAACAGCCCATTAATCTCATTTATTTTTTCCCTTCCAATAACTCATTCTATTTGACCAAAAAAACAACATAACTCATTGTCCCTCTCCTCGTTCGTTCGCTTTGCATACGTTGTTGTTCCTTCCTTTCCTACCAAATGGCAAATGATTCAACAAAGTTAGTCTTCTTCTACTTTGATTTATTTTCTTTCATCGGTTTGTTACGTAAATTGCTTTAATTCTGCTTTCTCCAAATTAATCTCTCTTCCATTTTCATGTTATTTTGATTCATACTCAGAAATGCTATCTAGGGTTGATGTGCCTTTAGAAAATAGGAAGAAACATTTAATTTGTTGTTTCTGCTTACCCATCCAAAATCGTTTGTTCCAATTTTGCCCAAATTCTATAACTTAGGGTTTATTGGGTTCCAAAGCGTGTTCTACATCACTTATTTTTGGAATTCTAAAAATTTGGAGGTGTTCACATGTCCTATAGGGTTGTTTCTTTGCATCATAAAATATCTCATGCAGATAGACAATAATGCATCACTTATGTTCTCAATGATTGAACTAAGTTCCGGATCATGTAAATAGCTTATATTGGTTCTTAAATGCAACAAGAATCCATAAAGGTCATATTCATGGGATCAGAAAGAACACTAAACCCTATGTTGATAGTAAGTGCAATCAAAATATTAGGCTAATTAATTACGGTGCTTAGAGTTTGAAGCATGAAAATGAGAAAAAGTAATACAGTAATGCACAAAACACAACCACCAAGAGTGACCATGCACCTTTGCCATGCAATTCATTTGTCTTTGTTTTGTGCCTGTTTGTATAGATCCTTACAGCAAGTCCATTCTCTATTAATGTCAGAGTCGTTTCAAGTTGATGAGGAGTTTAATTTCTATAAATTTGATTTCCACCACAATTTATTTTGGCAATGGCACTGGCAAGAAAATAGACATTTCTCCAAACATTTTTGCGGTTGAAGATATTAGCATTCTTTAAATCTTTTTTACCCGCTTTTACTTCGAGTTCTTATGATGGATATCTATTGACTGATTGATTTGTTGTTAGCTTATTGATTGTTATTTCTATTGATATTGTTTCAGCACTTGGTTGGCCAAATTTCACAATGAGGTATGTTTTGCAATTTTTTTTTTCATTTGGTTTTGTTTCTTTAAAATTTTAGCTTTTCACTTTATTTTGCATGCTATTTTCGTTCTTATTAATCAATTTGGTAATTATTAATAGACATCTTTGTATTTCTCCATATGCATCCACGACTAAAAAAGTCTATTTTCTAAGATTGACTTCTAAATATGTTGATCATACTGAGATAGTTTTTAAAATATCTGATGACATTAGTTATGTGGATTATAAAGTATATCTTGATTATAAACTTTTAGTTATTTGAACAGTCGAATGTCACTTAAGGACAATGTTATGAATGCAATTTGGGATACCAAGATTACCAAGCATATCAAACGTAGGGGTGGTGTGATGGTGAGTTGTTTTTCTTGGTTGTTGTCACTAATATCCCTATTTACATATGTGTGACTAAGCTATTTTGTCTTCACAACACTTATTTACAGCACTTTCCCATGAGAATTGGAAGATTAATACCAGATACATTGGATATGATTGAGGCATATGATCCTGGTATGGATCTCTACTGGTATTTCCAAATGCGTGTTGCTAAACGAAATAGTGGAGAAAAGTATCTTCGTGGTTTTGAATGGCGAGCCTTCTTAGACAAAAATGTTGTACGTGTTGGAGATATCGTTGAGTGGGAAATCCGGGGCTGTCCAATCATGATGCACGTGATGATTGTGAGAAAGAAAGATAACCATAAGTTTCGGTATGGTCGTAAGAAGAGAAGATCGGCTTAGCAATCATGTCTAGCAACTTCGTTTTTTGCTTTCTTTTGAACCAATGTTTTTTATGGCTATTTGGGTTGTATGACTTTAGCTTATGACTATTATCACTTAGTGTGGTGAATTCCACCCTTTTGTCCTCAGTTTATTCAACTCTCTTTAGTTCTATGATAATTCTATGATCTATAGATTGTGATATCTTTATTTGAATTTGTAAAGTTATGTGTTTATTTAGTTGTTACAATTTCTAATTTAATCAACATGAACCTAATATAGGTTGTATAATGCTTCCAAAGTATCTGAAGCTTTGGCCCCGTCCATCGGACGGGTGAACCCACTAGTGCATTATAAATTGATTTGGATTTTGGTGGGAAAGATTTTTTGGTCTATGGCATGATTTTTTTTGGTTCATTTTTTTGGTTGCTTTTTTTTTTCTCTTCTTTCTTCTTTGTTTCACTTTCTTTTTTGTTTCTTGCTTCTACTTTTTTTTTTGTTATTTCATTCTTTTTTTTTTACCATGTCATTGGTACGTAATTTTCATTGTCATTGTCGATGACTAATCTACGCTGGAGAGTCTGGCTAACCACAAGTCTTCCATCCCAACAGAGTTTTTACCACATCCAAAGTTCTTTTTTTTATATTTGTAGGTTTTCTTTTTTTATTTTTATTTTTTATATTTTAAGGGGTACTTTACAGCCTTGAAAACTTTTAGATGTTTAAATATGCAAATTTTTGGTGGAAAACTATTTAATTTTTAGATAATTTCGCATCAACAAGTATTAGAAGCATTCTTAAATTTGTGTTAGTTTTAAATCAAACCGTGCATGATCGACAGAATCCTACAACCGGCTCAGGACGGATCTATCAACCTCAAGAGCAAACTAACGCATAATAGTCATTCTTGATGGATTGTTGTTTGTGTTACAACTTTTAAGCTGTTTGTGTTATAACTTGATCTAATATGTGTGATTAGGCTGTTGTTTTTGCTCCAACTTTAAGTTGTTTGTGTTATGACTTGATCTAATATGTGTGACTTTTGTCTTTGATTGTGATGTCTTTCTAATACTTAGAATTTGTTTGATATTATTATTTACTGTTGTTTTTGTTTAAAAGTAATTCATTTAATCAATAGTTAGACAACCCGTCCATCGGAGTCAATTGGTTTTTTTTTCTCTTTCACTTTGGCTTTTATTTTGTTTCCTTTCTTTTACTTTTTTTGTTACCATCTCATTAGTGTGGAGTTTTCACGGGCGTTAATGATGACTAATGTACACTGGAGAAGTAGGTTGACCACGAGTACTCGATTTTCTCTGCGTGTGTGGTTATATCCTCCCAACAGAGTTTTACCGATGATTAATCTACATTTTTTTATATATTTTTATATTTTAAAGTGGGATGCTAAATAGTGTGCTTTAGTGTACTTGATGGGGACAACATTATTTTGTAGCAAAACGCAACGCGAAATGTTAGATACTGTATTTTGGGTTACTTTAGTATTCAGAAATTTTTTATCTATTGAAACACTTCGTTTGCCAATAATCTATTTGATTGAAAAATAATTTGGTGGCAAAATACATAAAGTGTGATTCTAGGCAGTGTGTTTTGGGGTACTTTAGAATATTGAAAAAAAATTAGATGTCCAAATTGGTATTTTCTTCTTTATTTAGATAATTTCGCATCAATAAGTATTAGAAACATAATTAAATTGATATTTACTTTTAAATAAATATCTGCATGAGACCTACGTATGTGTTTCACTTTTTAATTATGTTGTCTTCTTTTCTCTTTAATTATGAGTTAAGTTTTCATGTGTACATTTTTTTGGTATAAACTGGGTATCCTCTACCCGCAACTCTAGAGACTAATCCCTCGAACCGGTAAGATGGTATTACAAGTTAAGTTTTTATGGTTACATTTGATGAATATGGATAATGTTATTATAGGTTGTTGTTTATTTTACAACTTTTAACTGATTTTGTTATGACTTCATCTAATCTGTGTGATTAAGTCATTTGTTTATGCTCCAACTTTAAACCGTTTGTGTTATGACTTGATCTAATATGTATGACTTTTGTCTTTAAATGTGATGTCCTTCTAATACTTAGAATTTGTTTAGTCAAAAAAATACTTAGATTTTGTTTGATGTTGTTATTTCTTGTTTTTATTTAGATAAGCGTTTTTATTTCTTCGTTCTTATGCTTCTTTTCTTTAGAGGTTTACTCTTTAACAAATTGTTAGCCAACCCGTCCCATCGGACGGGTCGTAGTGTTTATGGAAAATACTTGACACATGGACTAATTAGGTTAAGGCATGTCATTTGGGTATAGATACCCAACTATTTCGCTATAGTGACAAGGAAAGTATCTAAAACATATGCGGCTTGGCATGCATGTTAAATTTGGGGGGAAAGATTTTTTGGTCAATTGGTTTTTTTTTTCACTTTGGCTTTTTTTTCTCCTTTCTTTTATTTTTTTGTAACCATCTCATTAGTGTGTAGTTTCATCGGCTTTATCGATTACTAATATACACCGGGGAAATTGGCTGGCCAAGGGTACTTGGTTTTGTCGGCGTGTGTGATTATATCCTCCCAACAGAGTTTTACTGATGACTAATCTACATTTTTTTTATATTTTTATATTTTAAAGTGGGATGCTAAATAGTGTGCTTTAGTGTACTTGATGAGGACAAGATTATTTTGTAGCAAAACACGTAACGTGAAATGTTAGACAGTGTGTTTTGGGTTACTTTAGTATTCGAAATTTTTAACTATTGAAATACTTAGTTCATCAATAATCTATTTGATGGCAAAATACATAAAGTGTGATTGTAGGCAGTGTGTTTTGGGGTACTTTAGAATCTTGAAAAAAATTACATGTCCAAATTAGTATTTTCTTCTTTATTTAGTTAATTTCGCATCAAGAAGTATTAGAAGCATAATTAAATTGATATTTACTTTTAAATCAATCTCTGCATGAGACACTGCGTCGTGTTTCACTTTTTTAATTATGGTGTCTTCTTTTCTCTTTAATTATGAGTTAAGTTTTCATGTGTACATATTTTTGGTATAAATCGGTATCCTCTACTACGCAACTCTAGAGAATAATCCCTTGAACCGGTAAGACAATATTATGGGTTAAGTTTTTATGGTTACATTTGATGAAGATGAATAATCTTATTTTAGGTTGTTGTTTATTTTACAACTTTAAACTGATTGTGTTATGACTTCATCTAATATGTGTGATTAAATTTGTTGTTTATGCTCCAAGTTTAAGCTCTTTTGTGTTATGACTTGATCTAATATGTGTGACTTTTGTCTTTAAATGTGATGTCTTTCTAATACTTAGAATTTGTTTAGTAAAAAAAATACTTAGATTTTGTTTGATGTTGTTATTTACTGTTGTTTTTATGTTTAAGTCTCTTTAACAAATTGCTAGCCAACCCGTCGTAGGGCTAGTTTTATAATAATGAAAGGTTGAGATTTAATTTAGACGCACATTGATAGAGCTCAATATTTGAGGACTCCTTAAAGCAAGTATAAGAGAGAAAATGAACTTGAAAGTATTTTCATTGAGAAGCTACGGTTTGTAGCTTCTCAATGAAAATATATACTAATATAATGCGAAACCAAACGTTTATTTAGTATCTTTTGAAGAAACTTGACTTTGGACACGGAAAATATTAGAATCGATGTGGAATCAAACATGTTATTAGTTTTCTGCTATGGTAATGTTATAATGGTGTATTTTGAATTTGTAATTACTAGGTTTAACACGGATGTCATTAGCTGAGTTATTCCCTTCAGTGTTGGAGTCTTGTGGTAGCAAAGATCAAACGGTAGCGGAGATGGGATCATGGCTTGCATCGGGTTGGATATGGAATTGGGATTGGGACGTACCAGCAGAGGCAGCAGCTGCTGCAGAAGTTTCTTCACTGTCTGATATGCTCCACGGTGTACAGCTTCAGAAATACATTCCGGACAGATGGATATGGCTCCCGGATATGACTTGTGGCTTCACGGTGAGGTCTTGCTATGTGTGGATTTGTAATTCTACTCGTGGGGGGGATGCTGCGCAGAATGTGTCCACTGTTATGTTGTGCAATTCTCTGTGGAAGTGTGATTTGCCATCTAAGACTTTGATATTTAGCTGGAGATTAATTATGGATAAGTTACCAACAAGAGAGCAGCTGCATGCTAGAGGGGTGTTGACCTCTCCTCATGAACTCTGCTGCGTTTTCTGCTTTCAAGAAACCGAGACTGATGATCATCTCTTTTGTAGGTGCGCTGTGGTGCAATCGGTGTGGCGCGAGATTACAAGGTGGCTGAATATGAGTGGAGGCTTGGGGTGTGACGTGTTGTCTATTATTGAGCAGGTCAGCAAGATTGGTAGGGGAAGGAAGGGCTATCAGATCCGACACATTTTTTGGGTTGCAACAATGTGGCAAGTGTGGAATGCAAGGAATAGAACATTATTTAGAGGTGTTGTAGCAAATGTAAACTCCATAAACAATTCAATCAAATTTGTTTCTTGTAGTTGGTTTATTGCTAGGAATGGGAGAAATAGTGGGGCAACATTTTCTGATTGGTGTCATTGTCTCATAGGGTGTATATCATTGTTGTAATCACCTCTCTCTATTGAGGTACTCTTTGGTACTCTTTTTCCCTCCCTTGGTCTTTTTCCCATAGGGTTTTGGCCTAGGGAGGTTTTAATGAGGCCTCTCCCATTCCCATAAATCTTGTAAGGATTGGGTGCACTCCTAATGTCCCCTTCAATATATCAATTGCTTATCTAAAAAAAACGGATGGAAATAGATTGTCTCTACTCTCTAGTGAAGACTTTATTCGAGTTGGTGCAGTGAAAACTCTCCACCCTTCAAAATTGTCTTTGCTCGCTTTTTCTATATATATTTTAAAGTCTCTTTCTATTTTATAGTGAAAAGTTGAGATTTAACTGGACAGTGGACACACATTTTATGAAAGAGAATCCAAACTCAACAAGAATTCTCTTTTTTTTTTGTATAAACCGGGTATCCTCTCTGTATGAATCGCAGAGACTAATCTCTCGAACCGGTTAGGACCACAATATACGCGTAAATAAAGTACTAAAAAAGTTTAGGATTAATTGTACTTTCCTTCTGAGTATTCTGATTTTTTTTTGACAAATCTATGAGTATTCTGATTGTTAATTAGTTTATTGAAATTTCAATTACTCGAATTGGGTTCGAAGTACATTAGAATGTGCAATTTTAATATTTTCAGTTCAAATTGCGTTAATTGAGCCTTTTGGATTTGTGATTGAGAAATTTTAGTCTCTTCGTATATTAGTGTTTTTGATTTTTTAAATTTTGTAAGCTTCATAAGTTGTCAATTGGGTAACAATAACATAAACTTGAACTATATATGTTGTGTGTCAGATCTTATCCAAATTAGCGTCGTGACCCGTGCGATTCACGGGGTCAAAGCTTTAGGTTTTACGGAAGAATTATAAGAGGAATATTAGATTAATAGTAACGCGAAGCCATGCGAAGATGCGTTTCCAATAGTGAAGACATTGTTGTTGACTTCAGTGGTGGTAATTGCTTGTTTGGGCGAGAGTTCCGCCATGGACAAAGCTTCAAAGAACGCGATAACGAAAGCGAAAGGTTCATAATCTTGTGGCGATTGATACCATAATAGAGTTGGAAAAGTGTTTATTCATTGATTGAAGAATAGAACTACAAGGTTGTTTTATATACAGAGAGAATGACTAACTGAATCAGTTGAGTCAGTTGCAATTGATCTAACTGATCTCAAAACTAAAAACTAACCCTAATACAATTGAGTTACTTTACCAAATACACAATGAGTGACTTGTACAGTAGGTGACCGGTTGTGATTAAACTATGTTGACTTGGTTTTGCTTGTGTGGCTAGTCTTCATTGGTTGAGAGAGATGATGTGGCATAGTCTCTATTAACACGGAATTTAATTTGGTCGTGTATGAACTTCTAGAGAAATGCGAAAATATAATTTATGTTTCAAATTTATCTATATAAACAACATTACTCAAGTAATGAGAAAGAAGCTAAACCATCTTACTACATTCATTTTGTCATCGGATCACTAGCTACCATGCCTCAAAAGAAGCTAAATCTTGCATACAAATTACAAAACAAATTACTCGAAGAGGAACACAACATTCAGAAAACTGAAAAATGGTATGGGATTAGCTTATCTTGAATTTATATACATCATATATTATTTTTACCTATTTATCTTACATATTGTACTATTAGTAATGGTTAGCAATTTGAAAATTGTTTAGATGAAAGAAGTATGTTTTTCATAATTTTTGTTTTCGTTTTAAGGGTTAATTATGTTTTTAATCTCCATAAATTTTACAATTTCATTTTTAATCTCTATTAAAAAAGTTCATCGACTCTTAATCCCCCATAATAATTTTTGCCAGCAATTTTGGTTCCTATAAAATCAAAATAAATTGAGGTATTATCAAAATGCAATCAAACTTTTCAGATATACTTTGTGTTATGAAAGAAGTATTTGCAGAATATAAGCTTAACATTTGACTTCTAGGTCCATATTTCCTTTATTTTGTTTCATAAATTTTTATGATTAAAAATTTCATATTTCATTCGTTAAAAAAATTCTATTTATTATGGGGTATTTGATAAACAATTGGGTCTATATGTAGATTTGGAATGAGTAATCTAAAACCTATCAAAACTTGGTAGAAGCTCTAGAAAGAAATCAACACCATGGCGATATATATGATGTCACAAAGCTCTTTCTAGGCCAAGAGATCAGTCTTGGTGTCTTGCTCTATAGGTTCAGTGGGTGGTTGGAGTGCTTTTGGCATTTCTATGGGGTAAATAGTCATTTTGGTCCCTGAAAGTGTAATTCGCTGTCAATTTAGTCCCTGAACCGAGCAAAAATGCAAAATGGTCCCTGAAAGTGTAATCCGTCTGTCACGTTAGTCCCTCCCGTTAATGTGTGTCGTTAACTTCGTTAATCCGTCCGTTACTGTCAGTTTAGTCTCTGAAAGATGTCATTTACTGTTAGTTTGGTCCCCGAAACATATACGTGAATTTATTTTAGTCCATCGAATCTTAAGTTACTTCAGCAAAATTTTAAAATGGTTGATTAAGGACGTCAGTAGACTCATGGACTACACAGATCTATTGTAATTGGAGTAGTAACGTGACATCAATCTTAAAATTTTGCTGAAGTAACTTAAGATTCGAGGGACTAAAACGAATTCACCTATATGTTTCAGGGACCAAACTGACAGTAAGTGACATCTTTCAAGGACTAAACTGACAGTAACAGATAGATTAACGGAGTTAACGGCACATTAACGGGAGGGACTAACGTGACAAACAGATTACACTTTCAGGGACCATTTTGCATTTTCGCTTGATTCAGGGAACAAATTGAGAGCGAGTTACACTTTCAGGGACCAAAATGACTATTTACCCATTTCTTTGGTGTTAGTCCCCAGATCCTACATTTTCTTGTAGAGGTCATTTTTTCTTTTGCGTAGCTTGCAAGAGGGTCGAGTCCCTTAACAAAGGTGTCTGTTAGTGTCTTTTTCCTTTTCCGACATTTTTGAGTATGTGCTTTAGTTATTGAATGTTGTCGTATTATCATCTAAGTGTGGTTTTTTTGAGGATATTTCCCTTTGAATTTTTATTTGCTCAACTAGAGGTTCAGGTGTTTTTAGTTGAGCATGACCAATAAATCGATTGTATACAGTTTTTAACGATTCTAACATTTTTCATTGAAACTTGTGCATGTTTCTCTTACACAACAATTAGGTATGCCTAAGTCGGCAAAGCGAAAAACTTCCAATGGAAACCTTGATATCGACAACATCGAGATTCCCCTTCCGATCTCCCATGCTTGGACGAGAAAAAATTTGGTGATGACTATCTCGCCATCGACAATGTCGAGATTCCCCCTTCGAGTTTTTAGGCTTGCTCAAGAGAGAATTTGACCTATAGGCTCAAACACTTGTCCGAGAGAGAATCTAACCTATGGTGACCTTGATATCGGCAGGATCGAGATTCCCTTTTTGAGCTCCCACGCCTGATCGAGAGGGAATCCCACACTTCGACATTACTTTCCATCAGAGGACTTCGATGTACCCCCAACTCATCTATCCACCAAGTTTTTGTGGGTCAAGTCGTTACATATCACTACTCGAGGTTACAATGTTCATTATGACCGCAGGAGCATAGGAGAAACTCCTTGGACACATTGTTTCTCCGAGTAGATGTTACAACCAAAGAAACTACCAAACCAAAATTCCCATTTCGAGCTCTCGCACTTTGTCAAGAGGAAATCTGGAAATTTGGTATTACTTGCCATTAGAGGACTTTGGTGGAACCATCAACTCATATAGCCACCAAGTTGTTGCTGGTCACACCATTACATATCACGACCCAAGGTTACGATGTTCACACTGATCGCTAGGGTCGAGGAGTTGGTCGAGTTGTTTCTCCGAGTATACAATACCACTAAAGAAATAATCTAAATCGAATTTCGCTTCCAAGATCCTACGCTTGGTCGAATCTTAGCATCTCCACGAATTTGCCTTCCATTTTCCTATGCATGGTTGGTTGATGATGAATATCACATTTCAAACCGGGTTCCCCTCGTAGTGAAAAACTTAGTTGAGTGAACCCACAACATCTCACCAACGCTCATCTTTTAAGCAAAAAGTTTGGTTGATCGAGCACATCCCATTTCAGCATCAAACAAGTCGAGACTCCATTTTGAACTTCAACACTCAATCGCGAGAGAATCCAACAACACATTGGTTTTAAACAAATGTTCGATACCCCACCAAGCTCTTAAGTTCGGTAAAAGGACTTTCGCACTCCAACATCACATCTCGTCTCCAACGAAGTATATATCATCTTACTCTATGCCTATCATTTATTTAAGGTTAAACCTCACTAAATATCAATGTACGAAAAAATGCGACAAATTCACAAAGGGCTCCACTGCTAAGTGAACATCCCCAATACATTTGCCAACTAGCATGTGAACAATGCAAGTAAAGCCCGTGTATTTTCAAGTAAAGCTCATGTATTCACGTTGTGAATATCGATATTTCTATAGATTTTAAGTAACACATGTAGGTCGACCACCTTGTAGAGATAATTTTGCGTACAAGTCGACTCCACGTTCGCATGAACAACAGATTGGGGAAACTGGTTTGGATACAAAGTCGTGTTAACTAATGGGCTAATGGGCCACCATCACATGCTGGTCCAAACATACGGGCTTCCATGACAAGTCCTACACCACTACTAACTAAGGCTAATACTTTTCCCACACCCTCTCCTACTCTTTCACACCCCTTCAATCTTAAAAACCCCAAAATACTCCCCAAAACCTCTCACTTTTCCTCACACCCCTTCACTTCACTTTTCCTCACTCCTCTCACTCACCCTACCTCCTTCCCTTCGAACCCTTACTCTCCCTCTCCCTCTCCCTCTCATTCAACTCCTCCAAACTCACTCAATCTCCCCAAATCTCTCACTCAATCTTCTCCACCAACAAAATCAAGAGTTGTTGGGTTTTGTTCATGACAATCACTCTCTATTCGTTCCATTTTCGTCTAGGTGAGCCTCTCCCTGTTCCTCGCATTTGGGTTTTTTTTCTCTGCAACTGCGTTGTTCGAACGACCTCATTCGAACAACTGAAAACGAAGGTGTTCGAATTAGGTCATGCGAACACCGTCATTTAACGACCTCCTCATTCGAACCGTTGTGCGTTGGAATGTGAAACCGACTTGTTCGAACGGGGTTGTGCGAACATGTTCGCATGGGGGCGTTTGAACGGTTGTTTGACAGTACATTTTCTCTTAATTTGTGATTGGTTCTCTTAATTTGGTTTAATTTGTTCTCTTGATTGTTGTTTCAGATATGGTGAGGAGCAGAGGTGGTAATTCCCAACAACCATTCGAGCGAGCCAGTGGAGGCCACCTCCTACGGTTTCAAACCGCAAAGGAGGAAGAAGGCCGTGAACCTTCCCGAGGTAGGGGTAGGGCTACGGATAGGGCGGGGTTGATGTCCCTCCCCGCCTCCGGTTGAGGATATTGGCCAGGATATTGAGCGTGATGCTCAATTTCCGGCATATGAGTTGGCTGACCCTTCTACTGATGTTGCTTCATCATCTAGACATTAGGAGGAGCAGGCTGCTAAGCCTCATGAGGAGGAGGCTGCTGAGCCTCAGGAGGCTGCTGCTCCTAGGGCGACATTCCCATTTCCTGGTGGACCAGAAGATGATTCTGTCTTGACCACATACGGGGCACATATTACGTCGATTTCTATTATTCGCCGTAAGTTATTATTTTATAGTTGACTGTTGTAAATTTGTTTCTTATGCTATTGAATGTTTTGGCTTATTGTGTCATTTCTGAATGCAGGTTCAGCCGGATTTACAAACAATTCCACATGAATCTGTTACCACAGTGTTTCATGCTAGGATTAGGGACACTCTCGGCGGCCTTCGTTGGTTGGTTCCTGCAGTCGGGCTTGGTTTCCCCATTCTCCACAAGGGTCATGCTGAGCGCACATTCATAGGCGTTGGCGGTAGGATACATCATCATTCCACCTTCCTGTGGGTGAAATGAGCATCACCCTTGATGATGTATCCCAGCTGCTACACATCCCCATCACTGGCCGGTTCTATGACATGCCTGACTGGACTTCGTGGCAGGGAGAGGAGTTGCTGATTGATTTATTGGGGGCCACCCTCGAAGATGCAGCTGCCCACACTTCGGGTCGGGGGTTGTCTGTTGGGCTAGTATGGTTGAGGGATAGGGTCTACCACCCACCATAGGCGAGGCGGTGGGCTCGTGCGCTGCTAGGGCCTACATTCTCTATCTTTTGGGTTGCACCTTGTTCGCTGACAAGTCAGGCAACAAGGTTAAGCTTGGCTACCTTGGTATGCTTACTGATTTGGATGTTGTTGGAGACTTTTGCTGGGGGGCGATGACCATTGCCCATCTATACGATCAGCTGAAGGATGCTACAAGAAAGAGGACCAAGAAGATTGTTGGTCATCTTCCTTTACTTCAGGTATAAAACATATTCTTTACTTTTAAGTTTGCTTTAGGGTTACTTTTAGATTAATAATCAACCAATGACATGTTCATTACAGGCTTGGATTTTTGAGCACTTCCAGAGTGCGAAATTTTCCTCTTGGGTGGTGCACCCAGAGTATGATGAGAGTATGCCACGGGCGAAGAAATGGTTGTGCAATGATGGCCCTGGGGCCATCAAGTCACATGCCATCAGATTATGCCTTGACCGGCTACACCGTGAGGAGGTCACCTAGGACCCCTACACAGCCCATAGGGAGGAGAGACCCTTTGAGGAGCTGGCCAGGTTCAAAGGGTTCATTCGGAGTGGTGGTTGCATGATGCGCCATTTTCCAGATCGAGTGCTCAGATAGTTTGGGCAGATCCAGCACATTCCGGAGGATCCCATACCTGCTACTAGGGTCGTCTGTACCCTAACCGAGTGTGATGAGAGGTGGACACTGTTCGAGGACCACTTGGTAGCGCGGGGGCCTCCCTGTGTGCCGTACTCAAACACGGTGTCGGGCTACTTTCCATGGTTTTCAAGGGTCTCACACCCCTTTCTCTTCCCTCAGCATTATATACAACTTGCGGATGAGCCTGATGTCGGTGTGGTACGTGTCTTTTATGTTAATTGCAGTGATAAGTTTCTTAATCTTCTACTTATTTAAATAATAATGTTATGTTATTTGGTTGACAGATGCTACCAGAGCTGCTGGATTAAGTTGATGAGATGGATGAGACCATCAATGATAATGTCCCAGAGCCAACCAGGAGCGTCTTTCAGCGCATCAAGAGGCTGCTCAACCCTTTCCGTAGATTTAGGAGGAGTTTTCGCAACGTGTATGAGAGAAGGAGGGGGCGCAACACCCAGTAGGATCATGTCTTATGGGGGATATATGTTTGGAAGTTTTGTATAATTTAAGTACTTTGTTTCATTTGGTTTTTTAAATTGAAATTCCCTTTACGTTGGCGCAAATTTATTGTCATTACAAAATACGAAAGACATGAAATACGAAAGACATCAAATACGAAATACATCAAATACGAAAGACATAACACCAACATAAGCAAACAACTAACTAATAAACTAGTGTTTCGGTAGTCCCTGTTCTGGAGTTCGTATTGTGTCAACGTACAACTCTAAGATTTGTCGCCCCATCGGAACGTTAGCTAGATGTTCCATCATTGCGCGGACGTCGTCGTCACTTTGGATCTCCATGACTGAATAATGGACAATCTCATCATCTCTACAATTGTACTTTTTGAAACGTATACGCTCCACGTCTTTACGCCACGCTCCCTTTGGACGAATCTTCCTCTCAGCCTTTTCCTTCAGTTGGGCGAAGGTGATGTCCTTACTCATCCTGCAGAAGACATGGTTAGGACAACGAAACACAACACCATGTTCGTCGGTGGTGACAGTCTCATTGTGATGAAGGGTCGTTAGGAATTTGTCGTTTGAGTATTGGGTTGGGCACAATTGCCATTCCATTTCAGCTTGGTTGTATCTGTCAAGAGGGAGAGTAGATTTTGGTGAAGAAGCAGATTAGGGTTTGGTGAAGAAGGTCTGAGAATGTGAACCCCCTTTTATAATAGGCATGGTGAAATGTCACCCGTTGATTTCATTTTTAGATCACAAATCTGAGCCGTTTAAATTCTATCAGTTCAGGCACATTTTCCAAAGGGAATGACATCCACTCCTTTATCTGACACATTTGACTGATAAGCTGTTGATTAAAACTGTCGGTGGAATCTGAGACGTCCACTATTTGTCATTCTGCAACACTACTGGTTAGAACACTCTCATTCGAACATGTTCGCATGACCCCATTCGAACGTGTTCGCATGACCCCATTCGAACAGGTGAAAAACGCCCAAGAGAGTGTCTGTCCATATTTAACACACTCGAACGGTCTCGTTCGAACCTGTTCGAAGGCCCGCGTTCGAACTTGTTTGAAGGCCCGCGTTCGAACAGGTGAAAATTCGTAAAAAAAAGAGGTAATACCCTGCATATAAGGTATGTTTTACTCTACCCTACACACTTCCATCGATTACCAACTCAGCAAAAAATATTTCCAAAGACAGTCAAACTTGGTATCATATAGCTTTGTCAAAATCATAACGCTCTGAGGATCCACCATGTCTCACCACAACTTGATTGTCAGGATCAATAATGTTGTAGTTTGAATTTGTAATATTATTCTTATATTCTTATCCTGTATATATATACTCTTATAACATTGCACTACTAATATTTTTCATGCAATATGAGTGATAATATATAACCTTGCAGAGTATTTTATCACACCACCACTAGCTATGTTTGTGTTTGTCAATTCTGTCACATCATCAAGGCTATTCTGATTCTTTACCTGTTACAGTGGTTACCAGCTAAGGAAACACGTCAGGAGATGCTATTCTCTGTTTCAATTTTTGAAATTATTGGAAAAGTGGAAGACATATTCATCTATGTAACAAAGCAAAGCAAAATACTGTTAATTAAGAAATATATTTTAATAAATTTCAAACGAACAGATGACATTCGAGGAGGGGGAGGGGGAGGATTCTGTAAATAAATCCGCAGAAGCTCTATCGTCATTTCCCACTTGGACTCAGACTATTTAGGCTTAATTTTGATCTTTAAATATTCAAAGTTTTGAATCCATGGATAACTGGGGGAAAATTCAAAAATTCTTAGGTACTTGTAGTAATGCTCCATAAAAACCACATCACATGTACTAAATAGTCAACATAATAGCCAAAATAGCCAACATAAGACAACTGTAATCTTAAATTCCACAAAAGTATGCATGAACCGTCCACATTGGAAAGAAATAAAAATGTGGTTAACCTAAATCACCTTAGACCCATCATACATGTGGAACTAAAGGATTCCCAATAGTAACATTAGTAAAGATTGAATTGTGTCCAAATAGTCTTCTTTTCTTTGTCAATAAATTAAACATAAACCTCCTATAGTTATGCCTGAAACAAAGAGAATTCCATGCATAAGTATCAAGAACAGAAAAACAAGAGCCTAGAGATATTTTAAAAATAATACTCCTTTAGTATCTATGCATTCTAACATAAATTCGCTAAAAAGCACAATCATTAATAATGTATTTTAAGTGCATGCATGCGTTTTTGGTAAGAAAAACCAATAGCCCAGCCTAACCCAACAGCATTATAGAAATTTCCTTTACTAATCATGGAAAAATAAGCTTGCATTACTTGCCTTATTTCGAAAAGCACAACAGCCTAAAGGGACTGAGAATCTCAAATCCCTAAACAGCCATCTTCATATGTATCTTCTGGTGAGGATCATAGCCTCTGAGATTGAAGTCAGAAGCCACAAAAGAATCTATATCTTTCTTCTTTGGATTTATCTTTAAAATCTGAATTGAGTTAAGGGAGTCAACAAGGAAAAACAGTTAATGGGAGTGGTTGGAGGTAAAAAAAATTGTTGGTATCTACATCATAGCAAATGATTTCCTTGAGCATTAACACACCGGAAAAGGTTTTGGCAGATTTTGGAGCTGCTCCTGCAATGGTCTCACATGATTGCGGTAAACATGTGCATCCCCAATAACATGGATAAAATCACCTGGAACAAGGTCTGACAAAAAAGGACATAATATGGGTTCATTAGTCCTTTGTTTGATGCCAATTTTCCTTCAATATAAAAGCTCTAAGGTGAGGTAATCAACTTATATTATCTAGTTATTTGAATACATTTGAATGTTTGTTATAACATAATATTATCTATTATTAATTAGCTTGAAGTCATTGGCAATCAAATATTGAAAAGTTCCTATTAAACCCATAAAAGTAAAAATATTAAAAATGCTGTGTAAATCCGGAATTTGAATTAGGTGCAGTTGGAATTTGTGTGTAGTCGTACAGTCAGCAAGTCTGGAACCGTCGGATTAGACTAGATTTTAATAATAGATTTGGATTTTTGTTTAATATAAAATTCCGAATTTGAATTATGGACTGTCTGATCAACACCAGACGGCCCCACGCTTGTTGACTGCAAGCAGTTCAGACTGCACACAAGCCTGATCCATAAATCCAAGTACATATTTGAGTCTAGCAAAAGCTCGCAAATTTTCATACCACAAACATGAGCAATCATGCATGTCAGGAGCGCATATGATGCAATGTTAAATGGCACACCCAGGCCCATGTCAGCAGATCGCTGATACATTTGACATGATAACTCCCCATTTGCTACATAGAACTGCATCAATAAATAAAAACAAAGTAGAGAAAACTTTAGAAAGACTGGAAGACAGGGAGGGGGGAGAGTTCCCAAATATAGCAGCTGACCTGCGCAAACATGTGGCAGGGCGGAAGTGCCATCAATTTAAGATCAGATGGATTCCAAGCTGAGAGAATTATACGCCGATCATCAGGATTATGCTTTATCTTGTTAATAACATCTAAAAGCTGATCAAATCCTTGGCCGGAGTAGTCAGCATGCATGTTAGTATACCTAAAGAACGTGAGACAGTAAGCGAAGAGCTAAGCAAACCCACAAAATGCAATCTAATGACTGAAAGAGATAAAGGCACAACCTACCTAGCACCAAAGTGCCTCCACTGAAACCCATAAACAGGTCCTAAGTCACCCTCTTCCCTTTCTGTCAAACCAATGCTGTAGAATAGATTGCGAATCCAGTTAATAACAGCATGGGAAAGAAAACATTTCAATTCATACATAGACTAGTCAATAGTCTTGCTTGCCTATCAAGGTAATCTCTGGATGCATTGCCTTCCCATATATGAATGCCTTTTTCCTGCAGAACCTGTCAATATAACATGTTTTAAAAATAAAATTCATCGCAATCATATCTGAAGAATCACTAAGATATTCTTTGTGAACCTAGAAGAACCACCTCATGCAATGCAGTACTTTCATTATTTTTGGCCCAGAAGCATATACTTTTATGGTAGCACACAGAAACAGTCCAACAAAAGTTGCTTACCATGCCATCAACAAACCATTCTATATGGATATTCTTTTTGGCCCGAGACCCTCGGTTTCTAGAATATTTTACCCTGATTAAGCCGAGTCGAACCAGGTTGATCCATTTATATATATATATATATATATATATATATATATATATATATATAAGTCAAACTCTATGAACACATAAGAACCAAGAGCATCTAATATCAAAATATGACTCAATTGATGTAATTACACCAGCCAATGAATTCTTGCCTGCAGTAATAGATATGTATGAGGCAGCAGCTTAAATAGGAAATTTCGGCAAAATATATTATTACCTTGGCACTTGTTGAGCCACTGATAAACCAAAGAAGCTCTTCAACGACCCCTCGCCAAAATACTTTCTAGAAAACAAATGAAGAAATCATGTCAACTTTTTTATCAAAATGTAAATAGATATTTCTCTTCACTCTTCTCCAATAAAGACTAAAAGTAACACACGCAGCAATATTTACATGAAGAACAGGTGTACACATTTAACAAATTACTTTACACAGTAGATTATACAAGTCTTAAAACAAAATTTGCACATACCTTAGTTGTTAGAAGTGGAAAGCTTCGACGAAGATTAAACCTCATCTGCCGAATTAGTGAGAACAAAATCAGCATTTAAAATTGTAAATTATAGCAGTTCCTAATAGGAATCGGAGTATGAGAGGGGAAAGAGAACAAAGAAGCTTGAGAGATTGGAAGAGAAAAAGAATTCTCAAATGGAATCACATTGAAAGATAGTGAAATGAGAATATAAGTGCTATATTTATAGGGCTTATTAGAAGCTTTACCAAATAACAGATCTCCTAACCTACTAATAGAAATGTATTCTCCTTATTCTCCTAACAGTTACATCAAACCAATAAAAATGTTACCTGGCAACCAAATTTGGACAAGGTACCAGTCCCAGTCCTGTCATCTTTAGTCGTACCTTCAGAAATGATTTCTTGAACCAACCTAAGATACTTGTACTCCTCATGCCTCTCAAAAATCATCTTAGGAAGAAAAGAAAATTTCTTGACCTCAAATTTTAGAGAGCCTGAATTATCATCAGAAACTGGATCAGTATTTTGACCCTGGGATTCTTCAGCTGAATACCTTACACGCACATACGTGTTGAAAGAATAGCGGAGGCCGTTTTCCACCAAAGGAAAAGATGAGTACCATGGATGAAACACAGAGAAATCAATTCGAGGCATAAAAGTGTCACACTCAATGCTTGCCTCAATTTCTGTAATATGAATAGCTTCACATCCAGGTGCATGAAGTGCCTCTCTGTACATGAAAATCATCAGCTACAATGAAGAAAGATTTAACATGATTCTGAAATGGAATAAGCAAGACAAAAAGAAAGAGGAAAAACCAACATATATACCTAAATATCTCTCCACCTCCTGTAAGAAATACTTTCTCAATTGAAAGGCAGTAAGGTGGAGCAGCCAATAGTTCCATAGCAGAAGTCACACTTCCACATGTAAGAACATTCTCTGCAGTTGCAATATCAAAGCTACCTGAGCGAGTCAGAACAACGTTAAGGCGACCACTGAGAGGCCTGTTTTCAGGAGGGATTGCCTCCCATGATTTTCTACCCATTACAACAGCATTCTTCTTCCCAGGATCAGATGTATTTGTAGTGATCTCCTCAAAAAAAATTTGATCAGTAGGCAACGTCCAGGGTAGTTTTCCATCTTTAGAAATGCCCATATCTCGGGTTGCAATGACTACTGCTTGGTAAGTTCTCTGCGGTATTGGCTCAGACTTAACATTTTCATTGACATTGACATTGACATTGCCATTCCCATTCCCATTGGCGATTACAAAAGAATCACTAGCCATAATTTAACTCAAAAGCCTGAAAAACCGATTTCCTTTGCAAATGCAGTGGAATCTGAACTCAACAATCAAAACACTGTGAGATGAAACACGTGCATTACACAATTAGCAATGAGCAAAACAAACACAAGAAGAAATGAAGGTTTATATAGTGAAATGTTTTTAAAACCAGACAAGATATCAAATTGGTGAGACCTCTTAGTCATCATGGTTGAATCGAATGACTAATAAATAAACAAAATAAAGTATTAAATTTTGGGTAAATAAAAAAAAGCATTTTAGACCGTTCAAACTGGTTCGGGCGGTTCAACCGGACTACAATCCAAATTTAGGTTGAACCAACCCCTGGCCGATTCTCGGCTAAACCCGTTGAACATCCCAGGTCAAATCTCACAACACTTATTAGGTGTATATCTAATGTAGATCAATCATTTGCTTCTATCTTGTGGCCTCACAACAAAATTAATTAAAACATCCTCGCCCCCATTTACCATTTTTATGAATAAAATTCTCTCAAATTCTCCACAATTCTTCAAAGTTCAAACATTGTAAAATCCAAACTAGTCAAACAAATGTCTACTCTCTCTGGTCTCTTTTATCAGTAAAAACTGGTCAATGAAAGTTGATGTATTGAGTCCAAAATCTAGACCAAATACATCAGACACTGTAGACCAATTTTTACTTATAAAATAGACCAGCGAGAGTATCTTTCTCAAAATCCATTTACCTGGTTCGGTTAAATTAATCATTATACAAATCAAAGCATCAAAATGATCGACACTAATGAAGAAATTTAAACTAAGCAAACTTTTTTTTCTCATTTGTTTGTGTAGTAACAATCAAACTATTTTAATAAATAAATAAATAAAAAATAGCATAAACAAAATTCATAGGGCATTCAAACAACACATGCAACCGATTCAGCAAAACAAAAATAAGAATAAGAATATATGAATAATGTGAACAATGAGCTGGCGGATCTGAAAACGAATAGAGATTCAGAAAGAGGTCTGACCTAAAGATCGTCTTCGGAAGTTGCAGCAACTAATTTTTTTCTGCACTTCAAGAATATCAAAATCCGAAACGGAACAAAAGGAAAGGGGAGAGAAAAACAAAGCAATGAAAGAGAAGAAGTAGCTGAAACTGAATGTCAGAGAGTGAGAGAATGGGAAAAAGCGTCTCCGAATGGGGTGGCAGAGAAAGAGAATGGAAAAAAGAGGGAAAGAGAGAGAAAATAGTTGAAAATCAAAACTTATGGTTGATGCCAAGTGCCGCCAATCGGCGTACAGTATTTGGATAACTTGTGTAGCTTCTTTACGTTATTACCGTATTTTTTTTTCGTATAAAGTTTGTCTTTGTCATTTTTCCAAAAATGCCGGATTAGGATCCTCTCCATTTAATGGAGGGTTCCATTTAGAGAGAGAGTGACACAATGAATATTTTAATATTATTTTTAAAATAATATTAAAATATTATCATAATACTCTTCTCTCCAAACTAAATCATCCATTAAATGGAGAGGATCCCAACTCAAAAATGCCCATGTTTTCTCTTTCATTTTGCTGCCACCCAACCTAACTACTAACTAGCCTTCATTTTCTTCACCAATCAAAACTAACTACCATTCATTTTACTTATTATTTTAAAAAATATATTTTTACTTACTACGAGAGTATTTAATTTTATTATGGTATATTTATTACTAGTATGTAACCCGTGCGATGCATGGGGAACAATTTATGTTTAAAATATAAAATTAATTTAAATTAAATTTATGATGAAAAAAAAAATATTTATTGACTACTGAAAAGGGTAATATTGATTATATGTAAATTGGTAAAATAAGAAATTAAATAGTGATTTTAAAATCAATGTGGTTATTTGTATGTGTTTAAATCAAAAAATGAGTAATTGTATAGGTTACTAATGTTAATGGAGACAATATATAATGTTACATAAGTGCTTAAATAATGCAATTTGTTGGGTAAAAATTTACATAAGTATATGGCAAGGGATGTAGTCCTTTTAATCTTTCTAACTATGGCTAAGTTGTTAGTGCATTCAAAATGTCCCATAAGGATGTGGTTGCGTTTAGGTACAAAAAGCACATTTGAAGTTCATTGTTCGTGTTTTTTATTGTTAGTAGTTGACTTTGACTTGTTGTTTTAGTCAACAAGGGTTTTATTGTAATTTTGCATTTTGGTAACTTTACTCTTTTTTGCATTCAGTTAGTTTTCATTGAGGCGCGATTATGCCGCTTCTCTCAGGTAACCGAATCGATATATAGTGGTTTCAATCAATGCAAATGTAAGACAATTCAATCAATTCAGTTTCTCTAGAGTGAATAGAATAACAAATTGGTATCACGAGCCCTACCTTGGGGCCTTGATCAAGAATCTTTCTGAAGAAATTTCAATTTCTTCAAGCTCGCGCAAGAATGGCGAATTCGAACAATGGAAATGAAAGTAACTACATGCGACCATCAATACCGAAACTCGATGGACATTATGAGCAATCGGAGTTTACTCATGGAGAATTTCCTTCGATCAAAGGAGTATTGGTCGTTGATTGAGAATGGCGTTCAAGAAGCAACACCGGAATACCAATGACGGAGGCGATCTGAGAAGAAAATCGATGAGTCTAAACTCAAAGATTTGAAGGCAAAAATTATCTGCTTCAAGCAATTGATGTAGACCGACACTTGAAACGATTACGAAGAAAGATCTCGCTAAGCAAATTTGGGATTCGTTGAAAACAAAATTCCAAGGCAATGATCGAGCGAAGAGATCGACACTTCAAGCAAAAGAAGAAAGGAGTTTGAGGTGTGTGAAATGAAATCGAAGCGAAACCATCGCTGAATACATTCCTCGAGTTATGCAAATTGCGAACAAGATGAGGATTCACGGTGACAAAATAGATGACGGTGTAATTGTGGAAAAAATCTTGAGATCGCTCACCGAGAAGTATAACTACATGGCGTGCTCTATCGCAGAATCAAAGGATACAGAAAAGATGTCTGTGGATGAGGTTCATAGCTCTTTAATTGTTCATGAGCAAAATTACCTTCGGTTTGGAAAGAATCGACACAAGAACAAGTTCAAAAGTTCTTTGCTCAAGAAAGAGGTCTTGCAAATGGTGGAGGTAGAGGAAGGGGAAGCTCCAGAGGAAGAGGTAGAGGAAGGCAATCGCGTGACACGGTAGAATGTTATAAATGCAAGAAACTAGGGCATTACAGGAACGAATGTCCTGAATGGGATAAAGAAACTAATCTTTAAACTACTTAGAGGGTGACAAAGAAAGAATTGATGTTGCTTTTGGTATCCTCACCGATGATGAAGAACATAACTCTCGTGTATGGTACATTGATTCAAATCGTAGTGTACACTTTGTGTAAACAATAGAGTATTAGATGATAGTGTAGAAGAGACACTATTAATGGTAAATCACCGAGAGTAAGGGGATGATAAAGACTTGAGTCCGGTATTTGGATTCGGGTGTTCAAATCATATGAGTGGAGATAAAACTTGTTTTGAGAGTCTTGATGAAACTTTCAAACAGAGTGTAAGAATAGGAAATGGCATGAAACTGCAAGTTGCTGGCAAGGGGAACATAAAAGTAAAGATGAATGGTATTACTCACCTTATTTCTGATGTATTCTACATTCCTGCCCTCAAGAGTAATTTGTTGAGTATAGGACAGCTCCAAGAAAATGGTTTGACTGTGTTGTTCAAAGGAGGAGAAGGAAATTGCAGAGTTTATCACCCTGAGAAAGGCCTCATACTGGAATCAAAGGTGGCATCTAATAGAATGTACAAATTGTTTGCAAAGAACCTGGAAGAAAAAAAACACGATACCTCAAAGTGTTTTCAAGCCTCAAGTGATGAAGTGACTCACTTGTGGCATTGCAGAATGGGACATTTGAGCAACCATGGATTGAATACTCTGAAGCAGGGCATGGTACAAGGTCTGCCAAGTATAGCACAAGAGAGCAAGGTGTGTCCTGATTGCATGAAAGGGAAGCAGCATAGAGAGCAAATTCCAAAGAAGAGCAAGTGGAGAGCAAAAGCCAGATTAGAGCTCAATCATGCTGATGTGTGTGGCCCAATCACTCCACAGATCAAACAAGGGGAAAGAGGTATATTCTGTGTCTCATAGATGATTATTCTAGGAAGACATGGACATATTTCATGAAAGAAAAGTCAGAAGCATTAGATCACTTTAAGGCATTTAAGAGCATGATAGAGTTAGAAATAGACTTGAAAATTAAATGTCTTAGAACTGATAGAGGGGGAGAATTTGTGTCAAATAACTTTAATCAATTCTGCATAGATACTGGTATAAAAAGAAACTTAACTACACCATATACTCCTCAACAAAATGGAGTAGTAGAAAGGAAAAATAGGAGTATTATGAACATGGTGAGATGTATGTTAAGCTACAAAGATATACCTAAAAGTTTCTGGCCTGAGGCAGTAAGATGGACTGTGTATATCCTCAACAGGTTTCCTACTCTATCCTTGAAGAGAAAGACACCTGAAGAGGCTTGGACAGGTCACAAGCCATCTGTTGCACAAATTAGAGTATTTGGTTGCATCGGTTATGTGCATGTACCTGATGTGAAAAGGAGTAAACTGGAAGACAAGAGTAGAAAGTGTATCATGCTTGGAATTAGTGATGAGTCAAAAGGATATAGGATGTATGATCCTATTGAAAAAAGAATTGTAGTGAGCAGAGATAAAGTGTTTGAAGAACATGACAAATGGGATTGGAATGAGGAGCAACAGAATGAGTTAATAAATCGAGTTAGGCTGGGAGAAGAAGATATGGCTCAAGTGAGATTCAAGAGAGTGAAGCTAGTGAAGAAGACAAAGGCAAGTGACGTGGATGGTCAAGAGAATGTTCTGATAAAGAAAGTGATGGGAGGTTCAAGAGAATGCTCATGACAAAGAAAGTGAAGGTGTGAGTGAAGAGTCTATTCTTTGTAGAGAGAGATGCAAAGCAATTAGATAATGACACGAGACTAGAAGACCACCAAGATGGTGGGGTGACTATGAAACAAGTTTCAATATCTCTGTGGCTGAGGAAGGAGAGGAAGCCCCACAAATGACATAATTATCGATCCAACTTGTTTTGAAATGGCTATCAAAGACAAGAAATGGAAGCAAGCTATGGATGAGGAGATAGAGTTCATTGTAAGAAATGAAACATGGGAACTGGTTGATCTTCCTGCAGGCTCAAAGGTGATAGGGGTAAAGTGGATATACAAAACCAAGTTGAATGAACTTGGAGAGGTAGACAAGTACAAAGCAAGATTGGTTGCAAAAGGTTACTCACAAAACAGGGAATTGATTTTAATGAGGTTTTTGCTCCTGAGTAGACTTGACTAATCTTGTTAGATTAATATTGGCTCTTCGCTCGCAGAGAAGGTGGGAGGTATACCAACTCGATGTGAAATCGCTTTTTATATGGAAAGTGAATGAGGTTGTCTATGTGGAACAACCAAAGGGGTATGTGGTAAAAGGCAGTGAATCAAAGGTATATAGATTACACAAAGCTCTCTATGGATTAAAACAAGCACCTAGAGCTTGGTTCAATCGCATAGAAGCTTATTTCATCAAAAAGGGATTCACTGCCAGTCAAAGTGAGCAAACTTTATTCTATAAGAAAAGTGAAGAAGGTGGGATTCTCATTGTAAGTATCTATGTAGATGACCTCATCTACACCGAAATAGATCCACTGATAGAAGAATTCAAAAGTTCCATGAAATCAGAATTTCTGATGACTGACTTAGGATTGATGAAACACTTTTTGGGCATTGAAGTGATACAGGGCAAAGAATCAATTCAAATTTGTCAAAGAAGGTATCTTTGCGAATCATAAAATGCAGATTCAACATGATGAATCATTATGCAGACTGCGTTCCATTACTCCAGGAACAAGAATTGATAAGGATGAGAAAGGGGAAAAGGTTGATGACACAATCTATAAGCAATTAATTGGCAGTTTAATGTACATAACTGCAACCAGACCTGACATTATGTACGTGGTTAGCTTGCTTAGCAGATTTATGAGTAAGCCTACACAATTACACATGCTGGCAGCCAAGAAAGGTGTTGAGGTACATTCATGGAACCATGGATTATGGAATCAAGTATGAGAAAGGCAAACAAATTGATGAATTAGAGAAAATACAGGGATATACAGACAGTGATTATGCTGGAGACCTAGAAGATAGGAAGAGTACCTCTGGCTTTGTATTCCTCCCGTGCAAAGGTGCAATAGCCTGGTCTTCAAGAAAGCAGCCAATTGTGGCACTCTACTACTCGGCTGAATTTGTAGCGGCATGATCAAGCAGAGATGTCATGGTGTTTGGTTACGAAAATATTGAATGAATTGGGCTCGAATCATGAAGATCGCACCGAGATTTCTCGTGACAATAGCTCAAAGAATCAAGCTTATCAAAGAAATCCAATACTTCATGGCCATAGCAAACACATTGAGGTCAGATTTCATTACCTCAGGGAGCTGGTAAAAGGTGGAAGGATCAAGCTCACTCACTGTGGTACAAAATATCAAGTAGCCGATGTTTTTACAAAGCCTCTCAGCAGAGAAAGCTTCTTCAAGCTGAGGAAGATGCTTGGAGTCTATAAAATCAATACCACTAGTATAAACTAAATGATCTTTCTCAAAGGAACATTTAGTTTAAGGGAGAGTTTTGTTAGTAGTTGACTTTGACTTGTTGTTTTAGTCAACAAGGGTTTTATTGTAATTTTGCATTTTGGTAACTTTACTCTTTTTTGCATTCAGTTAGTTTTCAGTTGAGGCAGTTATGCCCTTCTCTGTTGTAACCGAACTAATATATAGTGGTTTCAATCAATGCAAATGTAAGACAATTCAATCAATTCAGTTTCTCTAGAGTGAATAGAATAACATTTATAACAATTTCATCGAAAAGGGACCTTGCTGATAAGCTAGGGGTCTACTCCGATGAAGTTCGTTACATTCCTGCATAATGATAGCTAAAAGAAAGACAGGTGAGTATCAACAAATTGCATATGTTTAATGAGTTGTGTTAATTTATAGTTTGTATTTTTTGTAAATGTAGTATTTAATGCATTATCTAAGACTCGAACTTGAGTGGGATGCAAACCCAGGTATTGCTCTGACCAATCGATGAGCTATATATGTTTATGAACATAAATGAAATGTGACTAAATTTGGATATTATGTTTATCATGCTATTTTTAAAAAAATATGAAATGTGTATTAAAATATAGACCAACTAATGTCACCCCTCCAATACCCTTCAAATCCCCCCGCGTTACATATCCTTAGACTCTATCTAGGAGTTAGGAGGAGGGGGTGAGGGTTTGGATATGAGAAGAGGGAAAAAGAAAGAAAAACAAAAGTCCACTTAGATAGAGGGTGTTGAGAGTGTGTCTAAAAGAGATTTGAAAATTTGTTTTAAACCCTCTAAAATCATGTTTCAATATATTTTTTGAGTTCCCCATTTTAGTGGGTTTTAAAATTATGAAGAAAACTAAATTTTCCATACAAAGTGTAGAACTATCAATCCTCTTCTTCTCTATCTTCCTTCCTTTTTTCCAACTGGAATTATACAATAAAGCTGAGTAGATAATATCTTACACCCTTGCTAGTTTTCTAGTTTATTAGTCGGTTCATCATTCAATTTGAAGTACACTACCATAGTGAGTAGTTAAAGGAAACCGTGAATGCACGTATATTTTCGTATGGTATGTGTAGCGACTGAAGGTATGACAGTATGTGTTTCTATTTAAAGATATCACATAAGGTTTAGGGGGGTTTGGGTTTTGCCACAATTTGAACTTTGAAATTTGAATTCCTAGCAACATAATGAGTGTGTTACTATGATTTAGTTGGTTTTGAAAACCGCTTAGCTTTTTTTTGAAAGCCGCTTAGCTTGAAAAATGCAAATTTGCATTGTAGGTATTAATCATTGGTCAATTGGCATTGAATGTTATGGATGTTTTGATATTTTGATTAAAACGTGGCAAGGAAGGCTCATTCCTAGTAACTTGTTTTCTTACCAATTTCAATTTGATAAGATTATTCATAAAATGATAAGATTATTGTATACTTTTTTTTATATAATAAATAACAAATGTATGATTGTTAAAAAAAATAACAAATGTATAATTTTTTTAATATAATAAATAACTACCATTTGATGATCCATCTTTCATATTATTTGGTGCCTTTTGTTTTCTGATTTAATATATATTTATTCACATGACATAACAACTAATTAAATGACATGTCATTTAAAATGTGATGATGTGGCCTTGTTTTGCGGTAATCCTAGGTGGATGGCCTGATTAGTTGACAAATCAGAATTTATGCCCTTTGGTTCATTCTCAAATCACTAGTGGAAAAATGACATTAGACAGCACCATTTAGTATCGGTTGTTTGAACAGCCGATACTAAATGTTGACGCGGTGGCAATTTTGAAATTAAATGGAAGTTTTCAATTTTCACGCTTACATTTAGCATCGGTTGTTTAAATAACCGATGCTAAATGTGTGTCTCAAACACATTTAGTATCGGGTTTTAAAACACCCGCTACTAAAGGGCCCGTTTAATTTTCCAACAACACGTTCTCCTTCTCCGTTCTCCTTCTCTCTGAAGTCTCTCACTTCCTCAATCACTCACGACTCTCTCACTCACTACGCTCCACTCTCTGAAATCTCGTTCTCATTTCTTCTTCTCAACCTCAATGTTGATGTAGCCTCCATCTTCCTCACAATGTTGCCCTAGCTTCCATTTTCGCTCTCCCTCTTCCTCTTCCTCTTGCACTCACAAATACCAAACCCTAGCCTCACAAATCAAAAACGCAAATAACGCTGAAGAGAAAACCATCTCCGTGTTCTTTGCTCGCCGTTGTCGTCAACGTCACCTTGTTCACCGTCGTCGTTGATCAGTTCTCTCTTGTAGGTTTGTTCATATCTCAGGTAACTTATGTTTTGGTATTTCTTTTTTCCTAGCCTCTGAACCACCATTTTTTCCTTCTTGTATGCTTCATGTTTTTCTTTCTTTTTTTCTTCTTCTATGCGTGCTTCACCTATATTCTTTCTTTCCTTCTTGTGTATGCTTCATGTTTGTTTTAATGTGTTGTTACGAGCAACGATTTAGAACCCTAATAATATATTAATCAGCTTGTTCTGATTTTAACGCACCCGCTTTTGTGTGCTTCACCTGTTTGATATAATGTTTCTTTGGTTTTTTTATTTTTTTTATTAAAACCCCAATATTTGAATCAGTTTTGAGGGGTTTTAAATCACCCAATTTTTTGTATTCCATCTGTTTGGTATAATGCTACTGTGAGTTTTCATGGCCTAACATGTTGTGGCAAGCGGTGTTTATACAGACCCAGTATACTGAATCAGCTTGTTTTAGTTTTAGAGCATTTTCGGGTGAAGAGTTTCAAAGGTGTTTGCGGAGGCGAATCATCGGTGTTATTGTCTGTAAATTGAATGGTGATTATTGTATGCTTTCTATGAGGATGTAGGATACCTACACATCTAGCACTTCTACTATTAGGCTCCACCAATATAAACTAATCCACCATTATATGTGTAGCAAATGCAAAACTATCTTTACATCTTCCCTGTGAACAATGTTTCCAATAAAATCATACCTACTACTTTTTGTTCAGAGTTCCAAGTTCTAAATTTAAAACTGATAAACAGACACAAGCTAATCCACCATTATATTGTATAGAGCCATGAATAATAGACCAAGAAATAGCAGGCTAAGGAAGAGACCATGGCCTTGTTTTAGATGAGTTTCTAGCTTACAAGAACATTTCAACTGAGATAAATATTTGCTTTTTACTAATTAGCGTGAGACAAAAGCTTTCTGGATCGTATGGGGTAGAGTAGTTCAAATTATTGCCAAAAACGTGTTGAATGACTTCCACTTCCTATTTATTGCAGAAGCTGACCAAAGTGTCTGGTCAATTATAAGGCTCTTGAGGGAGAGGATATGATTCAAGTTTTATTTTGGACGTTGATAGTATTCAACATGTGCATCTGCTATTTATTGACAAGATGATAAGATGCATGATACAATGGACCACACACTTAGGTATAGTACCACACACTCTTTTGTTCGATAGAAACTTAACTAGTTAGACTCACTCTTCTTAAATATCATGTTGATGTTCAAACTGTGTTTTGATTTGTAGTAGGCTATTAGTAGCAAGTCCAATGACTGAAATTTCATGATAAATTTTATGGGCAATGAATAGCCATTAGAATAGCATATAGCACTTTCAAGATTTTATTATTCACAATCGAGTTGGGTCAAGACAGCTTATGATATGCTATGAATTTAGTCAATATACGTATAATCGAACTGTACAAAATGTCACTACTAATTTATGTCAGTTTCCTACAGCTGAAGAAGCTAGAAGTAATATGCAAGAAAACATCTTCTTTGCAAGGAATCGTGGGACCACCCATTGGATGATCATATCCGAATTCCTCTTCCGCTTGATTCAGCAAATCTTGAAATCTTGAAATGAAGGATGATCATACCCATTTTGATATAGTAAAGTACTGTTTTTCAGCCCTGGAGTGTGGGGAAATGAAGGTTGTCTAATGTAGCAAATTCACCTAATGTCTACATGTTAATCCATAATCATATCAAGAGAAATCTTAGTTCACTAATTGTAAGCAATTTATTCTACTTTCTGTTTCTGTTTTTGCTTTCCTTTTGAAAGTTCTATGTGAGCTAGAACTTTGGAAGCTTGTAGAGATAGTCTTAGCCTGATCATGATTTAGATATTGGTTTGGTTTGATTTGCTTTAAATGTTGCCATTGTACCTGATAGATGGGTGATAAAAGCATATGCATAGGATGAAGTTGAAACCTTGGATTTTCCAATATCACTTCCCAGCAACACAATCATTCATGCAAACAAAGACTATAACTCGAAGTCTCAAGCATTTATTCAAATATAAATATATAAGTTAATAACATGTATTGTTGAAACCTTGAGCAGTACATTTATTAAATTGAAAGATGGGTGATAAAAGCATATGCATAGGATGAAGTTGAAGCAAGTGATGAGCTAGCCATAGCACCTGATATGATCAGTGCATCCCTTTTGTGCAGATTGTTTGAGGCCTTGACCACCACCACCCTTCTCCAGATATTGCTGATGGTATTCCTCAGCTCTGTAAAATCTCTTAGCTGGAAGTATTTCTGTTACAATCTTTTGCTTCACTTCCAACTGTTTAGCTTCTTTAGATTCTTGGATTTGGCATCTGATGAAACCTTGTGGGACTTATACCGGAGATGGAGGAGTCAATACACGGTTTCTCGGAGCATCGATGATAAGCATAAGCGCTTTAATGTGTTCAAAGCAAATGTGATGCATGTCCATAACACTAACAAAATGGATAAGCCTTACAAGTTGAGATTAAACAAGTTTGCTGATATGACCAACCCTGAATTTAAGAGTATCTATGCTGGCTCAAAGGTTAATCACCACAGAATGTTCCGAGGTGCACCACGTGGGAGTGCGACCTTCATGTACGAGAAGGTTCACGACGCTCCTGCTTCGTGGATTGGAGGGAGAAAGGTGCTGTAACTGCTGTTAAGGATCAAGGCCACTGTGGTAAGCTAAGTAGTTACTACTAATTATTAATCATAGACTCAACCTAGGTCCTACATTTTATATCCTACTTAGAGCTATGCATTATTTGTCCATAATATTGTTGTTTGTTGTAAATGTCTTGTATAGGTAGTTGCTGGGCTTTTTCAACTGTTGTAGCAGTTGAAGGCATTAACCAAATCAAGACAAATAAACTAGTCACCTTTTCTGAACAAGAGCTGGTGGATTGTGACACTCAAGAGAATCAAGGATGCAATGGTGGACTAATGGAATATGCTTTTGAGTACATCAAGCAAAAGGGTGGCTTAACAACAGAGACTTATTACCCATACAAAGCAAATGATGGATCCTGTGATGCATCAAAGGTGAATAATAACATGCTAAACTTTAATTAAAGACCAAAACAATTGACTGATAGCTAGAGAGGAACTTAAGATGAAAAAATCATTCTTATGTTGCAGGAAAATGCCCCAGCTGTGTCAATTGATGGCCATGAGACTGTCCCTGCTAACGATGAAGGCGCTTTGCTCAAAGCTGTAGCTAACCAACCTGTATCCGTAGCCATAGATGCTGGGGGATCTGATTTCCAGTTCTACTCTGAGGTAAATATCTAATTGACCTTTCATGGTAAAATGTTTCAAAAGTTGCTTGAAGCAAATGAAACACCGACACAGACACTGATTTTTATCTGAAAAATACAAGTAATTGAAGTGTCGGTGTCGGTGTCGGAATACGTCTTGAACCAGAAGTTTCGGTGCTACATAAAACACTAGTTACCACAAAACATGATTCCTAGCTCAATGAATAAAAAAGGGCCAATAGGTATGTTACTAATTTGAGAGAAAAGCCAAAAAAGAAGAGTATTACTTGCACTAAATATTATTGAAACAAATAGGTGTCTTAATTTTGTATACTAATGATTTCAGGGAGTATTTACTGGCAAATGTGGCACAGAGCTAAATCATGGTGTAGCAGTTGTAGGATATGGAAATACTACTGATGGAACTGATTACTGGATAGTGAGGAACTCTTGGGGACCAGAATGGGGAGAACAGGGTTACATCAGATTGCAAAGGAACATATCTGACAAGGAGGGACTATGTGGCATAGCTATGGAAGCTTCCTACCCTATCAAGAACTCCTCCATCAATCCAACAGGACCTGCATCATCTCTTAAAGATGAGCTTTGAATGCTTCCCACAAAATTAGGCTACCTTTTGAAATCTTAGTTCACTAATTGTAAGCAATTTATTCTACTTTCTGTTCCTGTTTTTGCTTTCCTTTTGAAAGTTCAATGTGAGCTAGAACTTTGGAAGCTTGTAGAGATAGTCTTAGCCTGATCATGATTAAGATATTGGTTTGGTTTGATTTGCTTTAAATGTTGCCATTGTAATTCAAGTCAATGACTAGGTATTTCAGGGAAAATCATTTCATAAAATCTAGTTGTACATGTTAATGTCAAGCTGGTATCTGCAATTCTTTATAAGCCACTGGCAACATTAATTTCATTTTAGTTTATAAAGGTAATAATACTTGTTTTCTTATATCAAAGGTCCATTTTATTTTTCAACTTTATTTATGTTGCCATAGTAATGATCAAATTAGCCAATTAATTTTTTTTAAAAAAAATAGACATTTAGTATCGGTTATTTAAATAACCGATGCTAAAAGTGACATTTAGTATCGGTTATTTAAATAACCGATACTAAATGTCATTTTTAGACAGCAAACACAATGCTTTAGTGACATTTAGTATCGGTTATTTAAATAACCGATGCTAAAAGTGACATTTAGTATCGGTTATTTAAATAACCGATACTAAATGTCATTTCTTAGACAACAAACACAATGCTTAGTGACATTTAGTATCGGTTATTTAAATAACCGATGCTAAAAGTGACATTTAGTATCGGTTATTTAAATAACCGATACTAATAGTACGTTTTCAAGACATAAAATTCACCAAAAAAACGTCATTTAGTATCGGTTTTTTGAATAACCGATGCTAAAAGTGACATTTAGTATCGGTTATTTAACCGATACTAAATGTCATACATTTAGTATCGGTCGAATTAGTATCGACAGATAACCGATACTAAAAGTGCAAAACAACCGATACAAAAAGCCTTTTCTGCACTAGTGAATGTATATTTTATAGAGTAAGTATTGTAGCGACAGAAAAATCCGGGAAAGGATTCTTCGAAAGGTTCTTTAGGAAGCCGCCACCAAATTTTAGTTTAAGGGCAAATTCGGAAAATCCCTTTAGGTTTTAGGATAAGGCGTTGTTAGGGTTCGGGAGTCGTTATGTGTGGGGAAGGTATTAGCACCCCACGACATCCTATTGTCTAATTAATTTAAGATTTATCTAATTGTTACCCTTTTATTTGTAAAGAAAAAGACTTATTTAAATTTTGGTTTTTTAATGCTTGACAAGGGTTGAGTCTTGCTCCTACGCACTCTCCGGATGCAATGGAGGAATCAAAGCTACGTAGTTCTTCCCGAAAAGGTTTGTGGGTCGGTGTTTTTAGTGTAGGGATCCTAGGATTCCTTGAATCATATGACCATCGGTGTGTGGAATATGCCACATACACTTGAGTGCAAGTATACACCGCCCAAAAACAAGTAGTAAAAAGATCGAACCCACAGAGATTGAAAAACTCACTTTTAAATGATATAAAGTAATAAAGTGTAAAGTCACAAAGTAACAAAATAATTTTGGATTTTGTTTGATGATCACAACTAAGTTAGAAAACTAAGAAAGAATGTTGATAGTGTAAAAGAGAAAAGCTAGTTGGAATGTCTTCATCAAGTAATTTACTTAAAAGTGTATGATGCAAGATGTGATGCAAACCAGACCGAATCTTCATTGCATTAGCTATGTGCCTTTCGGTCACTTTCTTCAGAGTATCATTACCACTCTTATGATCCTTGTTCTATGCAAGAAAGAAAGGGGTGTTAGTGCCTATCTTGCCTCCTAACAAGTATTCATTTTGCTTAAGTGAATTCACTCTTGTATTTTAAGTACCCACAATTATCCTATGGACTATACTATCCTATGTCTAGGACTTAGCATGGTTTTCACAAAGTTTTCTTTATGTAAAACACTCACCCATATTAGTTCTTGAGTTCTTAATTGTAAGCCATGTCCGGTCATTTACAATTCATACTTATTCTAAGTGATCAAGTTTAAAATAAGTAATAAAAATATTATCAAGCAAGAACTAAAGTACAAACATACATACATGCAACATACTTACTTAAAAGCTCATTAAATGATTAGAACATTCCAACTAAGAAAGGTTTAGCTAACAAGAGACATTGCAAGATATATATAAACCGAATAGACCATGTTTATATATATAGAAATCACAAAAGAGAAACAACAAGAGTAAAGTTACAAATGTTGAAAACCTTTATATGAAGTCTTCTAGCAATGCACTAGCATTACTCCTTAGCACTATACAAACACTATGAAAATGAGTAAAGGAGGATTTGTCAATTCCTTCCTCTTCCTCTAAAAATATAAAAACTAACTATGTATATTGAAATTTTGATCTAACTTATGGATTGTGATATTTTTCCAAATGAAGATGTGAGGTCCTTTTATAGCCTTCAAGTGAGGTGCTTCCTTCCTTCATGTTGAAGTCATCTTGAGTGGATCATAGCAGTAGTTGCTTTTCGAAAGTTAATCCCATGTTGAAATCTTTGACTTGATATATAGGGCGGTTCCATGGTGATAGAACATGTGTCCCTATGTTGGTGACTCTTCAAAGCTAAGCCTATAGCTATGTGTGAATGGTAGGCGCCTACTATACATTGTTGGATGGCATCGGGAAGCGGTAGGAGGTCATCACATTGCATGTGGATGCATATGAAACAGTCGCTTATTCACCAAGTTGCGCAGAATGATGCAGATCGGTCAGGAGCATTGATGCAGATATACATTGAGACTGCATCCGAACAAAACATCGACATACCACAATATATCCAAAATGGCCTATAACTAACTATAACCATTCAATTCACTCAAGATATCATATATCACACTAAATACTATATAAACTCTTTATTATTACTTGAAAGAGAGCAAATACTAAGTTTAAACATATGAAATACTCTATATAAAATAGAGTTATCACTCACTGATTCCTAGGACACTGACTAACCCGGTTGTACAACCGACTTAGTCCCCTACTTTTTGAAAATAATTTTAGAGTTTTTTGAAAGAAATTGGTTTGGTGTGAGGTGGGTCCGTTTTAGAATAGGTATTCTAGAACTCTTGAACTGTACAGCTCATTAGTTCTAGAACGCTGACTAACCCGGTTGTACAACCGACTTAGTCCCCTATTTTTTGGGAAAATAGTTTGTTCGCATTTATTAAATTTTCGGGGTTACTGAACTGTACAGCTCATTGGCCCTAAGGTAATGACTAACCCGGTTGTACAACCGACTTAGCCGTTTATTTAGGAAAAATAGTTTATTTGTATTTATTAAGTTTTCAGGGTTACTGAACTGTACAGCTCATTGGCCCTAAGGTAATGACTAACCCGGTTGTACAACCGACTTAGCCGTTCATTTTTAGAAAAAATAGCTTTATTCGTATTTGTTGAGTTTTCAGGGTTACTGAACTGTACAGTTCATTGGCCCTAAAATAATGACTAACCCGGTTGTACAACCGACTTAGTCGTTTATTTAATTTCGAGGGAAAAATTATTTATGTTTGGGTTAGAAAAGAATTAAAAAGAGAAATAGGGGTGAAAACTGTAAATTAGGGGTTTATTAGCCGCAGGAGGTTGTATAATTAATAGGAGGTGTAAAAAGGAAGCCCGGGCCAGATAGAGAGCCCAAGATGCGGCCGGGCTTAAGTGGGGAGGTGCTGCGTAAATAAGGTGGTGCGAATAGCGTTCTGAACAAAAAATAATAAAAACATAGAAAGATACTATGTAGGCCCAACAACAGATAAACCTAAACCTAAAAATCACCTCCCTTCCTTCCAAACTGCACAAAGGCCTGAGAGAGAGAAGGGCGCCGTTTCCGGCGAGACTTCAGGGGAGAGAGAGAGGAAATTCAGCGAGGTTTTTGGCGAGAAAGGTGGCGGAGATCGCGCCTGAAGGAAAGAAAATCACATATCTCCTTCCTTTTTCGGTTGGCACTATTCTTCTACCCTCCTTCCGATCTGTTCCTAGTTTCCATGGTGGTGGTTCGGTTTTGGACGATCGGAGATGGCTTCGGGGTGGTTTGGAGAGGACGACCGGAGGGGGTTTCCGGCGAGGGTAAGAGAAAAACGAAGGGAAGGCGAATGGAGAAGATGGGGTTTGTGTTCTGGTTCATTCTCATTGATTTGGGCTCGGTTTGGTGGAGTTCACGGAGAAGACGCCGCGGCCAAGAACAACACCGGCGATTCCACAAAGAACCTAGGTTCGACTCTTTCTCCTCTATTCCTATTTCGTTTTTCTCGCTTTCTATTTCTGTCCGTTCTTGAATTTTGGCACTTTAATGTGTACTCCTCTCTAATTTTGTAATCGATTCACAACTCTATGATGTCTATCGTTTAATTTTAGTTTTCAAAGAACAAGAAAAATAATGTTCAGTGTCTGCTTTGTTGATTTCATGTTCATGGCAATATTTTCATTCACAAAACATATCTAAACTAAACTTACATTTTGAGTTGTTAATGAAAACATAAATTAGTTCACGTAAGCTATTTTATTTCTAGTTGTTAATTGTTTTTAGAGGACCAACCTTGATTCCAAATTTCATTGGCCTCCTAGTATGTCATTGTGAATCTTCTTTGTATTTGTGTATCCTTCTTTTTTGCATCCCCGATCACATCGCTTCTACTCTTTAACAACTGAACTTCGTAATCGTGTTTAGTGTATTAGGGTTTCGATGTGAAACTCTAATCCTATTTTTGGGTGATTTTAACAGTAGTTTTCTGCCTTGATTTCTGTGTGTTTTGGACCGTATCTGGGCTGTTTATTTATAGTGGAAAATTAGGTTTTAGCATTAATTGCTATTTGACTGGGCTTTTGCAGATCTGTGCGAGCAGCTTGGAGAGCAAGAAATGACTTGAGATTACTGACGCTTTTCCTTTATTTAATTTTCGTTTTTTTATATTCTTTGTATTTTTAATATTATCATTTTTTGTATTTTTGGACTTTTTGGACTATTAAGTGCTCTTAAATTGTAAATTAAAATAAATAGAATTTTTTGACATTTTTGGACCGTATACATGCTTAAATAAAATAAACAAAATAAGAATAAAAATAATAAGAAAAAGGAGTCAGGCCAAATACAAAGACGAGAACGGGCCGGAATCGACAAATACGCCAAACTAGACCAGAATAGAGAAAATGGGCGCGTTAAATTTAAACTACATTTTTGAGAACAATGACTTTAGGTAGACCTGCTTATGTACGACTAAACCCAAATACGCAGACTAAATCAAGAACGCATTTAAAAGATCGATCATTCGCGTGCGTGCCTAATTTAAACAATGGCATTTTGATTTAATTGAACGGGGAGATTGAGATTGGTTCGGGTTGGTAACCAAGACACCATACTAATAATTCTCGTAATCATGCGACTTCAAAACACGACCCTAATAAACGACTAAAACAAGAAAAAAAAAACGGACAAAATTGGGGTATAACAAGTATCTATCCTCTTCATTTCTCAAAAGGAAGTGAAATCAAACTATAGTTTTGGGTATATATCAAAAAAATTAAAATAGGGTCGAACATCGAACAAGTGAGACTTCAGGGTAATGATTCAATTGCTTTAAACAGTTCAAACTAAGATGAAATTGTGATTGAATCGTTTAAATAATTGAACAGTAAATAGTGTTGGTTCATATATGGTTTAATTAGTTAAAAAAATTAATTGGTTTGGTTTGTTTTTTCAAACATCGATATAAATGCATATATTTCTATAATAGGTGAATATCTTAGCCGTTTATATGCATTTATATATTAAGTCATTTATCGTTTTGGGTATAAATGCATATACCCATTTCTCAAAAGAAATGGAAGCTTACTATGTGTTCCGGAATGGGCCGAGGGCCCAATCCGTACTTTGGGCTGGGAGCTGGCGCAACATCAGTGTTATATTGCCCAACATGAGTCTCGGCCTCGACTCGAGATTTTCACATAAAAAATATTTAAAAACATAATATATAATTATTTATTCGTCATAGTCTTTGTAAATCAATATTTATTTCTTATATTATCCCAAAAAAATTATTTGTTTCTTATATTCTTCTTAGTCTTGTAAATCAATATCATGAGATCGTATCAATATTTATTCATCTTTTTTTTTTGACAAATATATGTATTCGCCTTAGTCTTTGTAAATCAATATTTATTTCTTATATAAAGCACATGAGGTAGTATAAAATAATTAATTCATGACTTGACGGATCCAAATTCATTAGTCAACAAAATATTATTTCCATTGTTGCCGTAGAACAAGGAATCATCAAACATGGGCTAGCCAATTCTCTGAGTCTTTTGTATAATTGTATTGCCAGTTTGCCACATTACTTTTGGTACACTTTTAAAAAAAAGTTATAATATTATCATGATATCCTCATTAATTCTATGAATGCCTAGAGGAAAAAAAAATTAAGAGCAAATGAAGGCCTCAATGGTGTTGTTAATTTGGCTACTAGTAGTAGTTTTATTTGTTTGGGTGAAAGAGGAAATTCAGTGCATGTAATTGATGTTGGTATATTATTGTCAAATAAAGAAAAAAGCATTAAGGATGGATGCACTATCATTAATCCGGAAAAAGATTGACCATCTGATGAAATAAATGAAATGGTATTGGCTATACAATGTTAAAAGATGGAGTAAAAATTAATTATTGTGTCTAAAAAATAGATAAAAATTAAAATAGGCATATTTCAGCCTATTTGGAATCGTATAATTAAGGATTAAATATATTTTGTTATGAATATTTGTGGATGTTCATCTCTTTAATCATTTCATATTCTATAAGATCTTTATGACACATTATGCTAGACTATTCATATGCTTGTAACTTACATATCTTATGTCCTATAAATAGGACTCATGTAGCATTGTAAAAGACCTCTTTAAGAGTAGAATGCAAATGTTCTCTTCTTCTCTCATTTTGTTATTCTCTTTGTTTAGTTGTTCTTCATCTATAGTATATTATAGTGGTTCTATCTTATTCTTGTTTTGGCTAATTTCACAACACGTTATCAACACGAAACTCTAGCAAAACAATGGCTTAATCAACTTGGAGGCTAGTTTGCAAATATATGTTTTCTTCTACTATTTTTCCTTTAATCTAGCTTAGTAATAATGTTATGATGTTCTTCCTCATAGTTTTTTATTTGATCATGTTAATCTTTTATATTTCTTGTATAGAAATTTTATTTAGAATTTTATTTAGCTACAATAGTTATCATGTTTGTCTATTCTTGATGAATTCCAAAAGAATTCATCATTCAAGCATCCCCGGAGGATTGCACAAATAACTGAGTATTGAAGCATCCTTATAGGTTTGCTCAAAGTTTGTGATATAGTTCTTGAAGAACTTAAAAAAAGGTCTAGTATTCAACCATCCCTGGAGGATTGTTCAAAGAATGATGGTAATCGTATAAACTAGTGGTATAATTGTTGAAGAACAAATAATTATAAAGTATGATTTTTCTTGATCATCACTAATGAAAGATTTATGGTTAAGTTCTTAAAGAACTAAACCTTTAGACCAAGATTGTAATCTTAAAAAAAATTCTATTATTTGATCTTAGTTTAACTTGAAACAAAGGAAAATAAGGGGAAATGTATTTCTTTATCCTACTCGAAAATGCTCCTAGAGTAGCAAATGACTTATCAATGATTAAAATGTGAACGATCACATAATGGATTGAACTTTATTCCCTGAAGTGAATAAACTACTTACATAATGGTTAGAACTTTATTCCCTGGTGGTTTGGGGGTGAAGAATCTGGAAGCCTTCAATTTGGCTCTTCTAAGCAAGTGGAAGTGGAGATGCATCAATGATACAATAGTTCAACCTGGTGGCAGCTTCTCTCACACCGATATGGTGCCTTGAGGCATTCACAGGGGCTTTTTTGCCTAGAGGTGGTACTAAGGATTCTATATGGTGGAGGGACTTATTACTTTTGGAATACGGAAATCCTTCTTGGCAGGGAGCATTTGTTTCAACGCTTAGGCCTATGGTTGGGAAGGGGAATTTGATTTCTTTTTGGGGACATAAGTGGGCCAGCAATGATACTTTTAAGGATTTATTTCCCAGTCTTTTTGATGTGGCAAAACATAAACATGGTAGCATTTTGGATCACAGGTTTTGGCTTGATAACATCTAGCGTTGGAATCTTGAGTGGGGTCGTGTCTTGTCTGCGAAAGAGAGGGTTGTTCAAGATTTACTCTTGGCCACTCTTCATCTATTTCATCCTAATGATTATGTTATGAGCAAGATCGTTGACAGCGGAGGCTTGAAAACCTTCATTCTTTTTCAGTTAAATCTTATTATGTGCTTTTGTTAAATTTGATGCAACATGTTAGGTTAAATAGCTATATTCAGAGTGCTCTTGTTGATATGTGGCAGCTATCTATTCCCATTAAGATTGAAGTTTTTGGTTGGAGACTGTAAGCTCCCAACTCGAGATACTCTTATTTCAAAGGGCATTATCAATGATTCTCATCGGGCGTGCTGTCCTTTTTGTTTTGAGCAGGATGAGTCGATTTCACATCTTTTTTTTTTGTGTGCAGGTGTTCCGAGATTGTTTGGCTTGCTATTAAAAAATGGTCGGGTTTGGAGATTTCGGATACTCTACTAGGGGTCGAGTATTTCCGGGCTCATGACTTGCAATTGGATTTGAAGAAGACGTGTAGATTGAAGTATTTGATTTGGATGACTGCCACTTGGTGTACATGGTTACATTGAAACCATATTCTTTTCTGAGGTCAAGTTTGTAATCTGCAAGTGGTTGTTAACCATGTTAAGTCAATTACATGGATTTGATTCATAAGCATAGAAGGTCGCAATTCCACTCTAAGGATCTCTGATTGGTGGGGTAATTCTATTGATTGTATGAACTCAGTGTAACTGATCGTTAGCCTCATTCTTATGCGGTACTATTTCCTCATTGGGTCTTTTTCCCATAGAGTTTTGCCCCAAAGAGGTTTTAATGAGACTCATTATATTTGTAACGGTTGGGGTGCTCTCTTGCACTCCCTTTTTTATTTATATAATTATTACTTAAGAAAAAACCATAACTTATTTTTTGACACGAATATCAACCATAACTAATACTCCCTCCCGACTCAAATATAAACAACAAACACTTTTTTAGGTTCATTGAAAAAGTAATGTATCTGGACTATATATTGTTTAGATACATCACTTTTTCAATGAACCTAAAAAACTAGTTGTTGTTTATATTTGAGTTCAGATGGAGTAACTGATTATGCTTATATCGTCAAAAAAACTGATTATGCCTAACTATTACTATTCCTATCTTAAAGTAAATGAAAAAACGTAACACAAATATAACCAAAATTTAGTTAAAAATACTGAAATACTAAAAATAAAATTCGACAAAACAAACTATGTTATGTTAAGTTAAAGACATCCTAAAATAACACAAGAGTAACCAATGGTTAGATTACTTAGTGGAGAGGAAAGAATGAAAAATTGTGAAAGAATTAACGGAGTAGCTTGCATTTCGCCAACACAAAATCATAATCTGTTTCCTTCTAGTAGCAAAAATGAAACTGAAAAAAAAACCATTTGATAAACAAGAAACCATTGTCAATAGTAGTAAACAAACAATAAACGGCAAACTCTAAAAATGTGTTGCACCAACCTGGCCTTCTTCTATCTCACAGATATTTTTGGATATCATAAATTTGCGTTAATTTTTCTCTCTTTCTTTTCTAATTTTCCTACATTTCCTATCTCAAGGTATATCAATCAATCTTTTCATATACCATTTCTTTTCTTCTTATTCCACTTTTCTTGATTATTTCTTCATTGTGTGTGATGTTTATTCACATACAATTTGAACCTCCATAGATTCCATTTTATTAGATTCTGCTTCAACAGCACTTGATTATTGATTAAGTACATCATTATTGTCTGTTTTTTTTTTAAGAATGTTGATTTGTTTTTCAGCTTTTGATTAATTAACGTGTGTTGTTTTTGATTAATTATTACAGGTGTAGTACCTACACGTGAGGGTTTAATTGTGGACATTTGTTATATGTGACTTGTTGATTCTCTTCTTCGTTATACAGAGATTCAATAATATTAATCATGTGTGACACTATGTCCTTACCTATTACAGATCTACCTGTTAAAGGTTAGTCATTCTATTTCATTATGCATTTGCATTCCAATATGGAAATGTGAAATTATAAGGATCTAAAATTTTACAGCAAATAGACAAAAATGTAATTTAAATGTTCTCATATAGTCTTTTTGTTCAAACTTGTGGATTTGAGTAAAATTTTTCTGTCTGCAAAAAATAGGTGTTGAGATTGAACATTTAGAGGATGAAAAGAAGACAAGGCTTGGTTCCTTAAAGAAGGTAGCAATCAGTGCATCTTCGAAATTCAAACATTCGTTAAACAAGAAGGGGGGGAAAAGGCACAGTAGGGTTAATTCTGTTTCTATTGAAGATGAAATTGATGCAGAAGAGTTGCAGGCAGTTGATGCTTTACGCCAAGCACTTATTTTGGAAGAGCTATTACCCTCAAAACATGATGATTATCATATGATGCTAAGGTAGCCCTTATGACATATTTCCTCTGGTCCCATTTATAAGAAAAAATTGTAGTTTTAGGTTCATTGAATAACTGATGTATTTGATCTATTTTTATAGACCAGATATATCAGTTATTCAATTATAGACCAGATACATTAGTTATTCAATGTTTTGATTACATAGTTCTAAATGCGCCATCGACGACTAATTATATGATGATTTAGATTCTTGAGAGCAAGGAAGTATGACATTGAGAAATCAAAACAAATGTGGGCTGATATGCTCCAATGGAGGAGGGAATTTGGTGCTGACACAATCATGGAGGTATTTCAGTGAAAAAAGAGAAGAAAAAACACTAGTCATATTTATATTGTTCTATGTAACATGCCAGCTGAAATTTCTTTTGCTTTTTTCAAGGATTTTGAGTTCAAGGAGATCGATGAAGTTCTAAAATACTATCCACAAGGAAATCATGGAGTTGACAAAGATGGAAGACCTGTTTACATAGAAAGGTTGGGTCTGGTTGACTCTAACAAGCTGATGCAAGTAACAACTATGGAGCGTTATGTCAAGTACCATGTAAGAGAATTTGAGAAGACATTCAATGTTAAGATGCCTGCTTGTTCAATTGCAGCAAAGAAGCACATTGATCAAAGTACAACTATCTTGGATGTTCAAGGAGTGGTATGTATAAAACTAAACAACTAATTCAAATTATCATCTGTTATTGTGTAAAAGAAGTTTCACACAATTACTGAATATAGAATGGTTTCTCATCAGGGTCTCAAAAGCATGAATAAAGCAGCAAGAGATCTCCTCCAGAGTCTTCAGAAGATTGATGGAGACAACTATCCTGAGGTACTATTTTATCTACTCAATCAACTTTTGAATTTAACTAAAATTCAACATTTGAAATTACTTCAAATTCAACTTTTGTTTTCACTCAGTCTCTGCACCGTATGTTCATCATCAATGCTGGTTCTGGATTCAGGCTGTTGTGGAATACTGTTAAGTCCTTCCTTGATCCCAAGACCACGTCCAAAATCCACGTAAGCATTTTTTTTCGATACTTAGCTGTTTGAAGCAGTGTCAGTTTAAGTTAAGCAAGAACGTTAAACAGATTATTGATTTATTTATCAGGTTCTAGGTAACAAATACCAGAGCAAGTTGCTTGAAATCATTGATGCCAGGTAAATTTTCTTGACCAAATTGGTTAATAAGTATGTTCTTTCAATATATTGGCATGTTATTGAATAATTGAATTAATGCTATTACAGTGAACTTCCTGAGTTTTTGGGGGGTACTTGTACTTGTGAAGACAAAGGTGGCTGTATGCTTTCTGACAAGGGACCATGGAATGACCCAGAAATCCTGAAGGTAGTTTCACTGCAGAAAGATCAATTTTTTGAATAATATAACTAAAAAAGAAAGTAGTAAAGTGTTTTTTGCTGATAAACTAGATGGTTCAAAATGGTGAGGGAAAATGCAGAAGAAAAACTTTATCCGGGATTGATGAGAAAACAATGATTGAAGATGAAACAACAACATATCAAAAGGAATGTGATTCTTTCAACAAAGAATCTGTTCTTGAGGAGGCATGCCATGTGCAATGTTTACTGCCAATAGCAGAAGTAAGTATCTTAAGCTTCATCAGTTATTACTTCTTGCACAAAATTGTTTAAATTAGGAAACTGCATAAATTAGCATGATTCAGCTGATTATTTATCATGCCATAGTAATTGACAGTGTTCACTCATTTGTAACTGCAAAACTGACATTTCTTGTGTATTCCCTTTATAATCGTAGGTCGGAAAACAATGTAAAGTATATCAGCTTGATGCCTTGGTCCCAGTAATGGATCACAAGCCAGTATCTTGGAAGGGAGCAGTACAAAATAATCAAATAGCAGCTTCTAAAGGTATTTGGAACTCTTGCAACTTGTATAATTGTGAATAATAGGATTTTCCTTGCAAGACAGAATCAAAACATTGATTGGTCCTTAAAACATCATTTGCACATCAGCAATCAATCTAGACATGTTTGTTGTCAAGATTTTGTTAAAATATTAAATAGATAATTTCCCTTTTGTGCAGATTGTTTCGCTACCGATGTTTGCAAGGCTTCTAATGGGTCTAGAAATTTTGCTGGTGGAATCATGGCCATTGTTATGGGAATCATAACATTCATCCGCATAACAAGGACAATGCCAAGGAAAATCACTGAAGTTGCTCTCTTAGGCAACTCAGTATATTATGATGGTGGCAATATGATAAAAGCACCTGTCATCTCCACTGATGATCACATGGCCTTGATGAAGCGCATGTCTGATCTAGAAGAGAAGGTGAATGTCCTCAGCATGAGACCTTCCATACCACCTGAAAAAGAGGAAATGTTCAACAATGCTCTAAGCCGTGTCGGTATACTAGAGGAAGAGTTGTCTACTGCCAAAAAGGTATAGTTTTCTTCCTTCATACTTCTTCAATGTTATCAACATTTTTGGGAATAATATATTTGTAAATTATTTGCTCCTTGGCTTTAGGCACTTGATGATGCTCTAGCTCGACAAGTGGAGCTTCAAGCATATATTGACAAAAAGAAAAAGAAGAAGTTGGTAGGTCTTTTTAACTTGGACACTGATAGATATTGCTGATTTTGCTTACACAAGTTTCTTGGGTTTGTGATTGCAGTTCCACTGGTAAGGTGATAGGTATTGCTGTCCGACCTCAAATATTAAGCATTAGTAAGAGTTGTTCAGTTGGTGGCGTTTCTCTATCATCAGCCCCATTGGATGCTATTGCATTCAGCTTTTGTATGATTTTTCCATTATGAGACTGATATCTTCTGTATAATATCCTCTCAAGAAAAAATCTGTATAATATAGTGTGCAGCCCATCACAATTGTGTATATGTTGAATATAACTAAGTGTGATTTAGTTTAACAAAAATCAGATTAGATTGCTTTGATTAAAACTTCACTTTGGTGACAGTTAACAACAAACTTTTAAGTTTTTGGTTTCATATCTACAACTATCAATTCGACAAATGGATCTTCATCTCCATAACTCTCCATCCAAGCACCTTAAGGTTTACAAATAAAAAACCATCACATCAAATACAATTAACATAGATGGTCACAGCAAAAACAATAACGCTAGCAAAACAACGAAGCAGTCAAAGCTTGTGTTTAAGCTAAGCCAACTAGCTATATTCAAGTTGGAAACAACTCTTGATTGAGTTTACTCAGAAAATTTAAAAACAATACTCGTAGTTTACACCTTGTGAAAGTCAAGTCAACACACCATAAAAACACCGTGATTGAAAAACACCCTCCTCCAGATCCCCTATTAGCAGCAACAAAAGTCACCAGCAAAACTTTTTCTTCTGATAGACATGCGGCAAAATGAATGTGTAGAAATATCAGAAATTTGAGGAAACAAAAAGTCAATATTTTTAAAATTTGTTGAAAAGATACACGTGTCATAGTCATACCCGTAACTTAGCTTCTTCTTGATAATCAATGTAAGCAAGCAACTCCTCTTGTCTCATTAACGCTTCATATAGAGCCTAATGCACAAGCCAGAAAGCACAAGTGTAAGAGAATCACTCAGTTAAAGACAAAATGAGAAGCTATGCACCCAACGCAAGTATGGGGAAAAAGATGTGCACACATGTCGCGTGCAATTTGAACAATTCACCATGAAGCGAAATTGTAAAGTGGTGAAAAATTAAAATTTCTTGAACATAATTAGCGTTAGTTGAATATCAGCCTGATCAGTAATCAGTAATAAATACATTCATCTATTAACCAACACACGACAAGATACACCAGCTGTGGTGGTTGAGAAGAGGTAACAGGCAAGCAGAACATTTTTTTCCTTTTCGTTTTATAACTTTCAACAAATATGCACCTTGGTTTCATTCAAATTGAAAGATTTTCTTAACATCCCTCTTTATAATGACAAAATCTACTTTATCATTGGCTTTTGGCTCCTTGGCTTTTGGCTCCAATTAACATTTTGATGGCATATTTGTAGTTTAAGAAAAAATAAGATGCAATTATATAACCCATGAAACCCCACCCCAACCCTTTTTATTTCATGGTCATTGTTTTTCCCACACCCCTCCCTACTCACCACACACCCCCGAATCTCAAATCTTCTAAAATTACCCTCATGTGAAACACGCGTGGAAACCTTCCTACGTAGTGTTTTTGACGGGTTCAGCTCACACTCACCGAACCAATTCAGCTCACACCCACCAAACGAGTTCGGAGCTTGATTCCCGAACACAATAAAATTTCCTTAACAAAGCCTTATCTGAACCATAGAACCAGAACCCTCTAGAAAATAAATTCCTCAATCTGGTTTTTTGATGTCTGAATAAATTCTAAATCTATGATGTCGCGTGCTTTTGTTTAGTAGTGAACCTTATATTATTTTTCAATGCATTTTACTTTTATATGAATCTGGCCTAGGTGAACTATATCATGGGTCATGACATTGACGAAGATCACTATTTTCATGCTGGAAACTATTGTAATTATGTTGACGAGAACAATATTTACCATCAGCAGTAGGAAATCTCTGTTGGGGATGCGACAATGACGGAGGATGATGAGTATGATGGTGGATCCCAGTGAAAAGTGTAATGTGTTAGCTTATGAACCAGACTATTATGTTTAAAAAGTGACTTTTCCAGTACACCGTCTACAAAGTTGTGTGTTTACGTCTGTTAGGTCAATGTGTGTGCTTTAGTTTGTAATGTTTTGTAACAAGCAAATGCTTTGTCGGACAAATCTCTGTAAACCCGCCTCCAGATATGTGGTTTATAGACTGTATTCAATTTGCATAGACCTAACTTAATCAATGCATGTAATAGATTTTAGCACACCAACTAACGCAATACTGGTTTTCATCTTCCTCTCACGTACACAATGCATATTCATGTCCTAGTTAACTGTAACATCAAATCTACAAAAAAAAAAAAAAAAATAGCAGATTCATTTTGAATGCGTGTGTGTATATACACGGAGCAGCCAGATACTCTACAATGCATGTTTGAAATTTAAAAATTTAAAACTGAAGTTTCTTAAAAAATTATAAGGAGCGGGAGAATGGAATTAAAGCTTATTACCTTTTTAGTTGCAATTAGCTCGGCTTCCAAACCATCCACCCTGCAGACAGCAGCATTTAGCAGTTCTTCTTTCTCACAAGGCATCTCAGATGGCTTAGATTGGAGTGTCTTGACCTTCTCTTCAAGGTCACCTAACCTACTCATCATGGAGGAAAGGAGGCTCGCCTCTGTGTGTGCTGGAGTTGGTGAAACAGGACGATGATCTTCCTTTTTTGTTGTATCATGAGTTGGATCTGAACTACTCTGATCATTATTAAATGATACTGAAGGAAGTTTCTTAGTCACGCGACAAGCGAGTGAGCGGAAGAAAGCAAACAGTGTCAAAAAGAAAACAGTCAGGGCTACCCAAATCCGAGCTCGAGTCCCTTCTGGAGCTTTTGGAGTGTCGGGAGGGGGAGGAGCTCCTGTAATGGAAACTTCAATATAATATTTCTAGAGAAAACTACATATAAATAATCAAATCAAGAAACCAAGCAAAGCATCACTTCTTCCAAAAGCTTAAGTTTTTAGGTGCAGGTCTGGGACTTATGGACTTGTTATATCCCAAATAAAGCCAGGCCTCAAACAAAAGCCTTTTATTGACAAGCACAAATACCAAGGATCAACTGTTCCAATAACTTAAAATCTCAAGTGCAGGCCCTGAAATGGATTATGTCTGTAACCAACAAGAAATTCAGTAAACCAGGTGCAAAACATCATTTTTATAAACTGAAGTCAACCATCTTGTTTTCAAATTTGGTAAACAAAAAATCATACGTAATACCGAAAAAATATTAAAGACAAGGGAGTGGATTGCTATTCATAGCAATAGGTGTGTGCTGCAGTGTTCGGATAAGAGAATGACCACTTAAAATATCAGTTAATTTATTTAATCAGACATAATCCTTTTCTTATGACATGACATTGTAGACTGAAGCTCGTTGTAGTGACATTAAGACATTGACAAAATTCAATGTCCTCCAAAGGTTAGGGGCGATTGATGTCACTGCTGACAGAGGTTCAGGACAAAAAGCGCTTACAATTTTGATGTGTAGGTATTACTTTTGGTGAATGAGCAATAAAAAGGGTATATCCTATATATACTGTAACAATTAAGTTAAAGTTGTTAACCTTTTGTACTATGAGAATGAGACCTCTGGAGTGATACTTGCTTATTCCAGCTGGCATCAACAGCTTTGTCCACCATTGGAATGTACTCGTCATACCCAGCTAAGTTACCACTAACAGCATAGCTTGACTTTCCAACTACTTTAGCCTGACAAAGAACACAATATAAATAACTTGTGTTTTGGGACATACCATTGCAATAGCTATGAACAAGCTCCTTAACAAGCATTAAATTTTGATCATCCCCACGATACTTTTAGATATTGTGAATGGTTACTCTATATTTAGATTAATACACATTACACTCTCGGAATAATAGGTACAAGATGATTCGAGAAAATTGTGCCATTAATTTAGTCAGGGGTGGAGCAGTGCAGAAAGACCTAGACTCAATCAATTCAGCTTATGCCATTTAATGAAAATAATGAGTTGACAAATTATAAGGTCGGCACTTACTTCCTCACGAACGGGGGTCAACCTAAGGTGTGAGTAATTCTTCTTTACCGAAGTTGGAGAACCTATATCTTCAGCTTCAGACCCTGATTCAGCTGTGGATGTATCACTTCCTTTTACCTACAGGAAATAAGTGACATGATGAAATCACGGGATGAACATGACATTGAAGAGGCAAGGAGTCAAACCAGGCTTCACTCAGTTCAAGCAACTAATAAATCAGGTGACAAATTACCATTGGATATCGTGGCTTGGCATATGCAATAACCTTCCCTTCACTGTTTAGAACTTTTACCACCTGCCTTGGTCGCCTTGCTTCACCACTGAGAATCATCTGCAGAATGTCCACATACAATTTACAGTTAGCATATATGATAGAACATGTGATGAACTATCAGAAGGCAAGTAAGACAGCATATAATCTAACCTTCAATATTTCAGGGTTTTTCCAGGGGCCTTTATCGGATCTGAGGCAACCTCCTTGATCTGCACATGTACAGTTACCTCCCAGAAATTCTGGCAACTCGCTTCATTAAGTTGAGAAAAAAATTAGGCCTTTCAAAGGAAAATGCAACTTGGTAGTGATGCTTGAAAACTACAATACACTGGTCAATACCAAAAAGGCAAAAAACTTTAAAACATAAAGAGAAATAGAAATGTGTAAGAAACAGGTCCATTTAGTACCTGGCATCAATTACTTCAAGCAATTTGCTTTGGTACTTGTTTCCAAGAACCTAAATAGTGATTCAAAAGAGACACCAAGCAATGTCAGTAGCCCGAAACCAACAAGAAAAGAGCCTTAGACAGCTAAAATATAGCATTTCTACATACATGAATCTTTGAAGTTGTTTTGGGATCAAGAAAAGACTTGATAGTGTTCCACAGCAACCTAAACCCTGGGCCAGCATTTATGATAAACATTTGGCAAAGAGTCTGCCATTGATAACAGATAACAAAAGTCATTAATTAATCAGAGCTTAGTACATTTTCATCTTTAAAATTTCCTATAACCGATGAAATAAAAAAAGGAACATAACAAATTTCAGAGGAACTGAGATTGCTCACCTCAGGGTAATTGTCACCATCGATCTTTTGTAATCGCATAATGAGGTCCCGAGCAGACTTTGTAAAGTTCTTAAGGCCCTAAATATACCACTATAACATAAATACTTCTCTATATATTATGGAAATTCACAGGCAACCCAATGAAGAACAATTAATGGCAACATACCACGCCCTGAACATCTAAGATTGTGGTGCTTGAATCTATGTGCCTTTTAGCAGCAATTGTGCAAGCAGGAAACTTTATCGCAAAAGATTTCTCGAACTCCTGTACATGGTATTTCACATATCTATCCATAGTTGTAACTTGCATAAGTTTGTTCGGATCAACTTTTCCAAGTCTTTCAATGTAAATAGGCCTTCCCTCCTTATCAACACCGTGATGGCCATGTGGATAATACTTTACAACTTCATCTAATTCTTTGAACTCAAAATCCTAATGAAAATCAAACATATCAAGGGCTTTATGCACATGATGCAATAGTAGGGAATTCAACAAATCAATCAATCATTGGAAAGACTAATGTAGTTAGACAAAAATTTACCTCCATAATAGTGTCAGCCCCAAACTCCTTCCTCCATTGTAGCATATCAGCCCACATATGCTTTGCCTTTTCAATATCAAACTTCCTTGCTTTCAGAAATCTGTAAAATACATAAATCAAAAAAGTGCATCCACAAGATCATCAAATGAAAGTAAACACACAAACAAACAAACAATTCTAGGGCACCTCAACATCAAATGATAATCATCATGTTTATGTGGAAGCAATTCATCCATGAGCAACGATTGCCTAAAAGCATCAACAGCCTGCAGCTCCTCAACATCCCTAATATCCTCAATAGAAACAGAACTAACACGGCCATCACTTTTTCTCCTGCCACTCTTCTTCTTAAGAGAATGCTTAAACTTGGAAGATGCATTCAGAGCTTTCTTCTTAAGAGAACCAATTCTAGTCCTTCTCTCATCCTCAGAGTTCTCAAAATCAGATCTCCTTTCCCTCTTCTCCTCACCACCAGAAAACCCCTCAAAGCCTTCCATCACCAAAAACACCACAATAAAATAAATAAACCACCCAAAAAAATCTTGACATATAGGCAGAATCAATAAACAGAACAAAAAAAATTTAAACTAGTTTACAAAATTTCAAATTTGTGATGAAAGGTTAAAGAAGAAACCTCAAGTGAGTTTTAAAAAAGTCAAATTTGTCAAATTATAACTGAATTGTTTCCACAATCTGAAGTCTCTACAAGTTGGCATTTTTCTTTAATTGATTAAGAAGGAACGTTAAGTGAACGACACGAAATGCTAAAAACGACACAGAATAAAACTGAAGCGTGAACGGAAGTAGAATAGAGAGAGGGAACTGACAAGGCCTGGCGAAACGGTCGAGGTGGCCGGACATTGCGTTGTAACGTGCGATGATGATGATGATGATGATCAAAGACGCATTCAAATTGAGAAAACCCTAAGAAGTGAAGTGAGGAAGAAGAGAATTGCGCGTGTAGTAATAGTCGCGTGAGCTGAATGAAAAGAAGAGAATGTTCGGGAATCACAAGAAAGGAATCTCCGACACTGCTCTGAAGTCCTCTCTGCTATGAGCCTATAACCTGTTACTCTTTGCTTTTCAGCGCACGTTTCGCCCTTTAACTTTGATAAATCATAAATGTGTCTTTATCGTAATTAACGGTGATCGATGTTTAAAGTTTAATAATAGTAGCCGGTTAAAGTTTGGACAACTACAGGTTATTAACTGACACGTGGCGGTATAATGAAGAAAGTCGCCGGCGGCCCGGCGGGTTCTTTTTTTTCTTTGACGCATCCGGTGGGTTCTTTTTGGTCAGCGGGTTCTGTTTTCTTGGAAGACGTTACAGTATTTTTTAGACAGACCTAATTATTATTGGAATTAAAAAAAGAAAAAAGAAAGCAGCTAATCGGAAACGGCCCAATGATTTGGTCAGTTATCCCTAGCTAGTTGGGTCGCTATTCTGTAGCCTCTACTCAATTCTCGATTCCTTTTGACTAAGAAAATTGGTATTCCCTCCGTCCCATATTATATGACTTTCTAGATAAAAAAATTTGTCCCATAATACTCCCTCCGTCCCAAATTGTTTGCAGTTTAAGGTTTTGACACACCCTTTAAGAAAAATGATTAGAAGTCTAAATTTTTTAAAAAGTGTTGTCTAAATTACCAATTAACCATTTATCTCTCTAGATAGAAAAATGTGAATCATTTATTAAATGTAAAAAGTTGTCATCATTAATAGGGGCATAAATGGAAAAGATTATTAAAAGTTACATTGAAATTCTAAAACAACAATCAATTTGAGACAAATTGGTTTTGCTAAAACAACAAACAAAATGGGACGGAGGGAGTATATGATTTTTTAGAATACCAATACAACATTAATTTTCTCTCTGAATCATACCCTTCATTATTTAATATATCTCTTCTTACAATTTTACTTTTTATGTTTCCAATGTCATTAATGAAGGACAATTTGGTAAACTAACTCACAATCTCTATTTCCCATACAAAATTAACTACTTTTTCTTAATTCTTGTGCCACAACCTTAAACGACATATAATATGGGACGGAGAGAATACTCCATCCGTCCCATTTTTTAAAAAAATATGGCCTAAAACTACAAACAATTTAAGACGGAGGGAGTATTCGTTCGTTTGTTAACGCGGGTGTTCACTTTGTCGGAACCGCCAAGTTTTCTAGTAATTAAGAGTCTCTCAATTATTATTAAGTCAAAAGAAGAATGGGGTGCAAGAGAAGGAATGGCAATATAAGAATTTCCAAGTAGGATTTAAAGTCAAGTTTAGTAGTAGTTGGAGCTTAGAGTAAGGAGTGCAAGAGAGCACACACACTTGAGTTATGGGGCAAAAAGCTATGATTTCATGAATTGCTAATGGGTTCTTATGGTGTTGTGTCTAAAGGGGAAGCCTTGAGAAAATGAATTTGTGTTGAAATCTGTTGTTGTTGTTGTTATTACTTGAGGACAATTAATGGTTAAAATTTGAGGGTATGATAACTTTTAGAAATAAGAGTTATCTATCCAAAATAAATGAAAATTAAGCTTGTCCAAAGGTAATTAGTGTAATTAATAGTGGATGTTGTGTATAATTAAGTTGTTCTATGTGTGAAAAATGTGTTTCAGGCACCTTTGGTGCCTATTTGTGAGATTTCACCTTTGCATTAGTTGTGCAGAAAACTTATAGTTGGAGGGCGTAGAGATTCTTCACCTTTAATTCGTTTTCAGGCACCTTTGGTGCCTATTTGTGAGATTTCACCTTTACAAGTGCTATGAGTGAGTGGTGTTGTGGTAGAACACGAGCCATTGGAGGGCGTAGAGAAAACGAATTAAAGTGGTCCCAAGTGTTTAAATGAAGAAAAATGTGTTTTATCTTTAGTGGCAGCAAATTAAATTAAAACTGCACTTTATTAGGCCACTACAAGACAAAGAGCCTTTGCTTTTAAGGTTGTCACCACTTTTTAAGAATAGGGGTGTTTTTTTTATACCCCACCCCATCCCCTCCCACCCCCACGCTTTTAGGGTATTCCCAAAATACCCCTGACATAAATTCACTTCTTTGACTTGCATTGAATTTGCTCAGATTGGGACTCACTTTATCTGTCATCGTATATACGTCAATGGAAGGTATATACGATTGCATTAAATAATGAACGTTGACCTGAAAAAGTGTGCATCGTATATATGTCATTCATGACATATATACGATTGCATTATTAAATGCTTCGTTGACTACCCATCGTATATAGGTTATATACGATGGGGCTTTGAAGATCTAATCGTATATACGTCTGGGCCACGTATATACGATGTTAAAAATTTACCCATCGTATATACATGGTTGACGAGGTATATACGATTGAGTTTTTTTTGTTTTTGGCTCAAACAGATATCTGTTTTGTACGAACAGATATAGACCCTGCCATCGCAGATGCCGACTCGGGCTTGGTCGCTTTTGATATTGATACTACAGCGGCGTTCACAACGGATACGGTATATTTTTCACTCAAGTTTTTTGTTAATGATGTTTGATTATTATTTTAACCAATTACTTAAGTACGTAACATTTATGTATTTATTTGTAGGTATTTTCTACACGTGAGGTTGTGGAGGAGTGGGCCAAAGCTGTTGGTAGAAGTATCGGTGTAGTTGTTATTAAAGTGAGATCAGACAAAGCAGGAAAGAGGGGGAGTCGAGATAAGATTGATTTTGGTTGTGAGAAGCAAGGCGGGTTTACTAATGATTCAAGGGTTTTCGGTTCTAAAAGGAGAAGTTATCCTTTTAGATCGAAAGCTACTTGCACTGTTCGCCGTGGGGGTTGGTGTGTGACGGTTAAATGTGGTAGACACATGCACGAGTTGCTTAAAACTTCCATTGGTACTAATGCCTTTGGGCGTCTGTCTAAGGCGCAAAAGGATCTGGCATTGCATGCTGATCTTGATGTTGGTCCGAAAGCTACTATTACTGCTTTGAAGAAGCTAGATCCGGAGAATGTGACTACTCTTCATCAAGTTTATAGGCAGCGTCACAAACACCGGTCTACAAAGAGGGGTCCTAGAACGGACATTCAGGAGGTATTGAGATTGATTGCATCACATAATTATCTATGTTGGAGTAGAAAGATTCCCGGGTCTGATGTAGTCAGTGATATCATGCAGGCTCATCCACTTCTATAAAGTTACTCAGGTTGTTTCCGAAAGTTCTCATTCTTGACTCAACCTACAAGACCAACAGATATAACTTGCCTCTTCTACAGATTGTTGGAGTCACAAACATTGAGATAAGTTTCCATGTTGCATTTGTGTATATTGGGCAGGAGCTGGCTATTCATTTTTCTTGGGTATTGCAGCAGCTGCGAGGTATATGTGACTTGCATTCTATTCATCCTCAGGTCTTCTTGACAGACAGAGATCTCGGCTGTATGTCTGCTATTCTTGATGTATTTCCTTCTGCTACAAATTTATTGTGTCATTGGCATGCGACAAAAAATGTCAAAGCGAATATTAAAGAATTGGTGCACAAGGATAGGCGGGAGGAGGTCCTCTCTCTGGCTCTGTATTATTGATTCTGTTGATGAGTCGGAGTACGTATCTAATCTGAAGTTTTTTGAGGCTGCTTGCTCTGATAAACCTGCTCTTATTAAATATGTGCATGACACATGGTTGACACAACACAGGGAGCGATTTATCTCAGCATGGACTAACCATATCCCACACTTGGGGAATGTGACGACCAACAGGTATTTTTCGCATTTAATATTTTTCTTTGATACTTGTTTAATATTTCTATCCGTTGCTTGAATTTTTTTGACTCGTGGACATAATTTTTTTCGTCGATTAAAATTCTGACACTTGTTTAATATTTCTATCCGTTGCTTGAATTTTTTTTGACACGTGGACATAATTTTTTTCGTCGATTAAAATTCTTTGACACTTGTTTAACATTTCTATCCGTTGCTTGAATTTTTTTGACACGTGGATATAATTTTTTTCGTCGATTAAAATTCTTTGACACGTGTTTAATATTTCTATCCGTTGCTTGAATTTTTTTGACACGTGGACATAATTGTTTTCTTCGATTAAATTTCTTTGATACAGGTTTATTATTTCTATCTGATACTTGAATTTTGTTGACACGTGGACATAATTTTTTTCGTCGATTAAAATTCTTTGACATTTGTTTAATATTTCTATCCGTTGTTTAATTTTTTTTTTGACACTTGTTTATTATTTAAGAGCGAAATCTTTGCATTGGAGTTTGAAGAGACTGTTGAAGACTTCTAAGGGTAATTTATCTAAATGTTTCATATCTATTGATGACATGCTGACAATTCATTTTGATCAAATCATCGGGTCTTTTCAAAGAAGCATCAACAGAATTGAAGTCAAGTCCAATATTCCACTGTTTAAAAATCTTCAAGGTCTTGTTTCCTTATCTGCATTGGGTCACATGGTTAAAGAGTTTGAAAGATCGAAATCTGGGGTTGGATATTACAAATGGCGGTGTCGGTGCATTCAAAGGAAGACACATCTTCTTCCTTGTGCTTGTGAGATATGTATTTTTCATGCTTTCGGTAATTCTATTCCGTTGAATGTTGTTGATGATCATTGGAAACATTTGAGTTTGGATGCAGTAGATGATAAATTCACTCAGAATAAATCATCTGGCTGTGATATTTCTTATCAGTTAGACGCTATCCAAGCAAGATTTAATAAAGTGAGTGAGGAGGAGAAATTTCTTATTAAGAGGCAACTTAATGAGATAGCATTCCCTTCTACTTCTTCAATGGTTCCACCTAAATCTAAAGTCAGAACAAAAGGTGCACCAAAGAAGAAAAAACAGAAATTATTTGATGCTAAGCGTGATCCTTTAGAGTGGGAGCATGTGGATGAGAAGGTAAAAATGACTGAAGAATCTGGGGCTTCTAATTTAAAATCAACACATGGGTCTTCCAAAAATACTACACAGCGATCTTCCAAATTATCTCAAGGTGCTTCTAGAGTATTATCACAGACAGCTGAGACTAAAATCCATTTACCGTTTCTTCCACCACACGTGCACAGTTATGTTCAAAAAATAGTTGATGTGGAAGGTGACGGTAATTGTGGTTTTAGAGCGGTCGGGGTTGGACTTGATATGAGTGAGGATTCTTGGCCTCTGATTAGGCAAGATTTAATTCGGGAAACTAAAGAAAGGGAAACAGTGTATTCAACCATGTTTGGGCAGAACAGACTGTTAGAGCTTCGCAAAGCTTTAACTATTGAATCATACGGACGTCAGCCGCCATCGAAGTGGTTTGATTTGCCAGAGATGGGGTACATGGTTGCAACCAAGTATAATGTTGCACTGGTTCAGTTTTCTTTGATTATGAATTTTACTTATCTGCTTTTGAGAGGTACTTATGGTTCATCTAAGTTTAAAATCATATCTGTTATGAACAAGAAAAATCTACATTGGTTGCATCTTTCGATCTCTCCCACCTGTCTGTTGCCTCTTATTGCCCCGCAGTGGTACCAACACTACTCATTAGAGTCAACTTCATGGTTGCATCTGTATGCTAGACGTTTTACCCTCTAGCAGTCTATCTGTCCTTCAGTGCATCGTCCCACTTCCGGTGATGCGCCTAGATGTGTCGATTTAGCCGATGATTCTATTGACGAATTATAGATTCACACCTTTTTTGTATTACACGTGTATATATTACTATATCGCGTTTTTGTAATTACATGCGTTCATTTTATCCAACATATATCTACACCGTTGATGTTAATCAAATCACGAGGCTTCAAATTAAAACCGTTGATGAAATCACAACCGTTAACAAATACAAAGCCCATCGTATATACCCTTGGTGGGACATATATACGATGTGCATTTTTAAACGCATCGTATATATGTTCGTTGTGCGTATATACAATTGACTTAAAACACATCAATCGTATATACGCAACATGAACATATATACGATGCCTAAAGATTGCACATCGTATATATGTCCCAAAAGAGATGTATACGATTAGTGTAACTTTGTCAAAAAAAAAGGTTTTTTGAAGGACATTTTGGGAATACACTATTATGTGGGGGTACATGGGAACTTTGTGGGGGTACAAAAAAACCTTAAGAATATGCTTTTGGCCCATTGGGTACTTGGAAGTGGAAAGAGAATGTCATATATAAAGACATTTTAACCTAATTAGATGGGCCCAAAATGTTTGAGTTTCGTACCCTAGCTATGCTAGGGTTTTGGTGGTGCCCTTGCACCTTGGCCCGACGGCAACACTAGTCCTGGCGGCGGACCATAGCTCTCTCTTCCATCTTCGTCTTTCTTTCCTCAATGGATCTGGTGATATGAACGAGAGTACCTCTGAATCTTTCCCCTCCGCTTTCTATGAACGACTCTCACCCCCATCGCAGCCACCACCACCTCGCCCCCCACCTCATCCTCGAGACCTCTCATCTCTCGTCTGACTTAGAAACAAATCGTTCCCCACCAGAACCCCCTGACCCACTGTGTTGCCTGTTTCCACACTTTCACAAGCTCCTATCCTCCAACCCTGTTTAACCCTGTTTCGGTTCTCTTGCTATGTTTGTCCTCACAACCGTATGCACTAGCGGATCTACATATATCCCAGGGTGTGCAGCTGCACACCCTTAAATTTAAAAATTTGCACCAATACCCCTATGAAAAAAATATTTTGACACTTTTAGTTTTATTTTTTGCACATCCTGCTACTTTTCTTTTTCTCTTTTTACTCTTAGCTACTCTTTCTTATTGCAGCTCCAGAAGTAATTGGTAGTGTAACTATAGGGTAGTTTTGGTTATCCAAAAATAATATGTGTTTGGGTAATTTGGTATATTTTAAATTTAGCTACTCCAATTAACTTTATTTGTCTAATGAGATAAAAGAACAATAACAAGTCCATTAGTTTAATTAGTCTCATTTGATGAAAAAAGTCTATTATTTTCATAAACAAATATCGCGTTTTTTGTTAGCTTGGTGATTTTAGTCTTTTCATTTTACTTTGACAACTTTGGTCCAAATTTTTCTTAATTTCACAATTTTTCCCTCAAAATCATATATTATTTGCACGTTTGGTCCTCAAAAATCTTGAAGTTTGGAAAAATAAGGGAATAAAATTGCACAATCCATGATTTTTAGCAACCAAAAGTGCAATGAAAAAATCACAAAGACCAAAATTATCAAATTAGAATAGCAACAAATGTTTAATTGGTATACATCATCATTGTAAAAACTTTTTAAGGTAAGTGAGATAAATCAAACATTTTTTATTACGTCTAGCTTCTTAATTGGCTGACACTGTAAAAAAAATTCTACATAACGATATAGATTAATTGTTAAATTAAGTCATTTAACCATCCTGGACCAGGGTCCTAGATACGCAACTGACTGTATGTTACTCTACACCTTTCAATCTAGCTCTCGCCCCATCTCTTTTGGCTCCTCAGTTTCAGATCTAGAGATCTCGGGGCCATTTGGCCTTCAAATACGGGGAAGTTCTGGACTTTCCGTCTTCCCCCTACACCAACTTCGTGGATTTCCAGTTATCTTCCCTGTGGAGCCTATATTTTTCTTAGTGGTGAAGCAACTGGTCTGTGTGTGCAATTGGCAAAGGTGGTGGTTGGTGGCAGCTCCGGCGGGTATACAAGGCCGACTTTCATTTCTGCTGGGGTGTTTTGGACTTTTTCTGAAAACATTGTGGAACCTAGTTGCTAGCCAATGGGCCCTGTTCTGGTTTCTTAATTTTGTTGTTTAGTTAACTGCTTTAGTTAGTTTGTTCAGGTACTCCTTATGCTTATTGTATTATTGGTTTAGGAGTTTCTAAGCCTGATTTGTGTCTCATGTGGAAGTTGCGGTGCTTATGTGAGAGCTTTAGCTTACATTCAGTGTAATGTTTCGGTGGCCTATGCCCGTTATCAATGAAATGTTGCATTATTGACCCAAAAAAAACCTAATTAGACACACAACTTCAATCTCCACGAATCCCTAGGTTAAAAAGTACTATTTTCAGCTTCCACCCACTATTCATCATCTTTCTCCCATTTTTTGTGTTGAAACTCCATTTTTGAAACTGGGAACTAGCATTCTGCAGCATAGTTCTTCATACGTACAACACAAAGACTCTGAAGCACTGGAAGCTTACTTTGAACTTCACATTGTTTATAATTTCTGTATTCCTCTGTGTACTTTTGATTGAGCTGTAATTGTTATTTCTATGACTTCATTTATGGTAATTAGGTGTTGTTTTATCATGTCTAAGGCTATGGATCTATGATGAATGTTGTGATTAGTGTTTGATGCTTCATTAACTTGTGTGATTTAATGTCGTACACTCTTTTTGTACTTGATCACTTTAATTAGGGTAATGTACTTTGATTTCTAGAAATAATTAAAGTGCGGATTTCACAAGTTAACATGGTTAAAAAGTAATAGGAATATTGTTTTCCTTAGTGAAGAATAGGAATATGAAGCTAAGGTCATAGTGTGATTTGAAACGTGTTTTTCAACCTATGGAATGAACCCAATGGGAACTTAGGAATAAGGGAACATCGACAACATTCTGTTTTACAGTGATTGGAAAATCCATATTCAATTTCGTACATTGAATGCTATCACAACATTAAGCCGTTTATTGAGTAATTACTGATCCTAGTATTGGCTATACCCAATTCTCTGATTTAACATCACTGTTACTGCTATTACTGCAATTTACTATTTAAATTTATTGTCCAACACTATGAATTTTTACTTTACTTTTTACTTTTGGCTCATCAATTCATGTACTAGTTGTTAGAACAAGAAATTAAACGATATAATCCTCGTGAGAACGATATTTTCTTATCACTTTATTATTTTTGTGACTGTGTATACTTACATAACAAATTTCATAACAACTAGGGGTGTTCGCAGTGCGGTTTGGTTCGGTTTTGAGATAAAAAGTGAACCGAACCGCAATGTAAAATTACATGTGGTTTGGTTTGATTCGGTTGACTTCCTAAAATAAAACCGAACCAAACCGAACCAAACCAATGCGATTTGGATTGGTTTGGTTGGTTCGGTTTTTTCCTAGACAAAATTAATTTAAAACGGAGTTAAAATTAACTAACATAAAAAATACTAACATAAATCATTAAGAAAAAATCTACTCAAATATATGTAGTATATAAATCACTCTCTTTTAATTTTTTTCAAATAGCTAAGACAATGTTTAAAAGAATTTGAATGAAATATTTTGTTGTAATTTTTAAATATAGCATAACAATATGAATTATTTGTAAGTGAGTCAAAGAATTAATTGGATTTGGGCTAGTAAGTGAGTGAGAGTTGGGTTGTAGTTGCAATTGGGTTAGTAAGGAAGGTTGTAATTCAACAAGCCTTAGTGTTACTTGCGGTTTGGTTTGGTTTGGTTCGGTTTTGGAAAACAAAACGCGAACCGAACCAAACCGCGGGGTGCAATGAAAAAAAGAACCGAACAAAACCAATCAAAAGCGGTTTTTTGCGGTTTTCGGTTTGGTTTGGTTCGGTTTTCGGTTTTCCTATTGGTTTGGTTCGGTTTTGAACACCCCTAATAACAACTGCGCCAACGACAGTCACGTTTCCAATTTCTCTTCCTTTAGGGTTTCTATTTTTTAAGTGAGTGAAACTTGAGTTGAGACTTAATAACTTTTTATTAGATATGTATATGTGGGTTAATCTGTTAAGCGTTTTTTGTCCGCCTTAGACTGACTTTAAAAAATAGGTGTGCTAATTATGTATTATTTTTAATTTTAATACATATATAATTAAAAAATTGTTGCCCCCTAAATTTTCAAGTCATGCACGATCGCACCTCCCGCGCACTTTAAGGCTCCACTGACCTTAAACTAAGGCTTAGAGGTACTGGCGGAGCGTTTAAACCACAACCTAGCTCCACACCAACACAAGGGATCACTTAAAAACTGAGTTATTATTTTTGTAGTTTTTTTCAGACCACTATTGACTACTTATAAAGTGTCTCAACACTTTCAAACGAATGACTAATCTTCACACTCATATTTATAATCATTTTTGTATTGGTCAACACCAAATTTGTCCACTACAAAAAATGAAGTCACGAGTATCAGATCAAACCCGTGTCCCAAAATAGCTTATACTACCGTATTAGTTTTGTATCAAAGTAGGAATTACTATTTTATTGTAGACTCTTATTTATTTATTTATTTTATAAAGAAGGGCAAAAACAATGCAATGAAACTTTTGCAATATGAGTTGATTTGCAGAACAACACCTGCCCTTTTTTTTAGAAGTTGACTTCAAGCTGATGCTGACCCGCTTATTTAAACTGTATTTTTTATCATCATCATCTCTATTTTAGACTATAGTTTCTTTTTTTAAAAAATAAAACAAAATCGTTTCATATTTTTTTATGCTCCTACATTTCTGTTCAATCTTGTAACTTCATTAGGAGTTTTTTTTAATGGGTGAACCCATAATAATAATAATAATTTTAAATATATCTAATTTATTATAGAAATTAATACTATAATGCATTACTATATTATATTGTATTATATATTTGTTACTCATATCTATCTATAGATATAAATACTAATCTTCCTCCATCATGTCTCCATGCCACTCCTAGTTATATAATATTATAGGGGAAGGGGTGTGGGTAGGGAAATCTAATTTATTTCTTTTTATCAAGAAATCTAATTTCTTTTATGTGCATGGGAAGAGATGGAAAATTAATAAATACTAATTGGTGAAAACAAATTCAAGTAGAACCGCCATTATTTTTTCAGTTTAAATAGGAAATCATTTTCATGAAAACAACGTCACTCAATTCAAAAATAATTTTCTCATTTAAATCAAAAAAATCTTTTGAGTTTTGCTATCCATATGTTTTTTTTTGACACACATGGCTTATTTTTTTTGTCAGCTTAAACAAAATAGAAAAAAAACATTCGACATTATCTGACAGATACATTTGGGTTCGAACTCGGAAGTCTGCTTCCCCTTGTGGCTAAAAATCCTCATGGCTTATAAAACACATTAATATTTTCTACTTGCCAACTAAAATAAATACAAAGACAGCATTCAATAAGTGGTCTTTTTCAATGATGACATAAAAGAAAATCAAACAACTTAAATAATTAATACTCAACCTAGCTAGCTAGGTGGGTCTTTTCTTATGCTAAATTCTTAAAAGAACAGAATTCAATGGATACCCGCGTGAGAACATGCATGTCTCAATAATCAACAGAGTCAACAGCATAAATTAAGCAATGGATATGTGCTGGTAGAGATCATTCTTAAAAGAAATTGAGGGTTAATTACAATTTTTTGATATATTAATATGCATAAATGTCAAATATTTATCAACTTGATTTATTGTTGTTTATATAACACCCCAATTTTACTTTGGGTGTTTCATTGATGTTTGAAAATTAAACTCTAAGCACAAAAAATCAAAAAGAAGTTTTCTGAGACAATTTTTTTTGTTCCCATCAAGAAATTAGATGTCAAATGGCAAAAGAAATTGTTATCAAGGAAATTAAAATTTTTTTTCTTCAAAAATCAAGAAATGTAAACTAGGCGGGGATCATTGTATTTGTGTCCCAGATACATTCATGGTAATCATTTTAAGATTAAATATGTTTGTGGTCTTTATAAATTGATATTTGTCAAGTTTAGTCACTATTAAATTTTAATAAGCGTTTTTGCTTATCACAAATTCGTCGTGAGCAATTTTAGTCTCATGACTTTTGAAAGCACTATAAAAGGCTCCAAAGAAGTGCTATTAAAGGGCACGATGAATAATTAAAACTATTGAAAATGAATTTATGAGGGACAAAAACACCTATTTAAAACTAAACTTGAAAGGTCCCAAATTTAGAGGAAGAAAAACATATTTAATCCATTATTTTTCATCACTTTAAGATGAGATGAGCTTTATTTTATTCATATTTTGTTATTTTTTAATGGATGAACCCATAATAATTATTTAAATTAATATAATGCATTATGATATCTCATATTGTATTATATAATTTTTTTGTAAATCAATGCATATTCCATGCGCAACTGTAGAGATTAATTTTTCAAGATAACAGAGATCCACTTAAGGGTTGGCCTCAGACAATAAATATTTTTTCATACGCACTGACTAGTGATCGATCCCAAGATCAAATAGTTAAGGGACCCAAATATCTACCACTTATGCTACATTATTTTGGTATATTGTGTTATTTGTTAGTCACATAAATATCTATGGATATAAATACTAATAGATGTAGGGGCAAAGCCTGCCCACATCTCGTCTCATTGCTATTAGAGTTGTATTGTATATTGGCCACTGCTTATCCCACACCCCCTCCTACTTATTCACACCCCATCATAATTTTAATTCCAAAATTACCCCCCATTCAAAAAAACAAAAAAACCCACACCCCTCCCCCCCTCTCACTCCCTCGTCTCTCATTCTCCCCTCCCTTCCCTTCGAACCCTAACCTCACTTTCCCTCTCACTCACCTTCTCCCAACTCACTCAATCTCACCCAATCTCTCACTCAATCTTCTCCACCAACACTCTCAAGAGTTGCTGGGTTATTTTCGCCTCCCCTCACACTCTCTAATCGTTCCATTTTCTTCAAGGTATGCCTCTCCCCCTACGCTGCATTTGGGTTTTTTTTTTTCTGAAACGCTGAATTGTTCGAACGAGGTCCCTCGAACACGTGAAAACGAAGGTGTTCGAATGAGGTTGTGCGAACACCGTTCGAACGACCTCATTCGAACCGTTGTAATTTGGAAACTGAAACTGACTTGTTCGAACGGGGTTGTGCGAACATGTTCGCATGTAGCCGTTCGAACAGTCGTTTGACAGTAAACTTTCTCAGCTTTTTTGTGATTGGTTCTGTTAATTTTGTTTAATTGGTTCTGTTCATTGTTGTTTCAGATATGGTGAGGAGCAGAGGTGGTCATGCAGCTGAACCATCCGAGCGAGCCGGTCGGCCACCTCCTACGGTTTCAAACCGCAAAAGGAGGGAAGAAGCCGGTGAACCCTCCCGAGCTAGGGGTCGTGCTAGGGGTAGGGGCAGGGTTGATGTTCCTCCTCCCCCACTTCCCGAGGATATTGGGCAGGATATTGAGCGTGATGCTCAATTTCCGGCCTATGAGTTGGCCGACCCTTCATCTGCTAGGCCTTCATCTGCTAGGCCTTCATCTTCTAGGCCTTCATCATCTAGGCATCATGAGGAGGAGGCTGCTGAGCCTCGTGAGGAGGAGGTTGCTGAGCCTCAGGAGGCTGCTGCTGTTAGGGCGACATTCCCATTTCCTGGTGGACCAGAAGATGGTTCTGTGTTGCCCACATACGGGACACATATCCTTACTGATTTTTATTCTGGCCAGGTAAGTTATTATTTTATAGTTGACTGTTGTAAATTTGTTTATTAAGTTGTTGAATGTTTTGGCTTATTGTGTCATTTCTGAATGCAGGTGCGGCCGGATTTACAAACAATCCCACATGGACCTGTTACGACAGTGTTTCATGTGCAGATTAGGGACACTCGACACGGCGGCTCGTGGTTGGTTCCTTTGGTTGGGCTTGGTTTCCCATTCTCCATGAGGGGGCCGAACGCATTCATAGGCGTTGGCAGCCGGATACATCATCATTCCACCTTCCTGTGGGTGAGATGAGCATCACCCTTGATGATGTATCCCAGCTGTTGCACATCCCCATTACTGGCGGTTCTATGACATGCCGGTCGACTTCATGGCGGGGAGAGCAATTGGCTGGTTGACTATTCGGGTGCCACACCGAGATGATGCATCGCCCGGACTTCGGGCCGTGGTCGTTCATCTGTTGGGCTTGTATGGGTGAGGATAGGGTCTACCACCCGACCATAGGCGAGGAGGAGGTGGGACCATGCCGCTAGGGCCTACATGTCAGATATCTTTTGGGTTGCACCTTGTTTGTTGACAAGTCGAGCAACAAGGTTAAGCTTAACTACCTTGGTATCTTTGATTGATTTGGAGGCCGTTGGGGACTATTCTTTGGGGACCATGGCCCTTGCCCATCTCTATGATCACCGAAGGATGCTACAAGGAAGAAGACCAAGAAGATTGCCGGGTCATCTTCCTTTACTTCGTATAAAACATATTCTTTACTTTTAAGTTTGCTTTAGTGTTACTTTCAGTTAATAATCAACCAATGATATGTTCATTACAGAGCTTGGATCTTTGAGCACTTCCAGTGCGAACTTTTCCTCTTGGGTGGAGCACCCGTAGTATGATGAGAGTAGCCCACGGGCGAAGAAATGGTTGTGCGATGATGTCCCCGGGGCATCAAGTCACAAACCATCGATTATGCCTCGACAGTGCTACACCGTGAGAGGTGACACAGGACCCCTACACACCCCATGGGCGGTCGTCAAGTAGGCCGTCCCAAACAAATTTGAGGCCCTGTGCAAATTTAAAAAATGGGCCCCTAATTATACTTTTATCGAATGAATCACAAAAAACCCCAAACTATTTCATTCAAATTTTAAATGAAGTTTGTGTTAGAGTTTCCTATAATATTGAAATGAATTGTAATCTATTAATAGACTTACACTTGAATCAATAAAGCATTTGTGGTTTAGTGGTTTTCGTATTGCATGAAGAGAACAATGTGATGGGTTCAACTCTTGATTTTAACATTTTAAGGAAAATTCTAAACATTTTTTATAAAAATGATTTAAATCATTAAAAATGTCTCTAGTGAGGATTGAACTCGGGACTGAGGCGCTAAATCCTAGCAACCCCACGCCTACCACTCTGCTAACTGCGTGTCATTAGTTATGGCTCCGAAAGTTTTATTATTATATATATTATACACAACTAGCATTTTTGGGGGCCCCAAAATTAAGACATTGGGCTTGGGCCTGTGCGCGCAAAGACAACCCGCACAAAGCCCAAGGCGGCCCCCGCGGTCGAGACCCTTTGAGGAGCCGGCGAGTTCGGAGGGTTCATTCGGAGTGGTGGTCGCATGATGCGTCACTTGCCGGTCGAGTGCTCGACAGTTTGGCGTGTCCAAAGACATTCCGGAGGATCCCGCACTCTCTACTAGGGGCCGTCTGTACCCTCTCCGAGTGTGATGAGAGGTGGACACAGTTCTGTAATACCCCAATTTTGTCCGCCCTTTCTAATTTAAGTCAATTTTAGTTATCCAGCTCAACTAAATTGAAATACCATTGTTTAAGTTAAGCAGACACGCGAATGATCATTTTTTTCGTGCGTTCTTCAATTTAATCTTCGTATTTGAGTTTAGTCGTACATAAGTAGTGTCTTTAGTTAATGAGCTCATTTCTCCTATTTGAGTCTCGTTTTAGCGTATTCGCCTAGTCCGCCCCTGTTCGTCTTTGTGTTTGGCGGACTCCTTTTATTATTATTCTTTTCTTTGTAGAGTTAATTTATTTTAAGTATATATGTATAGTCCAAAAATGCCAAAAATTCCATTTAGTGTTATTTACAATTTAAAAGTGTTATATAATCCAAAAATGTCAAAAAAGAATCTATTTAATTTTTATTACAAGTTAGAAGTGTTCAAATGTCCAAATGTCCAAAAAAATACAAAAAATAATAATACAAATATACAAAAATAAATAAATTCGAAAATTACAAAAAAATAAAAAAAACAACGAAGCAAAAGAATAAAGCAGAGAGAGTTGGGGTTCCAACAAATACTCTCCAAGTAGTTGGGCTTGGATCCGGACACGAAAAGAGTCAAAGCCCACCAAAATAATTAATGCAGAAACCTAATGTTTTGATATAAAAAGGCAGTCAACAGCAGCAGTACAGGACACGATTTTCGAGGTAAACAACACCAAAAAAAACGATTAGGGTTTTACACTGAGACCCTAATCCCAAAAAACAGTGATTTCTTTCTTTGAAGTTCTGAAAAATTTTCAAAGGATCCATGAAAAGCGATGACCAAACAACAAAAAAAAGCATTGAACCACAGGCAGTTCACAACAACAGACTCGTTTTATTAATCTTCAGGAGATCAGGCTAGTAACTAAATCACTGTTAAATCGTTTTTTCCAACTTTACCACTGTTTGCAATTTTAATTTCCATTGGTATTATTAGAATTAGAGTTTCAACCCTGGTACTGTTATCGGAATGATGTGATTGAATATGGTATTGCTATTAAGTAGTGTGGTAGCATACATTTTAAGAGCAATTTTCATGGTAGCACAACCAATTGAAAAATGAGTAGAGAATTAAAATAAGAGTAGCAATGAAAATCAGATCAGACCATAAGCAATAGAAGAAGAGTAGAAGAATAGGAGAAAACAAAAAAAAATGCGTGAAGGGACGAATCTGGAAACGAGAGCGTCGCCGGCGAAGCCCTCACCCCACGTCCGTGAAGCTCCGGCGAAACGCCGGTCATCTTCACCGAAACCAGTCACGTCGCAACCACCACCAGGAACCCGACGCCGTTCCCTCTCTCTCCATGAACCGATCCACGCCGTTCCCTCTCTCTCCATCGCCGTAGAAATCGCCACGCTCTCTCTCTCCCCCTAAAACTGGCGAGATCTTCGCCGAGAAAACCTCTCTCTCTCTCTTCCAGTAGCTGCCGCGGCGCAGCTGTGAGCATAGAGGAAGGGAAATGTAAAATTAGGTTTATGTGTTTAGGTTTTCCTTATATGGGCCTCCGAATTTTTTTATTTATTTTTTGATATTCAGATTCATATTCACACCACTCGGATTCCTCGCGCACACCCACTCACTTAAGCCCGGTTTTGCATACCGGGCCTCTCTATCTGAACCGGGCTTACGTTTTACACCCCCTGTTTAGTTATACCATTCCCCGTAACTAGTAACACCCCCATTTTGCAATTTTCACCTTTTTATCGTTTTTTTTATTAATTCTTTCTAACTCAAACACTTTTCAATAAATAAAACTTTGTTAGTGGTCATGCGAAGCCTTTGCTTGCATGATCATTAACAATGAGGACCTAGTGATGATCATTTGGAGCCTTTGCTCAATTGATCATCATGAACGCCTAATTTATTTAAGGACTTTCAATAAATTTACGTAAACTAAAAAAAACTTTGTTAATGGTTTTGCGAAGCCTCTGCTTGCATAATCATTAACAATGAGGAACTAGTGGTGATCACTTGGAGCCTTTGCTCAATTGATCATCATGAACGCCTAATTTTTCTAAAGACTTTAAATAAAATCGGAAAACTTTGTTAGTGGTCTTGCGAAGCCTTTGCTTGCATAATCATTAACAATGAGGAACTAGTGGTGATCACTTGGAGCCTTTGCTCAATTGATCATCATGAATGCCTAATTTTTCTAAATATTTTCAATAAATCAAAAAACTTTGTTAATGGTTTTGCGAAGCCTTTGCTTGCATAATCATTAACAATGAGGAACTAGTGGTGATCACTTGGAGCCTTTGCTCAATTGATCATCATGAATGCCTAATTTTCCTAAAAAACTTTTCATTAAATCAAAAAAAACTTTGTTATTGGTCCTGCGAAGCCTTTGCTTGCATGATTGTTAACAATGGAGTTCTAATGGTGGTCACTTGGAGCCTTTGCTCAATTGATCATCATGAAAGCTCAGTTTTCACAATTAAACAAGATACAAATTAAAAATAAAAAAAACCTAGAACTACGTAGCTTTGAATTCTCCATCGCACCGGGAGATACGTAGGAGCGGATCCCCTCCGTCAAGCACAATAAACTAAAAACATTTTTCCTTTCAAAAAACCCAATGCGGCTAACTCTCGTCAAGCGCCGCAAATAAAAATTCATTAAGTCTTTTCAAAAGAGGCAAACTTAAGTATTTTTCAAATCAACACTTAAAATCACATGATTAATTAAAGGTTCCCTTTCAGTAGAAAGGAGGTGTGGGGCGCTAATACCTTCCCCATGCCTAACCGACCCCGAACCCAAATCTTCCCGGTTTTCCAAAAGACCATCTGCCTTCCAATAAGGTTTTTCTTCAATATTTTCCTTATAAAAAATATTGGTGGCGACTTCATTGTTCTAAAACGTTGTAAACGAAGAAAAACCCCTTGGGGACTTTTTCGGGCGCAACAAGTTCGAGGACCACTTGGTGGCGCGGGGGCCTCCCTGTGTGCCGTACTCCTCAAACACGGTGTCGGGCTACTTTCCATGGTACTCTAGGGTCTCACATCCCTTTCTCTTCCCTGAGCATTATGTACAGCTTGCAGATGAGCCTGATGTCAGTGTGGTACATGTCTTTTATGTTAATTGCATTGATAATGTTTCTTAATCTTCTATTTATTTAAATAATAATGTTATGTTATTTGGTTGACAGATGCTACCAGAGCTGCTGGATTTGGTTGATGACATGGATGGGAACATTGATGATAATGTCCCAGAGCCAGTGAGGAGCATATTTCAGCAATAAGATCAAGAGGTCGCTCAACCCCTTCCGTGGGTTTAGGAGGAGGTTTGGCAATGTGTATGAGAGGAGGAGGCGCAACACCCAAAGAGGATATGTCATAGGGGATATATGTTTGGATTTTTGTATAATTTAACTACTTTGTTTCATTTGGTTTTTTAATTTGAAATTCCCTTTACGTTGGCGCAAATTTATTGTCACTACGGTAATAATTACGGTAAAATTAAAAAGTCGAACAGAATTTAATATTGGATAAGAACAGAAATGAAAAACACAAATTGCAAAAATACAAGGATAGGAAATTTAAAACGAAACGACAGGAAAACATAATACAACCTAGTTCTAATTCAACCTATTCCTAATCCTACGGTGGATGTATTCGGCAGATTCTTGTGTTTCGACGAACAATTCGAGATAAGGTTCAATAAAACCTTGGAATTCCTCATGTTTCCCAAACATTTCACGAACGTCTTTGTCTTTCTTGATAGGCTTGGGCCACATCCGAATACGATTACGTGGGGTCATAGTACAGATGTAGGAGGATTGAAATTCGATACTTTTAATTTCTTGCTCCACACCATCTAGTTTCACATTTTCTGATAGTTTTTCTTTCAATTCTGCGAATGTGATGTTGTTCTTAAGCCTGAAATGTTTAGTTTCACGACCATGAAACAACACACCAGCATGGTCCCAGGAGCTGTTAGTCATCTCATAGTCAACTTTACAGGTGTGCGTAAGTATGGGTTGTTGTGGTGCGCGTGGTCCTTGTCGAAGAAGATGCATGACTTCTTCTGGAGTGCGTACTGTGTCCACATACAGCTCTAAGATTTGTCGCCCCATCGGAACGTTAGCTAGATGTTCCATCATTGCGCGAACGTCGTCGTCGCTTTGGATCTCCATGATCGAATCTTGGGCGGTCCATCATCTCTACAATTGAACTTTTTGAAACGTATACGCTCCACGTCTTTACGCCACGCTCCTCTCGGACGAATCTTCCTCTCGACCTTTTCCTTCAATGGCGAAGGCGAAGGTGATGTCCTTACTCATCCTGCGCAGAAGACATGGTTAGGACAACGAAACACAAAGACCATGTTCGTCGGTGGTGACAAATCCCATTGTGGTGAAGAAATTCATTAGGAATTTGTCGTTTAGTCTTGGGTTGAGCACAATGGCCATTCCATTTCAAATTGGTTGGGAAGAAAGGAGAGAAGGTTTTGGTGAAGAAGCAAGGAAGAAGGAGAGAAGGTTTTGGTGAAGAAGCAGATTAGGGTTTGGTGAAGAAGGTCTGAGGATGTGAACCCCCTTTTATAATAGGCGTGGTGAAATGTCAGCCGTTGATTTCATTTTTAGATCACAAATCTGAGCCGTTTAAATTCTATCCGTTCAGGCACAATTTCCAAAGGGATTGACATCCACTCCTTTATCTGACACATTTGACTGATTGTAAACCGTTGATTAAAAATGTCGGTGGAATCTGAGGCGTCCAATACCTGTTATGCTGCAGGAATTCTGCAGCACTTGTTCGAACAACATTATTCGAACATGTCCGCATGACCCTATGCGAACATGTTCGCATGACCCTATTCGAACAGGTGAAAAAACGCCCAAGGGGTGTCTGTCCATATTTAACACACTCGAACGGCCTCGTTCGAACCTGTTCAAAGCCCCGTGTTCGAACAGGTGAAAATTTCTGAAAAAAATAGGTCTTTTGGTCTTTTCACACCCTTATGGGGTGTGTTTAGAGTAGGAGGGGGTGTGGGAAAAGCAAGAGCCTGTATCTTTGGGCCTTAGTTGTATTGGGCCAATTGTTTGTGTCCAAGCCCGTTTAGTGGTGCAACTAGTGTTGTTGTTACTGCACCCTTGTTTGTAATAAATACTCTATTGAGTCATTAATAAATTCATCCCCTTTATTGGACCAATTAGTTACAATTGGTACCAGAGCTCACTAACGAGCCTGAGCCACCGTGCAAACAGTTATAACAGAATCAAACCACCGTAACCACCGTGTTCAAGCGCTCGTCAATGGTGGATCGAGAAAATGGAGCGTTTGTGCAGGCATCGATACCAAAATACGATGGACACTATGATCACTGGGCTATTTTGATGGAGAACTTGCTGCGTTCAAAGGAATATTGGGAAATAGTGCAGAACGGAATTCCATCGCTTCCGGCGAATGCGAGTGCAGAAGTACAGAAGAATGTGAACGATGCAAAGCTGAAAGATCTAAAAGCTAAGAACTACCTGTTCCAAGCTTTGGATCGCAAGATTCTTGAAACAATCTTGAAAATGGACACTGCAAAGGATATATGGGATTCTCTGAAGTTGAAGTTTCAAGGTTCTTCGAAGGTTAAGAGAGCGCAGTTGCAGACATTGAGGCGTGAATTCGAAGTCTTAGGAATGAAGGAAGATGAAAACGTCAGTGACTACTTTGCAAGAACTCTAGCCATTGCTAACAAGATGAAAGCACATGGTGAGAATCTAACTGACACTATTGTTGTTGAAAAGATTATGCAATCAATGACGCCTAAATTCAATTACGTCATGTGTTCAATTAATCTTTCCACAAATGTTGAAACGCTCACCATTGATGAATTGCAAAGCTCGATTCTCGTGGAAGAACAACACATGATTGGGTTCAAAGAAGATGAGCAAGTTCTCAAGGTTGCGGGTCCTGGCAGAAATGGAGGAAGAGGTACTGGAAGAAGTGCTGGGAGAGGTGCTGGCAGAGGAAGAGGTAGACAATCGTCTAAGGAGCACATAGAGTGCTATAAATGTAAGAAAATGGGGCATTATCAGAATGAATGCCCAACCAATGAAGACAAGGAGGCAAATTATGCAGGATTTGATGAGGATGAAAAGATCCTTCTCATGGCACAATGTGGTGAAGAAGAAGAATCAAGAAACAAAGGATGGTTCATTGACTCTTCCTGCAACTACCATATGTACGAAGGATGGGCCTTTTATTAAACCAAGCCCAACACTCTCTAGGCCCAATACAACACTTCATCTCTAACCTACGGAAAAGGAACGCAGAATCAGATCTATTTGCAGCAAGCTGCAACATCATGGAAGTGGAAAATAAGCAACATCAAGAGGGGCAAATGAGGTAATATTTTGAAAAAAAAAACTCAGAATCAATTCAAGTCAGAAGTAGAAGCTTCAAATCCTAGCTTCTAGGTAAAATCGATTCTGGGGCCAAACTTGATTCTTCTCCTTTGAATCCAAACACGAAAATTTCTACTGAAACCATGGTTACCTTCCTTAAAAGCGATTTTGGCCCTTCCCACCGCCAAACCAAACACCTACGAAGATGGAGATTCACAATAGTAGAATACAAAAGTATAGCCGAAAGATGTTGACCTACTGTGGCCTGAATAAAAACATTCAAACGAGACACAAACCTTTTGGAATCTTTTTTTTCCTTTTTGTGGGCAAGATCAGAACACAATGCAAAATAAGGGTGTTCGCGGTGCGGGTTGGTTCGGTTTTGAGCAAAAAAGTGAACCAAACCGCAAGGTAAAAATAGATGCGGTTTGGTTTGGTTCGGTTGGCTTTCAAAAGAAAAATCAAACCGAACCAAACCAAATCAATGCGGTTTGGATTGGTTCGGTTTTTGACGAGTCAAAACAAAATTTAGGGCTCGTTTGGATAAAACTTATTTTAAACTTATGAAAAACAAATTTTGCAAATAAATAAGTTTTTATGTATTATTCATAAGCTTGTCAAGGTAGCTTATGGAAAATCAACTTAGGGAGATACAATTTTTGTTAGTGAGAACTTATGAATTAACATAAAAACTTACTTACATTCATAAGTTGATTTTCATAAGCTGAAAAATAAGCTAATCCAAATGACCCCTTAAATAATCTGCTTTCCTTATTTCCTATATATATTGCTTTGTCTAATTTTGTTTTTGTATATAGGATTTTGCGGTTTGGTTTGGTTTTGGTAATCAAAACTGCGGATCGAACCGAACCGCGCGGTTCACTATAAAAGAAAACCAAACCAAACCAAACCAATAGAAAACGAATTTTTACGGTTTTCAATTTGGTTTGGTTCGATTTGCGGTTTTCTATTGGTTTAGTTCGATTTTGAACTCCCTTACATTAGCATCCAATGGCCGACGAACTTCCACATAATAGCAGCACATGTTACGTACGTAGTTATGTAAGCAACCATTAACACAAATAACAATAAGACTGCAAAAAATTCATATAAATTTGGTACTGGTAGTGCTAGTCATATTCATATTCATATAAAAAATCTTTTAAAATCTATTATAAAATAAATAGATAAAAATTATATATTAAAATATTTACAATTTTCAAAAAGCTATCTAAGAATATACATCTTATTGAGTCTCCCCCTTGTGGGACCTACATAAATTCCCTCCAAAAAATCCATAATCAAATTTTTGGAATCGAACATTAATTTCGTAACAAATTATAAAAAGTGTAACGTTATACATTATCAGACCTTTTGATCTTTATCTCAAAAAATTTAATTGTTTAAATATGCAAAGTTTATTTCTTAAGAATTGAATCGAACATTAATTTCGTAACAAATTATATAAAGTGTAACACTGTGCAGTATACTTTTTGGGTACTTTAGTGTGTGAAATTTTTTAATTATTTAAATATGCGAAGTTTATTCCTTAATAACGAATTTTATTTAAAAAAAAGTTAATTTTGTAACAAAATTTCAAATTAATTTTGAGCCAAAATATGTAAAGTCGCTAAACCATCGCTTTCTCTCTATAACTCAAAGCGTTGGCGTCCCATCCCATCGCCACCGCACGGGTCAATCATCAAACTCTATTAGTTAACCCTAAATCTTCTACTATTTTTTCCCGCTCAATCAACCCTTTTTTTTCTAAAAAATATATTTTATTTTTCTCTTTTTTTCTATTTTGCTCCCCATTGTTACGTAGCTTTTTCTTACTACATTGCTAAGCTGACTTGCCTTTTCCAACGCGATATGGCAAAAAGAAAAAAATGACAAGGACTATAAGTGATGATTTCGGAAATTACAACGACAAACACAAAATATTACCACTAAAATAAATATTTTTTAAATTTGTAGGTACTAAAAAAATCATTTTAGTTCATGCGAATTTTTATTTTAATCCTTATAAGGAAATCATTTTTTTCCTAAACCATCACTTTTAGTTACTGTAATTATATATTTTTTTTTGGTACATCATGCTGGAAAGGAAACGTGGCCACATAATAATAAAAGTCATAAGAGTTTTTAGACGTATAAAATATTTTAGGGACAAAACACTTTAATCCCGCACATATAAAAGCATTTAGTAGAGCTGCTTGAAGAGCGGGAAAGTACGTGAGTTTTGGAGAATTTACATGCAAATTTGCGGGAGAAGTCTAAATTTGTGAAGGGAATGTGAAAAAGCAAGGCGCAAGGTGGGTGTTTTTAGAGAGTACGTACAACGTTTTATTTGCTTTGTGTTTAGGAGAAATAATCACGTGCGGGACATAGTAGGTAGTCACGTGGGGCACTTTCAGTTGAACTTGAAGAGGAAACAACCAAAGTTGGATGGGGAAAATGGCGGTGCATTGATGGTGCATAAGGTGGTCCCTACGTAATAGTAGTAATACACCACGTGACTTGGGAGAACGTAGAGAGTTCCGAAGTGGAGGGAAAAATGGAGGGAAGCAAGTGGGTCCCATAGGTGAAGTAGATGTAGTAGTTAGTTGTAGAAAAAAGGCTAAAAAGAAGCAAGGAGGAATGGTGTGTGAAGAACCAAAAATGAAGTGTACCCGCTGACAAAGTTGCATAAGCATTTATGAAAAAACCATATGAGGTGAAGGGACGGCGTTGATGTGATGATTTTCACCACATTCAAGAAAAACTATCATTGCTATTATAACTCTCTCTTTATACCTACCACCATTGTCTTCTATCTCATAAATGAACTCTCACCAAAATCTTCTCTCAAACCCCTTGAAACCCTACATGGCACCCAATCAGCTTCCTCGCCGTCGTCGATCTTACCGGCGTAACCCTCACCGTAGCACTGTTAGTCGTCCCATACCCACAAAAGCAAAGGATCACAATGGCTCATCTTAGGTATGTTTGGATTCCCCTCCGTAAGCATCTGATTTCTACATCTTATGACCGATATTGAAGCAAGGGTGTTCAAATTTTTTTTAGACATTTCAATCGACACTATCAACATTTTTTGTTTAATCCATTTTGTGTGTTTATGGATGTTTAGTATTTGCTGGATGGTATTTGAGAAGGAGAAGATGAAAACATGATAAACATGAAAAAAAACGTCCACGTTTGCTTAAAATTCATAACCACGGTAAATCCTTTACAACACAGTATGCTGGATGGTAGTTGAGAAGGAGAACATGAAAACATGATAAACATGAGAAAAACTTGGAATTGGTGTATGATTTTGAATAAAATGGAAGGGGAATTTGAAGAGAAAGGTATGTTGTGTTGTAAAGGATTTGGTGTTGTTATGAATTGATAGCAAACGTGGACTTTTTGTTGGAATGTTGAATCGAACAAAATAGAGGGCATGTGTTGAAAACTCTTTGGTGTTGTTATGAATTTTTATCAAACGTAAAGGTTAATTTGTTGAAAGTAAGATTTTGGAAACAAGGTTTTGAATTTTAACAAAGGTATTTCACCACCGAAGCTACTATGTAAGGTAATAGTAGTTGATTTTTCTCAATCTTAAAGGATCATTGTGTTGTTCATCGATCATTGTGTGAAATGTCATCTCTCTTAAAGCAAAAGGTTTTCACCTGTATATACGACTAATGCTGTGTTGTAAAGGATTTGGTGTTGTTATGAATTTTAAGCAAATGTGGAAGTTTTATTCTTCAAAGTAAGAACTTGAAGCAGTAGTACTTCAAAATTTAGAGAAAACCCTCGAATGGGTGTATATTATTTTATTCCAAATAGAATGTTGATTCCAACAAAATAGAAGGCATGTTTGAAAAGTCTTTGGTGTTTTGTAAAAAATGGAAAGGTCATTTGAACATAATGGAATGGTGATTTGAAAATACTTTATTGTGGTTTAGAATGTTATCCAGTCGTTGACTTGGAGTTGGTCAAACGAAATAATTGGTGAGAAATGTTTGGAAATAGTTTTTTAACAATATGAAATGGAGTTTCGTAATGAACAATATTTGAGGATTAGTAAAGAATTTTCCAAATGGACATTTTATTGAATGTATTTGATCCATAGTTTGTGTTGTTTAATGACATTATGTTCAATTGGGTAGAAGTAACGAAGTGGCCAAATCATTTAATATTGTTTATCCAGACAAATTTGATCAAGAGAGGCTTGTGTTTTATTTTGGAATCTACACCCCCATAGTTTGTGTTTTCTTTTGTTGTGTGATGTATTTAAGGATTTCATGAGCTCAATGAATTTGTATATAATTCTACAGATGTATTCTTTTTGCAGGGCAGAGAGACTTTAATGACCAGGCATAAGTGGCCGAAACATTTGACACCAAATGATCCCGATGTTTATTTCGTAAAGCTGGAACCTCGAGATGTAAGTTTTGTAATCACCTGAAAAATTTGTGTTCACTATTTGGTAACTCATTTATGAATTTCCTGTTGATATTATTATTTGTCATATAATTTGTCATAGGAGGTTGGACGACTACCAATATCTTTCAGCAGAAAGCATTTGATGACGGTTAAAACAAACGTCACCTTGACAGATCCGAATGGCAACGTTACATATATGAAAGTAGTTAAAAGGAAGGGTTTCGTGTATCTAACCAATGCATGGAAGTTTTTGGGACGTTTTTATGGATTGTTTTTGGGGGGTTGGATTCGGTTGGCGTACCAAAAGAGCGGTGATTTTGATATTGAGGTGGCAAATTGTGATGGCAAAGAGGTGGAATACCCACCCTCCCCGGAACCTTTGGAGCCCATTGAGCCTGTACAAACAATGAAGTCTAAAATGGTTGTGGATTTCTCTGGTGTATCTCACTATTTTAGCAAGTGGCTAACCCCTGATGACATCAATGGTAATTGCATGGTAAGATTAACATGAATTATTATGAGGTTTAAATAGTTTGTTTAATTTTGTATATAACCGAATACATGAAATGACAATAACGCATAATTTTGATTAATATATTGTCAGACCCTATGCAAGCAGTTCTGTTCCGATGCGTTGCCTCTAACAGATTCAGGTGTATGTGTTATCGATGATGAAGGTAACGGATGGTCATGCAAATTGATTCATAACATTGACAAAGATGGCAACTGTGGGCTGGTGAGGGGGTGGGCTGGCTTTGCCCATCACATGGGCTTTGAACCTGGTCAGCAAGTTTATTTTGGGGTATATCATGCCAATGCGAATGTTCTCTTTTTCATTTCGTGATGTTAGTTTCAGTAGTGGATGTACAACTCTACAGGAAATTTATGCTTCATGAAAAAAAAATATGTATTTGACTATAAAATTGGTTGAATACATATTTTTTATTATCATAGCTTAGATTTCATGTGGGAGTTATAGCGTTCATATGTATGTTAATGTTAATTGTTTTGGATGAAATGTAGTGGAGTTTGTGGGAGGTTGGGTTAATGTTTTAAATTCTATGTTTATTGTAATGTTGGTTTGAAGACATGTTGTAGTTTTTTGAGACAATTTGGGCATACACCTTTATGGTAGCCAAACGATAATATTGTAATATGGTAGTTGTATGGTGGTATGAAAACCGTTACTTTGGTGTACATATGTCGCATTGTAAATATTTACTTTAAGCATTTACTATGTTGTACATATGGAGGTTCTGTTAATGGCAAATATGTGGACCACAAGTGCAATGGGGCAGAAACATATGTTTGGCATATTAAAATGAAATCCTAGCAGGAATTTTTGTCTGAAAGGAACTTCTCTCATTGAATGTAAGTTAATGGTTGTGTAGTTGGAGAGTTTAATGAAGGTAGTATGTGGTTATTTGAAATACTGTCATATCATGCAAGTTAAAGATTTTACAACCCATGCCAAATGTCAAAGTAGTTTATGTCATTAGCACTTTATCACATGGGTTGCAAACTGTATGTGACATATGTAGACCCACTTGAAAAGTTTATGGGGATTCGTATACCCACAACACTCATCTATCTCATAGCTTATAAAGCAAACACCTTAACAATCTCACCCATACGTCAAAAAAATTACTCATTTTGGTCTCCAAGTAAGGTCATTTTGCACTATAGTAGTAGTAGACACGCATTTGAAGAACAATTATATTTTTTACATTTTTATGTTTATTTGTTTAGGTGGTTGCAACAACACGACAATGGATTCTCCATCTGCATTTGCTGTCGTACAATCTGCCTATGATCTTCGCATTAAGTTTGAGCCGTTCTATGTTGAATATCATGCTGATGAGGTTTGTATACACATATTGGAAAGATGATTTAATTTTTTGGGAAACCAGTGTCAAATATATGGATCTATAAATTTAATTACAATTTATGTTGCAGGACAAAGTCAAACTTCCAAGGTTGTTCACCATGCAACACCTTCATGAGGTCTCTCCTAAGGTTTGGTTTTATGATCCTGTTGGTAACATGCATCAAGTTGTTGTTCAGGTTGTACGCCAGAAAGCTTATTTTACACAGAGATGGAACAATGTAGGCAAATTCTATGGGATTCATATAGGAGGTTGGGTTAGATTTGTTTATGCAGGTAGTGATGCATTCTTAATTCAAGTCAGAGATCGGCTTGATCATCATGTCCATTACCCCCTTCCAGCAAAAATTACTTGGTTAGGTCAGTTACCTAGAATTTTGAATTCCCCCAAAAGAGAACTTCTTGATTATCACTATGCAAACATTTGCAAGAAGCCTGATTTCTTCCATGTTCTTGAAAAAAGTCTTACACATACTGACTGCACTTCTGGGTTTTTGGTAAGTGTCAATATATTACCTCATATATCAAATATCAGCACATTTATATATAAAATATAATAGGATTCTTCTTAATAATGCAGCATATACCACTGGATTTTTGTCTTCTGGCGTTTAGACAAAGTGGAATCCATATTGTTGTATTTGATGAGTATGGCCTTCAAACAACATGTTTCATTGAGTTTCAGTCTCAAAATCCTAACTTATGTGGATTAACTGAAGGCTGGCATAGGTTTTGTAAAGCAAGAGCATTGTGTGAAGGTTTACAAATCCAGCTTGGAGTCCCATGTTCAAATCCAAACATAATGAGTGTCATTATCAGCCTTCCATTGTGAAGAACTGTATTTGTGAAGAGAAGAAGATTTGTCCAAGAAGAAGAACCATTATTTTCAGCTATGTGTTTGTCATGTTTTATTTTAAGGCATTGTTGTTTTTTTTTTTTTACTTAAAGTCATTGTTGGTGTTTAGTAGTTGATGTTTCTAGAATGCAAGTTGAATTTCAGTTTATCTTCTGAAAAATGTATGAAAGCTATATTATTATGTTAAATTATCCTATAATTATAAGCATTTAAGTTTTAATTATGAAAATGTTGTTCAAAATATCGAAGGGGTTTTATGGAACTGGAGAATATGGCGGTTGTATTTGTTGGTGTTCAGTACTTGATGTTTTGAGAATGCAATGAGAATGAGAATTTCAGTTTATGGTCTCGAAATAACGTTTGTATTAGTTGTTTTGTTAATGTAAGAAGACAATTTTATCTAGGGTTAATTATAAAATGTTGTTAATTATTAGCATATTTGAAGGTAACAAGTCTAATTGTTTTAATGAAAATCAATTAAGAAGACTAATATTGATCTTATAAAGAAACATGCCAACCATAAAGGTGTAGTTAAGAGTTAATAATTTGTTGATTAAATAAGAATCAAAGTTCATAGTGTGAAACTACTATATGGGAGTTTTAAGAGGACTTCCAAGTACAAGTGATAAAATGCACATCCTTCCTATTTTGAAACGTAGTTGTAGTTGGCCTTGGTAAATAGTCACCACATACGAAGACAATCATGATCCTACAAAAATTGGGTTGGGTGTAGGAGGAATAGGTTACTATTCACGATTCTATTATCATTATTACCGTACTATTTGAGATGGTAGGAATAGTAGGGTCTTGAGTGCCCTATTTGTGGGGTTGCATTATTTCACCATCGTAGGAATAGTAGGGACTTGAGTGCCCTATTTGTGGGGTACTCCATTTCACCATGTCTCAATAGAACAACGTGCGAATGTAGTACACTTAACTATGTAGGGGACATAGGTTTCTCTCTTCCACAAGCACAGTGGATTAGCGATCAACGACCTTTCTACGTATACCTCAAAGAGTAGCAATTTTTATGTAGCTAAGTAAAGTATAATTTTGGAGTTTTAGAGGTCTTATGTTAGGTTGTTATCAAAAATCAATATGATAACATGCACGGAAAGTTAATGGTTTTAAATAGGTCAGAGGTTATTTTGATTTAGTGACTAAACTAATCTAATATTGGAATGTAGTTATGTGTGTGGTATGAATATATAAACGATTGTAAATCATAACACAATTTAAAAATTTTGAGCACAGTGGTGGATATTGAGAAAAGTTGACGAAGAGAATCACATAGTGTTCAAGTGGATGAAATAGGGTAGGGAGTAGTGTGGATATTTACATAGTGTTCAAGTCTAATGGTAGGGGTATGCGTGTATGAACCCAAAATAGAAGAACTTAAAGTACCCTAAGGAAAGGGTAATGGTAGGGCAATGAATACCTACATGGAGCACATGTGAGTACCGTGTGGAGTTGTGCGTTGTTTTTAGTACAAAGAAGAAGGGCAATACTTACTTGGGGCATCCCATCTATGAAAAGGAAGCAAAAGTAGGAATAATGATCAAATATCTCAACTTTTCGTAGGTGTAGTAGGGTATCATTTCAGTAATAAATCAGGCTGTGCTAATGTACTATGTGTGGGCAAATATCTCAACTTTTCACATGTTAACTGTAGTAACGCGTAACCCAAAAAGTTCATGTCCATTTACCGAGGCATTCGAACAGTAGTAGGAGTAGGAGTATTGGATAAGTGGGAAAGAAGTACGATGTGACTAAACAGGAAGTATCTTGCGTGATACTATATTGGGACAATTTTTTCTCGATCAGCGCGCATTTCTCATGGCCCTTTTATGTAGACGCATGGGACTATATCCCCAAATTCATCATTTCCCCGTTCAGGTTACCTTGAGCCCCATAATGGTCAGTGTTTTCATTGTGCTGATAGGAGGTGGTAACACTAATTTTAGGTTGAATACAAGAATAACACGTGTACGTCATGTTAAAATAAAAAACCAATGCAAGGTCTATGAATCATGTAACTATCCATATACAGTACGTTGAAGCTAATAAGGACAAAGAATTTCCACCCGCACCAAATTTTTACGTCGTAATGATCACATGAAAGAGGATAATTTAATAAATGTAAAAAATAACAATGACAACAATGATAACAGTAGGCGTTTGCACTTTGTGTTTCAAATCCCAGTTTAATTACAATAGTATATTTTGGTTAATTATTAGCATATTTGAAGGTAAGAATGATCACATGAAAGAGGATAATTTAATTTAATAAACGTAAAAAATAACAATGATAACAATGATGCATTGTAACTCAATGATGGTGGACTATAAATACTCATGAAACTCATACTTCCTCATCTCACCAACTGACAGCATCACACATAGTAATATCATTTGTGTTGAAGAACTATCTAACATTCAAATGGGTAGGATATTATATAATTATCTATATATTATTACATAAATCAATATCAATTATAGTAGCGTATTTTATTTTCAGATTGATTAACTTTGATGAGATGTTATTTATTTGAACATTTGCAGCTTTGCAGTTGCACTCAAAGGGTAACATGATTGATGAAATTGTTGCTGGGCGTGTTAATTGGAAATTACGTGTTCGCATAATAATCCTTGCTAGGGTACCCAACCCAAACAATGCTGATGAAATTATCAACATTGAGATGATATTGATGGATGAGAAGGTAATGTCATCAACCCTAATAACTAACAAATGAGCTTCTAAATAATTATATTTGTGTTTCGTGATAAAAATAGCTTGATGAGGTTGTTGTGTATTCAGTGTAACAAGATTCAGGCAAATGTTAAAAGGCCTTGGATTACCAGGTTTATTAACAATCTCCAGATGGGTTCAACTTACCAAATTGAAAAGTTCTTAGTGGCCCAAAATGATGTGTCATATAAGAAGACGAATCACAAGTTTAAAGTGAACTTTATGGGCACAACTGTGGTGTCAAACATTTCTGCACCTGAGATCCCACTAAATCATTTTGATTTTTACGACTTCCCATCAATTCTGCAAGAGGAACGTAAAGATCTCTACATTGGTTAGTGAATCTCAAATTTATATGTACTTCGAAAGCATTTAATTGGATAGATACTTTAACCCTATATATATGGGGTTGCAGATATAATTGGTCATGTAGTGGAGAAAGACAATATTCATAACAAAGTGCTGAATGGTGTCCCCACACCAATGCTTGAAGTGGTGCTGGAAGACCTTGCGTATGTTTTTATTAGACACTTTGAGAAGTATATATTTGGATAAAATTGTATTCGTTGTGATTCTATATTAATGTAAATCACAATTCAGGCAACATCGCGTCAAATGTACCCTGTGGGCTCAATATGCTGAGAGGATGCAGACTGAATTGGAAAATCTGTCATCTACAAGTGTAGTTGTAATTGTTATGCAACGCTGCCGCCTAACTAATTTTATGGGTAACATTCAGTTGTCATGATAATTATTTTTCTACTGATAATGATGATTAAATTAACAAGTTTTATATTTTTCAAGGGAACAATGGGATCGAATCTGCCGTTAATGGAACTCAGCTATACATTAATGTGGATATTCCAGAGATTATAGATTACAAATCTAGGTCTGATGAAAATTTTTAAATAGATGTAATAATGTTAAACATATGTTGACAAATAACCCTGTTGATATTGAAATTTAATTTAACAGAATGGAAGGTGAATCATCATTCTCTCCAACCCCAGGTGTTACGCAAATGAATCAATCACTCACAATCCCAATAGAGGATGAGTTGCTTGGTACCCCCAAGAAGACGATATCTGAATTGATTGAAGCTACAAAGGTAACACAATTTGTACGGTTACAAGTTTTACCCGTTCAAAATATCTGTTCAACTTCATGTACAAGTGATATTTGACTTTTGTAGAATGGTGTTGGTGCGGTGCTGGTGAAAGTCATCGACATTGATTTGGAACATGGATGGGCATTTAATTCATGCAACACATGTTTCAGATCCGCGTCTAAGTGTGAGAACAAATTTTACTTTGGTCATTGCAAAACTTTGGTGACTGCAACTCCGAGGTAAACGTCTCATAAGTATTGGTATTATTGATAGAAATGGAATCTTGGTGGTAAGTTTTGATGTCTAACTTGGGAAATATGAATTTCAGGTACAAGCTATACTTGCAGGTAATTGATGACACAGGGTCAACAACTTTTATTCTTTTTAATCAGTTGGTCACGACATATATAGGAAGAACTGCAGTTGACCTGATGCGGACAGCCCAACAGGTTATTATAAATGTTTGTAGGTCATTTTCAATTAATATTTATAACATATCATAAACTTTGTTTCATAATGATTTTTATATCAGAGACCCGAGACTTTTGAAACTCCTACTGAATTCCTCCCACTGATCGACAAAGAATTTCTGTTTAAAGTTGAAGTTACGGATGCGAATACTATACGTGGATTTCAAACGTACATTGTGAAAAAATTATCAGCTGATTTGGAAGTTATCCAAAAATTTCGGACCAAATACGGTCTGGAGGTATGAAATCATAGTATATTTTAAGAATTTGGAGGTTATGAAATGGTAGTTACATTTATATCATTTCTAACAATATGTATCAAATTTAATTAAATCTTTATAAACACAGGTGCTAGAAAATGATTCATATGGTGAATTCAGTCAGAGTCAATCTGATACAAATCTGCTTGCCTCACAACCTGTGGTAAGAATGTATTTTTTGTCACTTGACAGTTAGTTTCTAATGTGGAGTATATAAGAGTTGCTAATGTACATATTGGTTAATTTGTATATGTAGGTTAATCTTGACAGTCAAACATCCCCGACAGAATCCCCCCTTGAGCTCACTTACATTGACCTTGATGAGACACCGCCATCAAAAAACAAGGGGAAAAGGTCAATGGACGATTTAGAAGGAATTGATCTGAATGCTATGGAGTTCTCTCCAGCATCAGTGACCAAGATGTTAAGGAGTGTTGTCAAGATTGAGCCCAAGGAGTAATTGGTGTCACCTATGAGTTCATATCGTGGGATTGTCTTTTCTAATTCTGTGTTGTTTTTATGTTTCCACCAAGCAGCCTTTGTGATGCAAGAAGATGTGTTGTGATCTATGCTATTCAGTTAGACATGGTAGTAGTTGATGTTTTAATTCCCTCCAAGTTGCACTCCAAGCAGCAATGTTATCTCGATGATGTAATATGCATCCTTATGTATTGAATCCTCATGATATGAACATCTAATATGTTATCCTACTTAGCATTTTCTGTAATGTAATATCGATGATGTAATATGGAACCTTATGTAATGATTCTTAATGATATATGAAAATCAAGTATGTTTTACTATTTAACATTTTGTACAAAATAATGCGACGTCTAGGTAATACATAATAATTATGGTTTTCAACAAACGTTTGACAAACTCATTCAGGAAGTTCACACATGTCACACAAGTTAATATTAAATGATTCCTGAAAGGTGATAAAAGTGCTGGCATTTAAAAACGTAGGGGTATTTTTGTATTTGCATAGGGTTTGGGTATCAAAAAAAAAAGACCCCCTACAAGTTGGGTTCTATTCCTGCCTATATAAGCCTATATATGAGGGATGAGGTAATAACATTCATTCTATAAGAAGATACTCATACTTCATTCACTATAAAGATATACATGTTGTATTTATTGCACTTCAAGTTCAATGGATGAGTTAAAGAGTTCTGGAAGGGAAAAGTTGAGGAGTTCTGAACATTCTAAATCATCTCATGATGGTCAACTGATGGGTGAAAATTCAAATTTACATGATATTACCAACACTGGTTATAATCACTACAAGAAAAACCTAAAATTCAAGGCAAAATTTTCTCAGATTTAATCCCCGAAAATTTCCGTGAATTTTGACATTTGTGGGGATTTAATCCACCGTAAATTTTTGGGGGATTTTGGACGCTTTAGTGGAATTATGTTATTTGTGGGGATTATAAAGTGGAAAAAAATGGGTCTGAAAAAAAAATGGATCCGCCGGAAAGGATCCCTAATCCAAAAACGTAGCGCAATCAACGAGGGGGAAATTTGAAATTTAAAAATCCGCGCGGAACATCCCCATTCCGCCTAAAAACGCAGCTGCAGCCAATCAGCGGGGAAATTCAAATTTGAATTCGCGAAACCTCCTTATTTCCACAGCAAAAGTCGCGCTGCGCATGAGGACATCAATTCCACTAAAAACGCTTTATTTCTCGCCGAAACTGTCCACGCTTTCAACAACTCTTTCAAATGACTCTTTTATTTATCTCTTATAAACCGATTCAATCTTCACTCTTTCAATCTTCACTCTTTCAATCTTCACTCTCCCAACACTTCTCTAAAATTTCAACACTTCTCACATTCAATCTTCACTCTTTCTTAACAATTCTCTGAATTTTTTCTTTCAAAGTTCTTACAATTAAATTTGTTTCTTCTCCTCTATCGTAATTTTTAAGGTATGTTTTAGTTTAAACTTTATTTGAACTTATACTTTGTTTTAACTTATAGTTTGTTACTAATTGTGGTGTTGTTTGAACTTATACTTTGTTTTAACTTATAGTTTGTTACTAATCCGCCGGAAATGACTTAAAATCCGCACTGTGTACGGTTATAAAAAATCCACTAAAAATACCTGTTTTTATGGCGGAAAAAAATCCGCCAAAAAATCCAATTTTTCTTGTAGTGAATGAAAGAAACATAACCCAAAAAAACCCTATAGAAGGTGAGTTGTTAATTTTGGTTATTATGTAAGTTTTACGTGTACAATGTCTTCATAATTATTTTTCATTCTAAAGTTAATTTATGAAGCTCTATTATTTATTGTTCCATACTCATCCATTACTGTAGTATTAATGTTGTATTATTCATCAACACTAAAGAAAGACATTGAGTACTCTGTATATGTATTATATTTTTCAAGTGGAAATATCCAGCGAATAGGATCAGGAAAACATGTGTTAAAGAAGAAAAAAGTAGGGACAAATGAAAATAGTGTAAGACAATTTAACAAATCAATCTCTACTAATTATTCAACATCCACTGTTTGCCCACCAAGTAAAGGTTTCGCTATGTTGTGATAATGGTGTTGTATGGAATGATATATCAGTATATAAGTTTCACATATTTCTAAATTGGGTCACATGTATTCCAGATGGAAGATGTAATACACCATCTCAAGTTGTTGGACCTGGAAGATTTATGTTGAAAAGAAAAAATGTAGACATACAAGATAGTGGTGTAATTCCAAATGACACAAATCATGCATCAAGTAGTCTTAATATAAATGGAATTACAACAGGTATTTATTACATCAATTTAGCAAAGCAAGTGTAACATATTTTTTAATTTACTTTGTAAATAAAGTACGAGAATAATACAATATTTGTTGACTTTTGTATAGTTGAGCCAACACCTCCACTTGATAGTGAAGATCCGCATGATGAAATTTTTGTTGAGGAGGATTTACTTAATATTGGTGTACACAAAGGTAATATAAATAATTAATTTGTGTATTTTTTTTATTTTTTGAATTAACAAATTTTAGTATGTAGTAACAATTTTAACACTCAATTTTGTATATTTTTTTGACAATATATCAGATTACTGGGATGTTGGGATTCCAACGAATATGTGTTTGTATAGCAGTTTTTTGGTTTGCTGAGCGTCGTGAAAAACATTTTAATCCGAAGAAGCCAACGTTTAGTCTTTGTTGTTCATTTGGTAGAGTTAGTCTACCACTATATGTGAAGCCACCGCATTCTTTGAATGGTCTATATAATAACGAAGATCGTGTGAGCAAGTATTTTCAGTCGAATCTAAGGGCTTATAATAGCATGTTTTCATTCACATCAATGGGAGGTAAAATTCAACGTCAAATGAATAATGGTACTGCTCCTCCCATTTTTACTATGAATGGCGAGAACTATCATCAGATTGGTAGCTTAACACCACTTCCAGGAGACCATCCGAAATTTGCCCAACTATATATATATGACACTGAGAATGAAATTACGAATAGAATGTCTGTAGTTGGGTAAGCAAATCAACTTAATTTCTTCTTTTCTGTATTTTAATATGTTTGAATAAGTAAGTTGTTAATTTTTGGGGAATATAATATGTTTTATTTTATGTATATGTATACAGCATGAAAGACGATGTCGACCAATTACAGTCCTCAATTGTGATTATGTTGCGTGAAATGTTAGACAAGTGTAATCCATTTGTTAAGACATACAGATATGTACGAGATCGTCTAACTTTTGTGGAACCAGAAAATATTAAGTTAAGGATTATAGGGAAAAGAGGTCGAGACAGTAGGAGATACAACTTACCAACAGCATCAGAGGTGGCTGCTTTAATAGTTGGAGATTTTGATTCTGCTCATTTTGAGCGGGATGTCGTTGTTGAGAAGCAGTCTGGATTATTAAAACGGATCTCAACATTGAGCGCGGCATATTTACCAATGCAATATCCCTTATTTTTCCCAAATGGGGAAGATGGATGGCATGAGAATATTAAATACAATGATGATGATAATGTGGTAGCAATTCAGAGGGAAAAGGTCACACTTCGTGAATGGCTTGCTTATCAAATTCAACAAAGGATAGTTGAGGAGTCATGTGTTTTAAAAGGGAGAAGGTTGTTTCAACAATTTCTGGTCGATGGGTATAGTATGGTTGAAGCACAAAGGTCGAAATGGGTAAAAAATCATCAGCATGAGGTAAGAGCAGATATGTACAAAGGTTTATCAGATGCAGTATTAAGGGGTGACTTGGATCCAAATACTATTGGCAAACGCATTGTATTGCCGTCGAGTTTCACAGGTGGTGCACGATATATGCAACAAAATTACCAAGATGCCATGGCGATTTGTAGATGGGCTGGGTATCCTGATTTGTTTATCACTTTTACATGCAACCCAAAGTGGCCAGAATTAACTGCCTTTTTATCCATAGTGAATGCAAAAAAGTCAAGATAGGCGATTTGGTAACACGAGTTTTTAAGATGAAGTTGGATCATCTCATGAAACAAATAAAGAAGGGCGATATATTTGGTTTAACAAAAGCAGGTATTCTTATATTACATGCAATTTTTTTTAAAATAACGTGTTGAATATGATTCATTAGATATCATGCAAATTAACAATATCATATTATGATGTGCATTATTGTCATTGAATCAGTCATCTACACAATTGAATTCCAGAAGCGCAGACTACCACATGCGCATATTTTGGTATTTCTTCAACCAAGCAGTCGTATAGTGCAAGCGAAGGATATTGATAAAATTATATCTGCTGAAATTCCTGATCAAGAAAAAGAGCCGTATTTGTATAATGTTGTTTCTGGATTTATGCTTCATGGTCCGTGTGGGGAGCATCGTAAGTCTTCTCCTTGTATGGTTTCTAATAAATGTTCAAAGTATTTTCCAAAGAAATTCACGAAGACAACAATGATTGATGAGGATGGTTACCCAATATATCGTAGAAGAGACAATGGTTGTTGTATATCCAAAGGTACAGTATCTTTGGATAATAGATATGTTGTCCCATATAACAAGGAGTTGTTGTTGATGTTTAATGCGCATATAAATGTTGAGTGGTGCAACCAGTCTCGGTCTATTAAATATTTGTTCAAGTACATCAACAAAGGTCATGACAGAGTCACTACTACATTTTATCAAGAAGATGACAATGGTACAAATAATGGTACAACCACCAAGGTTGTTGATGAGATCAAACTATATTTTGATTGTCGTTATTTATCGCCTTGTGAGGCAACATGGCGAATATTCAGTTTTGACATACATTATAGAGATCCATCTGTTGAGAGGTTAATGTTTCATTTGCCAGGGGAACAATTTATTATTTGACAACAATCGTTCAGTAGATGATGTTATTGCAAGGGCCAGTTCAAACTACACCAAATTTTTAGCGTGGTTTGATGCGAACGCCAAGTATGATGAAGCAAAGCAGTTGACTTACAATGAATTCCCTTTGAAATTTGTGTGGAAGCAAAAGGAACGTCGATGGTTCCCACGAAAGAAGGGTGTAAGTATTGGTCGAATGCATTTTGTTCCCCCAGGAACTGGAGAATTGTATTATATGCGCACAATGTTGAACTTCGTACGTGGACCCACATGTTATGAAGATCTTCGTAAAGTTAATGACTTTGTTCATGGGACATTCAAAAGGGCTTGCCTTGCAATGGGTTTATTAGATGATGATCAAGAATATATTGATGCAATCAAAGAAGCAAGCCAATGGGGTTCGGGGTATTATTTGAGACATTTGTTTGTAACTTTGTTGGTAGAGAACCAGATGAGCAAGCCGGAATATGTATTTGAAGAAACATTCATGGAGTTAGTTGATGATATTTTATATATACAACGAAGATTACATCAGGCTCCAGGTATTTCGTGGTTTTATTTATTTTTAAAAGTACGTCAAATGAATTTATAAATATTTCATTTGTATAGTATCACATAATAACAATGCGAGTTTTTATTTAGTCAGTCATGAATGGAATATTTGAATTTTGTATGTAGCGTTGACATTGACCAATGAACAATTGAAGAATTATCTACTGCATGACATTGATGATAAGCTACAGCGCCGGAATAAAAGACTATCAGATTTTCATTCAATGCCAACTCCTACGAATGATAATGTTAATCATCAGTTTAACCGTTTGGTAAATGATGAATTAAACTATGATAGAGTTGCTTTGTTAGAGGAACATTTGCGATTATTGTCTACCATGACTGATGAACAACGCGGGGTGTATGACAAAATATATTCCCGTGTTGAGGCTAATCAATGTGGGTTTTTCTTTCTTAATGCATTTGGTGGTGCCGGGAAAACATTTATTTTTGGAGAGCCCTTGCTGCAAGTTTACGGGCTAAAGGAGAAATTGTGTTAACAGTTGCTTCTAGCGGGGTAGCTGCACTACTTATTCCAGGAGGCAGAACAGCTCATTCACGGTTTGCCATACCGATCACCATACATGAAGATTCAACATGCAATATAACACATGGTAGTGATTTGGCGAAATTAATAAGTAGAGCTAAGTTAATAATATGGGATGAGGCACCAATGATGCACAAACATTGTTTTGAAGCCGTCGACCGTACATTGAAAGACATATTAAGACATGAAAGGTCAGGTAATGATAAGTTGCCTTTTGGTGGTAAGGTCGTCGTTCTTGGAGGGGATTTTCGTCAAGTCTTGCCTATCATTCCAAAAGGTACTCGACAACAAATTGTGAACTCTACAATAAACTCATCTTACCTTTGGAGATATTGTGAGGTATTAAGCTTACATACAAATATGCGTCTACTATTTGGGGGATCTACAAATGACATAGAGGATCGTCGAAGTTTTGCTGAATGGGTTTTAAATATTGGTGATGGTAAGATTGGTGATCATAACGATGATCATAGTGTTGTTGATATTCCTACTGGCCTATTAATTCAGCATGGTAAAGAGACAATTGCTGATATTGTTCAAGAAATATATCCAGATTACATCAATGTGTCAGATTATTCATCATATTACCAAAAAAGAGCTATTTTGGCACCTAAAAATTCCATGGTAGACCAAATCAATGAATACATGGCCAACAATGTAGTGGGTGAAGAAATTACTTACTATAGTCTTGACACCCCTCATTCTGATTATGTTGATACAGATCGTGTAGACAATGTTCACTCTTCAGAATACTTAAATACCATTTTATCACCAGGATTGCCAAGTCATATATTAAAGTTAAAGGTGGGTGTTCCAGTAATGCTTCTTCGCAACATGGATCAAAATGCAGGGCTTTGCAATGGTACAAGGATGATTATAACAAAGCTTGGAAAATATGTTGTTGAGGGACACATTATATCAGGTACTCATGTTGGGAACATAGTTTATATACCCAGGTTGTCTCTCATACCATCAGATGTGCGAATACCTTTTAAATTTCAACGACGACAATTTCCATTGGCTATATCATTTGCAATGACAATTAACAAGAGTCAAGGTCAATCGTTAGAAATTGTTGGGGTCTATTTGCCTACTCCAGTATTTTCACATGGTCAATTGTATGTCGCTTTGTCAAGAGTTACAAAGAAGGAAGGATTAAGACTTTTGGTACTAAGTGAAGAAGAAGATAACCCCAACAACACTAATAATGTTGTGTATCATGAAGTTTTTTCTAATTTGAATTATTAATGTAAGTGAATATTTGAACTGTGTCATTTATATGGTTTAGTGTTACCATGCAAGGGTTTGCACGTTGTAGTATTTAATTTAATGCAAGTACTGTATTAGTTTTTAGATAATGAGAATGAGAAATCATTTGATAAAATTGCAAAACGATTTATCTATGTCACGTACTAAAAAAAATCATTTGATAAAAGTGGAAAAGGTTTGGACCAAAAAGAAAAAAGTAGAAAACGATTTTTAATGCGTGTTGTACTTTTGTATTGGTTCCCACATATCCAACCAACCACTCCCATATGATGCTGTTTTTATTCAATTATGCGCCGCCTTGACTTTTGAGGAAAATAATGTCTCCCATAGATAGAGTGGAACTGTTTTGTGCTCAGGGGAGTACTACTTACTCAAAAGAATGTTTGGGTTCATTTACCAATAAAGCCAAAAATGTACTAATAGTAGAAGAATAAATGAACCCAAGATTTTGGTACAGTACGAAACGGAAGCCAAATCTGTACTAATGGAGTAGTAATGTGTTATCCTAAATTGGGGTACAGTACGAAAAGGAAGCCATATTCATTGTTTTGGCTTACCCCAACGTATAATCCTCCTATCTATATAGCCTTATGATGCCCCTACCTATATAGCCTATATAGCCTTATGATGCCCCTACATGCATCATCATTATATTCCTTATCAAGAAAAGTGGTTGTGCGTATTCCAATGAAGGATGCACTTCAATAGCGTGGTTATCGATGCTATTATGTCATGCAAGTTTCGAAACACATGTGGACTTCCTTGATGTAATTACTCAAAACAAAAACCAACATGGCTCACATGTCTCACCCCTAACAGCAATGTCACAATTTTGAAAACCCCACTACTCGACGTTGCTATATATATACATATCAGTATCATCTTATAATATTCATTAACACAGTAAGCGTCACCCAACAATAGATATAGGTTAACTCTATCATCCCATTTACAAGATGGACAATGCAGACTTCATGTGTGTCATTCGTCCTCATAGGGTAACTATTATTTTCCATTTTATTTTAATTATATATATGATGATTATGTTCATTGTCTAATTGTGTGAATATTACAGGCCCGGATCAGTCTTCCATTAACATTTTATGAAACATTTGCACACAAATTTCCATCAACTGTTTATGTGGAAGACAAACATGGGAATCTCTACCCAGGGGCTCTTGGATTAACAGATGGTAGTAGTGTAACACCATATCTTGAGACGGACACATTTGAGATATGCCTCATACATGACTACGAGTACGGAGCTGTAATGTTTATTTCGTACACATGTAGCGGGATATTTAAACTATTTGAACCACCATCTGTTGACTTTAGGTTGAGACGTAGTGAAGGATTCCATAACCTAACTAATGAAATTGTTGATTACAATGAAGATGAAGGATTTGTTGAGATAACGAATGAGGCAGTATAAGCTGTGTATGAGGCCAATCCTGTAGCTCTTGCACCCCATCATGCTCAACACCAACCACATCATATTGAAGTGGACAACACCAACGACCTTGATACAACAGCTGATGATATCCCAGATGAGATATCAATTGATGGTGCTCCTCAACCTGATGAAGATGAAAGCGATGATGAATATGAAAAAATCACTATGTTAGTTTAATGAAGCTCATTATTATTATTATTAGTAGGTTAAATTTGCCTAAAAGTTGTTTGTATTTATTTCTTTATTGTAAGCGTTATGTATGTGTTTCAAGTCTTCATTAATGTATATGTGTTATAAGAGATTATCGTATACAAGGTATACTATATTAGGGTAAGGAAAACAATTTTTCAATGATTTATTTAAATTGAAATTAGTTTCCAACATAACAAAAAATGTTTCTAAGTTAATTTTTTTTTTTTTTACCTTTTTATGATAAAATTGCTTTTGGTGGGCTTTAGAGGACGTGTTGTTAGTATAAACAAGCCCATTAGAAGAGGCATACTACTAACATCACGTTTATCGAGGTAAGTAATGATGCATGCCTCATTCTTTTTGTATTTAAAGAATACTTATAACAACTTCCATGTATAGTAGTTGAAAGTATGACAAAGTGAACGAGGGTTTCCTGTTAGCCATTTCTTCAATAGTACATCATTTCGTTTCAAGTTGCAACAGAATTTTCTGGAATACACAAAGAGGGGACGACAATGAGGTACGTTTCTTTGGAATACTCGCATATTTTGAATAATGTTCACCATCATCTAAATAGTTCCATGTATAGTAGTTTAAGAGTTTGTTTGTTTTGTTTCTTTGAAGGAGAGACGTTGGAAGCAAAGTGTTTATTGTTGTGTTCAGGCGTGATACGGTGAGTATTGCAATTTGATGAGTTTTGGTTTGTAAAATGTAGTTTAATTTCGCTTATAACTCTTACATAGTTTTGTTTGTTTATCCATTTGTTAACAGAACCGTGTAGAAATACCGGAGGGGTTTTTCCAGAGATACTCCACAAAGCTCCCTTCACACATAACCCTTGAAAACAAATTTGGGACAACCATCCCTGGGAGAATCAAGCTTGATGACTCTGGAGTGCCATACATAGAGACCAGGACAAATTTTATCTGCAACCTGTATGGTTTCAAAGATTATGCTATTGGTCGTCTGACATATGTTTCAAGAGGGAAGTTCAAGCTTTTTGTACCTGTTTCATCTCGCTATTTTGATAAGTATGGGCCTTTTGCAAATGAACCGGATATGGAGTCTGAGCCTAGTACTGATGATGATGAAGTAACAAATGAAGAGATCAGTGATTCACGTGATGCTAACATTAATATATATGGAAAGCTTGCTGGTCATATTGGTAACTCCAAGTTTCAGAAAGTTCAGCTCATTCCAAGACACTTGAAGGGGAAAGGAAAGGATGTTAGTGGGTGTGCAAGTGATTGCAATTCAGTGGTTTTTGGGACCAAGAGTTAAAAACCGTTGGTTGTTTACCGTATTATGTTTTAGTATTAAGACGTTTAACTTAGTGTGTTATTGTTGTTTTATGGTGTCTAAGTATCTTATGTACTGTTATAGACTATGTGGGGCTTTTTAAGGCATGTAATCATTATGACGTATAAGTTTTATTTTGATGTTAATGTTAAATTGCTATGACTAATGGTAATAGTAACCAGTACCATGTGTTACTATGTTATTATGGTATTTCGGTTACAAGTTCAAATTTAGTACTATGACCCATGGACGAACACACATAGCAGTACCTGCACAATACCTTCCAATACATTCCACGACACACACACTTAAAACTAAGTCCACCAAACCTTCCAACTCATATGATGGAAGTTTCAAGAGAATATCTGCATTGACCATTACTATCAGTGTTGAAGAAGCTTTAAGCATTTCTATGGAGTAAGGTGGAGTGTAACGCACATTGTATTTAACTTCACACTTGTGCTAACAATAATCTTACCAAATACAATATTAACTTATGTTCTGCTTATTATTATTACCCTATATATAACTATATTTAAGTTACCATATAAATGGTTTCACACATAGTAACTATTACACATTTTATATAAAATAATTTGGTGGAATTTCAGAAATACCTCTACTCCATTTACTAATAAACCCATAAAAGAAATCACTGATTTAACTATTTGAATAAAACCCCCATTATTAAGAATAATATTCGTTACAGTAGGTACCTTTTTTCGCAATTCTTAACGTTACCATTAAAGCATTTGATCCCATATGTTAGCAAACAACGTCATTTAATGAAATGAAGTAAATTATTTACCTCATTTGACAGTTTCTTACTTTACTATAAAAGCATTGAACCGAATTGAATCGAATATAATGACTATCATACTTTCAAGATGTGCAATAATTTGTCCTGCCAAGGTTTCCCAACTCAGCAAGGATAAAACTGAATGTCAGGGGTTGTATAATGTGCAATTCTTCATTCATCATCATTACTAATAGATCTGTGGTCTATACTTGATTTGAACACTCACAGCCATATCACGTCACACTCTCTTCAAGGGAGTAGAAATTATGTTCTCCAAAACTGCACAACTACCACACATCGGTATGCACGTTTATGCCCATTTGATGGTCAACATCATAATTATGCACGTTTATCATCATCAATGTTGTCACATTGATGTGACCAATGAAGCCATGCCCCATACCTGCACCGCCGTTTCAATCCACACACCTCTCAATGTTACTTTCACATTAAACCATCAACTCAATCACACCTACAAACCCTAGCCAATTCCTAACTCATAACCTATAGAGAAATACCAAAAGTTTCCTAATACTCACTCACCCTTACTTCGTTCTAACTTTTCATTCCATCCTCTCACCGTCTCACATGGAATCTCCGCCACACAGGTATTCTCCTTATTTCTTATGCAAATTTTCCATAAACCAATATTTCTCCATCCGTATGATATTTATTTACAGTCTTTTTCTATGAACATCCATAAACTCTTAAAGATGATTAACCAAAGTTGATTTCTTTCTTCATTTAATGAACAGTCTTCTTCTTTTATGTTGAAACACAAAACTTCTGCATCAGTAGAACATTGATTTGTTTGTTGTCACCAACATATTCGACATGGTAACATATTTTGGGTTTCTGTTTGGGATTGATTTAGGAATTGCTATTGTTTTTGTTCATATGTCGTATCATTTAATTTGTTAGTAGTATGCTGCATCTTTTGTTGATTTCCCTGAAATGTGCAATTCTATATGATAAAAAATGGGGTTCTATTGAATCGATCATTTGTTTTTATTTAACTGTTCATGTTTGGTAATATGATAAATAAGTTAACTTAATTTAGTTTTAGTTTTCTGTGATAAGTGTCGAATTAGTTGTTTTTATATTTAACATGAATGGACTCTGAGTTATATTCAAAATGTTAATACAACAGTTATACTTGGAATAGTAGCCATGACATCATTCAGTAGTACTTCTTTTGGGGTTCTCCAAACATTATTTAGGGTTATACATGAAAATGGGTGACAGTATGATTATAGTTCAGTATATATTGTTCTTTTGCCAGCCTAAATATAACTATGTAATTACCTTTATCTATCAAATATTGATGAAACTTATTAGGATGTGAGATTAATATTAATTATTTTCATTTGATTTTGGTAGCAACGAGATCATTGACATCAGCTCGGACTCATCGGGTCCTGATATCACAGAGAGTGAAGAGATCACCTATTCTGGCTCTGATGGTTCAGAAGACTCTGACCAGTTAAGTGGGTTCAATTCTGAAGATACAGAGAAATTCATTGGGGAAGAAGAGGACAAAACATGGTTGCTTCGTATATCTGGGTTTATTAAATTCAGATCCGGTGGAATGGTATGTATGAATAATATCATTCGCGAATTATAATTTTTATAATACAAGTTAACATTCTTATTGAGTAGATACGAGGTTTAAATTTTCATATTTTATAATGTAATTTATCAGCATTTTCCACGGAGGATTGCAAAGATCATACCGAAGTCGAAGACTGATATTCCTTTGATATTTTTGCCAACTGAGAAGTCATATTTTTGTGGTATCCGTACTTCGGAACGACATGAGCATGAAAATTTTTTGGCTGGAGATGAATGGAATTGGTTTGTTGAAGAAAACAAATTCCGCGTAGGGGATGTTCTTCAATTCACTATTGAAAGCCTCCCGCCAATGATTATTTACGCAGATTTTGCTTAATATGATCGACTTAATATCTACAACTGTTTCAAATACATCGTTGACGAAGTTTATTTATTTCGAACTTTATTTGAACTATAACTTTTTAAGATATGGTTTTCTGTTGCTTGGATTATGTTTTGTGTCATTATATTTTATGGACTTATGTAAACGTCTTCTAATATGGCAATGTCGACATTTTATGTGTTTAAATTATGTATGAGGATTATGTTTTCATTTTATGTGTCTACTATTTGATAAACCAAGTTATTTACTTTACATAACCTTCATGCAATGAACATATATATTTGTCAGTATACTAATTTCCTAATATTGCAATGAACATACTAAATAATGTATGAAGCAAAATCTAACAAAATTTTAGGCATTCAGAAGCAAAAAACGTAAAAAATTTATTCAGGAACACGATTGTTATCTGCCTCCGTCCGTAGGACGGGCACTTGCCTAGTCACATATAAAAACACTTTAGTAGGTAATATATAAGCTCTTTTCAAAGCAAGATTTTCCGTAGTGATGGTGAGTTCTTTGGAACAAATTCATTAACATTTCAATATAATATAAAAATAATTTTATGCATAGACTTCCGATTTTTAAGCCTGAGATCATGTTTAAAATTATAAAATTATATTTTGGGTGATGAAAATTAATTTTAGAAAAAGGGTTATACTTTCTAAAATCTATCTATCTATCTAATTTAATCTAATCTAATCTAATATATAATCTAATATCTAATCTAATCTAATCTAATCTAATCTAATCTAATCTAATATCTAATATCTATCTACTTAATAAAAGAAATCACTTGCAAAAAGACAATTGTAGACATTCTAATTGTTTGACACATCACCACTTTAGTGGTCAATAATGTCTTTTCATTTTATTTCTATTTTCTTTTCCTTTCTCTCTCTTTTTCAATCTCACATTTTTCAATACTTCTCACTTTTTCACATATCTATTATTTGTGGCTCCCACACTCTTTATTTAAAATTATTTATTTTCCCAATATTTTTTTAATATGTTATATAATATAACATGATCTACAGTTTACTCTTATTTCATCTTTAGACTCTCACTTTATTTGACACCTAGATAGCTTAATTAATGTGAAATTATACAATGGTAGTTGGACTAAAATAATTTTTTTCTCATATATCCAAACTCACATGTTGGTCCCACTTTCTTTCACATCAAACTACAAAAAACTATACAAATTAGTCCAAATACAATTTAGGGATAATAGTGTAACTGCAATAAAATAAAAAAAAACTACAAAAATATCTATGTTAATCTACTATCTATCTTTTACTATGTACTATAATCTACTAATCAACTAAAATAATCAATTGAAACTACGAGATAACTGCATTGATATATACAAAAACACGGGATAGCTGCAATGATATATATATATATATATATATATATATACATAAAACACGGGATAACTGCACTGTTATATAAAAAAATACGAGATTAATATCTGCTGTTGATAAATTATAATTTTTGAAGACTACTATAAACTTACTATCTAAAAAAACAAGAAAACTTAATTACTATTTAAACTATTGATTAATATTTAAAACACACGTGACAAATATTTGTCACTAATAACCAATTAAAAAAGGACAAGTAATTTTCACTGATATATAAAAAACACGGGATTAATATTTCTTATTGATAATCTACTATCTATCTTTTACTATCTACTACAATCTACTAATCAACTAAAATAATCAAAAGAAACTCTGAGATAACTACACTAATATATAAAAACCACGAGATAACTGTACTGATATATTAAAAAAGATTGGATAACTGCAATGATATATATAAAAATAAAAGCACAGGATAGTTGCACTGATATATAAAGAAACACGGGATAACAACATTGATATATAAAAAACACTTAACTGATACATAAAAAAAAACACGGGATAACTAGACTGATATATAAAAAAAATACGGGATTAATATTTGTCGTTGATAATTATAATTTTTGAAGACTACTATAAACTTACTATCTAAAAAAACAAGAAAACTTAATGACTATTTAAACTATTGATTAATATTTAAAACACACGTGACAAATATTTGTCACTAATAACTATAAAAGGACAAATAATTTTCACTGAATATAAAAAAAACACGGGATAAATATCTTTTATTGATAATCTACTATCTATCTTTTAATATCTACTATAATCTACTAAAATAATCACTTGAAAGTATGAGATAACTGCACTGATATCTAAAAAAAATGGGATAACTGCACTGATATATAAAAAAATACGGGATAACTGCAATGATATATGTAAAAATAAAAACATGGGATAGCTGCACTGATATATAAAGAAACATGGGATAACAACATTGATATATCAAAACACACTTTACTGATATATAAAAAACACGGGATAAATGCACAAACTGTTTTTAAATGATACTTTTAGATTATTTAGATATTTTAATTTATCTATTTTTTATTTGAGACTCATTTTTTATCTACTTTAATTTGTCTTTATTTTCACTGGCTAATGCTCAAGCTATTTAAATTCTATCTAATTTCATTTATAAAAATAAGACAGCTACACCTATGCGTATGCATGGGTATCCTACTAGTTTAACTTTAAAACTTAAAGATCAAAAAGTCATCTAAAGGTTTTTTTATTTATAAAAGTATATATTTTTCATATTTGTTGACTGTCAAAGATTCATTCATTCAAATTATAATCGAATACATCGATTGCAACACAAATTCAAAAATGAGAAAACCATACAACAAACTCACAACACCCAAGTTAATACAATAAAACGACAAGATGCCTACATTAGTGACAAAGTCGAAGCCACCAGAATTATACCCATGCCTCCGAATATGAAACGTTGACGCCCACATCATTGATTTAGTTGCAATGGTAGAATATGATATGTCAATCCAAATCAAACAACAAAATGAGAAACCAAACAGCACAACACAAAGACGACGAACAAAACAATGTTGCACTTAAACGACTAAATAAAAAACACAAAAGAAAATTTATATTTGTATGGAAACCACTTACTTAGATAAAAAGAAGAGGGGAAACGGTGGGGAGAGGTGATTACAGGCCAAAAATATGACAAAAAATCACCTCTTTCTCAAGTATATGAACAAGAAGAAGAGAAGAGTAAAATAGAGAGAAAATGAGAAAAACGGCTAGGATTTTGTTTTGGGGGTGCGCTACAAAGATTGATTATAGAATAATATTGATAATAAATATTAGTAACAACGAACTTTATAAGAAGAATGATGAACATATTGATGATGATGATGGATTTTATCCATAAATATATGAATTTAAATTGTCAGTATTACGATCTTTTTTGTAATTATGTTTGGGTTTGTAATTGGTTTTTTAAATATATACTACATTAGTTCTAAACATTAAGATTGATTTCAATTGCCAGTATATTTGATATTCACACACTTTTCTTTCTTTCGAATTTAAAGAAATTTTTTTTTTGGATATAAAAAATCAATACATTTATTTTTTTGTCACAGAGAAACTTAATTCATTTCATTCAAAATGGAAAACATAATTATACATGCATGGAAGAATATAGTTAAAGCTATGGATTCTAGCATAATACGTAGATGCTCTAGCTAAATTGTGAGCAATTTTGGTTGACTCTCTTCTTAGTGAAATTTGTATTGTGATCAAGAATTCCCTTTCAATTTGCTAAAGTTTAACCAAATTAGTTGTGAGGAAAGTTTGTGTCTAATATTCCATCAAGAACCAATTTAGCTCAAAGCTTGTAACGAATCATTACTTTATAATTGAGTCAAAAAATGAATACTTTTAATATACATGATTATAGTATTATCTTTAAACCTTAAGGCTAACTTTCTCTACCTTTCTCTCTATCTCTCTCTTATTTTGATTTATCTCTCATCTTTCTCTCTCCATCTTAAATTACTACCTTATCCCTCATTTTACCTCATTTTTACCTAAAGTTAGGGAAATGAATCTCCCCTGCATACTCAAACTCATACGGAGGTATATGCTAATGAGAAAGGAATCTCCTCTGTTTATCAGGCTTCTAGAGACACAAGAGTAAATTAATCTTTGGATCATATATTTTTTTTATTGAGTAGGTAAGTTTATAGTATAACTAGTCTTTCAAAATGTTTTGCTTTGAATCAAATCAATCTTTTGTATTATATCTAACTAAAAAGTATTTAATAATCAAATGCTACAATTTGATCTTGATTCATTTTCACTGAAGTTTATGATAAAGTTTAATTGTGTGTTGTTATATTATCAAGATAAAATTAACTTATGGTATATAAATAAGTTAGAAAACTACATAATATCAATATTAGATAAAGCAGGAGTCTAAGCACGCAAAAAAACCAACTCTCTCTGCTAGGGCAAAAACGATTTTTCCAGCCATTAACTATGAGTTCAAGTACTCCAGGAGGTGAGCCTCCACCGGAGGAACCTGTTATTCACAGCCCTAAGAAACAGAAAGCAATAGTTATTACAGAACCTTTCAATGAAATTCCTGATGAAACAATGATAGAAAGCATCCAAGACAAGACTTCAGAGAAACCCAAATCTTTTAAAGCTGCTCTAATGAAGGTTTGGGCGATGATGATCTTGAGGAGCCTTGGGGCGACTTATTGACTGCAGAGATGCCAGAAGACAAATGGTATAAACTCTGCGAAGAAGAGATAGAAAGAACTGTGAGAGTTAAATCTTCTTACCCTAAAGTTACAATGACTGATGAAGAAATGAATGAATGTTGTAGGCCTTGGAGAAATACTTTGATTGTCAAAGTACTAGGTACTAAAGTTAGCTACAGATTGCTTGAATCAAAATTGAGAAAATCCTGGCTCATGAATGGTGAAATGAGAATAACTGACCTAGCAGATGATTTCTATATGATTCAACTGTCAGATATAGAAGATTACATGCATGCTATGTTTGAAGGACCTTGGAAGGTGGCTGATCATTACCTCATAGTTCAAAGGTGGAGGCCCTTCATCTCTCTCACTTCCTCTATGACAAAGAAAGTTGTGGTTTGGGTGAGAATGCCCAAACTTCCAGTTGAGCTATGCACTGACAAAATCCTGACTAGAATAGGGAATACGTTAGGAGTCATGCTGAAAGTTGATAGAATGACTGTTGAATTTTTCGCAATATTGATGTTTGTCTTACTCTTGCAGGTGTGTCCAGCAACTATGGAGGTGCAACTAGTGTATTGGGCTCAACCACTTGAGGCCCAATCCACTTGATGGTACTACTGAGTTGTTGATCAAACAAAAATGCTGCTATCGGGTTTGTGCGGAACCCAAACCCGTTTGATGATGGATATGCGCGGATCCTTCTGACCCGAGATATATAAGCTTCTTTTTTCTCTACCTTCAGAAAATCAAGATTCACTCCGTTGAATCTTGAACCTCTGTTCTTCTTCTCTCTTCTCTCTCTACACCGGAAAACCCTAGCGATGCAAACTGAGCTCTCACCGTCGTGATTGAAGCTTGGTTCTCGCTTGGTGAAAGGCCGATGATGATCTTTGAGAGTGACTCAACAAAACCCCTTTGGTTTTGTGTTGAATCAAGTCAACCTGAGGCCTCGAAGAAACCTTTTCTTCTTCGTGTACAAACCTTAGCTTTTCTGTTGTTGATCTGAGTTGTAACACTGATTCTATGATGATCTCTACCTTCAATCACCTTAATATTGAAGGTAAGAACTTCTTTCTCTAATTTTCCTTGAAACCCTAACTTTACAGTTTCACAGATCAAACTCTAACTCTGTTTTGTTTGATTCTTTGCAGGTAAACAAAGCCCAGATGCAATTTGTATCCTACCGAAGGTAACAAATCACACCTGAAACAATTTTACTTGTCTGCTCTTAATCTTTTACAAAACCCTAATCTTGGTTTTTAACTGTTTCTGCTTGCATGTACCACTGAGTTGTGATTATGCAATGTTGCCTTGATTTCACACTTTGAAATCACCTTCACAGAGTTATAACAGAGGTAGTCACTTCCTCTATTAGACTCCCGTGAATCTTTACTTTCTTTCTTGAGTGATACAAACCCTAATCCTGAGATTGCTTGTTTGCAAGCACTCACACCAACAGTTACCCAGTTCTTGATGCTATCTCTCTCAAAAAGCAGCAAGTACACATACAAAGGTAAATCCCAGTTTCCTTGTTCTGTTTCTTCTCCTTCTTCAAAATTGCTTTAGTCACAAAAACAATTCCTAACCTATCTTTCTTCTGTTGTGTGCAAGGTATGATCCTCCTTGATCAGTTCTTCACACACTCAAAGACTCAGGTTGAAGATAATGGAGCTTACGGATTAGAACATTGAGTAATAGGATATATGCAATAGAATACTCAATGTAAAAACTAAAACTTTTTGAATGATTGATTGTATGTACAATTTTAATGACTTATTTACACTTATATACAAAGCTAGGCACAAGTTAGTTGGAGAGTTAGTTAGAGACTAACAATTCCCAACTAACTAACCGTTTTAGGAGTACCATAGGCTAACAAACTTTTGTATTTAAACATGTGTTTATTTTGAAAGCTTGTTTGTTAGCTTAGGTTCCAACGGTTACAAACATTGATATTAGGGTTTTTATATTACAAACCCCAATATCCCCCCTTAATGTAAAAACCCTATCATACAAGATATATAAGTCAAGCCTTAGGCTAAGGTTTATAAATAGAAAAACTTAACCTAAACTACTAAGCTAGAGAAATAGGACTTAGAACCTCAGGACAGACCCCTGATACTAGTCTTAGAGTAGAAATCAGCTTGAGACAAGCCCCCAAGCAATAGCTTTTAGTGATTGCCTACTAGTTTAGAAGGCAACCAAGCCTATTTCTCTTCTTAGTTTCACAAAGGCTTCTCCTTTGAGAGCCTTAGTGAACAAATCAACTAATTGTTCTTTTGTAGAACAATATTCCACACTTAGCTTGCCATTTGTGACTTGCTCCCGTATGTAGTGAAACTTTGCTTGAATGTCCTTTGTCCTTCCGTGTGAGCTTGGATTCTTTGCTAGACTTAGTGCAGATTTATTGTCTATCCTTAGTATAGGAGGCTGACTTAGAGTGACCTGCAACTCAGAGATTAGTGAATCTAACCATGCTGCTTGGGTAGCAGCTGCACATCCAGCAATACATTCTGCCTCACACGAGGACAGAGCAACAACACTTTGTTTCTTTGAGCTCCAAGAGATTGGTGCTCTTTGAAACTTAAAGAGGTACCCTGAGGTACTTCTTCTGTCAATGTGATCTCCACACGAATCAGAATCAGTGAAGCCCTCTAGGATAACCCTATTAGTTTCAGACTTAGTAGGAAAGAAAATACCATAATTGAGCGTACCTTTGATGTACCTCAATATTCTTTTGGTAGCATTAAGGTGAATTTGCCTAGGTTCATTCATAAACCTTGACACCATACCTGTAGCAAACAAGATGTCTGGTCTGCTGTGACACAGATACCTTAGAGAGCCAATCATTTGTCTGTATAACGTAGCATCTACCTTAATACCAACCTCATCAGTCTCCTTACCCAATATTCCTTCTGCTGGGTTTACTGCAGAATTACATTCTGCCAAGTCAAATCTGGCCAAAACCTCTTTAGCATATTTGAGTTGGTGTAGGATGATACCCTCTGGTAGTCTTAGAAATTCCATTCTTAGGAAGTAAGATAACTTGCCCAGGTCTGTCATTTCAAATTCTCTCTTCATAGAGTCTTTAAACACATCAATCTCCTTAGCACAGTTTCCTGTAACTAATAGATCATCTACATATAGGCATACTAATAGAATATAGGTATGTAGACTGCCTTTGACATACATGCCATATTCATTAGAGCACTTAGTAAACCCATTAGTAGTAAAGAAAGTATCTATACGTTTGTTCCAAGCCCTAGGAGCTTGTTTCAACCCATATAGAGCCTTGTGCAGTAGGAACGCCATTTCCTCTTTTGCCTTTAACTTCAAAACCTGGTGGCTGCTTGATGAATACTGTTTCTTCAAGTGGCCCATTCAAAAACGCAGATTTTACATTCATATGATATAGTTCCCAACCCTTGTTACAAGCTAGGGCTGTAACTAGTCTAATTGTCTCATGCCTTGCCACTGGAGAAAAGACTTCAGTAAAGTCTATCCCTTCTTTCTGTTGAAAACCACGAGCCACTAATCTGGCCTTATGTTTAACAATAGTTCCTTTAGGATCTAGCTTAAGTTTGTAAACCCACTTAACACTGATGGCCCTTTTACCTTTAGGTAGATGAGTAAGAGTCCACGTACCATTCTTCTCGAGGGAATTTAGCTCTTCCTGCATAGCTTTCTTCCACTTCACATCTTTAAGAGCCTCTAAGTAATCCACAGGCTCAGCATCAGCTAGCATTGCATAGTGTAGAAGATCACCCTCTTCATTCACATCTAGGTCAGTAATTAACTCATAATCAGCCAACCTTCTAGGTGGATTTCTAACCCTTTGGCCCCTAGCAACTTGTTGAATAGGAGTAGGATTAGGAGTTTCAGGCTCCTCATCTTGAGGAGGTTGATCTGCTTGTTGTTGCATATTGTCTTGATCACTGTCAGAGGTATCTTCATCATCTTGATGAAGTATTCCTGGTGTAGTAGTAGCTTCTTCAGGGTCATTGGGGTGTTCTGAGTTTTGTTGCTCAGAATCATTCCAATTCCATTCCTCATTCTCTAGAACAGTCACATCTCTAGAGATCTCTACCTTGTTGTTTTTAGGATTAAACAACTTGTAGGCTCTCAGAGGATGATAGCCAACCAAAGATAAGTGGCTTACTCTTGTCTTCTATTTTCTTCCTCTTCTGATCTGGGATATGTGAGTAGCATAGAGAACCAAAAATCCTGAGATGAGCCACACTTGGCTTGTCTCCACACCAAACTTCTTCTAGAACCTTTCCTTATAGTCTCTTGGTGGGACACCTATGTAGAATGTAAGCTGCAGTTGAGACAGCTTCACCCCAAAAGGTGTTAGGAAGTCTTTTATGCTTGATCATGGATCTGGACATGTCAAGCAGTGTTCTGTTTCTCCTTTCCACAACTCCATTGTGTTGAGGAGTGTAGGGTGAGGTAATCTCATGAATGATGCCTCTTGTAGTGCAGTAATCCTTGAACTCATGTGAGGTATACTCACCACCACCATCTGTCCTTAGGATTTTTAGCTTTCTGCCACTTTGCCTCTCTACCAGCTTTAGGAACTTCTTGAACACTTCAAAGGCTTCTCCTTTGGTCTTGATCAAGTAAACCCATAGCCTCCTAGAGAACTCATCTACAAAGGACAGAAAGTATCTTTTAATTTGTTACTAAATGATAAAACATCAAATGGACCACATATATCTGAGTAAACAATATGCAATAAATCCTTAGACCTACTAACAATTTCTGCCCTAAACTTCTTTCTAGGTTGTTTTCCCAAAATACAAGTGGTACATATCCCATCAGGGGACTCAATCTTTGGTAGTCCCCTAACTAAACCTTTGGAACTTAGTTTAGTTAGGCTGCCAAAGTTTAAGTGGCCAAGTCTCCTATGCCAAAGCTCACTTTCAATACTAGTAGTAGCGCTAAAGCATTCTGCTTTTACAGTGCTTATACTAGTCTTAAAAGTTCTGTTTTTGGCTAAGGAACTTGTAAGAACCAGTTTATCCTTAGTATCAAAATTTTTTAGTTTTAGATCTTTCACAATGATTGAGAATCCTCTCTCAATCAATTGTCCTAGACTAATCAGGTTATGACTAATACCAGGAACATAATAGACATCATGAATCAATATTACTTGTTCGTCATCTTTAGTAAACATCACATTACCCATACCTTCAGCTTCAAGTGTTAGGTTGTTAGCACACTTGATAGTTGTCCTTCTCTTAGGGTCAAAATCAACTAGCCAACCTTTGTTACCTGTGAGGTGATTTGAACACGCAGAGTCTAGATACCATATCTCTGTGATGGTGCTGCCATCACTGTTGGTTAACACTAAAGCAATAAAATTCTTATCTTGTTTTATATCTATAGTAGTTACATGCACATTAGGTCTAGATTTTGTTTCAGTAGTATCAACACTAATAGTACTAAAGGCTACTGCACCTTCAGAGTTAGTATCTTCCTCAGCCACATTGGCTTCAGTACTTGACTCCTTAGGCTTATTAGTATTCCTTGTAGGACACTCAGTGGCATAGTGTCCTAGCTTGTCACACCTATAGCACTGGACTTTTGACTTGTCCTTTTTCTTAGTGTTATTATTACTCTTAGAGGAATTAGATGAATTAGACTTAGGTTTAGAGTTACCTGCCTTACCCTTAGAGCCTGTTGCTTTCTTACTGTTGCTACCTTTGTTGCCCTTTTTTGACTTACCCTTAGCAGCCAGCATAGCAGTGTCTTCATCATCTGACTCTTCTTCAAGGATTTCCATACGGATTTCCTTGGCCTCTAGTTTGCCTTGAAGCTCCTCTAGCTTCAGGCCCACATTCTTGGTGGTTTCCTCTATAGCGTTGGTCACAGTATACCACTTCTTTGGCATTGACCTCAAGATTTTCCTACACAGAGAGTTTTCCTCAAGTTTCTCTCCTTGTAGTGCCATACCATTTTTAATCTTCTTCACTCTGTTGAAGAAGTCAGTTATTTTCTCATCCTTTTTCATTTTAAGACTTTCATACTGTGCTCTTAGAGCTTGCAGCTTCTTCTCCTTTATTGGAGCTGCTCCACAGTAATAGTGTTGTAGTGCATCCCATGCTGCCTTAGAGGTCTCACAATCCCTTAACCTTTCAAAGTCTTCCTCTCCACATGCCCTGTGGATGAGGGAAAGACCCTTGAAGTCCTTCATTTCTGCTTCAATGAATTCTTTCTTTTCAGCAGGGGTAGCATCTGCTTCAAGAGGTGTGAGACCCTCTTTTACCAAGTAGAGGCATCCATGTGATCCAAGTATAGGCTTCATTTGAATAGCCCAAGTATCATAGTTGTTCCCATTGAGTTTGGCAACATAGTTGTCTTCTTTTCCCATTCCTGCAGTTTTACACTTTAAAACACACACAGAGATTAGAAAACAAGGACCTGCACAATTTCACACTGTGCAGGGTTAAAGAAATTTAAAGAAAGTTTAAAGAACTTAAGAAAACCACAAAGTAGAGTTAGAAAGATGCCCTGGATCGATTGCCAAATGCTCTGTTTATACCATGTTGAATTTTTCGCAATATTGATGTTTGTCTTACTCTTGCAGGTGTGTCCAGCAACTATGGAGGTGCAACTAGTGTATTGGGCTCAACCACTTGAGGCCCAATCCACTTGATGGTACTACTGAGTTGTTGATCAAACAAAAATGCTGCTATCGGGTTTGTGCGGAACCCAAACCCGTTTGATGATGGATATGCGCGGATCCTTCTGACCCGAGATATATAAGCTTCTTTTTTCTCTACCTTCAGAAAATCAAGATTCACTCCGTTGAATCTTGAACCTCTGTTCTTCTTCTCTCTTCTCTCTCTACACCGGAAAACCCTAGCGATGCAAACTGAGCTCTCACCGTCGTGATTGAAGCTTGGTTCTCGCTTGGTGAAAGGCCGATGATGATCTTTGAGAGTGACTCAACAAAACCCCTTTGGTTTTGTGTTGAATCAAGTCAACCTGAGGCCTCGAAGAAACCTTTTCTTCTTCGTGTACAAACCTTAGCTTTTCTGTTGTTGATCTGAGTTGTAACACTGATTCTATGATGATCTCTACCTTCAATCACCTTAAGATTGAAGGTAAGAACTTCTTTCTCTGATTTTCCTTGAAACCCTAACTTCACAGTTTCACAGATCAAACCCTAACTCTGTTTTGTTTGATTCTTTGCAGGTAAACAAAGCCCAGATGCAATATGTATCCTACCGAAGGTAACAAATCACACCTGAAACAATTTTACTTGTCTGCTCTTAATCTTTTACAAAACCCTAATCTTGGTTTTTCACTGTTTCTGCTTGCATGTACCACTGAGTTGTGATTATGCAATGTTGCCTTGATTTCACACTTTGAAATCACCTTCACAGAGTTATAACAGAGGTAGTCACTTCCTCTATTAGACTCCCGTGAATCTTTACTTTCTTTCTTGAGTGATACAAACCCTAATCCTGAGATTGCTTGTTTGCAAGCACTCACACCAACACTTACCCAGTTCTTGATGCTATCTCTCTCAGAAAGCAGCAAGTACACATACAAAGGTAAATCCCAGTTTCCTTGTTCTGTTTCTTCTCCTTCTTCAAAATTGCTTTAGTCACAAAAACAATTCCTAACCTATCTTTCTTCTGTTGTATGAAAGGTATGATCCTCCTTGATCAGTTCTTCACACACTCAAAGACTCAGGTTGAAGATAATAGAGCTTACGGATTAGAACAGGGAGTAATTGGATATATGCAATAGAATACTCAATGTAAAAACTAAAACTTTTTGAATGATTGATTGTATGTACAATTTTAATGACTTATTTACACTTATATACAAAGCTAGGCACAAGTTAGTTGGAGAGTTAGTTAGAGACTAACAATTCCCAACTAACTAACCGTTTTAGGAGTACCATAGGCTAACAAACTTTTGTATTTAAACATGTGTTTATTTTGAAAGCTTGTTTGTTAGCTTAGGTTCCAACGGTCACAAACATTGATATTAGGGTTTTTATATTACAAACCCCAATAATGACTTCATTACATCAAAGGGGAAAGTTAGAGGTTGTTGCTACTAATTTTTTCAAGGACTTATTCACTGCATCAGACCCTTTATCTCCTTATGTCCTTGAAGATCATTTTCCTAGACTTGAAGATCTTCATTTGCTTGAGATGAATAGGCAGATTTCTAATGAAGAGATATACAGTATGGTCAGAAATATTGGAGCCTATAAAGCTCCTGGCCCTGATGGCTTTCAAGCCATTTTCTACCAAAGTCAATGGAGTGTGGTTGGGGAAGATTTTTGTAATATGGTTAAGTGTTACTGGAATCAGCCTGAGAAGATAAAAGTGATCAATTCTACTCTCCTTGCCTTAATTCCTAAAGTGGATCATGTTGTTGCTATGAAACAATTTAGGCCTATAGGCCTGTGCAATGTCATGTACAAAGTCATTACTAAAATGGTTGCTAGTAGACTTAGGAATGCCTTACAGAAGCTTATAGGGCCTGCTCAAGCCTCTTTCATCCCCAAAAGGCAAATCCATGACAATATAATAGTTGCTCAATAGATTTTCCACTCTATGAGATCTAAAGGTGGGAAAAAAGGGTGGATGGCCATCAAAATTGATTTGGAAAAAGCTTATGATAGGCTTAGATGAGAGTTTGTTAAAGAAACTTTGGAAGATATAGGGATACCTATTCATCTTATTCACATCATTTGGTGCTGCATATCTACTCCTTCTATGAGGGTTATTTGGAATGGTGAAAATTTGGAGGAGTTCTATCCTTCTAGAGGCATTAGACAAGGAGACCCTATATCTCCTTATCTTTTTGTCCTGTGTATAGAGAGATTTTTTCAAGTCATTGAGCAAGAGGTTGAGTTTAAAAGTTGGGTTCCTATTCAAGTGAGTAGAGGTGGTCCCAAAATCTCCTATTTAGCTTTTGCAGATGATCTGCTTCTTTTGCAAGAAGCATCCACGACTCAGGCAGAATTAATTACTCGGCGTGTGTGGTGCAGCCTCAACATCACCAATCCAAATAATTTCTTTAGCAATTATGATTAGATCAAGTGGATGGAAAGTAATTTGAAGAATCAAGGAAAGAAAGGTAATTTACCTAACTGGAGCTTGCAATTCGGAATTGTCTTGGACAATATCTGGAGAAATAGGAACGATTGGGTTTTTAATACGAAGAAAACAACGATTCAAAGCACAATTATTACTATTAACTGTTAATTAAGCGGGGTAATTGAAGTTTTGAAGAAGAACTCGAACCTGAAACCGAGTTGCAGTTTGATGAGTAGTCTTGAGGTGAGTAATTGGACTCCACCTCCGATCGGTTCCTTCAAGCTAAATTGTGATGGATCTGTGCGTAATTGTGGTAGATCTGCTGGGTGTGGGGGTATTCTTCGTGACTGTTACGGAAGAGTGAGTTTTGCTTTCTCTCACAAATTAGAAGGTTGCAGTGTGTTGGAAGCAGAAATGTGGTCTGTTTATCATGGGATCTCGATTGCTTGGGGTTATGGCTTCACTAAAATCTTGGTTGAAGTTGATTCTCAGCAAGTGATTGATATGTTCAAGACTGGTTTTGGGAAAGAGGAAGAGATTGATAGTCTTCGCCGCAGCATCTTGATGATAGGGGATGGTGGTTTCGTTGTTAAGTGGTTGAAAGTGCCGAGACAATTGAATGAAGCAGCTAATCTGTTGGCAAAGAATAGTTATGATCAAAGGGACACATGTGTCATTTACAATATTGTTCCAGACTTTCTAGTTAATATTGTTGCTTGGTTTTTTTTTGGTACCCCCACCCAAACTGAAAACCCCAAAATGCCCTTCTGAAAACGTATTTTTTTTAAAGATCTTTGACCAATCGTATATACACCTGGGTGGTATATATACGACCCTATTTTTTGCCCATCGTATATATACCCCCCAAGGCGTATATACGATTGGCACACCCCCACCATAATCGTATATACGCCTTGGGGGTGTATATACGATGGGCAAAAAATAGGGTCGTATATATACCCCTCGTGTATATACGATCCTATTGTATTTTTTTAATTTTTTAAGTCAAATAAAAATTAATTAAGTCCTGAAAATAGGTTTTGTATGTAGTTCGTTAAAACGTGATTTATGTTATACGTCGAACGAATAATTTAGGCTAAAAAATCGGTATTCGAGCAACATACTCCGATCGTAATGAAACCACAACCATTAAATCCGAAAAAAATCAAGAATCAAGACTCCCGTAGAAGGGACTTCTTACAGGACTACGGCCTCAAAATCCCAAATTCCATTGTTTACTATTTTTTACGAATTTTTTAAATTTTTCATAGTCTCCAAAAAATCTAAAAAATTTGTATAGTCTTATTTTGGTTTTGTTAGATTTTTAGTGGTGTTTTTATAATTTTTTGGAGTAGTTTTGACTATTTAACGAATTTTTAGTAGCCTTTTAGTAATAAAAATTAAAACAAATTATTAAAAAAAAATAAAAAACCCATCGTATATACCCCTTTGAGTACGTATATACGATTGGACATAAAATAAGCATCGTATATACGTACTCAAAGGGGTATATACGATTTATTTATTTTTTTTTAAAAATAATTTTCAAAGGGCATTTTGGGGATTTAAAATTGAGTGGGGTTTATGGGGATGGGGTGGGGGTATCAAAAACACAAGCCTATCTGGAATAAACAATTTCAATTATGAGGCCCAAATCCAATGATGGGGGATGTACATAAGTGCGAGTGGGAATGAACAAGCGTATCTGGAATGAACAATTGGAAAATCGTTCATGTTTCTAAGGGAGGTTCTAGTATATCTCATATCCTTTTTGCCAATGATATGTTACTCTTTTTTTGAAGCTAATGTTCAACAAGTTTAAGAAATAATGTTAGTCTTCATGATTTCTGCCCAGAATTTGGCTTGAAAGTTTATATTCCAAAGTCTAAATCTATGTGTTTCAGGAGAGTGCCTCATGTAGTGAAGAGAAACATAAAGGAGGCATCCAATATTTAGTTTGTTGAAAAGTTGATTCGCGATGGAGCTCCTCCCTCTCATGGTCTTGCGAAGCTTGTAGGTAGTATCAGAGGAATCAGCAGAGATGGGTGACATTAGGCGGCGTAGCATCAATAGAGTGGCGAATGGTGCGGTGGATAAGATGGTGAAGATGGGTTCTTCTTCGTCGTCGGGATGCAAGACGTTTGTGCGACCTCCATTTAGGATTGCTGGTGACCTAACCTTGATCCCGTCTCACTCTCCCGTTGTGGGCTGATTTTTCTTTTGGGACTTTGGCTTGTTTTTGTTTTCTGTTTTCTTTTGACAATTCTCAACCCTTTTGGCGTTTTGGCTAAACTATACTTCGAGTCCTTTATCTTTATTTTGGTTTTCTATTTGATTTCTATTTTGTTTTTTGTTTTAAAATAGTCACTTATTTTGCAAAACAGATAGCATATTGGAACCAAAAATAGGAGTATAATGAGATAGCTTTTACTAAATAAGGGACTATGTTGAAAGAAAAATTAAAACGAAGAACCACATTGCTATAAGTTGAGACACAAGGGACCATTTTAGAACAAAAAATAAAATATGCACCAAATTAAAACTTTTTTTTATGAGAACCAAATCGAAACTTAAAACAAAGATAATGGGTCAAAAGTCTATCTTTTTAAAAAAAATATATTAGTTGAGTGAATTATCACATAGAAAATCTTAACCGTCAAATTAGGCAAGCCAACCTAGTGGGCAAAAATGCAAACTTCGGTCAGGCTAAGCCAAGGCCAGCCCATATATCTATAGGGTTGTATTTTTGTAGGGTGTTTTTTTTATACCCCCACCCCCACCATTTTACGTTATATCGAAATTACCCCTGCCATAATTTCACCTTTTGACTTGCATTGAATTCTCTCTAACTGGGACCCACTTTATCTGTCACCTCAATGGAAGGTATATACGATTACATTAAATAATGAACGTTGACCTAAAAAAGTGTGCATCGTATATATGTCCTTCAAGACATATATACGATTGCATTATTAAATGCTTCGTGGACTACCCATCGTATATAGGTTATATACGAGTGGGCTATGAAGATCTAATCGTATATACATCTGGGCCATGTATATACGATGTTAAAAAATACCCATCGTATATACAAGGTTGAGCAGGTATATACGATTGGGTTTTTTTTTTTTTTCTGAGTTGATATTTGTTTTGTTGGAACAGATATTGACCCGCCTACTGCAGATGCCGACTCTCAGTTGGCTCCTGTTGATATCGATACTACAGTGGCGTTTACCACGGATTCGGTATATTTCTTACCAGAATTTTTGTTAATCATGTTTGGGCAAAAGCTGTTGGTAGAAGTGTCGGTGTAGTTGTTATTAAAGTGAGATCAGACAAAGCAGGAAAGAGGGGGAGTCGAGATAAGATTGATTTTGGCTGTGATAAGCAAGGCGGGGTTACTAATGATTCAAGGGTTTTCGGTTCTAAAAGGAGAAGCTGTCTTTTTAGATTGAAAGCTACTTGCACTCTTCGCCGTGGGGGTTGGTGTGTGATGGTTAAATGTGGTAGACACACACACGAGTTGCTTAAAACTTCCATTGGTACTAATGCCTTTGGGCGTCTGTCTAAGGCGCAAAAGGATCTGGTTAATGAACATGTTGATCTTGATGTTGGTCCGAAAGCTACTATTACTACTTTGAAGAAGCTAGATCCGGAGAATGTGACTACTCTTCGTCAAGTTTATAGGCAGCTTCACAAACACCGGTCTACAAAGAGGGGTCCTAGAACGGACATTCAGGAGGTACTGAGACCGATTGCATCACATAATTATCTATCTTGTTGATGATCACTAGAAACATTTGAGTTTGGATGCAGTAGATGATAAATCCACTCATGATAAATCATCTGGCTGTGAGATTTCTTACCAGTTCGATGCTATCCGGGCCAGATTTGATAAAGTGAGTGAGGAGGAGAAATTTCTTATCAAGACGCAGCTTAATGAGATATCATTCCCTTCTACTTCTTCAATGGTTCCACCTAAATCAAAAGTCAGAACAAAAGGTGCACCAAAGAAGAAAAAACAGAAATTATTTGATGCTAAGCGTGATCCTTCCGGGTGGGAGCATGTGGATGAGAAGGTAAAAATGACTGAACTTCTAATTTAAAATCAACACAGCAGTCTTCTAAAAATACTACACAGCGGTCTTCCAAACTATCTCAGGGTGCTTCGAGAGTTTTATCACAGACAGTTGAGACTAAAATCCATTTACCGTTTCTTCCACCACACGTGTACAGTTATGTTGAAAAAATAGTTGATGTGGAAGGTGACAGTAATTGTGGTTTTAGAGTAGTCGGGGTTGGACTTGATAAGGGTGAGGATTCTTGGCCTGTGATTAGGCAAGATTTAATTCAGGAAACGAAGGAAAGGGAAACAGTGTATTCAACGATGTTTGGGCAGAACAGACTGTTAGAGCTTCGCAAAGCTTTTACTATTGAATCCTACGGACGTCAGCCGGACTCGAAGTGGTTTGATTTGCCAGAGATGGGGTATATGGTTGCAACCAAGTATAATGTTGCACTGGTTCAGTTTTCTTTGACTATGAGTTTTACTTATCTGCCTTTGAGAGGTACTTATGGTTCATCTAAGTTTAAAATGATATCTGTTATGAACAAGGAAAATCTACACTGGTTGCATCTTTCGATCTCTCCCACATGCATTTGCATCCTATTGCCCATGCATGATGGTACCAAAGACTACTCATCGTAGTCGCGTCATGGTTGGATCCGTATGCCGGTCGTTTTACCCTCTGGCAGTCTATGTGTCCTTCAGTGCATCGTCCCACTCCAGGTGATGCGCCTAGATGTGTCGATTTGGCAGATGATTCTATTGACGACTTATAGATATATTCACACCTTTTTTGTATTACACGTGTATCTATTACTATATCGCGTTTTTGTAATTACACGCGTTTATTTTGTCCAACATATCTACACCGTTGATGTTAATCAAATCACGAGGCTTCCAATTAAAACCGTTGATGAAATCACAACTGTTAACAACTACAAAACCCATCATATATATCTCTTTTGGGACATATATCTGATGTGCATTTTTAACGCATCGTATATTTGTTCATTGTGCGTATATACGATTGACTTAAAACGCATCAATCGTATATACGCACAATGGACATATATACGATGTCAAAAATTGCACATCGTATATATGTCCCAAAAGAGATATATACGATTCGTGTAAATTTGTAAAAAAACAGGTTTTTTGAAGGGCATTTTGGAAATACACTAATCGGTGAGGGTATATGGGAAAGGGGTGGGGGTACAAAAAAAAACTCGTTTTGTAGCTTAGCCAAGTTTAAGACACCAGGTCATCTATTAACTCGACCCAACCCAACTTTTTAACAATTGATACTATCAAAAATATTCTTTAAAAAAGGCCCATGCTTCGTACAACCCCCCCTCTACTCACTAAACACCCCTTTTTGGTGTGAAAAGACCAAAAACCCTTACTGAAATTTGGGTTTTTTTTAAAGATTATGGAAGGTTCAAGCCTGATTGATCGCCCGATTCGCATCACAGCGCGCGCGACAACATGTCAATCAATTGTCAGACACCCCAAATTGACCCAATTCAAATTTGACCAGGTTCGATCACGTGAGGGTCAAACCTGATCGACCAAGCGTGCGCCGAACAGTGGCCACCGTCTAGTTTTGCGCCCAAAATTCAAATTTTTTGGAAATTGTGTCCAACGGTTATAAATAGATTCTCACTCTTAACTGATTTTCACACTTTGATTTTTCACACTTCACTGATTCTCACTCTCCCTCTTCGTTGATTTTCACTAAAATGAAAGATCTAAATGAATTACAGTTGTGCCTAACCCAGAGATCGCTAGTAGTTTCGTTTATTTTCACTTATGTTTTTATTTCGTTTATTTTGACGTATGGCTACGCTTAAATAATAAAATTAGTAGTTTCGTTTATTTTGTTATGTTGTTTTATTTTCATGTATGCACTGGTATTCACAATGGAAAAAAAACGAATAAAATTAACAATGGACAACAAATTAAAATTTCATTCATTAATAATTCAAGAGAAATAAACTACAAATACAGAAGGCTCATAACTCATCATCGGAACTGGAGGAGTCATCATCGGAGTCTCCGGACTCACTGTCAGAAGAGTCACTGCCAGAGCTCAAATCTATGTAGGTAATCTGCAGAGAAACACTGTCAAATCTATCGTAACGCCCCGAGCCATAGGCGCGAACAAACTCCCCAGTGTCACAAGATATCCTGCCATAGCCATCATTGGAGCCATAAACTGCGCCTCCAATATCCATCATAAATGTCACTAACTCGGGCAGCAGGTCCAGCTCATCTGGGACGCAAATCTCCCCAGTATATCTATCAACGGTTACGTAGAAAGTAGCCATACCTGAAAAAAGAAGGAAAATACAGAGAATCAGACACATTCGGCCTTTCCAGATCTGAATCACTATTCGGCGCACGCTAGATTGACGTAGATCGGCGCACACTCAATTGAACAGTTGTGAAACAGATCTAAAACAAGGCAAAATAGACTGTTCTGCGCACGCTTGGTCGATCGTGTTCGACCTCTGCAGCGTCGAACAATATGAAAACAGTGAAAACAAATGGGATAAATGGAAGATAGAGAAGGGGAAATGGATTCTTACCAAGAGGACGCCGGTGGGAGGTTGAGGACGCCAGTGGTTTTTTTTGGGGGGGGGGGGGTTCTAGTGTGGAGGAGGAGGAATGGAGGTTCTACTGTGGTGAATGGGGGTTTTTAAAGGAAAAAAACAAAAAAATCTTGGGGGAATTTTTGGAATTTTTGGTCGGTTGGGGTACTTCTAGTGAGTAGAGGGGGGTTCTAAGAAGCATGGGCCTAAAAAAATGGGTTCAATTTGTCCTAATGGAGCAAATCAATGAACACTAGCTGTCCAACCCATAATATTGGACATTGAACGGATTCATTAAGATTAAGATAAGGCTCACGCTTAAATCACCCCTACAGCTACTCACGAACCCCCCCAAACCACTTAATATTCCAAAAATACCCTAATTTAAAAGTTAGTGATGCAAATCGCTTAGTTAGTTGTTGTTCGATCAAGCATGCATCGAACCTCTTTGGGGGTGTTCGATCACGCATGCGCCGTTTGTGGTCGACCCTGGCACGGTCAAACACCCCTGATTGTTGCTGTATGCTGAAGTTGACTGATTTTTACTGATTTTATACAATTCAATTGCTAATGTACCTAAATTGGAGCAGGTTTTTGACTGATTTTTATTGGTTTTATACTGGTTTTTTACAGTATGGCTAACACAAGAGGAGGTGGCACTGCTGGATTGGAGCAACCCGAGGGACGTGGACGTGGAGAGACGCAGTCGAGGAGGACATGATTCGTCCCACTGCAACTGTTTTGTTAAAGTTAGTTATTTTATCGTTCAAATGAGTTATTTTATCGTTCAAGGTAGTTTTGGTTAACCACTCTTTAAAAAAACCAACATTAGCACCGTTCGACCATCACACGTTCAACCATGTTCGACCCTCGTTTGGTCAAACCTATTAATTTGGCCAATTTGGGGTGTCTCTCAGTAAAATTAGCATGTTCGGCGCTGCCAGATTCGATCTGGTTCGATCAACGGTGCGCCGAACCGTGCATAACCTTTTAAAAAATAAAAATCAAATTTCAGTAAGGACTTTTGGTCTTTTCACACCAAAAAGGGGTGTCTAATGAGTATAGGGGGGTTGTACGAAGCATGGACCTAAGATAATACTACTAAAACCCTCCACCACAAACAACTACATACTTTGTGAACGGGCAAAGGAAACATCCCATCATCTACAGTTCTCGTTTCTCTGTGCAAGAAGAGAAGACCTAGTTGCGCCGCCAGGGGGCTCCCTCCACCGCCGCCGGAGCTCCCCTCGCCAGCTCGTTTGTTCTCGCCATCTCTCTGTAGATCCTAGAGTAATAAGTTGCGCTAGTCGCCGTAGTTCCTAGATTTCCTAGGTGAAGTTCGCTCACTTTGGAGCGTTGTTTCCCCCTCCGTTCCACCACCCTTCTGTCTCCGTCTCCGACCTCCATAATTTCCACCCTGCCACCGTCCTTGTTTGGTTAATCGAAGCTTCACCCTCCCTTCTAAAGCTTCTTGATCTGACTTCCAGAGATTAGGCACAAACATTCTCACCATTCCCATCTCCGATCCGACCACCTACCACCGTCCCACTTCGGTTGAGTGCAGTTTCACCTCCCTTCTGCAGCTCTCTTCTCAGATCGTTAGCTGCTACAGTTGTTGCCCTATTCTGTTTCCATGAGTTTGCAAAGAGTAAAGCGCCTCCCTGCTGGTCCTTCATTTTCGAGTCAAGCTGAAAGTGTTCTGCTCCTTTTTGGTTTCTGAGTTCTAACTTTGTCCCGGGGCGAGGCCATTGCCTTTCAAATCTGAGGAGTTTCTGGATTCTCCGCTTCTCCTCCTACACCAACTTCGTGGGATTCAATTATGCTTCTATGTGGAGCCTCTAGTTTTTGACTGTCCGGTGGAGCACGCTCAGTTGTTGCACATTTTCGCAGGCGGTGTTTGCTACGACTTGTGGTGAGGGCAGACTACCTTGGATCTGAATTTTGGCCGCATTAGGTTGTTTTTATTTTTGTTTTTTATTAGTTTCGTTAAGAACTTTTGTTCAGGTGCTGCTCTTAGGCTCAATGTTTATCTTTAAGAGGTTTCAGCATATACTTGATTAGACAGTAGTCCTGTGTTGGATTTGTCCGGATTGTGGATTGTCCGTTAGGACTTGTGACTGCTTTGTGTAAGCGATTAGTTCACTATCTGTTTAATGTTTCTGTGGCTTTGCCCGTGTTCAATGAAATATTGCATTATTGACCCAAAAAAAACAGCTACATATACTTGCAAAAAATTAATTAGGCAAAAATACACCAGAGGTCCTTTAAGTTATTTATTTGTAGCAAGTTAGTCCGTTATGTTTTTTTCGTAACAACTTAGTCCTTTAAGTTAGATAACATGTACACCGTTCGTCATTTTTAATTATTCTGTTACAAAAAAACCCAAGTGACATAAACAGTGCTGATGTGTCCGTTACGGTGCCTATGTGTCAGGTACTTATGTCTATGTGGCTAATAATTAAAAATCTGAGTCATATTTATTATTTTTTTATTAAAAAAACAAAACCCAAAATTCATCTTATCTTTTTCATTTCCACTCTCTCAAACATCAACCACAAATCCAGATCTGTTTGGGGGGTTTTTAATTCCTGATCCAAATCCCATATTCATCCTTCAAATTGCAGGTATCATAAACGAAGCATTGCAGATATCACAGACCCAATATTGTTTCTCCGGTATTTCATCGTTCATATTACTTTTAATTTGGGGATTTTAATTTTAAATCATAAATTCACAATCAATCAATGGGTGGGGATGCTCGTGAGTGATAATATCTCTCTCACACTTTAACAAAAAAATCGATTAAAGAAAAAACACAATACCAGTATACCACAGAATTTGGCTTCATAACCCAGCACAACACCACTACCCTTCAATCTAATCCAACGAAACAAAACCTTCTTCCTTATAATTTCAATTGAAACCCCAACCTTCTCTACCTCAAACAATGATTTCCAATCCAATTAATTAATGCATGTCCGTGAATCAATTGAGAATATGTGAGTATATGCTTGTCCAGCTGCGTTCGTTTTTGAAGAAAAAAGGGTGGTTTCCAATTGAACAAACAGAAATTGGGATAGATTTGGGATGAATTTAAATTATTCTGGATTTAGTTTTAGTTACTGGGTTTTAAGATGAAGATATTCATCTCAATTTGGTGTTTTTATTTTTATTTTTAATAAGAACCTTATTAAAAATATAATTATTAATTTAAAAATCTACTTGGACTTGACATGTCAGCACCGTTAAGGACAAGTCAGCACCGTTAGTGCCATGTGAGTTTTTTTGTAACGGAAAAATTAAAAGAATTTAACGATGTCTGCGTTATCTAACTTAATGGGTAAGTTATTCTGAAAAAAAGCATAAAGGATCAACTTTATTCTGAATAAATAACTTAAAAGACTCCTGGTGTATTTTTGCCTTAATTAATTGAAATATTACTTTTACTATTTTTTTTTGACAATAAAAGTTGTAATATTCCCTCAAATAATAACATGCATGATGCCATTTGAGCATCACAAAAAGATTTATTGTTTGCTTTCATGCATCCAATTGATGATATATGCCCACCAAAATTAATGTATCCATTCATTTAATTTTAATTTTAATGTACGAGACATGTATTTTTTGATTTATCTTATACACGTCTGGTACTAAGGCCAGACGTGTATTTTTTGATTTGTCTTACACACGTTCAATACTAAAGTACGAAGTCGAAAACTATGTGGTACTAAGGTGCCGAACAGTACCCAATTGCAAAAAAATTTGTAGAAAATAGAGAAGGAGAAGGGGAAGAAGAGAGAGGAGAATGAGGTGGTTGTGGTGGTGGTGAGAGAGAGGAGGCAGTGGTGGTGATGGTGGTGGTGAGAGGGAGAAAAAGGCGGTGGTGGTGGTGGTGAGAGTGAGCGAGAAGAGGAAAAGGAAGTGAAAGAATGAAAGTAGGTAGTATTTTGGGGGGTTTTTAGAAAAATTGAGAAGAGGAAAATGAGCGTATTCCCCGGTGCAACGGTGTGTTTAGTGTCCTTCAATAAACTTTGACTGCTTTTCAAGCCGGGTCGGCTTTAGCCCGTATTGGGCCTTGTGGCCGTTTTTGTTCAAATGAAATTTCTCTTGACTAAAAAATGACAAAAAAAAAATAGTACATCCCAGCTTATAAAATGGAATTTTTGACCAAAAAAAAACTTATAAAATGGAATCTCATAGAAAATAAAGTGAGAAATAGTACAACTTAACTTATCAATAATGTTATGTAGCCAAAAATTTAAATGCAAAATAAAAAACTAACTTCTGATATGAATTAACAAAGTTTTTAGGCCAATTCAAACCAACATAACTTTTTCACGTTTTGAGCGTTGATTAAAAACTTGGTTAATTGATCACTTGGTTAATGACTTAAAAAACTTGGTTAATTGATATTGAAAGTTGGTTTTTGTCTAATTTTATCTAAATTTTTTTTGTACAAATAATATTGTTGTTAACTTATAAAATGGAATCTCCTAGAAAATAAAGTGAGAAATAGTACAACTTTCTATGGAAGCATGTGAACCACACAACAAATTGGCTGGCCAAATACTCTACCCCATTGACATAAATAAATGTACTATACTTCTTTTTACAAGCCATAAATGTATTAAACTAACTTCCTTAATATGCAATGAAATCCAAAAAGAAGAAACCATCGTGGGAGATTTCATCATCATTGTCCCCTTTTTTTCACTTGTTGGACCTAGAAACCATCGTGGGAGGAGCATCCCTTATTTCATCTTGACCAGGATGATGGTTTAGAGAAGGAGGATGTAGAGATCGCAAATATGCTGCTGGAATCGGATAACGTGAACAAAGAGGGTAGGAGTGCTTCCCTTGAAAACGTAATTGGTGTAGTTGTGGGAGGGATAAATGACTCTTTGGGTACGAAGAAGGATGCAAAGGAGGAGGAATTAAAAGGTAATCCCGCTGTAATTGTTGAACAAGTTGAACAAGTTGATTGCGTCCCCCTGGTAGAGAATCATACCATTGTTAGTCCGGTGGAGGTTGAGGATTGTAGCTCGGGGATTCAAGCATCAGAATTTGAGAAGAATGAGGATGAAGTAGCAAATCTCACCCCTGAGGTGGTACCGGAAAGTCTCACGGTAAGTAATTCTTTTGGTCCTCTTTTGAGAAATAAGAAGAAGGGAAAGAACAAAGGTAAGTCATCTACTAGTCTCAATGATGATGAGAATGAAGTAATCCAGGGGGTGGTTGTTGGTATTGTTAATGAGGAGGCTAGGAATTTGCTTCCCTCTGTTTGCTTGTCGAGTGGGTCGAATGGCAATTCGAAGTTCCATGTAGTCACACGTAATCCTCCAGGTTCAAACTTATCTTTGTCCTACAGTTGTGATATGAATGGGGCAGCCATAGGGGATGTATCTGTAGGTGATTCAGGTATCCAGGTTTGTAATGAGAGATATTTGATAGATCATGAGCTGTCTGTAGCCAATAAGATGTGGAGCTTCGTCAAGGAGAACTTGGGGGTTACGGGAAAGAATGGGGATGAGGTCTATGTGGGTAAAATCCAATCTCTGGAAGCCAGAGACCAGAATGTAAAAGGCAGGAAGGGGAAGAAGAAAGGTTCTCAATGAAGATTGCAATCTTAAATTTAAGGGGGCGCTGCGAAAAGGAAGCGTCTGAAAAAGTTGATAATTAAGGAGAATATTGATATGTGTATGATCCAAGAAACAAAACATAGTGACTTATCCAAAAGGAGAGTTGGTAGCATTTGGAGGGATGGTGATTTTGATTGGATATGTAAAAATGCAAACGGAATGTCAGGTGGGCTGCTAAGTGTATGGAAGTCCGACATATTGGAGGTCATGTTCTCTTTCTCCGGTGATCACTTTGTTGGAATATGTGCCAAAATCCAAGGTCAGCTTTGTTATTTGGTGAATGTCTACTCAGCTTGTAACATGGCAGGGAAAAGGAGGTTGTGGGATAATTTGAGATGTCTGAAAGAGGATTTTGAGGTAGGAGAGTGGTGTATCGCAGGTGATTTTAATGCAGTCATATCTAGGGGTGAGAGAAGCGGGTGCATCTCAAGTTTCAATAATATAGAGGCCCGAGAATTTTTGTCCTTTATAGAGGATATGGAGTTAGTGGACGTACCGGTGCCGGGGAAGAAGTTTACTTGTTTTGGCTCTGATGGGAGGGCTAGTAGATTGGACAGATTGTTGCTGACTGAAGGGCTAATTACAAAATGGAGTGTCAGTGCCCAGTGGGTAGGTGATAGAGACATCTTAGATCATTGCCCTGTGTGGTTGGTTACATCGGCTTTGAACTGGGGACCCAAGCCTTTCAAATTCAACAATTGTTGGCTTGAACACCAGGATTTCATGCGATTCATCAAAGAGTGTTGGGTCTCTTTTCAGGTGAGAGGGAAGGCATCGTTTGTGTTGAAAGAAAAATTGAAAATGTTGAAGGATAAGCTTAAGGTTTGGAACCGTGAAGTGTTTGGGTTTAAAGACTTGCAGATAGAACACATAGTACGAGGATTTGAATGAGGTTGAACGGGTTGCAGTGGAAGGAGGGGGAGTTGATGATGCTCAAAGAAATAAATTAAATGAGGAGTTCTGGAGGGAACTCTTTGCCAAGGAAAGTTTGCTTGCTCAGAAATCGAGAGTCAAATGGTTATCGGAAGGAGATTCTAACAGTAGGTTTTTTCATGCGTGCATGAAAGGGAACCGGAGAAGAACTCAACTATTGAAACTTATGGTGGATGGGGAGTGGGTAGAAGATGTGGGGGGAGTCAAAAAGGCGGTAAAAAACCACTTTGAGGAAAAATTCAAGGAAGAAGAATATAATAGGCCGACGCTTGATGGGGTAAATTTTAATCAAATATCGGGAGTGGATAATGATTTGCTTATTGAAAAGTTTACACTGGAAGAAATAAAGGAAGTGGTATGGGAATGTGATGGTAACAAGAGCCCGGGGCCGGATGGATATAATTTTAAATTCATTAAGGAGTGTTGGGACATAATTGGGGCGGATATTGTGAGATTCTTTGAAGAATTCCATAGGTGTGGAACCTTCCCTAAGGCAGTAAGTGCGTCCTTTCTTGCACTCATCCCTAAGACTAGTAATCCTCAAGGTCTTGGGGAATATAGGCCTATCTCTTTGATCGGTTGTTTGTATAAATTGCTTGCTAAGGTGTTAGCGGGAAGGTTGAAAAAGGTATTGAAAGCTGTTATTTCGGATTGTCAAAGTGCGTTCCTCGCCGGAAGAAACATCTTAGATGGTGTGGTAGTAGTTAACGAGGTAATGGATATGGCAAAGAGAAAGAAAATGAAGGGTGTAGTTATGAAAGCGGATTTTGAAAAGGCGTATGATTCTGTCAGCTGGGCATACTTGGATTACATGTTGGAAAGACTTGGGTTTGGGGGTAAGTGGAGGAAATGGATGCGTGCGTGTGTTTCATCCAATTCTATTTCGATATTAGTTAGCAGAGTCCAACGGAAGAATTTACGGCACAGAAAGGTTTGAAACAAGGGGACCCGCTTGCACCTTTTTTGTTTTTGATTGTGGCTGAAGGTTTGGCTGGTTTGGTAAGAAAAGGAGTAGAATCAAGCAATCTTAAGGGCTTTAACATAAGCAATGCCTTATCGATTGAGATCTTGCAATTCGCCGATGATACAATTCTTTTCTGCGATGGGGGAGATAAGAGTATAGGTTGTTGGAAAGCAATTCTGAGGAGTTTTGAGATGGTTTCGGGCTTAAAAGTTAACCTCGCGAAAAGCAGCGTTATTGGGCTGAATATAGACGATCGGGCATTGGAAGGGATATCTCATTTCTTAGCTTGCAAAGTGGGTTCGGTCCCGTTTAAATTCTTGGGGGTTCCGGTGGGAGCGAACCCAAGGCGGGTGAGCACGTGGCAACCAATTCTAGACTCAATGAAGGCAAGATTAAATAGTTGGAGGAGTAAACAGCTATCAATTGGAGGGCGGGTTACGCTTATAAATTCGGTGCTTTCCTCCCTCCCTTTATATTTGTTCTCTTTCTACAAAGCACCAAAGAAGGTTATTTCGGAGATAACTAAGATTCAAAGAAGATTTCTGTGGGGAGGTGATGAAACTAATAGGAAGCTGGCTTGGGTGAAGTGGGAAACAATTTGTTTGCCTAAGGATAAAGGTGGATTGGGAATTAAAAACTTAGAAATATTCAATGTAGCATTATTGGCCAAGTGGAGATGGAGAGTTTTGGTGGAGGAAGGCAACCCCATTTGGAAGGAGGTGTTGGTGGAGAGATATGGCTTAAAAGGAATATGGTCGGATATTGTTGAGAATAGAAGAGGATGGGAGAAGAAGTCATTGTGGTGGAGGGATTTATGCCTCCTTGGGGAGGACATTAATTTACAAGATGACTGGTTTAGCAACTTAGTGAAAATTAAATTGGGTATGGGGAACATTGCGAGGTTTTGGAGAGATGTTTGGATTGGAAGAGATAAACTTGCTGCTGTTTTTCCGGATTTGTTTGATTTATGCAGGTCTAAGGAAGCTTCGATAGAGGAACACGGTCATTGGACAAACGCGGGCTGGTGTTGGAATTGGGGTGGGCGAAAGTGCAGTGCGAGAAAAAGCGCTCTGCTGCGTGTTTACTGGCGACGGTTGCGGCGGCGTTCTTTGCGGCTTTGTCTGTTGCCTCGGCGGTCTTGCGGATCGTTGGATATGGGTCCCGGATTCGATGGCTGGGTACACGGTCAAAAAATGCTACGAGTTGCTGTCCTTATCCACTGCAGAGGGCTCGGGTTTGTTGCTGCCAGAGACAGCTGCAGCATGCAAAAAGGTTTGGAGAAATGACGTCCCGTCCAAAGTTCAAATTTTTACGTGGAGGGTGCTTTTGAGTCGTGTTGCCACGCGGGTTGAGCTGCATAAAAGAGGCGTGATTCAATCACCAAATGATGTAAGTTGTGTCTTATGTTTCCGGGATGTGGAAACCGTGGAACATTTATTTTTGACATGTCGGGTTGCTAAAGCCATTTGGGAGAGTATCTATGCGTGGTTAGGGGTTTCGGTGGGAGGATTGGAGAATATCGTCACTCATTTTACGGATTTTGGTAAGTTAGTGAAAGGTAAGAAATTAAGAGGTGTCAGGCATATTGTATGGATGGCGGTCGTTTGGTGCATTTGGCTCGCACGGAACAAAGTTATCTTCAAAGGGGAGGTGGCATCTGTGCGTGATATAATAGCGGGAACAAAGGACTTGGCATGGAGTTGGTTCAAGGCAAGGAAGGGTAGGAATTGCAGGGCAACTTGGGCGGATTGGTATAATTGCCCAATGGGCTGTCTAGATATGTTGTAACAACAAATATGTAATACGTTATGTTCCTATTGTTTTTTAGCAGGGGGAGAAACAGTGAGCTAGTCAGCATGGTGCATCTGCTGCGGGGAATACTCTTTTTCCTCTTTGAGTCTTTTTCCCAATGAGTTTTGGCTCAGAGAGGTTTTGAGGAGGCCCTCCCCCTTCCATTGATTTTCCATTGTATGGGTCAGGCACCCCTTGTGCTCCCTTCATTGAAATCGTTGCTTATCTAAAAAAACATATGGTTAATCAGATTTTCCACCATAAATACTGTGCACCAATAGTAATAGTAACTAAAAAGTCCATCAAATTTTGAAAACCGAGACTCGTGATGCTTTGAAGCTTAGCCTATATGTATTACACGTGTGAGACTCTTATTGGTTACACTTTTTGATTACACAATAAATAATCAGATTACCAATAATTCTTCTTCAGATTTGCAGCCAAAGTCTATATGCTTCTAGAAAGGGAATAACTAAAGACAAATAAAAAACGAGAGTGTCGTATAACATAACATTCAACCGACAAGTGTTGGTTCAAATGGTAAGTGGATTGAGATTTTGGATGTATCAAAAACTCTATTGAGAGAAAAGAATCACACGGGTTGGCAAAACCAGATACTAATGGCTAGCCAGGTTCTTCGGCGTAGGTTAATCATCGGCAAAGCAGATGGAAACTGCACACCAATAACATATAAAAAAAATATATAACATAACATTATCATGTATTTTCCACCTTAGTGCTTTCTCATTTTTTAAAAAATGACTTCAAATGGCAGAAGCTTGCATAGTCGAGAACTATAGGCTTATAAATTAATTAATTGAAATATTACTTTTACTATTATATTGTGTGTTGTTTTCATTTTGTTGATTACTTTCAAGTTTCAACCAATCTTGTAATATTCCCTCAAATAACATGATGCCATTTGAGCATCACAAAAAGATTTATTGTTTGCTTTCATGCATCCAATTGATGATATATGCCCACCAAAATTAATGTATCCATTCATTTAATTTTCATTTTTTTAAATATTGAGATTCTTTCCATTTGAATGCACACATTTAAGAGGAGTAATACATACAAGTTGTTAACTTAAGAAAAGAAAAGACATATTGATACTCACTTAAAAAAGATTGATGGATAAGATTTTCAATATTCTTTATCACAAATTTAATATTGGTAGATATATAACTCCAAACACAGCATATTATAATTGTATGTTTTTTATGAAAGTTTCAAATTATTCTCCCAAATTTGTTGTCAACCCTCAATTGGAAAGGTTGTTATATTCATAGAAATATATGCCATTCTAGAATTAGTCACCATATATGGGTCCCTTCTTTATATATATCTTAATTAAGCTTCTAGCTCATCAACTTTATGGATATATCTGAATGAAAATGAACAAGTGAGAGAGATCGACCTTCCTCTAACCCCACTTGAAAAATATATAGCTATTTTTTCTTAGATATAATTACTCACTAGAATTTTTCTTTTACACTATTGTGGTGGTGGTGGCTATTGCTTTTGTTTGGCCGCCAGTTAGTCACATACTTGTATGATAGTCAATCTAAGGCTATCATGAATTGTTTAAAAATGATAAAATTTAAGACTGCTTTTTATTTGATCGGGTACATGTAACTTTAAGAGGAGAAATGTCCTAGTTACAAGTATCAGATCATAGTCTCACCAACAAAAAAAATGTATCAGATCATATCTCAATTCTCAAACAGATGATATATATATATATATATATATCACTATATAAACTCTAGCTAAAGTATATATATATATATAAATACTCCATAAACTCTAGCTAAAGTGACACTGTGAGAATACTATCATGACTTTAGTCAACCTTTGTTTTGAATTTACGTACGACTCTACCTTACTCTTCAATAGAAATGGAATTGTACAATAAACTAGACCTCTTGCGCACCACTTGATTACACACAAAAAGAAACTACCTTATTCACTTCACTACCTAACCTAAGCACTCTTCTTTTACTTTTTATTTCTAAAAATTCGGTACAACTAATTCTTACATTGTGATGTGATTTTCAATTCATGTTATGTTCAATAATGGTTGGCAAAAGAAACGGAAAGGAAAGTGAAATAAAGGAAAGTTAGAAAAAAAAAGAAAGAGGGTAGGAAAGAAATGTTATCATGGCTGCTTGGTACATGGCTGCTTGGAAAGAAGAACATAAATAATTTACGTGGTTCGACACCTCTTGCCTACGTCCACAAAAACCATCAACGTAATTTATTCATTATTTCAAATATAATTACAACAACTTGTAACTCGACCTCAATATGCGTATCACTCTACAATATTCTCACTCTAAGAGTTCCGAGAAATTAATGATAACACTCACATCATCACAAACAAGTGATCACTAACACCCCATCTTCTAGGACATGGGGTTGGAGACCCTCCAACTCTTCATGATCACACAAGGAGGAATACGTCACCTCTCCATATGACCACCCAAAAGGTACCTTTCATAAGTCTTTCTATTTATAGGAGAGAAAACAATTTTCATGCATGCACAAGATTTAGTAACACTTATTTGCCACACATTCCCAAGACTCTAGATACTCCCTCCGTTCTCTTTTATAAGTAAAAAACATGGTTAAATTTTTGGTCTCTTTTATAAGCAAAAGTTAACTACTTTTACTATATTTAATGTTATTGTTTCATCCATCTATGCCCTTCATTTAATTGAGTGATTGACAATAAAGTCAAATGAAATGTTCTTTTCATTAAATATTAAAAAGGTTATTTTAGTAAATTTAGTTAACTTTTTGTAAGAAAACTAGACAATTAATTGCACTTAACAGTTTTTTTTTTTACCAAACTAATTTTCTTATTCACCGTGAAAGTAGTTAATTTTGCTTATAAAAGAGGCCGGAGGGAGTACATTCATCCACATTGTGAAATGTACCTCTTACATTTCCTTTCTTATTCACTTTTTCTTGAAAAATTCAATTGACCTTCCCAACAAATAAGGGGAAAGAAAGTACTCCATCTGTTTCACAATACATGTCATTTTAGGGTAATTTACACATACCAATGAGACTAATAAATTTTGCTACTTTTGACGTAAGTATTTATCTTTTTCCTAGAATGTCTTTAACTATTTATTATTTCATTGTACATATTTCTCTCTCTACAGTTAATAATTAAGGGTATTATTGACAAACTAATAGTTAATGATGCATTTAGACTTTGAAAATAATATGTAAAATGAAACAAAATTATTGTCAAAAATGACATGTATTGTCAAATAGAGGGAATAACCCCTAAAAAGTGGATGATTGTACTTAGGCCTCAATATATCCTACTAGTTTCTATATATGGTGTGTTTGGTAAAACTAGCGATAGCGGATACTGGATACCGGATGATCGCTAGCTGATAGCAATTGATGTGTTTGTTAAAACTAGCGGTTGAACTAGCGGATAAATGTAAACTGACATAAAAAGATATATTTATTTAATTCATGATTACATTATTTAATAAGGATAGAGAAAAAATTTAAGAAAAATAACAAGGGTAAAAATGCCAAAAAAAGTGAGACGATATCCACTATCCGCTATAGCGCTTTTTCAAACGCTATTTCAAACGCTAAACGCTACCCGAAAAACGCTAAACGCTAGTGCTTACCAAACACGTGTACTCTTCACCCGCTAGTTCCATCCGCTACTTTCATCCGCTATCCGCTAGCGGATGGGATGCGCCAAACAGAGCCTTAATATGTCTCTTGCTACTCAATCTCTCTCTTAATAACTACTCAATCTATTCTACCAAAAAGACTAATAAATTTTGTTGTTTTCGATGAAATTAAGGTATTAAAAAACTATATTAATATTTAGTAAAAACGTTTTAATTGTTATAAAATTAACCAAAACAAGAATAAGATAGTACCACTATAATAGACTATAGATGAATAACAACTAAACAAAGAGAAGAAGATAATGGTTATAAAATTAACCAAAACAAGAATAAGATAGTACCACTATAATAGACTATAGATGAATAACAACTAAACAAAGAGAAGAAGAGAATGGGAGAAGAAGAGAGATTTTTCATTCTACTCTTGAAGGTCACTTTTACAATGCTACATGAGTCCTATTTATAGGACATAAGATATGTAAGTTACAAGCATATGGATGGTCTACCATTATGTGTCTTAAGCATCTTATAGAATATGAAAGGACTAAGGGAGATGAGGAGATGGACATCCACAAATATTCATAACACTCCCCCTTGGATGTCCATTGAGGATATGCCTCATTAAAACCTTACTAAGAAAAAACCCAGTGGGAAAAAATCTTAGTGAAGGAAAAGAGTACAATATCTTTTATGTGGGAACTGTCTCGTTAAAAACCTTTCCAGGAAAACCCAATGGGACAAAACCGTGTAAAAGAAAAAAGAGTACAGTTTTTCCCCCTGTTTGAAGCATCAATTAAGAATATTGATACCAATATTTTCTCCCTTGACACATTTGAACAAATATACAAAGTGATATATATATCATCCTTTTAGTTGAGCTTTATCTTCAATGCCCCTTCCTTGAATTGTTGGTGCTTGAGTCTGATATGAAGAACCAATAACCATAGATTTCTTGTAGATTATAATGATGTTTCAATGTCACCATATGTTGAAAATAGTAGGTTTGGAATTTGACTTGATCTGGGTCAAAACAAATACATTGTATCTGCATGATTAGTTTTATGAACAGATATACATAAAATAATTGTTTCATTTGTCTCATGAAAATATAAAAACAAATATATTACACTCTGTTCTAGTACATTTTGATTGTTGATAAATTCTATCTTACTAAGTATAAAATAATACTATCACATCAATTCATATGACATTTAGTGACGTCATGCGCGCACTAATTTAAAGTCTTGAGATTTGTAACATTTGCTATGTTCTTGACACACACATCATGTACTCAATAGATATAATTTATCATCATTCACTTAGCTAATCGATCGATCTGCAGGTCGAGAAAAAACTTTGTTTCCCAAAAATATTTATTTTAAGATATTTCTCTATATCTTTTATCCTTCTAGGATTTTCTATGTGGAGATCTATTTAAGGTTTAAACTCCAAATTCATCAAATATAATTTGAAGTCATTTTCTAGAATTCTTTCTTTGAGCAAGCTATAGTTTTTGAAATCTCTTCAAGAGTTCCAATAATAGTAAATTCATTTCTAGATCTTTCCATAAAACTAAATGGACAAATCATGCCTTCATATAATTATTACTATCAAATGAGCCATACAAATAAGTTGTAACACATCCATCATATGTAAATTGAGTCATTCAGGTGCTAATAGACTAAGTATTAAATATTACTTACATTCACTACAGGTGAATTTTTCTTCAAAATCAATGTTAGGTTTGTGCGAGTACTCTTGAACAACAAGCCTAACTAGCTATACATCTTCAGGTGTACATACTACAAGTTGAAAAACTTTTTGCTTTGCAAAGCGAGCTTACTGCACTTCAATTGATCTTTTCTATTTTGGCCAATCATTGTTTTGTCTAAATTCTTGTTAGACATTAGTTCATGATCCTCTTCATCACTTATCACATATAGTGCTATATTATACACATCAAAATTGTCAACGTTGACTTTGTTTCGGTTCCTTCATATTTCATTGTTGACATAATAATTATCACTCTCCTCAATATATAATGCAAGTCCTGTCATTAACTATTTGGATTAAACGGTTTCGGGTGGTCTCAGTTACTTGTTCACCCATATTTTTAATGATTAGTCGCTCATACATAAGTGTGTCGGTTGTCCTCTTCCTTTCATCCATATATTTTGTGCGATTTTTTTAATCTATTTGAGCAAAAAAATGTCTCTATAAAATGCAATGTTTCTGTTTTTCATCTTTGTTTTTTTCCTACTTGTGTTTCTATTCCATTTTATTTTTCTGTTATGTTTTTATATATTTAAATTTTAATTTAATTTTTTATTAAAGTATCTCAGCCGTGTCGTATCTTGATTGTCAAAATTTTCCCGCCTCCACGTATCCGTATCGTATCATATCCCGGATCGTATCCCGAATCCGAGCTTCATATTTCCTCATTAACTGATTTTATGAAAAAAATAATGTTGTGACAAAATATGTAAAGTGCGTTGTTACACAATGTGTTTTTGAGTCTATATATGCTTAATAAATTTGGTTTTCCCCAATAAAAAAATAAATGTTGCCCCATGTTACCTCAAAATTTCGACAGCACATTAAATGAAGCTTTAAATGTGGTTGACTGCGCATTTAATAATGTTTGGGGGCCACAGGTCAATATTCAAGTCAATGCATCATCAATTCGACAGAAGAGACATGCAGATGTTGACAATATAAACAAGCTTCGACAAGTTCAACTCTCAAAGGTATGAAAACAAGCAGAGCAATAAACCTTCGACAAAAGAAGGCTCAATCCTTCGACAAGAGAAGACCCAATTCTTCGACAAAGCTGGGTTCAATACTTCGTCAAACGGTCGACAACGAGTTGGTCGAAGTGCAAAGAGTAGCAGTTAGTGGGCGGTTATTTCCCTTATTTTTAGGAGGTAGTTATCGTTTTTGCCCACGATTGTATCCAAGAGTATAAATACTCCTTTGTAATAGGAAATCAAGGTCACCACATTTTACAAGAATTCTGAGAAACTCAACTTCCAAGCCAAAGCGAAACACGAGTGAAACAGATACATTGTACGTGTTGGTGAACCATCTTTTATTTCTTTAAACTTAATGCAATATTTATTGTTCTTTTACATTTGTTGCATTTACTGCTTTCACTTTACTTTCAAGTTATTTCTTTCTACCATTCATTGTTCTTACGTACGTCAAAAAAAACACAAAACTTAAAGGCAATCGTCAAAGAGATTTCCTAGTTTGATCTCACAATCTCTATATTGAAAACTAGTGATTGTTTGCTAAAAACACCAGCAAACAAATTGGCACGCCCAGTGGGACCTTTGCAATTAATTTGTGTTTTTCTGTTCAGTGTATAAATTTGTATGCACTTGAGGAGTGGTAGAATGGTACGAACCAATTCTAACAACGCCTCTAGTTCTAACCCTGTGATATCACAAGGGCAAGGAACAACCGTAGACTCTACAAGTGTCAGTGTTGGAAATGTTACAGGGACAATGGCCCCAGTAACATCAATAACCGTTCCCACGATGTCAATGACCAACGTTGGTTCGACACAGTCCATGTCTTTGCCACAAAGTATAGGACTTCCTTCTAGTCCTTATGTGGCAACAGGGAATAGTTTGGAGACACGTTTCCAGAACATGAGTCTACCACCATATCCTTTTGGTGTATATGGCATGCCTACTGGGATGCCACATGTTTCGACCTTTTCCCGCCGCGCGTTTCTTACGAAGGAGCACTTGGTGAAATCCTCTGCATTAACCAATGCGTCCTTGTTGGCATTAAGGCGGCAAGTGAGGCGAAAGCAATCATGATATGGTTAATATGCTAACTTGACAAATTGATATGCTATTTTCAATCCATTGATTCAAAACACCAATACAAGTTACCAAATGTTAGCAAACCAAATGGGTAGGATTGCAGATTTCTTTGGGGCTCCTACAGGAAATAATAGGCCATTACCAAATTGCGGGAATAATGCGCCTAATACCCCGCAATGATCGATTCTTGTCGAAGCCCGGCGGTTATGGGCGAACAACAAGGATGGGAAACCATATCCACGAAGTAGTTATGGTAAATCGAAACGAGCGATGAAGTTGTTCGACAAGTGCAACGAAATAACGTCTGCGCTCAAGATAACATAGCCACTTTGGTAGAAACCATAATGGCACAAAATGGCCTTAACATAGGTTTACATAGGCCTAATTTTATATCACCACTGTGTGAATATGTGTTGCAAGCAGAATTGCCACGAGGTTGGAAAATTCCCAAGTTTACTAAGTTTGGGGGTGATACCAATGAGTCTATTGTCAAACACATTGCAGTTACATGGTAGGCGGGGATATAGCCCAAAATGAGAGTTTGAAAATGAAATATTTTCCAAATTCTCTAACTAAGAATGCCTTTACGTGGTTTACCACGTTACCCCCTGGTTCCATGTACACATGGGGGCAATTAGAGAAGGCTTTCCATGAACAGTTTTATATGGGCCAGTCGAAGATTAGTCTTAAAGAATTGGCGGTGTTAGACGTAAAGTGCCTGAAGCTATTGATGACTACTTGAATAGATTTAGGCTATTAAAGGCTAGGTGTTTCACACAAGTGCCTGAACATGAGCTTGTCGAAATGGCTGCAGGTGGCCTTGATTATTCAATTAGAAAGAAATTGGATACATCTCATTTAAGAGATATAGCCCAATTAGCTGATAGAGTTCGACAAGTTGAAAGGCTCAAAGAGGAAAAGGCTAGAGTGAACAAATACAATAAAAAGAAAACTCGGTTTGGCTTTCATAAGAAAGAAAAGATAGCCTATGTTGATGAACAATTCGACTTTGCGTTTAGTGATGTCGAAGTGAGGAAATAGATGTGGTGAACTTAAGCTTTGTCCTCATTATGCACAGCAGAAATTATTAAGGCACATGCAAATGGGAATAACCTGTAGAGCCTAAAAATGATAGATTTGTGCCTAAAACGTACACTTTTGATGTTACTAAATGTGATGAAATCTTTGATTTATTAGTAACTGATGGCCAAATAATAGTGCCAAATGGCCTGAAAGTACCCCCTCTCGAACAGAGGAAGAAAAAGGGTTATTGTAAGTTTCATAATTTTTGGGACATACAACCGACCGGTTGTGTACTTTTGGGGATATAGTTCGAAAAGCTATCGAAGAAGGAAGACTCAAGTTTGGTGATAAAAGAACAAAGCTCCAATGCAGTTGTGTGATCCATCCACTCCATCAAGCAGAAGCCATGTATGCTGAACCGGTCGAAATGAACATAAGCATGGTTGATGCAAAAGTGGTAGGTTCTCCCAAACCTGTCAAACCTTCTACTGACAAGCTTAAAAGTGTAGTACAAAGGGGTGATGCTGTGCAAAAGCTTACTCAAGAGGAGTATGACGAGAAGGTACAGTTTGTGTACCCCAAAGCTGAAGAGGAATTAATAGACTTCCTCAATAGGTGCAAGCTGAAGAATTCTGAGGTAATGTTATGCCCCAGATGTAGTGATGTGTTCGACAAAGAAGCAGCCAAAAGTGTCGAAGGATACGGAGTTCGACAACCTCAAAAAAGGAAATGGCTCGACAAAAGGCCAAAGTTCAGTTTTAAGAGAGGAGACCTTCCCTACAAGGTTAAAGGTTCGGATAGACCTTCGACAAGCAAGCCACAATCTGTTGGTAAGAGTACAACCAAGAAGGAGTTTGTGTTGTCTGCCTCTGCCAAATCGTTTGTTCCAAGGGCTAACCTTCCAAACGAAAAGTGGATACATCTTTGGTTGTAACCACTTCTGAGAATCTTTGTGCAACAGTGGTGAGAGTGTGAAGCCAAGCTGCGGTGAAATTGCGAAATATAACTACAAAAATAATTACAAAGGAAAAAATCCTATGACCAAGACCCAATGGCGTCGCTTTCAACGCTCGAAGAAGAAAGCAACACTTGTTGCTAACGAGCAAAGGCCAGGAAGTTCAAAAACGGCTAAGAATATGACTTCTAAAGCCGTAGGTAATACAAAAGTGAACATAGGTGCTGCCAACCAGGTGAAAGTTGGAAATAAGGCCAAGGGTAAGTCTATTGTAATAGAAGAACCAAGGAGGCCTGCAATGGAGAGAATCTTTCCTCCACTGCCATCTCTGAAGAAGAAAAGTTCTGACTTCGACATGGATGAAGACGTCACTTCAGACTTTGAAGACTCTGAAGCTAGCTTTGATGTCATTTGCAATGTGGTGTCTATTCTACCCAGTGAATATGATGTCATCACAGTCCCAAATGATGTTGAAGAGAACTTCACTGAGGATATGGCTAACCATAAGCCAGTTTGTTACTATGTGATGAACAATGGCTGTGTCGAAGAGCAAATGGCCACTTTCGAGAGGCCAGACGAAGGCATGCAGCATCATTTGAAGCCTCTGTATGTCCAAGCCAAAGTAAATGGCGTGGGTATCAACAAAATACTGGTAGATGGAGGCGCTGCTGTAAACTTGATGCCTCAAGCATTGCTGAAAACCATAGGGATGTTCGACACAGACCTAAAACCTCATAACATTGTGTTAACTAATTATGAGGGAAAATCTGGCCAGTCTTTGGGGTCGTCGAAGTGGAAATAGTGGTAGGAACTGTCAAGAGGACCACTATGTTTTTTGTCATAGCTTCTAAAGCAAGCTATAATCTGCTCCTTGGTAGAGAGTGGATACATGGAGTAGGAGCTGTCCCTTCAAGCCTACACCAAAAGTTGGTGATGTGGAAGGATGATGGTCTTGTGGAATATGTCGAAGCAGACCAAAGCTACTTCCTTGCTGACGTGAACAATGTCACCAAGGAGAATTTTGAAAAACAAATGGCGAATATTGCGCCATGCACATCTTCTAGTCAAGCATATATCTCTTGAGATAATGTGCTTTCCTCTGATAAATCTATACCCACACATGGTTTTGTGTGGGAAAGAAGCGATGGAAGGTGCAAATGTCTATCACGAGGTGTATTACCTCCAGCGGGATGGGACAACGACTCTTAAAAGGTTTTAGATGTCGGTGCCCAATGTTTAGGATAAATTACGGCCTACATGGCGAGAATAAAAATAAAAAGCGGCTTTGGAGGCGAAAAATAAATCAACAGACAATGGTACATCGAAGCCATACCTTCATCTGAAGAAAATGGTGAAGTCATAGATGATAAGCTTGATTGCATTTATGATGACGAACCATTGGGTTTTGAAAAAGACCCTAGGGATTCGACAAAGCGCATGCAAGCTCAAGATCCAGTGGAAGAAGTGGATTTGGGAGATGGCTTAATCAAAAGGCCAACATATATTAGTGCACACCTTGATCTTTGCCTTGAAAACCAAGTTATTTCATACGGGAGTTCAAAGATTGCTTCGGCAGGAGTACAACGAAATGCCTGGGTTGAGTCGAGAAGTGGTGGAATTACAAATACCTATTCGACCAGGGAAGAAACCAGTGAAGCAAACACCAAGAAGATTTGCTCCTCAGGTATTGGCTAAGATCAAAGAAGAAATAGAAAGGCTGTTCAAGAGCAAATTCATCAGAACTGCCAGGTATGTTGATTGGTTAGCTAATATAGTTCCAGTAATGAAGAAAAATGGAAAACTTAGAGTTTGCGTAGACTTTAGGGATCTAAATAATGCAACACCTAAAGATGAATACGCCATGCCCATAGCAGAAATGCTAATAGATTCAGCAGCAGGATTTGATTATCTCAGTATGCTAGATGGCTATTCAGGGTATAATCAAATCTTTATTGCTAAAGAGGACGTGTCAAAAACTGCTTTTCGATGTCCAGGGGCATTGGGTGTTTATGAATGGGTAGTAATGCCCTTTGGTTTAAAAAATGCTGGTGCCACCTATCAAAGAGCAATGAATTCTATGTTTCATGATTTTATTGATGATTTTATGCAAATATACATAGATGATGTGGTGGTTAAGTCATCCTCAGAAATTGGTCATTTAGACCATCTTCGACGTTCTTTTGAACGAATGAGGAAATATGGATTGAAAATGAATCCAACCAAATGTGCTTTCTGTGTACGTGCATGTGAATTCTTGGGTTTTGTAGTACACAAGAAAGGCATAGAGATCAACCAAAATAAGACTAAAGCAATTATGGAAACGAAGGCTCCTTCGACCAAGAAAGAACTTCAATCATTACTTGGAAAAATCAACTTCCTTCGAAGATTTATCTCAAATCTAAGTGGCAAAACACAAGCTTTTTCGCCATTGTTGAAACTGAAGAAAGAAGATGATTTCAAGTGGGAGCAAGTTCACCAAGATGCTTTCGATGCAATCAAGTCTTATTTAGTCAAACCACCAATTTTATTGCCTGTTATTAGAAATAAATTGCTAAAATTGTATATAGCAGCTTCTGATAACACAATAGGTAGCATGTTAGCACAAGAGGATGATAATGGTGTCGAAAAAGCCATTTATTACCTCAGTAGGGTTTTGATTGATGCTGAAACAAGGTATAGTCCAATAGAAAAATTATGCCTTTGCTTGTATTTCTCTTGTATGAAATTAAAGCAATATATAAAATCAGCAGATGTTTATGTTTATTCTCATTTTGATGTTATTAAGCATATGTTATCAAAACCTATGTTGCATAGTAGAATTGGTAAATGGGCTTTAGCTTTGCTAGAATATAACCTAACTTATCAGCCTCTTAAATCAATCAAAGGACAAGTGATTGCTGACTTCATAGTAGACCATTCTGTTGTCGAACATGAGATACATTCGTTAGACATACGTCCTTGGAAGCTATACTTCGACGGCTCAAGCCATAAAAATGGAGTGGGTATTGGGATCTTAATTATTTCTCCAGAAAACATTCCAACGAAGTATAAGTTTAAAATTCGAGAATCTTGCTCTAATAACGAAGCTGAGTATGAGGCTTTAATAGTAGGCCTTAAAATTTTGCTTGAATTGGGGGCAAGTCATGTCGAAATAAAAGGTGATTCTCAACTAGTTGTCAAACAATTGACAAAAGAATATAAATGCATCAATGAACACCTTATTAAATATTTCGTTGTTGCCAATACTTTGTTAAAAAGGTTTACACTCGTACACCTAGAACATTTACCACGGATTGAAAATCACGTGGCAAATGAGTTGGCACAAATTGCCTCAGGCTACAAAGTATCAAAGCAAAGCCTAGAAGAGTTAATTGAGATAAAAGATAAACTAATCTCAGAGGACTCTCTTTATAATAATACTCCTTCGACGTTATTGTCAACACCAAAAATTGGGGGCAATAAATGCAAATGAAATGCTGGCGTCGAAAAAGCGTCACATTTTGATGATATTGACTTAGCGAAAATTTTTGCTATTGACAATATGGTTGATGATGATTAGCGTAAACCTATTGTAGAGTATTTGCAAAATCCTACAGAAACACTAATAAAAAGTGAAATCTGAGCTACGAGCTATGTGTTAATTGGAAACAATTGTTCAAACAAACTCTTGAAGGGTGCTATTAAAATGCCTTAGTGAGAATGAGGCATACTTAGCGATTTCTAATACGCATAGTGGAGCATGTGGCTCACATCAAGTAGGCCACAAAATGAAATGGTTGTTATTTCGACAAGGAATGTACTGGCCAACTATTTTAAAAGATTGCATAGAGTTTGCCAAAGGTTGCCAAGAATGCCAAAAGCATCTTTGGAATACAACATGTGCTGCAAATGAGTTGCATTCTATAGTGAAACCTTGGCCATTTAGAGGTTGGGCTTTGGATGTGATTGGAGAAATAAAACCAACTTCGTCAAAAGGCCATAGATACATTCTGGTAGGAATTGATTACTTTACCAAATGGGTAGAGGCAATACCTTTAGCCAATGTTGATCAAGAAGCAGTGATAAGGTTTATTCAAAACCATATCATTTATAGATATGGAATTCCAGAAACCATTACTACAGACCAAGGCACTGTTTTTACTGGTCGAAAAATGGTAGAATTTGCTGCTGAAATTGGTTTTAAGTTATTGACTTCGACACCATACTATGCACAAGCCAATGGTCAAGTAGAGGCTGCCAATAAAATCATTATTAACTTGATTAAAAAGCACGTTGGACGTAAGCCTAAAAGTTGGCATAGTTCTCTTGACCAAGTGTTATGGGCTTGTCGAACTTCACCTAAAGAGTCTATAAACACCACTCCTTACAGGTTAACATTTGGACATGATGCAGTGTTACCTGTTGAAATTTGTTTACAATCAACAAGGATTCAGAAACAATGTGAAATTCCTTATGATCATTATTGGAATATGATGATTGATGAATTAGTTGATTTAGACGAAGAAAGGTTGATAGCTTTAGAAATGCTTATTCGACAGAAAGAAAGAGTAGCTAAGGCTTACAACAAAAAGGTTAAGTTAAAAACCTTTGAAGAAGGAGAGTTGGTGTGGAAAGTCCTATTGCCTATGGATAAAAAAGATAGAGTTTTAGGTAAGTGGTCACCAGGGTGGGAAGGCCCATTCCGCGTATTGCAATGCTTTTCGAATGGCGCTTATGAAGTCGAAGAGCTAGGTGACGAAAATAGAATCTTTAGAATAAATGGCAAGTATTTAAAACAGTATAAGCCAATATTGACTGAGATAAAAATTGAACAAGGGTAAATAAATGAAAATTGTTCATAAATGGCAATGTATAATGAAATGTCAAAGTTACATAGCCATTTCAAAATTTCTAAATTATTACAAAGTCTCAGAAATTCGACAAGGTTGTCTTAAGCCTCTCAAGGATGCCAGCACTCAAGGTAATAGAAGTCTCAAGGAGGTTCAGATCTCTGTCGAGTTCAGCAACAACAGTTTGATGCTTGGTGACTTTCTCCAAGTGTTCTATGGCAGACAATGCTTTGGTTGTTTTGACTGACGAAGAGGTAGCTTTCATTCTTTCGACAACTAAGCCCTTTTGATACTTGGCGTTTGACAGTTGGGTTTGAAGTATCCTTATCTCTTCGTCAATACGCGTGATATCTGCATCCCACTTAGCAACTTCTCTTTCGTCATTAGCTGCTTGGTTTTCGAGAGCCTCTATATCACCTTGATTAGCTTTGAGGGAAGCAAGTTCCACTTCACAGAGTTGGTTCTCTTGAGCCTTGCGCTTAAGGATATTCAACCGTTGTGTAACCAGAAGAGAGAGCTGCTCGAAAATGGGACCAAATTCCATGAAAAATATGAGGAGGTCTTGAGGAGGGTCTAACTTGGTGATTCTTTGAATGAGGGATTTGACTTCAAGATAAACAGTTGGATCACCTTCAATGTTAGCCACAAGGTTCCCCTCCAAAACCCTAACCTTCAATTCACGAAGTAAGCTTTCCACTGTCTCTTGATTGATGGAAATCAGAGAGGTGTTCGAAGAACTGCAAATCAAACGGTTCGACGAGCTATGGAGACTCTGCATGATCTTCAAAGCTGCCAAAGGGTCTGTCTGTTTTAGCTCAGCCAACTCTTGATCACTAACAGCGCTGTTAGATGATTCTTTGGCAGAAGCGCCTTGATTTGCAGGCTCCTCCCTTCTAGGCTCCTCTTGCTCTTGATCGACCATATTCTCTTCAGGAATTTCGACAGAGGTAGCCACTACTTCTTGTCTTTCAATTTCTGGAACGTTGGGTTCTGGAACTTGGGCATTTTCTCCAACAGCAATCTCTGGTTCGACACCACCAGCAATTGGAATAGCCTCCCCCATAACAGGAGCATTTTCTTCGACAACGGCCTCTTGCTCAGTACCCACAGCAGTTGTGTTTGTTGCATCGAAGGTGGGGAGTTCAAGATCGACAAGTTCACGAAAAACTTCCTCAGCAACGACACCAAGAGGTGACGAAGGAAAAGAAAGCCTCGTGGCTGACAGCTCTCTTTCTGCCGCTTCAGTCAAAGACTCGACAGCAGGATCAACAAGTAGTCCACCTACCTGTTTGCAGTAAGTAAGATTACTTAAGTTAAAACTGGGAAGGTAAAGCCAAAGAGGTTTGAAGTCACTTCGATGGGAAATTTACCTTATCTACCTTAAGTCTTTTGATTGGAGGAGAAGATGGTGTTTCAGAAGGCTCGTTGATAGTAATGCCTCCAAGTGCCCTTTGAGGGTCAGTTAAGGCCCTTTTCCTTGACCTTTGAGTGAGAGGAATGTTATCATCATCACTTTCAGTGGCCTGCAAAAAGGAATTCAAGTTATGATACAAGTAATACCACAAGAAAGTGAGTGATAAATTGAAGAGAAATCTCGACATGCTAGCAAGGTGTGTATAGTACCTCAGGATCATCAGGAATGACCATTTTCTTTTTGGCCCTGAGCTGCTGAGGAGATTTGGTTGCCTTGGTTGTTTTCTAGAAAGAAACTTTTCGACATGAATAAAAGTCATATTCAAAAACAACTTAAAATAAATAGGTGGCAACATACCTTCTTTGGGGCAATGTCTGGAGTGGAACTTGCTGCCACTTTCTTCTTGACTGCTGGGGGAGATTTTGCTGTGGTAGTCTTGCCTACTTTGATCTTCAGCTTTGGTGCAGGTTTTTCTGATGTCGAAAACATTGATAAGCAAACAGAAATAAAACTAAGTTACAAATGTTTAAGACTTAGAAAACTTTGAGTGCCGAAAGGTATATACCTGTGTTGTTCGAAGGGAAGGCTGCTACCAATGTCTTCACAATGTTTTCAGCAAAGGTGTCACTAGCCTCTCCAGCAGCAGTGGTATAATAACCAGTCCACCACTCATGAAATTTCTCAGTGCATGAAAACCTTGGATTGAATTTGAGAGGTTCAAAACTCAAGGCTTTGTAATGAAATTTTTTGAAGGCTTGCTTGTAAGCTACCTCTGTTTCTGGACTTGAAAATTCTCGCCTATGAAAACACACTGGCGCAGGTCGGATTTGACAAAGGCCAAACTGCCTGGCAAAATAACTTGGGAAATATCTAGTAATTCCCAAACTATTTTTAGTTTTGCGATGGTGAGTGCAGTGGAGAGGATAGCGGGGAGAAAGGTAAGCTTGCGGTTTGGTTAATCTCTTGACTTGTTCGACGGAGGGGAAGGAAATGGTTGTTGAAACCAAGTTGGACCGTAAGGCCTTTGCACAAAGGAGCCATAGAGTCTCTACGAAATTTGTGCATTTCAGAACATTTTGAAGTAAACTAAGAAAGACTCTTACGGAGAAAGATTTATTTGCTTGGGTTTTAAGCATGCTAGTCGAACCCCTTGATCCTCCTATCCTCTAAAGTTGGTCGAGCAGTTTGGGGATGTCTGAGCCTAGTCGAGACTCAAAAGTGGCTACCTACCCACGATTACAACAACCATAGTGGACGAGAGGCCAAGAACTTGGTAGTTGGTTCATTTTCTTTCAACTCTATAACAGCATTGTCAAGTTGCTGATAGAGAGAACCTAGAAGCAGTTTGGCAAGATTAACATTTTCTTGCTCATGGAGTTGGCATGCTAATGGGATGTAAGTTTTGGAAACACAGAAGAGAAGCAGTGCAGAAAAACAAAGAGATAACGGAGGGGTCAAAAAAAGCTACATGTTCTTTAACAGACACTGCATCAGTGTCGAGATTGTGGTGTTCTGTGATGTAAGGAGCGAAGGTAGCATTGTTGAAAGAGAACTTATACTCATACTCAGGGTTAGTAGGGTCGAAGGTCTCACCTAGGGGTTTCAGACCTGTAATGGCAGCAACATCTAGCAAGGTGGGGGACAGCATGCCACATTTCAAATGGAGGCTATGGGTAGCACAGTCCCAAAACTGCATGGCTGCTAAAATTAGGGTACTATCGTACCTAGCCCATACCTAGACAACTGGATAAGGTCGAAAATACCTTGTTTTTTCGAGATGTTGGCTTTCTTAGCCTCTACCTTATCAAGCCAGTCTAAATAGATTTGTTGGTCGAGCCTAGGAGCGGACCTAAAAACCTAGAAGGATTACCGAGAATTCTAAGCGAAAAGGGTTTTAGTGAAAATGCAGGTTGAAGGCGAGCATGACTAGGGAAAATTTGAAACCTCGGTATTTTCCGGCCAAGATATCGAGCGAGAGGACCTAGATACGCATGAGTATAAATCTCGTGAGAGGAATCAATACACGAGTTTGCCATTGGGTATTCGTTGTCATTGATGTCAGGCTCATCAACGAAGCCATCAAGGGTTTGGATTCTGCTGGGTTCGTCGTTTTTCTTTGAACATTCAGGTTGCGTCGCAGCGGCAGATGATGAAGCCATAAGTGGTGAGAAGCAAATGCAAGATGGAATTTGGGTGTAGATTGAAGAAAAAGAACGAAAGTTTGAAACTTTGGTGAATTTGGGGTTTTTTGCAAAACGCAGAGATGAAGAATGCGAGAAAAAGATTTCACAAGGTTCAAAGCGAGTAAAGGGAATATGAAAAGTTTTAGCCGTTTATATATGTTTGGAAGCAACTTGATTGTTGTTGCACGTTAAGCCATAACTTCGCCGCGTTCGCGGCGTTTGAGGGCGTGATGGCCCACCAACTATGCGGCGTGTGCCAATAAACGGTTAAGCTTTATCTGCGCAAGTAATGATAATTGTCTTTTCGACCACTTGTTGAAGTGCAAAAGCGGTAGAAGTAACCATTGCACAGTATTCAAAAAATGCCTTTTCTTCCCTCTATTCCTAATCTCGTCGAAAAGCATTTTTTGGGGGGCAATCTGTTACCTCAAAATTTCGACAGCACATTAAATGAAGCTTTAAATGTGGTTGACTGCGCATTTAATAATGTTTGGGGGCCACAGGTCAATATTCAAGTCAATGCATCATCAATTCGACAGAAGAGACATGCAGATGTTGACAATATAAACAAGCTTCGACAAGTTCAACTCTCAAAGGTATGAAAACAAGCGAGCAATAAACCTTCGACAAAAGAAGGCTCAATCCTTCGACAAGAGAAGACCCAATTCTTCGACAAAGTGGGTTCAATACTTACGTCAAGCGATGCGACAACGAGTTGGTCGAAGTGCAAAAAGTAGCGATTAGTGGCGGTTATTTCCCTTATTTTTAGGAGGTAGTTATCGTTTTGCCCACGATTGTATCCAAGAGTATAAATACTCCTTTGTAATAGGAAATCAAGGTCACCACATTTTACAAGAATTACGAGAAACTCAAAGAAAACACGAGTGAAACGCAGATACATTATGCGTGTTGGTGAACCATCTTTTATTTCTTTAAACTTAATGCAATATTTATTGTTCTTTTACATTTGTTGCATTTACTGCTTTCACTTTACTTTCAAGTTATTTCTTTCTACCATTCATTGTTCTTACGTACGTAAAAAAAACACAAAAATTAAAGGCAATCGTCAAAGAGATTTCCTAGTTTGATCTCACAATCTCTATATTGAAAACTAGTGATTGTTTGCTAAAAACACCAGCAAACACCCCATGAGATAGTTTTTATAAACAAATACATGTAAAAAGTTATAAGAGATAAAAGAAAACAGACATTTCTATATATTTTCTCTCTTAGTTCTTACTTCTCTTCTAACATCGAACATACAAATTCACACTAAACACATTAGATTTTGAGATTAAGTTTTTTCTATCACGCGACTATGTAGTTTGTCAAAATTTATAGAACTTTTCTTATATAAAAATACTATGGACCAAAATTTTGCCCCACCAACAAAAGTTTCTAGATCCGTCAGTGGTACTATAGCATTTAGAAAAAGAAAAAAAACTGGTACTATAGCATTCAGAAAAAACTTTAGATATGACTCATGAAAAATTAGTTTATAATTCATAAAAAAAATTAAAGTCTCATAAAAGAATATTTAAAGGTCCAATTTTTAAGATTTGTACTAGGTATCCATGATTCAACTAGTGACGGCTGACATATCATCTTTTTGTGAAAGAAAGAAAGGAAAAACGATGTACACAGAAAAATAACTTTTATATCTAGTTTAAGGTTTTGCCACACATCTAAGAAAAAATGATTAGTAGTCTAGATTTTATAAAAAATGTTGTCTAATTTACCATTTAGTATTTTACTATCTCTCTACCTTGATAAGTGTGAATTATTTATTAAATATAAAAAGTTGTCATGATTAAGAAGAACAAAAGTGGAAAAGAATATCAAATGCTTCATTGAAAATGTAAAACAACCAATAATTTGGGACAAATTGATTTTGCTAAAACTACATATAAAATTGGATGGATGTAGTACACATTAAAAAGTTTCAAATCCGTCAAGAAAAGTTTCAAACAGTATGAAAATAATTTAAACACATACTATTCTGAATTATTATTTTGATATATTTTAAAATTTTAATTAATTAAATTGAGAGGCATAATATTTAGGCTTTGTTTGGCAAAAAATAGCGGATAACGGATAAGCTAGCGGATAGCGGATGAGCTTATAGCGGATAGCGGATAGCGGATAAGCTAGCTGATGACGATAAAATGTTTGGTAAAATTAGCAGTTGAACTAGCTGATAAATGTAAAATGACATAAAAAGACATGTTTAATTAATGATTAAATTTGTTTAATCAATATTAAATATGTATAAATTATTTTTCTTAATAGTCTAATTTATATTTTTATGTGAAATTCTAATTTATTTTTTACTTAAAACTCAAAATAATCTAATATATTTATTTTTTTGGTCAATTTAGATTAAATGACAAATAAACACCACCCACATACACTATCACTGCTCACACACGAGTTCAAACCCGGGGACCGACGTCTCCATGTCGCTGAAATTGCGAAGCCAACCAACAATGAGGGATGTCAAATATATTTATTTACTTGAAAGTCTAATTTATTTATTTGATAACTAAAATAACTTATTTATTATTAATTAATTAATTATTTAAATAGTGTAATTCATTACCTTAAATTTATATTTTATATATTTGTGTTAAAAAAAAGTTAAATAAGTTAAATAGAAAAAAGAAATAAAATGTAAGTTAAAACATCAGGTGCATGTAAACAAAAAAAGTAGAAAGAACCCAAAAAAAAAACAGGTGTGAGTTGAGGAGGACGTTAGGGGTTAGTTTACGTAGGTGAAGTACAATGAATATAAAAAAAATTAGGCTTAAATATAGGTTACCTCTGCAAATATACACATTATTCATTTACCCCTGTAAAAATAAAACTTTTAAAAAAGATTTTGCAAATATAAATTATTTCTAGTTACTTATAACATGTTAGATTTTGTTATGACGTTAAGTGTATGTTGAAACACTTATTATTTGCGGGGTGATAAATGGATAATGAGCGTATTTGCGGGGGTAAATGGATAATGAGGATTTTTGCGAGGGTAACATATATTTACGTGAGGGTAAATGGATAATGAACATATTTGCAGAGGGTAACATATATATTTACATACTTATGCAATTAACAAAATCTAACAATGAGGGTAACTAGAAATAATTTATATTTGCAAAGTCTTTTTTAAAAGTTTTATGTTTACAGGGGATAACATATATTTAAGCCAAAAAATTATTGTATTTTATTAAGGATAGAGAAGGAATATTATGAAAATAATAAGGGTAAAAATGACTAAAAGATGAGGCATTTATAAGCTATAAGCTATAAGCTAAAACGCTACTTGAAGTAGTGTTTCAAAAAATGCTATAAACTACCCCAAAAATGCTACCCACTGCTGCTTGCCAAACAACTCTAAATTTTTCTATCCGCTATAAGCTAGTCAAATCCGCTATAAGCTAGCGGATATGACTTGTCAACAGGGCCTTAATCAACATACAGTAGTATGTAAAAAAACACTTAAGCAACATTATCCTTAATCCTACTTTTTCACTGCACAATTTCCTCACGCGTTTCCATTTTGCCTTTCCCAGAAGATAGGAACAGAAAGCACTTGGTGAATGTCAGTAGTGTGCGTTCATTCAACACCGATGACTGAAATGGTAGTACTGTATTGATACTTTTATTTATCCCAAAACCCTAAACTTTTATCAAATATAAGTCCCATTTGACACTTTTATTTATCCTAAAATATAAAATATAAGTCCTTTTACAAATATCTATATACATTTATTACTTTTTTTCCCCAAATATATCATTCATTATGATGAGTGTCACTAGTGTGCGTTATAATGTGAAGTGGAATGGTGTGACATCAATATTTCAACCTCGAAAGAAATGCCGAGAATCTTAACGCATAGCATAATTGAGTACTAAACCTACTTAATGATTGAACATGAATATCTTGTGGAATAACCCATCTAAACTCTTACTCCAAGAGGTATAAATACCAAAAGCGAAACTTAGTGACATAAGCATTACTTGATTCAACATAAGTCATTCATACAACTATTGTTCAATAGCCAAAAATGCGGTTCTCAAAATGATACTTAAACTTTGATTATAACATCATAAGTTAAAGTGTGAACATAATACATAATACATAACATAACGATAGGGTAGACTAAGCAAACATAAATCTTGATCCCTATGGATCCTTTAAATCTTGTAACCCAGTTTAGCGGCTACTTCTTCTCGATTTGCTTTGACTTTCCCTGCTCATCCGTAAAACACCACATAATAAACAACGAGATACAATCTCAATGAGTTCTTTCGAGACCCCTTACCTTAAATTCCCGGTGTTTTACATATATTTTTTTTCTTAGCACAACCCCGGGCAATTACTACACAATTCCCACGGAGAACCCACCCAACAATAACTATTGCCGAGTCAACTCATTTTGGGCCTTGCTTTAGGGTGCATGACTTCCCTTTACCAAGTATGTTCTTAGCTTGGGATCGTCATCCCCATGGCATCTTATGTTGTTACTTAGAATTCTTGGGCTCTTCTCACTCGATAAACAAGTTATTCCATTCAATACTTAAACCATGTTATCATGGAAGTGATTAGGATTAGCACTTATGGAAATTGGAGGTCTTACTTTGAAGAAAACCTTAAAAAATGGGCTGGTACACGGGCACCCGTGTCATACGGACACGAGCCGTGTCCCTGAGTTCAACAAAATATAAATTTTGCTATAATTCTCTTTTTAATATTTATAATGCTTTTATATAACATAAATTATATTGTAATTAAAAAATTATAAATAAAAGCGTACTATGGAGAAAATTGGAGAGAGAAAGAGAGAGATGGAGGAGAGAGGTCATGAGATGGGAAGATATAAGAGAGATGAGAGGTAGACACGAGAGAGAAAGAGAGGTGAAAGAGATATGTCATGAGATGAGATCGAATGTATTTGAGAATAGAGAAAATGATAGAAAAAATGGGATGAGAGAGAGAGAGGAATGAGATAGGAGAGAGAGAGAGGGGGGGAATAGAGGAGAGAGAAATTATTGAATAGGAAATAAAAATAATATTTTGGTATTTTTCTGAGTGATTAAGAAGTTGTACTGTGGGATAGAAAGTTGTACTGTGTCCAGTCCCTTGCCTTCATTTACATTCGATTACTCTAAAGCAGGTTTCAAATCAAACAGTCTGTTAGAGTTTTTAGTCAGGTCACTTTATTCTTGCGAATCAAACACACCCATAGTTTGAGAGAAACAATTCCTGACTTGCTGCATATCATTTCTTACATTTCGTAGTAGTGGCTTCGTACCAATAAGTATTATTATCCAACCCTAAAATTAATTGTTATTACTTCCAGTCAAAATAGGATTTTAGTAATCTTACCACTAACTGTTGTAAGTAAGGGTGCATTTCTTTTGAGGAATAATAATATCAACACAAATAAAGCAAATCAACAGCATTAGCCAATAAATAAATAAAAAGAGGGCAGCAAGATAATCAATTCACAAAAAGAAATTAGAGAAAAAGCAAAACATCTATGCATTGGGACCTTGAGTATGAGCAAGGCTAATAAACATAAGGCAATATTCTCCATGGAACAAGTTTACGATACTCTGCCCATATCTCTTTATATTTCTCTGCACAACGAGCTTCATCCCTTCTCTCTCTCCATATTAACAGAATGAGAAGATAAATTGGATAGAAGTATGGAACTGGGGAACTGCAACAATGAGTCAATTATGAATGGTTAGCATTGTTTTCTTTTAGAAAATTTTATATTAATAACTTAATATCAACATCATAAATTAATACCTTATCCCACAAGGTAAGCTAAAAGAGAGAGCAAGCAACAAGTCCCTAGGTAATTACAGTGTCTAGCAACACCCCTTCAATAAAATAATGATAATAGTAAGATCATAAACTTCTATGTCAAACAGTAACAACAATACTACTAATGAAAGGAAATGAAATCTTACCAATAACCAGAAGCAAGTAGCTTGCCTCCAATGACTTTTGGAGGCTTACCCCAAATAGGAGCCTTTGGATTCTTCTTGAAATCGTGTTTTTGCTTGTTCGCTCCTCGAAATACCATGTACCTGCAGTTATATTCAAATTACAGTTTATAACATTTACCGACAGAAATGTTAACGCTGTAATAATTACATCAATAGAAATGATTATAAGACTTTCTTTTATGTGTCGACTTTATGTCGCCTCAGGAATATGTGTGGTGCATTATAGAATTCATTTTACAGATTATGGATAAGTTACCCGATCAGGAAGACAAGGATATTAGCTACAATGGAAGCCGTTGTTAATTCCACGTTGTTCCTCAAGAGCCACCATCCCTACAGAAATTGCAGATTGTCAATACACTCAAGATTTTATGATTTATTACAATCAAGTGAAGCAAACAAAACTCGTTGCAAGTTTCACTTTCCCACACAGGTGAATAGAGTGTTTAAAGCATGCATTTAGAGAACGCACTTCCTTTGTTGGATAGTCTAAAGCGATGCGACTATCCACAAAACAATCTCTCTAGACTGGCAAAATAAACGGCAGGTTGAAAAATCTTTATCTGTCATCCAAACTCGAAATTATAACCAATACCTGTATGCTAAAAGTTAAAGGAATCCACACTAAATCTCCAAATACCAACATGAAGCCAAGCCTCTCTGCAATTATGTCCCATCTGGAAAAGACAATATAAAGAAAAGGTTAGGAAAGAGAATTAGACCATATGTGAAAAACCTAGTGGATATCTTAATAATAATTTGGTGAAAAAAATGATGTTCTGTTAAATCCTTGTAGATTTTAAGTTGAAAAGTTAGCATGCAACATTCTATATATTAGCTTTATCGTTTGTATATTCTATTAATTTTGATATATCACCACATTGTTGTATCGCCACATTGTGTTGTTTTCACAAACCTCTACCTTTGGAACCAACTTACGCCTTCAAAGTAGTTTCAAAATCATATGCTCCAGTCCACCACACAAACTTGCAATTCAGATTCATTCCAAACTCGGCCTTATTCTTTAGTGAATTGTGCAGATTAAACATATACTAATCCATCTAATGCATCTACAACATACAAATTCAAGTAGTCTTGTAGTGGAAAAGATGTAACTCACTTACGTGGATGTCATGTACTCTTCATGTACAAAGTAGTCCAAGATGTATAGCTGGAATAAACATGGAGAAATTCAAAAACCAGACACAGAATAATAGTTTTTTTTCAATCAATGGAGAACAGTCTACAAGTTTTCGAGATTACTGCACAAAATAGCTGGTAGAGAATCATTGACTTGCTCAAAGTATCATCTTGAATGCTCTTTGCAAGAACTGATAAATTGATGAATAGCCACCCCATCATTCCAGCTCTAACAAAGAAAAATCTGCAATTCGATAATTCCATTGAATGTTTAGTAACATGTCAGACACTCAGACTGATTTCATTCGTCATTCACACCTCCTTAATTATGCTGATGATGTTTATATATTATCTTATTTCTAAAAGCCAAAGTAAGACGAGTGTGAAATATATATGTATATATATATATGAGTCGGGATCAATTTACTCCAAGAGTAACTTTAAAAGAGTTACTCCACAACCTAATCGTAGATTCAATCTAATCAATGGTAACAATACACCACTACTTGGTGGTGTATTGTTACCATTGATTATATCCAAATCAACGGGTGGTGTATTGTTACCATTGGATTATATCCAAATCAACGGTTAAGATGTGGAGTAACTCTTTTAAAGTTACTCTTGGAGTAAATTGATCCCGACTCTATATATATACTAGTTTGATGAGCTGAGGAAGAGAACTATATATGTGTGATACTTTTGACTAGCAACCTCAATTTAATAATCAGAATAAGCATGAAGGCGTTAAGTATTCCGAGAAGAGATACACCTTTCGTTGGCAGGGAAAGGGGTAGATGTATCATTTATTGAAAGTTCATAACTCACAACTAATATACAGCCATTTTACATGAGAAGAAAATATGCACACTGGCAATGCTGAGGTAAGATAATATTATGTTACCACTGCTCACAATTAATAAAGAGTTGTGTTAAATGAGAACAAGCAAGGAACTATCATCACATACTTGAGGTCAATACCCATGAACTGAGGATTTAGTTGTATTCCAAACCACCTATTAAAATCAGATAGAAAACAATATTACTTATTAGATACTACATTTAACAGATTCGAGTACTTATTATCAAGTATATCAACAGTATTAATTAAAGCCACAGCAAAGTAAAGAAAACATTTCAACCTTAAGATATGTTAATGTAGTAGTATATGAAGTAAAATTTACTAAATGGATAAAAAAGGAAACAAAATATAAATCATTATAATTATGTCTTAGCTCAAAGGCGTGACTAAATTACTAATTCTCTATCTACTCATTAATATAACCTCTTGTAGACAACAAGGTTGTGCTAGGGAGTCAAGGACCGGGAAAATGCAAGAATTGAGAAGATTTCCTTGTTTAAATGGAGTGTTAGGTGGGGAAAAAAACAATGGAGTATAATAAAATTTGGAAAATAGAGAATAAGGGTCATGGAAAAACTCATTGCATATGCATATTCTTTCTGCTATCTCCCTGCAGGTTAAGGAGTTGATACGAAATATACAGATACCAACAATACAACTTCCAAACTATAGCCTCTTAAAACTTCTCCACTAAAGCAGCCACATCAGTTAAAGTAATCTTCACATTCGAACATACCAATCGTGTATCAGGTCTCCACTGATATGAGGTTTTAGAGATGAACCTTCACTTCGTGACTTGCAACCGGAAATATAGAGTACAAGGGCCACCTGCGATTTGTATGCAAGAGATGAGCAAAAATGACAACCTTTAGGCAAGTTAATTAACATGCTGTGCAGTGTAATAAAATTAACATATAAGATAATTTAAATGAATCATCTTATTCATAGTTGCATTGCATGACTATAACACAAACTGCAGGTAGATGGTGTTAAAGAAAAATAAACCTCCACACAAGGTGGAGAACTATCCTCCCTTTTACATCGAACCCCTCCCCTCCCAACTTCCGAGTAAACCCTTAGAATTTAGAAAAACCATTTAGAAAGATAAACTTCCAAATGAATTAACTAAATATTTGATATTTGTAGTGTTATCATTGGCAGATGGCAGAAATCCAAAATTCGGCCATATAAACAACCTATGGCGGGCCTCCCTTCTCAAATTGCCTTGGCAGTTGGCAATCCGACACGCCAGTCTGCCACGGCACCGCTATTTAACAACACCGGGTATTCGATAGAGCAAATGGTGCATAGATCCATATAACCAATCCCCCCTAATAAGACTATATTATTGTTGTCGATTGAGTCCAAAAGGATATTTGCTCACATTCTCAATTTAAGTGTATTGGCAGGATTGATTTGCAAGTTAATCTATTTACATCATATTGGTACTTATAACTTTAGTTTCTCAGTATTAGATGAGTAATGGCCTCTGCAAGATAGGCCCATGTAACCTGTCGAAACGCGTTTTTTTATAAACAAAAATTATATTAAAGGGGATGCAAACGGTCACCCCAACTGGGAAAAAGACCCAAGGAGGAAAGAGGATCCCAGGAAACCTTCAATATGACAAACAAGCAAACTTAAATTCAATTTAGATTGGTTTGGAAAGTATCAACATAACATTCAAAATCTGCAGTGAGTCTGAAGAAAGTGCTAACCTCAAGGAGAGATATTCACTTAGTAACTTAAATATTTACACACACAAACATGACCAGTAAATAAATCAGCAGATGTCATTAATTTGATGCTTAAAATGGTTAATTCTAAGCTTACATACAAGAAAACTGAAGATAAAAGTTGTGGACAGCAGCTCTAGTCCTCTATCTGCTATTGCCTGCAATAATTACCACAACAGCACATAATCAAATGTCACACTCTAAGCCACTCTTCTGGTCCAAACTTGCATTTTATGAACATACATAATAAATCCATCCAATAAAATTAGATAAGAAAACAATCTAGAAGCACATAACAATAACAAACAAAAACAACAACCGAATTATACAAATTCTGGAAGCACGTACAGTGGGAGATACAAAACCCATTTTGCCACTGATCCCAAGAAGTGCAACCAATAGAAGAAGCGCGAGAAGACCTGAGAATATGCGAATAAAGTTAAATCCCTCATCATATGTAAAAATAAAACAACCACATTGCCAAACACTGTGTGTATATGTATATATATACTAGATTAGAAGTGACCACTGACCATTGCAGCGATAGTGAAGACGAGTAGAATCGGGAAGAACAACCCCAGGAACAAGTTTTCCAGGGACGATGGATCCAACAATTGCCAAGTAAGTGAAGAACCCGGCGAGTAAAGCAGCCTGACCCAGATTCGAAAAAATGTAGAAAGATTAAAAATTGATCATTCAATTAATATAAATAAATGAATTTAAGAAGTGGGTACTGAGCAATAGAGACTAACGGAGTTCCAAGAGGGAATGAGAGCGTGAAGGAGAAAACCCAGATCCATTTCTGACTCTATCAGTCCCCAATGAGTAAAAGATAGTGACTTTGATATCAGGTTGACCTGAGAATGCTATGCTATGCTAATGCTAATGCTAATGCTGCTACTAACACTGTGTCTCAGCGGCTTCTGGAAATTGGCACGGTGATGTTCCTTCTCTGTGAATCAGAAGGATTTTTTGGAACACGTCCACCTAATTAAGCATTTGAGCATAGTTGTCAAATATATTAGGCTTTTAGGTTTCACTATGAGATTAACCCCTCTCTCTGTTTACTTGTCACCTTCAAAGTTTAATACAACATGTATTCTTGTTTTATCAATAATATCCCTAAGTATTCATTGTAGAGAGAGTTTGATAGTGTACTTGCCTATACTATAAACAACAATGTATGATAATTAATAATATGAGTATTTGATTTGATTATACGCTTAGAGATGTATATATACGTTTAGAAGTAACTGGATCAAATGGATGAAACCCTGATAAACTCCACCTGGTGCATACATACATGCTCTAGCATGACATTGATAGGGAGTGTCGAATCAAACATATCTTTGATACGTCTTACCAATTAAAGACACATTTGTTACCTTAGATACAACATGGAATTGGTAGAAACACTTACTTTGAAACACACATTGTTGAATTATGAATATGAAATACTATGAAGCACGGACACGAACACGACACGGACACGCCGACACGGCTATTACCCAAAACATAAGACATGGGGACACCGCTATATATTTATATTTAATACAAGAAATTAAATTATGAGCAAAATTTATAGATTCTAATCACTGTTGCGCCCGAAAAAGTCCCTGAGGGGTTTTTCTTCGTTTACAACGTTTTAAAACAATGAAGTCGCCACCAATATTTTTTTGTAAGGAAAATATTGAAGAAAACCTTTTTGGAGGGCAATTGGTCTTTTGGAAAACCGGAAAATTTGGGTTCGGGGGTCGGTTAGGCATGGGGAAGGTATTAGCGCCCCACACCTCCTTTCTACTGAAAGGGAACCTTTAATTAAAGGTGTGATTTTAAGTGTTGATTTGAAAAATACTTAAATTTGCCTCTTAATTGAAAAAGACTTAATGAAAATTTTTATTTGCGGCGCTCGACGAGAGTTAGCCGCTTTTGTTTTTTGAAAGGAAAAATGTTTTTAGTTTATTGTGCTTGACGGAGGGGATCCGCTCCTACGTATCTCCAGGTGCGATGGAGAATTCAAAGCTACGTAGTTCTAGATTTTTATTTTTATTTTGTATCTTGTTTAATTGTGAAAACTGAGCTTTCATGATGATCAATTGAGCGAAGGCTCCAAGTGACCATCATTAGCAACTCCATTGTTAATAATCATGCCAGCAAAGGCTTCGCAGGACCAATAACAAAGTTTTTGATTTAATGCAAAGTTTTTTAGGAAAATTAGGCATTCATGATGATCAATTGAGCAAAGGCTCCAAGTGATCATCACTAGTTCCTCATTGTTAATGATTATGCAAGCAGAGGCTTCGCAAAAACCACTAACAAAGTTTTGGATTTATTGAAAGTCTTTAGAAAAATTAGGCATTCATGATGATCAATTGAGCAAAGGCTCCAAGTGATCACCACTAGTTCCTCATTGTTAATGATTATGCAAGCAAAGGCTTCGCAAAACCATTAACAAAGTTTTTTTTGATTTATTGAAAGTATTTAGAAAAATTAGGAATTCATGATGATCAATTGAGCAAAGTCTTCAAGTGATCACCACTAGTTCCTCATTGTTAAATGATTATGCAAGCAGAGGCTTCGCAAAATCATTAACAAAGTTTTTTTGATTTATTGAGAAATTATTTGAGTTGAAAAAGAATTAAAACGAGAAAAAGTGAAAATTGCAAAATGGGGGTGTTATTAGTCGTAGGGGGGTGGTGTAACTGAACAGGGGTGTAAACAGCAAGCCCAGTTCGCATGGGAGGGCCCAGTATGCGAAACTGGGCTTAAGTGAGATGGGGGGTGTGCGCATTAATCAGAGGGTGGGGATTTGCAATCAGATAAAATAAAAAAAGAACAAAAGAAACAAAAAGGCTGATATAATAAGCCCACATTAAGAAACTAAACCTAATTTCAAATCCTTTCTTCCTCCCTTCCCTGGCTGCGCGGCGCAGCCGCTGTGATGAGAGAGAGAGATTGTATTTTGGCCGGATTTTTAGGAGAGAGAGAGAACGAGAACGGCGTGGATCGGTGAGAGAGAGATAGAACGAAAACGGCGTGGATCGGTGAGAGAGAGAGGACGAAGGCTGGGATCGGTGAGAGGGAGAGGACGACGGCTGGGGTCGGTTTTGGGGGGGATTGCGACGGTGGTGGAGGCGGTTTCGTCGTTGGTTTGCCGGAGCCTCGCCGGAGAAGACGAAGTCTCCGGCGACGTCTATGGTCAGTCCCTTCTTTTCTGTTCTTCGTTTTTTTTAGTTTCTGGTTGCCTGGGTTGTTTCCTTTTCTACTCTGTTCTTAGACTGAATTTACTTTCCTGAGTATTTTTCTTTTGAACTACACAACTTCTGATTTTTAAATTGACATGAGCTTGTATCAAATTAATCCCACTTCATTTTTAGTCTTAATCCAGAACTGAAGCGTTTTTTTTTTGTTGTATTACAGATCTAATCCATTATTAAGAGAGAGATAAATAAAACAAACTGATTTATGTTGATTCATTCAATTCAAAACACACAGAATATACATATTTTCATACGACCTAAACTAAAAATCGTTCACCAACCTGAATCTGATTTCTCCAGAGAAGAATGACGAGATCTGTTAAGCGTGACTACCTCTAACTCTGTGACTCTGTTGTTGCTGTTTGGATTCCTTCTTGTAACAGCTTCTCAGATCTCAAAAATAAAACCACTAATCGTTTTGTTGTGTGTTGTTTTCCTCGAAAATTGTGTGTCTTTGACTGTGATGTCTGATCCTGTTTTTATATTAAAATTCTAGGTTTAGTCATTAATTGTTTTGACTGGGTTTTGACTCTTTTCAGGTCTGGATCTAAGCCCAGCAGCTTGGAGAGCAGCTGTTGGAACCCCAGATCTGCTATTGCTGCTGCCTTTTATTTTATTTTTTGTATTTTCGAATTTATTTATTTTTGTATATTTGTATTATTATCTTTTTGTATTTTTTTGGACATTTGAACATTTGGACTCTCCTAAGTTGTAATAAAAATTAAATAGTATTTTTTTGACATTTTTGGACTATTAAACACTTTTAAATTGTAAATAAAGAAAAATATTTTTCCTGAATTAACACTTAAAAAATTTAATAAGACCAACCCATTCAAGAAAAACAAGTAAGAAATAGATTATTTTATTTTCCATAATAATTTTTTCCATTAAGTTTAAATCATCTTTCAAAATAACTAAATATGTATTGTTTTTTATTTGACAAAATAAGATGTGTGGAGTGAAGTTGGATTATGATTGGGATATCTTTATGAAGTGGAAGATTTTATGTTCTTTAAAAAATCTCAGAATTATGCTGTGAGCCAATTTATAAAGGCAATATTGTATCCAAGAATCGATTGCTAAGGTTTGTGAAAGGTGAGGAAGATGCACCTGTGGCTGTTCATTGGATGCAGAGACGTAGTTGCTTTGCTCACTGATGGGAGAGAGAAGAAGGTGAAAGAGCATTTATTTCGAATTAGATTAAAGAGCATTTATTTCGAATTGACTATAATCTCATTTGAAATTTGAATATTTGGTTTTGTTTATTGTGTTATTATTAGCATTAAAAGGTTGTTTTATGCTGTCTCATGTTAATTATTTTCAGGTAGAAACCGTCAGTTTACAATGTGAAATAAAGGCCTAGGATTCAATTTGAGTCGTTGGATCGATGCCAAACACGATAGAGGGAGAACCGTTGAATTGATCGGATAATCATTGGTGAAGAGGCAGTTGGCGTCTGCGCGTATTTATCGATGAGATGTATGTATCGTTTTCTGATTGGTCCTACGTTAATGACGATTGACATGCAGGCTCGTGAATTAATATAGTCGTTCACTTGTAACTTAAAAATTGACCATTTTTGTAGGAATTTTAAAAAAATATGTTACATTTGTGTGGAGAACTCTTGTTCTATGGGGGCGAGTTCACAAGCAAAAAAAAGTGGTTAGTTTGGTATTTAATCTAAAAGGTGAGTTGTTTGGGAAATAATTTTTTTTTTATCATATGGTTTTTTTGCCTCATTCGTACATGTGCGACCAAAGAAACACCTGCAACCAGATCGCCCCAATACAAACCATGAACCCATTGACGTTTCAAGCAACTCCCAATCATGTTCATTGAAACATTGTCATACATAGTCAAGCAACTCCCAATCATGTTCATTGAATTGTCATACATAGTCAAGCAACTTTAAAATTAATAGTAATATAATATAGACAATAGTTCAAATTTGTAAGATATCACGAAAGTTTAACTGAGTAAGTCTAAAATAAAATAATTGGGACTCTAACTAAGGAAATAACTCCAAAATAAAATATTTGGGAAACTAACTTTGTAAGAACAGTATATGATAAAATTGCATAATAGGGAACAATCTGAAATAACTCTAAAATAAAATAATTGAGACTCTAAAATAAACTAACTTTTTTCACATGTGTTTAGGTTAGGATCTGGAACGGTATATGATGAAATTTCATAATAGGTAACTAACGAAATAACTCTAACTATTTACAGTAAGATCTAAAATAAAATAATTGGGACTCAAATTCATGTTAAGTTAAGTACGCTATCGGATGCCGAGGATCATGGCCAGGTAGATGCATGTCGTAGAATTGGACTTTCGCCATGGCTCTAAGTGCGAGTACAACGGTTTCAGTGTGATCCCGAACGGTCACATCAATGCCAGACCTACAGTAAAAGGAAAAAGAAGATTTCAGATATTACAATAAACATATTGCCCGAGTAGTTTCCTAATAGCATGTACAACAGTGTACTAATAAACAATCCGAATGAACAACAAAACTAACCTGTTGTTTGAATGGACATGTGTGATGCATGCGATCACCACATATGCAGTTTTCTGACAGCATGAAAAATTGGTTTAACATTAGTCATAAACAGATTAATTCGGACAGTCATGAACATATTGCATGGATCATTAAGGGTTGTAAGTATTACCTTAGTGGGAGGAGGTGCTTACAATGATCGAAGCGTGACAGGGCAATAACGAAAGAGGAATGCCCGTGATATTGGTGCGATTTGAAGCAAGCTGTTTACGAACTATCAACGGTGAGACTCGTGTTTGGTGTTCTTCTCCTGCTTTGCTTATTTCAAGAAGAAGGTCGTATTTTTGGTATTCTTGCTAATCGAGATTTGATTTCTGGTCCAGTTTTCATAAGATATATAATCTTCAAGGATTTGAACATGTTTTTAACTACTTGCTTGTAACAAATAACTAATTCATCCATTATCTTCGCGTAAAAAAATTCAGTCCGTTATAATTTATTACATAGATATAAATTGATTGCTCAATAACTCAAGCCGTTACAATTTTTTTTGACCATTGTGACTTTAAGATTTGAATCAACAATAAAACAGCCAATAGTATTCCAGCTGTAATGTTAACGTGTAAAAAATCATAACCGAAAATCTTCCTCCATAAGCCATGCGCTAATTAAGGATTTGATACATGTGAATATCTATGTATGGCTTCCTTTGCAAGCTGGTGCACTGCTAAACATACAAAAGTCAGATCCATGATTTTTGGATCCAATTAACTTTGTTATAATTGATATTTAAACTCGACAGTTTTTTTTCTTTATTACCCAAAGTCATATGTGCCGTCCGTTTTAGGTATTAAACAGAGACGTCATCAGATCCGTCCACTTGATCTACGGCTGTGTGAAGTGCCATGTGGAGTGCCACATATTTTATGCGAAATGTGTGTGGCATTTTCCTATTGGTCTTATGTGGTCAGTTACGTGGACAACTCATGAATTAATATAGTTAAGATAAGATGTCTCAAACCATCACAGATTTTGCAATCAGATCAAGACTATTCAGGATTTTTTACAAAGAGATTGGACGTGTAATATCATTGACAATCTCAGAGAAGGCAACAGGTGTGTTGATTTCTCGGCTAGACAGGAGCCTTAGCGGACGAATTTCTTGTGGAGCTCAACGATTGCTCGCCGTAAATGATGAGCCTACTTTGCGACGATGCTGAGGGGGTGGGGTGTCCTTCCTCATAGATTAGTTTTCTTTTCCTGTTTTTTCTTTTCCTCTTTTTAGCATTTATAACCAAAAAAAAAATTCTCTAGCTTTTTTATGCTCATTATTTTCCATCTAAAATTTTTTTAAACTATGTATAGATTTTATTTTTAATATTATAATATAAAATAAAATAACAAAAATCTCTGAATACAAGGGACAATAATATTCAATCAGTTGAGCACAACAGGCTACCCACAAACAGTGGTATTGTGTTGTGTGAGAGTGAGAGGGTGATTGTTTGGAAGTATTACTATTTTCAAATACGATGAATGAATGAATGATTCTGTGATTGTTGCTTCCCAGCTGTAATTGGACCCTTCTGCTGTCTTCTCTCTCTCTCTCTCTCTCTCTCTCTCTCTCTCTCTCTCTCTCTCTCTCTCTCTCTCTCTCTCTCTCTCTCTCTCTCTCTCTCTCTCTCTCTCTCTCTCTCTCTCTCTCTCTCTCTCTCCTACGTTTTCATTTCACTATTTCCCATTCGATGTTTTTTTTAAATCAAAGCATCCTCTATGCGCGCAGTGTATTCTGATTAATTTACAAGTATTGAGATCTATTTAAGGGTTGATCAGTCCTACCAGATATTTTTCCATACGAACCAGTCAGGGATCGAACCCTTACCCAAATAGTTAAAGAACCCAAATATCTACCACTTGTATTATAGCATGTTGGATATGAATTCGATGGTTTTAATGGTGACTAATCTATGCTGAATAACTTAATTTCACGTGTAACTGATTGATTTCACTAGTATGTGAGATTCTCCTTTTTTTAATAGAGTTTTTATCATAACTAAGACTCAAACTTGAAACTTCAAATGGAATCCCAACTTAGTTACTGCTCACTACTTCAGTGTTTTTGTCTTCTTTTTTTTTGTCGTGTTTATTAGTATAGACTTAGTTAATGTTTTGATCTCTAACAATGTTATTGGTGTGCACTCTGCAGTATTTACTGACTTTATTGATAACTAATCTACGTTGGAGAATTAGAACTCTGCAGTATTTACCACACAGTATTTATCGACTGTGTGGTTCTCCCTTCCCAACAAAATTTTCACCACACCCAAAATTCAAACGCAAGATCTTGAGATGAGATCTGAGCCGCCGCTGCTCGCACCAACCTTTTGTTGGTAGTGTTTCCTTTGTTATCAACCATTAATTAAAACGACCCTCTTTTTATTAATTACTTTCCAATTAAGTGATGCCAGATTAAAATAAAGCCTACTTTACTTCTTAATTTAATTGTTTCTCATATTTGATTTCACATTGAAATTAACTTAATTTTCTCCACCAACTTGTTAGCTTTTTTATTCTATAAATTCCCTACTCAAATCACATAAACTCCTCTTCCATTTTCTCCTTCTTTCCTATCACACTTTCTAGATAGCCAGTGAGAGATATTTCTTATATATCATATGGTCCTTAATTCCTCTTAAATTTTCTAAGTCCCATATAAACCTTCAGATCCTCCATCAAAACCCAGATACCAAATCTTCTTCTAACACCAAAGTTTGAATCTTTTCTATGTTGGGTCGGAGAATTTAACTCTGACTCTTGTTAACATTAGAGAAAGATTAGAACTTTTTTTGCAGCTTAATTAAATGTTTAACATCTTTTTGTTGATGTTTGATATTCATGTATCCTATTCTTAGTGAAATCTTCTTTTCTGGGTGTATGATCAATTCTACTGTACGGCGCAGGACCCATTTAGTTCAATCTTTCTCAGTTGCTTTCCTTTACTGGCTTTACTACGTTTCATGATTTCTAACCCCTTCCCACTTTAATCTATAATCTATTTACGTATAATTAATAACTATATATTATATTATTTAGATATATCTATATATCTATATTTCTGAGTACGTTTATTTCTTTTCTAGTGTTTGGGGTCCTGCTGCCAGTGTTAATTTTTATTTTTAGTTAATTGGTATCTATTCTATCTCATCAATATGGCTTCTTCAAGTGGAACATCTTCAGGTTCATCTATGATGCTACAGAATTCAGGTTCAGAGGAAGATTTACAGTTAATGATGGATCAGAGGAAGAGGAAGAGGATGATATCTAATCGCGAATCGGCGAGACGGTCTCGGATGAGAAACAGAAACACTTAGATGATCTGGTTTCTCAAGTGACTCAGCTGAGAAAAGAGAATCAACAAATACTCACAAGTGTTAATCTCACCACTAAACAGTACTTGACTGTTGAATCTGAAAATTCAGTGTTAAGAGCTCAGGTTGGAGAACTGAGTCACAGGTTAGAGTCTTTGAATGAGATCATTGAGGTGTTAAATGCCAAGACAGGTGTTTTTGGAATTGGAACTGCATCAAACACTTTTGTTGAGCCAAACAACAGCTTTCTCTTCAACCCTTTGTCCTACATGAACCAGCAGCCTATTATGGCTTCTGCTGATATATTACGGTACTGAGAGATCTGTATAGCACCGACACTTCAAATTGAATACGTGTCTGAGAACACCATACAACGCCGACTAATGTGTTTCATTTTATCAAATTATTATTGGTATTTAGGTGTCAGTGTTGTGTCTGGTGTTCGTGTCGTATCGATGCTTTAGGTATGTTTGGCATGATTTGATTGAGGGGGTATTGTTGTTGATTTTCAATTAGGTTTGTTTGAGTATGTTGATGAGGTATTGTAATCAGTAGTCTAAAATATCACATGTTGATATAAGGAAGGAATAAATGAATCATCATGTGTATCATAAAGTGCAAGGGTTGTTAGGTGATGGTTCTGTTACTTATATGTAAATGGGACCTGTTAAATTAGAGAGAGACTAGTTTGAAATTGAGGCATGAGCCAATATTATTGTACTCACCCACCTTTGCTATATTTTAATAATATTGACTTAAGTTCTATGCAATGTAATGTTCTCTCCATTAATTTTTTTGTTGGTAATTCTATTATAAACACTTGATGCAAATATTTATATATGCAATCAGATATTTTAATAAAGTTATGTTTATTAACTTTTTCACTTTTATTTAATTTGGTACATTGCCTTTAATATTTCTTTTGGGTAACTTCACGTCTCTTTTTTTTTCTTTCTTTAAAACAACTATGATTAGGTTTTTAACCCTAGTTGCACCATTGTTTTTTGATTTTTTTTATAATCAAAATAAGTATAGTGGTAGGGAGTATGCGACTAAGGAAATCAACGGGCGGGCACAGGTAGTAGTCCTCTGCTATCTGCCCCATTGATGTCTCCTGTACCCGCCAAATACTCATGTGGATCTTTGCAGGTAATGCATATTCGCAGGTACTCGTACGTTTTTATTAAATTAATTATTTAAAAATAGTTTGCTATAGAATAAAAATAATTATTTTGCACATAAAATTGACTTTTTAATATCACTTTTTCTATTCATATAAGATAATTAAACATTTGCTCTATTAAAAATTTATATTTAATATTTAGTTATAAATATTAGATCATTTAGTTAATTATTTATAACTAAATATTAAATATAAATATTATTTAATAATTTTAGCGGGTATGGGTAGCTACGGACAAGATACCTCATCGTTCGTTTCTGCCATACTAACAAACGGGTAATACAACTACCCATTTATTTTACCTGTGGGTACATTTAACTACCCGCCTCGTACCCATTACGTGTTTTATCCACGGATACGAGTTTTTCTGGCACCTCGGTATGAGACGTACTCCAATCTAATGTTAATCCAATCGGACATCGTGCGTGTGAGACCTCCCAATCATAGTTTAGTTGTTTTAAACTGCTTGAACTAAGATTAAATCGCAGTTAAAATGCTAAAACTGAATCCTAAACAATTCAGGTTTATGGTTTAACCGATTTAACCGTTTAGTTGTTTCAGCTAAATGGATTATTACTGCAATTAAACCAAATAACCAAAAAAAATCTGACAATTATATTTTGGCATTTCAATCCACAAGCTGATCGTGTGTTGACAATTAAACCACACCTATTGGTATTGGATTCGTATGTCTCTTTCTTATTAGATGTTGACATATTATTATTGTTCAAGAACTACTGATAATACATGTGACCATCTCACCAATAGAAATTCCAACCGTGGTTGGCAAACTAACCCTTCTTCTAGACTCTTCTGTTGTTGATGCTACTTTTACTTTTATTTTATTAATTAATTAAAAAGGAAATTTAAGAAAGGGACACTCGTCCTTTAACTATAATTTAATTTGAATTGTGTAGAGGCCTCGTGCTATCAGAAGAACAAGAAAGTTTTGTGTATACGTACAATTGAAGGAAAAGTCCAAAATTAGCCAGCAAAAGAAAAAGACACTTGAAGTGTAGAAACGAGTAGGCTGTTATGAATGAGCAAGTGAATATCACTCAGAGTCAGGCGCGTGGAGAAGCTGTGCAAAGGGTGAGTAACAGAATCAAAGGACCTCATCCAATGTGGGACCAATACGTGGCCAAGTGAGCACTAAAAGGAAAGGAAGGAGTACGACAGAGGCATGGAATTAGTGTGACCTCATTCTGCTTCTCAACTCTCTCTCTCTTTCTCTTTCAGTACTATTCCATTACTGCATTTGTGTAATGAGCATGAGCTCAGACTCTGTACTTAATTGCTAGTACTCTTATCCATTTTAATTGCAATTAAATAAGCTCATTCTCCCTCATTTGAATTAGTTACATTCCATTGGTGCTTTCATTCACTCCATGGCTGACAATACGCGTTTGAAAGAATTGTCATCGAACTCCGGCGACAGTGAAAGCTTTGGAGAAATCGGAGGCTGCTAATAAAGTTCGTTTTGAGAAAATGGAAGCTATGCGAGAAGGCGTCCGATGTCCGATTCAACAAATTAGCGAGGCGTTTGAAAAGTTTTTGCGAGAACACGCCAACGGTCATCCATGGTGGAACGAACTCGGGATCGGTTTCTAGCTCGGTTTCTTCGACGATTTCAAGCGTAACCGTCGTTTGTTGGTAACACGGTAGGCTCTTTGCCTCAAGTCACACTATTCCTACAATGGGTTCAACACCATTTCAGTTAGACATATTAAACTTGAGTTTCCAAGATTTAATGGTAAGAATGTCTTAGATTGGATCTTTAAAGTCTGAGCAGTTTTTGGCTACTATAATACACCTGGACACGAACGTTTGATTATAGCTTGAGTTCACTTAGATCGGGATGTGGTTCCGTGGTTCCAAATGGTCACTAGATCTAGGCCATTTCGGACTTGGAGTGATTTCACTAGAGCCTTAGAGCTTGATTTTGGACCTTCACCTTTGTATGAGTGCCCTCGAGCCTCATTGTTTAAATTGCAACAAACCAAGTGCATCGGTGAATACTTCTTGGAGTTTACAGCTTTGTCTAATCGTGTTTATGGTTTAAGTAATGATGCTTTAGTTGATTGTTTTGTAAGTGGGTTGAAAGATGAATTGCGTAGAGATGTGATGTTGCACACACCTACATCTATTGTGAAAGCTGTGTCTCTGGCCAAACTTTTTGAGGAAAAACTAGCTGCTATACCAAGCAGTGTAGTTAATCAGAAAAACAATGCAGTGAGCCAAAATTTCCAACAAAGAGCTCACTTCAATCCAACTAGAAATGTCCAAACACAAGTCACCGAAAAGGCCCCCAACCCACCTATACTTCCAACACCTCCAACTAGACCTATGAGCCAACTCCAAAGAAATCCTGCAGTTAAAAGAATTTCACCTGCTGAAATGCAACTTAGAAGGGAGAAAGGGTTGTGCTATTTTTGTGATGAGAAATTCTCCTTCACTCATAAATGTCCCAACAAGCAGTTAATGTTACTTGAATTTGTGGATGAGGCTGAAGCAAGTGAAGCACAACCAGAAACAGCACCTGTTGAGACAGATCCTACACAGCAGAACAATCATCATCTTTCACTTAATGCTTTAAATGGAGCAACCGGGTTTGGTGTGATTAGATTCAAAGGTTTTATTGGTCAGAGTAGGCGTTATGAATGAGCAAGTGAATATCACTCAGAGTCAGGCGCGTGGAGAAGCTGTGCAAAGGGTGATAACAGAATTCATCCAATGCTGGGACCAATACGTGGCCAAGTGAGCACTAAAAGGAAAGGAAGGAGTACGACAGAGGCATGGAATTAGTGTGACCTCATTCTGCTTCTCAACTCTCTCTCTCTTTCTCTTTCAGTACTATTCCATTACTGCATTTGTGTAATGAGCATGAGCTCAGACTCTGTACTTAATTGCTAGTACTCTTATCCATTTTAATTGCAATTAAATAAGCTCATTCTCCCTCATTTGAATTAGTTACATTCCATTGGTGCTTTCATTCACTCCATGGCTGACAATACGCGCGTTTGAAAGAATTGTCATCGAACTCCTATAGAAAATGGAAGCTATGCGAGAAGGCGCGTCGATGTCCGATTCAACAAATTAGAGGGCGTTTGAAAAGTTTTTGCGAGAACACGCCAACGGTCATCCATGGTGGAGAGCGAACTCGCTTTTTAAGTAATGATGCTTTAGTTGATTGTTTTGTAAGTGGGTTGAAAGATGAATTGCGTAGAGATGTGATGTTGCACACACCTACATCTATTGTGAAAGCCGTGTGTCTCTGGCCAAACTTTTGAGGAAAAACTTTCACTTCAATCCAACTAGAAATGTCCAAACACAAGTCACCGAAAAGGCCCCCAACCCACCTATACTTCCAACACCTCCAACTAGACCTATGAGCCAACTCCAAAGAAATCCTGCAGTTAAAAGAATTTCACCTGCTGAAATGCAACTTAGAAGGGAGAAAGGGTTGTGCTATTTTTGTGATGAGAAATTCTCCTTCACTCATAAATGTCCCAACAAGCAGTTAATGTTACTTGAATTTGTGGATGAGGCTGAAGCAAGTGAAGCACAACCAGAAACAGCACCTGTTGAGACAGATCCTACACAGCAGAACAATCATCATCTTTCACTTAATGCTTTAAATGGAGCAACCGGGTTTGGTGTGATTAGATTCAAAGGTTTTATTGGTCCTATCAATGTTTCAATCTTGTTAGATGGAGGTAGTTCTGATAGTTTTGTGCAACCTCGGATAGTACATTGCTTGGGGTTACCTGTTGAACCAGTTGAAAAATGTAATGTGCTTGTTGGTAATGGTCAACAAATGATGGCTGAAGGTGTAGTTCAGCAATTAACAGTTAAAGTGCAAGGTAATGATATAACTGTTCCTGCGTATTTACTGCCAGTAGCTGGAACTGATGTAGTTCTCGGAGCTCCTTGGCTGGCTTCTCTTGGACCTCATGTAGCGGATTATGCAGAAGCTAGACTGAAATTTTTTATGAATGGTAAGTTCATCACTTTACAAGGCGAAACAGGGAACAAACCAGAGTTAGCACAAATGCATCAACTGAGAAGGATGCAGAGTACCAAGTCTATTGCAGAGTTGTTCACGGTGCAACAAGTTGAAGTTGACGATTATTCCACACTTATTCAAACCACTGGGGAAGTTACAAGATCGAATCTTATAAAATTGAATTTAGCTTCAGCGTAAAATGCGGTTTGTCGCCGCGATGTTTCGCTGAGGTTGAGCGATGGCCCAACCTTATAGACAAGGTTTTTGCAAAACCCGAGGTTATTTTGGTCCTTTCCTAGGTATCGTGGGAAGACGCAATTACGAGGCAGCTCAGATACATGATGCCACATTTCACAATTGAGTTATTCAAAGGGGAAGTTACTCCTTATTTACCTTTGCCTTTGTCAACAAGTTCAACCGTGCAGACGTTTGATGCGAGGTACTCAACAAGTTCAGGGAGTCTATTCTATTGAACAAGCTACTTGGAAAGTCGAAGTTGATATGAAAGAATCGTTTCCGGACTTCAATCTTGAGGACAAGATTGTTTTTGAAGGCGAGGGTAATGTTATGAATGAGCAAGTGAATATCACTCAGAGTCAGGCGCGTGGAGAAGCTGTGCAAAGGGTGAGTAACAGAATCAAAGGACCTCATCCAATGTGGGACCAATACGTGGCCAAGTGAGCACTAAAAGGAAAGGAAGGAGTACGACAGAGGCATGGAATTAGTGTGACCTCATTCTGCTTCTCAACTCTCTCTCTCTTTCTCTTTCAGTACTATTCCATTACTGCATTTGTGTAATGAGCATGAGCTCAGACTCTGTACTTAATTGCTAGTACTCTTATCCATTTTAATTGCAATTAAATAAGCTCATTCTCCCTCATTTGAATTAGTTACATTCCATAGGCGTGGCACCCCCTATTTGCTTTTCTCCCTATACTATATAGTGGTTGCAGTTTGTAATTAAGGAATTCCTTTAATATAGTATGTTGGATTTGCCATTTAACTACCTAAGCCCACCTTCATATGCTCTAAACATAATTTTACCAAATTTTTGTGGGAATTGTTTGGTTGCATTCCCTTTTTTAATCCACCATAATTAAAGGTCTTTGGCTTCCCCATATACACTTAATAGCGTGTTTGTTTCTACGACGAAGTAAGACGTGAAGCTACAAGTTGTAGAGTCAAGTTAAATGCGCGTCTAACAATCAGGACGCGTGAAAACAAACACGCACAAACGGTATGTCGGTATATCACCCGCTTAGGTCGTTTGAACTCAATTTGAAAATTGGCAATGAGACGACATTCAAATTTTAGATACAGGTTTGACTATCTCTCAAACAACGACTCTAGAAAATTTGAACGAAGGAGAGTCATGATACCAATTCTCCCAACACCGTGGTTTTTTTTTTTTTGACAAGCTCCCAACACTTTGTTGGTCAATTTGGTTACATTATGTTTTAGTTAAGTCGGCCCCAATTCTTAGAATGTGGTTTAAGGCCTAACTCAACCCCACAAAACCGGCTTGTAAGGTGAGGGATGCCACCCACTTATAAAGTCTTTTTCAGACCATATCACATCCGATGTGGGACTCTTAACACACCCCCTCACGCTCGGATCGACAACCTGGGCGTGACTGGAGAGTAACTAGATAGCGGGTGGCCCAACGGATCTTTGGGTTGGCTCTGATACCATCTTAGAATTGTGGTTAAGGCCTAACTCAACCCCACAAAACCGGCTTGTAAGATGAGGGATGCCACCCACATATAAACTCTTTTTCAGACAATATCCCATCTGATGTGGGACTCTTAACACCAATACTTATGTTGGTTGTTTTACTGATGGCAGTTTTGGTCAGGGTCTTATTGCTAGGGACCATGAAGGGAAAGTTCTTTTTGTTGGCACACAGTCGGTGAACATTTCTGTTTCCCCTACAATTGTAAAAGACATGTGTTTGAGATGGGCTATCAATTAGGCAATGTAGAAGAACTTTGAATCCAGTTGGTTTGAATGTGATGTTGAATCTGTTGTCAAATGTTGCACTGGCATGAGTGAAGACACATTTGTTTCCCAAATCATTTTGGACACCATGTTGAGTCTCATGAATAGCACTAGAATTTGCTTTGCTAATAGAACTTGTAATTGCGCAGCTCATGCTCTAGTTGGTATGGCAAAATTGCTAGGTCCTATGTTTTGGTAGGGATTTGTCCTTGAACCTTATCTATCTGTAACACATGTAAGGATGTCGCTCGCTCCTTTTCTTCTCAATTAATAGAATGAGATATCTTTTGCATCAAAAAAAAAGTTGGCTTCAAAAGCAAACTTGTTTGGAAGTGATAAATTACTTTGCTTTGAACCATTTGTTGAATTTCTTTCACGAGTGTTAAACGCTTTCAACGAAAAGACTAATCTCCATTCGTCTTAGAATCAAATTTTACACTAATAATCTACCAATTTGTCATTCATGGGAATCGAACTCAGGAAGACACGTGATTAAACCACCTACCAACTGCATCTGTTGGTTGGTAGTGATAAATTAGTACATTATTCTTTAAATAAAAACATCTAAACACAAACCACTTTACTTTAAGTTTAACTTTATTAAATCAATATTTTTTAAAATCAATTTGATAATTAGTCACGCATGCAAATAGAAACTTAAATGGGAAATTAATGTAAACAAACATTTTTGGATAGTATGTTTGTTTGCTGTATGTCTGGCTCCAACTTGAACTATAATGGAATCCCAATTAACTTATCTTGTCTTATGATTCTGGGAATTAGAGATTCCAGTTATGCTATTTTCATCATTAATAATTCCTTTCGGTTTGTCTTAGGAAACATGTACAGATCAACAAACAATAAAGTTGTAACAAAAACTGAAAGTAAAAGTAATGACTTTGGGTAAAAGGTGTTAGGCCAAGTTCTTGGAAAGTTTATAAAGATAGATCATACACCACGTTCTGATAAATTAAAGGAGCAGATATGGGTGCCTTCGTCATGTTATAAGGGTACAAACTCCACGTGCAAGGAACAAGGTGCTCAGGGCAACTAGAAAAGTATTATTTATGGGCATGGCACTGATAGAAGTAGGCCTAAGTCATGTGATTAGTCACATGGAGCTGCTAATCGTTTAAATAATACTATATTGATTAAGCTAATACCTCCTAGCTATATATAAGCAAAAGTAGGTCAATGAATATTATCGAATGTCAATATTTGTTAACTCACTTTTATTTATATTTAATATTTAAAAACATAGGCGGTAGGAAGAAGGCTGGTCTTAGTTAACATGACATTTATTTATTTATTTTTGACCAAAAACGTGACATTTATGAAATGGATTGTGTTGATGATGGTAAAATTATACAAGCTAGGTAAAAAAAAAAGGTTGAATTGAGTGGGTTCATCATACACTGAGATGAATAATACAAATGCATACCAAATCAAAAGAAAAATGTAATAAGAAATGCCGAAAATATATTGATTAATTGAAATCAAAGCCATAATACGAAGGCTTAACCACACATAGTTAAAGGTAAGAAAATTCACACAAATAGATTTATACTGGTTCAATCACCTCTTGCTTGGTGATCTACTCCAATTCCAAGAAAAAACTTTGTGGGAGTTTCATTACAATGTCAAAGCTTCTGATGGGTGCTTTACAACTCTTTACAATAGTCGGCCAGACGCCCTTCACTCGGGATACCTCACCCTTCCACAAGAGCCATGAAAGACAATCAAGAAATACCCCACCTTGTTGCAACACAACCTTAGAGAGATACTCCACTCTCTCTATTACAACCTTAGAGATATGTCACACTCACTACTACAACCTTAATTCACAAATTAAATATTACAAATAGTAGAAATACCTCAACTAGCAAATTACACAAAATTTAAGATCTACTCTCGAGAAAGATTGACTCACTAACCTGAAATTTTTTTAAGTATAGTTCCACTGATAGTAATAATACATAAACCATTCTTCTCAACTAGCCTCTGATCTGTCTTGCGTCTCAACAATAGTCATTCTTTCTTTCTCATGATCCTCACATCTCTCAACCTCTCACTTGATTTTCCACCGATTAGTCTTTCTCAAGCACAAGTAATAGATATCTTTCATGAACTCTAAATTCAAAATATTCTAATTCTAATTCTAATCACACAAGTCATTCAAATATTTCCGATTTCTTCTAGGTGTACCATTATTTTATTATTTGTCAAAAATTCCGTGGTTATTCAAACTTTTTCTAGTAGTGTACCTTGTCGGGTCTTGGATATATTATATCCGGATCCGAAAGTGTTTAATCATGCATGTGAGAGATGTACGTGCAAGAAAAAGATTCAAATAATGAAAAATAAGCTGAAGACTTTGCACCCGTCGTGGAAGATTGAGAATTGCATGCATAGATGGAGTCCTCATGAATTGACAAGTAAAGAAGAACTAGAAGACAAAAAGGTAAAAAAAGGTGTCGTAAGGTAAATGTGTGTGTGTCATGTGAAGGTGAAAGTATCATAAAGTGTCATGCAAGGTGTCTTGTAGTGTTATGTGAAGTGTCATGTAGAGTCATGTGAAACATTAACGGAGAAACCTATGTACAAGTTTGGCTATAAATAACCTTGTCGGGTCTTGGATTATATCCGGATCCGAAAGTGTTTCACAACTAGAATAAGCTGGGACAGCGACATGTATTAATGATGGAAAGTTAATTTTCGTCTATAATTTGTTGATCACTAATTGTTAGCGATGCCACCTTTGTTATATTCATTTTTTAATTCCGCTAACTCCGTTTCCTATGAAACTACCATATTTTGTATTCTTATAATCTTCTTTGATATTCTTTCAATTTCTTCACTATTTCCTTTCTTTATGTAAAAATCATAAATTTATGATATGCACCTAATCTTTTCCTAGGTTCTTCAATAAAGCTTTTAATAATTTTATCTCTATTAACTTTGTTTATATTCATTTTCTATCTTTTTAATTTTCTTTTTATTATATTAATTTTATTTTTAATTCTATTTTACGAGATATTTTATCTAAAATTGCTTTTAGTTTTATTTTATTTAATTCTTCATCTGATATATTAAGTTTTTGCATTTTATCCATGTTAGTGCACTGATACCAGTTAAGTGCTTGATTTATTAAATTCTAAATCCATTAAATAATTTTGATACCTTACTAAGTTATTTTCAACTCGCATTATATATGTTTTTTGTTCTCCTGTTTCATTTTTTTTTTTTGTAAACAAAATTCTAATTGTCTTGTCAGTTTTTCTATCATTTCCTTTATTTCATTTCTCATTTTTTCATTATTAGTAAATCTTTCTACATTAGCTATTCTAGATAGATTACTCATATTCTATTCTTTATATATGTTGTTAACTCTTTTACTTGATTTGTTAATTTATCAATATTATCTTCTTCTATATTTTCTGGATCATAAAATTTAATTGGTTTTGGAATCTGAGTTCCTCTTAAGTCTAATATCCTTGGTCTTTTTATGAGTGTCCCTAGCTCAGTTATTTCATTCCTTTTAGGATAGTAAATTTTTCGTATATCTTCAAATAAACTTAGTATATCAATCCTTTTATTATCTCTAAATGAAATACTAGGGTGAGAATTTGTTAATGCATAGTTAATAGAATAAGTTACTGAGAATATCTTATCTCCTAGTCTCATTAGATTTCCTCTTAAGAACTTATGTTCAAGAGTGAGTGTTGGTCTAACCGTTTGGTATCTAATGGTGTACCAATACTACTATTTCAAGTATTTTATCTACTGGGTCCGTAACTTTATCATCCTTTACATCATACATTTCTTCTTGATCCATTAGTACAATTATTCAATTTAATAAACTATTTTCTTTTATTATAGTGAAGTTGTGAAATAGACAGTAAGGATAGTTGATAATCATACCTGATAATTAATATATTCTTCTTGAGAACGGCCCACCACGACTTTTGCTTGTTGAATGAAATATTTGATGATGATTAATTAAATAAGTAGCTTTGCGTTAAGTGGTTAAAAGGGATTAGATGAATATGTGTATTTGGGAGTGAAATAACTTCATAAACAAGTGGTGTTTGAATGGAATTAATATTTGAAGAAGATAAAGTAAATAAGTGTAATTAGATACAAAGGATCCATATAAATAAGTGGAATTTTATTGATGGCTGAAATAAAAGTACACGACTTTGATAAAGACACTCTTGGCTACTAGAGAAAACTAGCCTATGTTTCTACCAGAGAAACACTAAGAGAGAAACTCTTTTTACAACTCATCTTATTTTTCTCTATATTCTACATGGCTTTGATGAAGCCTTATTTATAGCCAAGCTTGTACATAGGTTCCTCCGTTAATGCTTCACATGACTCTACATGACACTTCACATGACACTACAAGACACCTTGCACGACACTTCATGATACTTTCACCTTCACATGACACATTTACCTTATGACACCTCTTTTTTTCCTTTATGTCCTCTAGTTCTTCCTTACTTGTATATTCATGAGCACTCCATCTATGCATGCAATTTTCAATCTTCCACGATGGGTGCAAAGTCTTCAACTTCTTTTCATTATTTGAATATTTTTCTTGCACACATCTCTGACATGCATGATTAAGGTTTTGCTTAAAACTTGTACAGTTCAAGGACAACTGGACTATACTTCATCGTTGGTGTGTCAAATTCGTAGAAAGGGAGCTCAAAACTTGCCACTAGACTTAAATCTCTTTCTTTTTTGCTGGCTTATTAGTCTTGTTTATAATCAAAATATTGGGATTTTTATATAGTGCATTGATGCATGAGTTTTTTCCGATCCCTTGAAATTGAAAAAAAAAATACTTGTTAACTGATTTGATATAGTCGTAGTTAATTTTTCTTGACTATATATTTCTCCATTAGGCTCATCCATGGAAATTGGCTTACTCCAATAAGAACATAGTGCATCGCCTGCTGCTTAGTGATGAAATAAAAGTACATGACTTTGATAAAGACACTCTTGGCTATTAGAGAAAACTAGCCTATATGTTTCTACTAGATAAACACTAAGAGAGGAACTCTCTTTACAACTCCTCTTATTTTTCTCTATATTTTACATGGCTTTGATGAAGCCTTATTTATTGCAAAGCTTGTACATAAGTTCTTCCGTTAATGCTGCACATGACACCCTTCACATGTAATCAAAAAAGTGATGGTTACACACCCATGTAAATCATCGATTCTTTCATATAATTTACGTATATAATGAATCTTTGATTTAAGTAAAATGCTAGTTGTTGTGAGAAATTTTTTCTCATGAAATTTCACAAATGCAGATAAAGACATATGATTGGATATAAATTGATAATTTTCCATCAATCAAATTTACATAAAGCAAGGCTAAATAGCACTTTTGATCATTTATCTTTACTCTAGGTTTCATTTTGGTCTTTTATCTTTTTTTGTCCCATTTTGGTCTCTCATCTTCCATTTTTGTTTCATTTTGGTCTCTCAATGAAATTTTTCGTCCAATAAGTTAATAGATGTTACGCTGGCAGTTAACTACTGACATGACATCTTAAATGTCATGGTTGATGTGTATTTCATTAAATGATGTGACATTTCATTTTCTTTTAAATCAAAAACATAAAACTATTTCATTTTGCATTTTTAATTTCAATTTTTTGTTTATGTTGCATCAATTTCATTGAAATATTTTGGTTGCATTCACTTACTGAAGTAATTTCGAGCATTTTGCAATTGGTTTAGTGCAATTTGGTTGAGATTTGAGCATTTTAGCCTCTCACAAAATTTGAACCCGTTTTTTGGCCAAAAACGTGTTTTCAGATAAATTGTGCTACTTTTTTGTGCAAATCGATGGTGGATCCGTGATCGTTGTGAAATTTCGTTCTAGTTAAACACAAATTTTGTTTGATTTGATGTTGTTTTGAGCACTTTACCATTAATGACTTCAACCTTGATTTTTCAGAATCACTTTTTCTTATAAATGTTTTTTTTGTTCTAAAACTTGCATAATCAGATTCCTTATGAAATTTTAAGCGAAATGGACACAAATTTTTTGTAATTTGCTTCAGTTTAACACGAGATAAATTTGTTACAAAAAGTCCGTGTTCTTGGTGTTGTTTCAATTTGGTCTCCTCTGTTTTCTTTTAGTTTCAATTTGATCCCTATCAATCATCAGTAGAAAGAACACCAAAAATGAAAGAACAGCAGCAAAAACATCAAGAGCACAATGTTTTCCTTCTCTATTCTATATGTTCTATCTCTCTTCTATATCTTCTCTCTCCTATTTCCTTCTCTCACTTCGTCTCCCTCTCTCATATCTCATTCTCCTCCATCCTTTCTTTCTCTCTACATCTCATCTTTCTTCTATATATCCTTTCACATCTCATGCCCCCCTCTCTCTCCCTCTTCGGCCTCTCTCCTATCTCATTCTTCTATCTCCTTTCTCTCTCCCTCCCTCTACCTCCATTCTCTCTTCTATTTCTATATATCTTCTCATATCATGACATCTCTCTCCCTTGCCTCTCTCTCTCTCTCTCTCTCATATTATTTCACTATAATTTTCTAATTAAATTGTAATATGTGTTATATAAAATCATTATAAACCGCATCAAGAGAATTATAGTAAATTTTACTTTTTTTTACTTGTGTTGTCTAGTGTTCACCGAATAATATACTGGACAACATGTTGTCAAGTATTGTTCTATCCAGTATTGTATTGCTTAGTCCAATACTTACTTATTTGCAAATCAAACAGAACCTGCGTATGATTTTTTTTTTTTAGACAAGGCGCCCTATATGTGATTAATAATAGAGTGGGCGGGAGGTAAATAACATATATAGGCATGTAGCCAGAATGGGTCCAATTTGGGTTCTAATGCTTAAAAATGTTGAGGCTACAGCCTGTAGCTGGTTTCCGCCATCTTTTGCACTTCCTCTTCATAAATAATGAAAACAAACAAGGCACAATAATTAACGATCTTTTTAAAAAAAATTCAATCTCTATCTTTGTCTTTGAATGTACAAAAGCAATTAGTCAAAAGAAAAATCCACAATAAACAAAACATTGTAATGGGACGACTCTAGGGTTGTCAATCTTTTATAGTCATGATTCATAAATTAAAAATTACAGTGTAATGGCCCCCCTCCGCAACTCACTATTTTTTAATAATATTTTACAATTTATAATAATGAGAGAAATAATCTTCTTTTATTTAGTAACCATTAAAGAATGTTTATTGTTGTCAACCCTCACAACTTTATAGCAGACAAGAATACCACCACCAAAAAGCTTGCCTTTTGAAATGACCAATCACCAATGGCGTTTAGATAAGAAAGTTTGAATATTTTCCAACTTAATCAAGATCGTGAGTTCGAATCTAACTTTGGGAAAATTTTGCCGTCAATTGTGCTCCTATCTAGCTAATTAATCTCTGCAGTTGTGCGCGGAGAATACATTATTTACACTAAGGGCTTGTTTGTGAGCTTGGAAGGGAGGGGAGGGGAGGGGAGGGGTTGAAAAAAATAGGAAGGATGGAAGGAAAAATGGGAGGAAGGATGTACCATCAACTTCAGTGGAGAGTTTATTTTTCTTCATAAAAGCATCTCTCTAATTTGGAGGAACTCAAAAAATGCATTGGAGGGGTGGGTTGAGGAAGGTACAGGCAAATTCTTCAAATCAATTACATCATTTTATAATAGTCTTAAAATTAAAATTATATTAATAGTAAGCATTATATAATCATTTTAAGGCTCTGTTTGATAAAACGTAACGGATAGTGGATAAGGCTAAGCTAGCGAATAGCGGATGAGCTAGCTAGTTTATAGTGGATGAGTAGCGGATAGCGGATTAAATTTAAAGTGTTTAGTAAAATTATGGTTGAATTAGCTTATAAAAATAAAATTACGTAAATAGACATTTATTATTAATGCTTAAAAATGAGAGAAATTCACTTAATGGAGGATAAATGATGAATTTAATTAAAGTGATGAGCGTAAAATTGAGAGAAAAATAAAACGTTGTAAGCTATAAGTTCAAACGCTACTTCAAGTATCGTTTCAAAAAATGTTATAAGCTAGTAAAAAAACGCTAAAAGCTAATTGTGCCAAACACTTACAACTAACGGATCCGCTATAAGCTAGCGGATCAACATTGTCAAACAGAGCCCTATATATATCTCCAAAATTATTCTCTTAATTAAAGTGAAATTTTTCTATTGTTTTATCTCTACTTCTCCTTCCAAAGCTCTCCCTCCTCTCTAGACTCCCATACAGATCCTAATTAAGAAATGACCAATAACCTACAGATCCTAATTAAGAAATGACCAATAACCTACTAGAAGATTTCAGATGCCCAAAGAAAACAACCATAATTACATGCAAGCCAAAAAAACACAAAATTTGTTTCTAGCGTACTAATCGCTCCCCTTACATATATTGTCTAGTTTTCTTACAAAAAGTTAACTAAATTTACTAAAATAACCTTTTTAATATTTAATGAAAAAAACCTTTCATTTGACTTTATTGTCAATCACTCAATTAAATGAAGGGCATAGATGGATGGAACAATAGCATTAAATATAGTAAAAGTAGTTAACTTTTGTTTATAAAAGAGATAAAAAATTTAACCATGTTTTTTGCTTATAAAAGAGAACGGAGGGAGTATCTAGAGTCTTGGGAATGTGTGGCAAATAAGTGTTACTAAATCTTGTGCATGCATGAAAATTGTTTTCTCTCCTATAAATAGAAAAACTTATGAAAGGTACCTTTTGGGTGGTCATATGGAGAGGTGACGTATTCCTCCTTGTGTGATCATGAAGAGTTGGAGGGTCTCCAACCCCATGTCCTAGAAGATGGGGTGTTAGTGATCACTTGTTTGTGATGATGTGAGTGTTATCATTAATTTCTCGGAACTCTTAGAGTGAGAATATTGTAGAGTGATACGCATATTGAGGTCGAGTTACAAGTTGTTGTAATCATATTTGAAATAATGAATAAATTACGTTGATGGTTTTTGTGGACGTAGGCAAGAGGTGTCGAACCACGTAAATTATTTGTGTTCTTCTTCTTAGAATGTGATTTAGGCCTAACTCAACCCCACAAAACCGGCTTGTAAGGTGAGGGATGCCTCCCACTTATAAGCTCTTTAGAGACCATATCTCTAGTCAATGTGGGACTTGGGTTTTTCCCAATACACCCCCTCACGCCCAAAGACTATTAGGCTTGGTGCGTGGATAATAATGGTGGGTGGCCCGACTAAGGATCTAGGATGAGGCACGTCTGATACCATCTTAGAATGTGATTTAGCCTAACTCAACCCCACAAAACCGGGCATGGGTGAGGGATGCCTCCCACTTATAAGCTCTTTAGAGACCATATCTCTAGTCAATGTGGGACTTGGGTTTTTCCCAATACTTCTTTCCAAGCAGCCATGTACCAAGCAGCCATGATAACATTTCTTTCCTACCCTCTTTCTTTTTTTTTCTAACTTTCCTTTATTTCACTTTCCTTTCCGTTTCTTTTGCCAACCATTATTGAACATAACATGAATTGAAAATCACATCACAATGTAAGAATTAGTTGTACCGAATTTTTAGAAATAAAAAGTAAAAGAAGAGTGCTTAGGTTAGGTAGTGAAGTGAATAAGGTAGTTTCTTTTTGTGTGTAATCAAGTGGTGCGCAAGAGGTCTAGTTTATTGTACAATTCCATTTCTATTGAAGAGTAAGGTAGAGTCGTACGTAAATTCAAAACAAAGGTTGACTAAAGTCATGATAGTATTCTCACAGTGTCAAGTGGAGTTTTCACTTTAGCTAGAGTTTATAAGTGAAATATATATATATATATATATATATATATATATATATATATATCATCTGTTTGAGAATTGAGATATGATCTGATACATTTTTTTTGTTGGTGAGACTATGATCTGATACTTGTAACTAGGACATTTCTCCTCTTAAAGTTACATGTACCCGATCAAATAAAAAGCAGTCTTAAATTTTATCATTTTTAAACATTTCATGTGGTAGCCTTAGATTGACTATCATACAAGTATGTGACTAACTGGCGGCCAAACAAAAGTAATAGCCACCACCACCACAATAGTGTAAAAGAAAAATTCTAGTGAGTAATTATATCTAAGAAAAAATAGCTATATATTTTTCAAGTGGGGTTAGAGGAAGGTCGATCTCTCTCACTTGTTCATTTTCATTCAGATATATCCATAAAGTTGATGAGCTAGAAGCTTAATTAAGATATATATATAAAGAAGGGACCCATATATGGTGACTAATTCTAGAATGGCATATATTTCTATGAATATAACAACCTTTCCAATTGAGGGTTGACAACAAATTTGGGAGAATAATTTGAAACTTTCATAAAAAACATACAATTATAATATGCTGTGTTTGGAGTTATATATCTACCAATATTAAATTTGTGATAAAGAATATTGAAAATCTTATCCATCAATCTTTTTTAAGTGAGTATCAATATGTCTTTTCTTTTCTTAAGTTAACAACTTGTATGTATTACTCCTCTTAAATGTGTGCATTCAAATGGAAAGAATCTCAATATTTAAAAAAATGAAAATTAAATGAATGGATACATTAATTTTGGTGGGCATATATCATCAATTGGATGCATGAAAGCAAACAATAAATCTTTTGTGATGCTCAAATGGCATCATGTTATTTGAGGAATATTACAAGATTGGTTGAAACTTGAAAGTAATCAACAAAATGAAAACAACACACAATATAATAGTAAAAGTAATATTTCAATTAATTAATTTATAAGCCTATAGTTCTCGACTATGCAAGCTTCTGCCATTTGAAGTCATTTTTTAAAAAATGAGAAAGCACTAAGGTGAAAAATACATGATAATGTTATGTTATATATTTTTTTATATGTTATTGGTGTGCGGCTTAATGCTGCTTTCACTTGATTAACTTACTTTCAAGAACCTCACAGTTTGGCCATTAGTATCTGGTTTTGCCAACCCGTGTGATTCTTTTCTCTCAATAGAGTTTTTGATACATCCAAAATCTCAATCCACTTACCATTTGAACCAACACTTGTCGGTTGAATGTTATGTTATACGACACTCTCGTTTTTTATTTGTCTTTAGTTATTCCCTTTCTAGAAGCATATAGACTTTGGCTGCAAATCTGAAGAAGAATTATTGGTAATCTGATTATTTATTGTGTAATCAAAAAGTGTAACCAATAAGAGTCTCACACGTGTAATACATATAGGCTAAGCTTCAAAGCATCACGAGTCTCGGTTTTCATAATTTGATGGACTTTTTAGTTACTACTAGTATTGGTGCGCAGTATTTACGGTGGAAAATCTGATTAACCATATGTATTCAGCTTTGTTTATCTGTGTGGTTTTGATTCGAACTCGAGACTATGATGTGAGAGATGAGCCAAATTACCACTTGGATTGACTAACCTTTGTTAGTATAATTTGATGGACTTTGATGTCAAAAAAATAATTTGATGGACTAACAAATTAAAATATAAAAATTAAAGGTGAACTGAGACCCCATGCTTGTGAGAAATACAGAAGAAAACGGGTGAAAAAGGCAACAAATATAATAGGCAAAAGGGGTGAAATTGGTATTTAATTCGGTATTGTGATTTATATTTGATCACGCGTCTAGAAGAAAAAGTAAGTATGGAGCTTATATTATTTTTGTCTGTTATTTTATACTATGTATTTTGTCCCACAATGGTTTCTAGGTCCAACATGTGAAAAAAAAAAAGGGGACAATGATGATGAAATGTCCCACGATGGTTTCTTCTTTTTGGATTTCATTGCATATTAAGGAAGTTAGTTTAATACATTTATGGCTTGTAAAAAGAAGTATAGTACATTTATTTATGTCAATGGGGTAGAGTATTTGGCCAGCCAATTTGTTGTGTGGTTCACATGCTTCCATAGAAAGTTGTACTATTTCTCACTTTATTTTTTAGGAGATTTCATTTTATAAGTTTTTTTTAGATAATCAAAAGTTTCATTGAAGAGAGCATGAGGGTCTTGGCCTTCTACATGAGAGAAAGGGAAGGGGAGGGCCTCCTCAAAACCTTCCAAAGCCAAAACTCATTGGGAAAAGACTAAGGAAGGAAAAAGAAAGACTCACATGATAGATGTGCCACGTGAAATAACAACAATCATTCACTGCTTTTCCCCTACAAAATCCACATAAGTGTTTACAAGCCATATAAAAAAACACAAAAATTACAACATGGAGAAACATCCCGGGACAATGAAACCAGTCCGCCCAAGACACCCTACAATTTCTTCCATTCCTAGCCTTGAACCAGCACCACGCCGTGTCCTTAATACCCTCAATAATTGCTGGAACTGAAGCTACCTCGCCCTTGAAAATGATCTTGTTTCTCGCCAACCAGAGGTTCCAAATAGTCACCATCCAAATAAGGTGTTTGACACCTCTTTGCGTATTTCCTTAAACAACTTTCCAAACTCCACATAATTAGTTGTTAAATTATCAGTGTCTCCAACCGTTGATCCGATCCACCCAAAAACACTCCTCCAAATATTCTTTGCAACTCCACAATTTATAAATAGATGTTCCACTGTCTCTTGCTCCCTAGAGCACATCACACAACTTAACTCGTTTTGAGATTGAATTATTCTTCTTCTATGCAACGCATCTCTAGTTGCAACTTCGCCCTTAACATAACCTCCACGCGAAAACTTGAATTTTGGGCGGACGTCGTCACACTTCCAAATTGATTTACATGCGAAACGGGTTACGCTGCTTTGAAAAAACACACCATATGCAGAAAATTTCAGCAACAATTCGTAGCATTGTTTCACCGTAAAACCACCTAGCGCGTTCGGCACCCAAATCCACCTATCCTCGCCTGCTGTCAGCGAAACAGACTGCAACAAAACTTGGACAGCAGCAGCAGAAACCGAATGGTCTGCATAATTCTGCAGCAGACCATCGATCAGCAACCTTCCATCAGTCAACAGCTGCTGCAAGTCGTGCCACCTCCAGCCCGCTTCCGTCCATTGGCCGAATTCCTCCACTGATGCCTCATTTTGCCTGCAACAATTAAACAAATCCGGAAACAATACCTCCAACCTATCCATGCCTAACCATACATCCTTCCAAAATCTCACCTTCTTCCCATTGCCCACTTTAATTTTCAGAACTTGAGTGAACCAATCTTCTTGCAAATTGCTCTCCTCTCCGAGTAAGCACAAGTCCCTCCACCATAATGATTTCTTCTCCGTCCTCTTCTACTCTCCAACCTATCCTACCATCTCTCCTTTAATTCATACCTTTCTACCAATACCCCTTTCCAAATAGCATCATTGTCCTCAACCAAAACTCTCCACCTCCATTTCGATAACAATGCCACATTAAACAATTCTACGTTTTTTATACCCAATCCCCCTTGCTCTTTTGGAAAACAAATCGTCTCCCACTTCACCCAAGCTACCTTCTTATTTTCTTCATCGCCTCCCCATAAGAACCTTCTTTGTAGTTTTGTAATTTCCGCAATGACTTTTTTAGGAGCTTTGTAGAAGGAAAAGAAGTACAACGGGAGGGAAGCAAGCAGCGAGTTGATGAGTGTAATGCGACCCCCTATGGATAATTGCTTACTCTTCCAACTACTCAATCTTACTTTCATTGCATCAATTATCGGTTGCCATGTAGACGTTCTTCTTGGATTTGCACCAACCGGGACCCCCAAGAATTTGAAAGGAACCACTCCCCGTTTGCATGCCAAGAATTGTGACATTCCCTCCATTACTCTATCCTCCACATTCAGCCCGAGAATGCTACTTTTTGCAAAATTTACCTTTAGGCCCGAGACCGTCTCAAAACTTCTCAATATCGCTTTCCAACACCATATGTTCTTTTCACCCCCATCACAAAATAAAATTGTATCATCGGCGAATTGTAATAATTCAACCGAGAGAGCATTGTTAACATGAAACCCTCTAAGGTTGTCCGATTCCATTCCTTGCCTTACCAATCCCGCAAGCCCTTCGGCCACAATCAAAAATAGAAATGGCGCCAATGGATCCCCCTGCTTTAAGCCTTTTTGTGCCACAAACTCTTCCGTAGAGCTGCCATTAACTAGAACGGATATAGAATTAGACGCGATACATGTCTTCATCCATTTCCTCCATCTGACTCCAAATCCCAACCTACCCAACATGTAGTCCAAAAAGGCCCAACTTACCGAATCACATGCTTTTTCAAAATCTGCCTTCATAACCACACATTTTTGCTTTCTTCTCTTAGCCATATCCAGAATCTCATTTACCACTACCACTCCATCAAGAATATTTCTTCCAGCAAGAAAAGCATTCTGGCAATCCGATATCACCCCCTTCAAGACCTTCTTCAACCTTCCCGCTAATACCTTTGCAAGCATCTTATACAGGCACCCTATAAGAGATATGGGCCTATACTCTCCAAGCCCTTGTGGGTTATTATTTTTCAGAATAAGCGCAATGAGCGATGCAATCGATCGCCTTCAGAATCATGAGCTCCTATAGAACTCTTCAAAAAATTGCAAGACTTCCGCACCAATGATGTCCCAGCACTCCTTAATAAATTTAAAATTGAACCCGTCCGGCCCTGGGCTCTTGTTCCCATCACACTTCCACACCACTTCTTTTATCTTCTTTTATAAGTTAAGTTGTACTATTTCTCACTTTATTTTCTAGGAGATTCCATTTTATAAGTTTTTTTTTTGGTCAAAAATTCCATTTTATAAGCTGGGATGTACTAGTTTTTTTTTTGTCATTTTTAGTCAAGAGAAATTTTATTTGAACAAAAACGGCCACAAGGCCCAATACGGGCTAAAGCCGACCCGGCTTGAAAAGCAGTCAAAGTTTATCGAAGGACACTAAACACACCGTTGCACCGGGGAATACGCTTATTTTCCTCTTCTCAATTTTTCTAAAAACCCCCCAAAATACTACTACTTTCATTCTTTCACTTCCTTTTCCTCTTCTCGCTCACTCTCACCACCACCACCGCCTTTTTCTCCCTCTCACCACCACCATCACCACCACTGCCTCCTCTCTCTCACCACCACCACAACCACCTCCTTCTCCTCTCTCTTCTTCCCCTTCTCCTTCTCTATTTTCTACTCTTTTTTTTTGCAACTGGGTATTGTTCGGCACCTTAGTACCACATTGTTTTCGACTTCGTACTTTAGTATTGAACGTGTGTAAGACAAATCAAAAAATACACGCCTGGCCTTAGTACCAGACGTGTATAAGATAAATCAAAAAATACATGTCTCGTACATTAGTATCGAAAATGTCAGGTAGCAAAGTACTAGACGTGTATTTTTTGACTTGTCATATACAAGTCTGGTACTAAAGTACCGAAACTGTTTAGTACTACGGTACACACTCTGTTGTGAGAAGAAAAAATGCAGAAAACAAAGAAGGACAAGGAGAAGGACAAGGAGAGAAGAGAGAAGGATGTGATTGTGGTGGTGGTGGTGGTGAGAGAGAAGTGATGGTGTGATGGTGAGAGAGGGGGGAGGGAGAAGGAGGTGGTGAAGGTAAGAGAGAGAATGAGGTATAGTGATGAGAATGTTGGAAAAGAGGAAGAAAGTTTTTTATTCTTAGCGACATTTTGGTCATATCCTTATATTATGGGGAGTGGGAGTGTAATGGGGGAGTATAAAAAGAATGGGCCTCACAAGTATCCATTTCACTATTTCATCTAAGATCAATGATTTTGGCGTTTGCTTTTCCACACCCCCTCCTACTCAAAACACACCCTATAAGGGTGTGAAAAGACCAAAAGGCCTGCCAAAACCTCTCTTTTTTCACGAAATTTCACCTGTTCGAACACGGGCCTTCGAACAGGTTCGAACGACATCGTTCGTGTGTGTTAAATCTTGACTTCAGACCCTCTTGTGCGTAATTTCACCTGTTCGCATGGGGTCATGCGGACAGGTTCGCATAAGGGTGTTCGAACACCCTATTTTAATACAAAAAATGGACTCTCACACCACATTCACCTTTTTATTGCATTCACATGATGTTGTTCGAACGTGTTCGAACAAGGTCGTTCGAACAGTCATAAAACACGTCCTCACAGCGTTTCACGCGAGGTTATTTTTGGAATAAAATTTGTTAAGGAGTGTGAAAGAGTAGGAGGAGGTGTGGAAAAAGCAAACGCCGTGATTTTTACCCCCACAGCTATCTGTTATACCCCCACAAAATTGATTTATCTCCTTTTTACCCCTTTCACTTTTTACCACATTAATAGTATTGGTTTTTTTTTTTTTGAATTTTCGGATTTATAATTTTTTAAGGTAAATCCGATATATATTTTTACCCCACGTCTATAATATCATTAGAGACTTATCTCAAAACATAAATCCTGGACTAAATATTTTGTTCGGTCCTGGAATTCGGAAGTACTTTGTCCGAGGAGCTTGAAGGTCTTGATTCGTAAACTTTGAAGGTGAGAGTCGAGTCCTTGAAGATCGAGCTCGGATGGTCCAAGTTAGCCTTCGTCCCACGTCGGGTGGGGTGTATCTGCAGACACTCTGATACCTAAGTCAGTAGATGAGTGAGGCGGAATGTGCAAGGAATGAGGACGTACCTGGGAACGGTGGGTTGCACCTCTATTTATAGACGAAGTACCTCGGTTCTGAGTGTTGCATCTGGTCGGTTGATTCTAGTCGTCAGTCACGGAGATCCGTGGCGGGCGTACGTTGTTGCGGAGTGACTTGGGTCGTGCTTTTCAAGCTGGACTAGGCCAGGCCCAGTTCTTTAAGGGACTTTAGCCCAGGCTGGAACATATTCTATTAAGGATTTATCTTAAAACATAAATCTGGAAGGAAAAATTCTATTACGGAATTATGTTTGATATGATAAAATGTTTATCTATTACGGATTTAACACATTTTTTGACTCAAGCTCATACACATTTTTTGATATGATAAAATATTTATCTAGTTCTATTACGGATTTAACACTATACTACAGATTTATATATAATACTCTTAGAATTTAACACATATATTACAGATTTAGGTTCCGTATGTTACAGATTAAAAAATAAGTCATTTTATTGTTAAATAATTTGGATATTAATTTTTAGAGAATTTTAAGAAAATGAGAAGTTGTTTTGTTTTGTGCTTGTGTAACATACTGAAAATGACTTATTTAAAAAAAACATTCTTAAAAAACTGATTTTCATGAGAAACTACTCAAAACAGCTTCTCATATGAAGCAGATTTTAGATTATTTTCAGCTTTTCATTTTTTAAGAAGTTGTAACAAACGGACAACATGTCGTCATAAGTGATTAATTTTTAAAAAAAAAGTGATTTTTTTAAAAAAAAATAAGCCGTAACAAACAGACTCTTAATACATTAGAAAATCTATTACGGATTTATCTATTAACAGGTAAATCCGTAGTCGAAAAATCAACTATGAATTTATGTATTAATTACATAAATCCATTATTGAATTTTCAATCATCAATTGCAGATTTTTGTAATTAATGGATAAATCCGTAATTGATTTTTCTACTACGAATTTACATATTAATAGAAACTCCGAAATCCCAAAAATTTAGTGAGGGTATGTTGTGAACACGGTAAAGTGAGAGAGGTAAAATGGGGAAAATAAAATGTATAGGCGTATAACACCTAGTTGTGGTGGTCGAAAAATCATTGATCTTTATATAATGAGCCAAGGCCCAAACTGATATAGAAGCGCGGGCAAGGCCTATCAACAACTTACAATCAACATGAACCCACCATTGTGCGACGGGTTTTTTTTACCCCCACATACCATCCATCTACCCCGCATAATATGGAAAACCCAAAATATCCCTTAAAAATATATTTTTAAAAAAAAATAAAAATCAATCATATATATGTTACGTAACATATATACGACTTATACAATTAAGGCATTGTATATACATCAAATGGTGGTATATATGATTTGTAATTTAACAAATCGTATATACCCCTCCCATATGTATATACGATTTGTTTTTTAAAAAAAATTGTTTTTCATTTTATGTTTTTAAAAAAGGTTACAAAAAGGCTACTAAAAATCCGTTAAAGAGTCAAAACTAATTAAAAAATTGTAAAAACACCACTAAAAATCTAACAAAACCAAAAATCTAACAAACCCAAAATAAGGCTATGCGAATTTTTTTAGATTTTTTGGAGACTATGAAAAATTAAAAAAATTAATAAAAATAGTAAACGATAGAATTTGGTTGTGGTTTCATTACAATCGGAGTAGGTTGCCCGAAAACCGATTTTTAGCCTAAATTATTCTCTCGACGTATAAAATCATCACGTGTTAACGAACTATACACTAAACAGAACCAAAAGACAGTCAATATTTATATCTAATTTATTTTTCTAAAAAATATATTTTTAAATTTTTAAATGATTTTTTTTGGTTACAGAATTGTATATACGTTGGTGTGGGGGTGTATACGAATTTGTAATTTAACAAATCGTATATACCCCCACCTGATGTATATATGATTCCTATTTTTTTTAATGTCGTATATAAGTTAAATAACATATATACGATTGATGTTTTTTTAAAAAAAATATATGTTTTCTTGAGGGTACTTTGGGGTTTCCATATTATGTGGGGGTAGATGGGTGGTATGTGGGGGTACGAAAAAAATACCCTTGTGCAATGTCGTTATTTTGCAAAGTCCAATGAAATTTTTTTCTCGACTGTAACCAGAAAGCACCCCCAAAATTTTGAAAGACCCAACAATGGAAAATACCAACATACCTCTAAAAAATTAGCTATTTTCATGGGGTGCTTCTAGGGTGAGGGATATCTCAACAGTGAACCATTAAATATGACCGTAGGATGTAGTATAAAAATTCATCAACGATTGAGATCTAACACTGGTTGATTCAATCTTAACCACTCATAATATTTTAAACAAGATCATACAGTTAATTTTAGTGGTTTACCGGTGAGAGATTTGATTTGCTTCCTCACCTTAGAAGCACCCTTTTTCATTACTCATTGTATTTACCGTAAATTAGATAATTATTGTATAAGTTTGTTTTCCTTTCTTCTGTAAATAATAAGTTTGCAATATACATCTGAAAAATCGTGTATCGTAAATTAATTATTTGGTACACAATTTTTTCAAAATATGCATCATAAAGGGTTGATCCAATTGGTAACTAGACTTGGATCCCATCTCAAGGTTCCAGATTCGAATTTTGGGTGTGGCAAAAACTCTGTTGGGAGGGGAGAACCACACAGGCCGACAAAGCCAGGTACTCGTGGTCAGCTAGGTTCCTCGGCGTAGATTAGTCATCAGCAAAGCCGATGAAAATTGCGCACCAATAACATGGTAAAAAAATAGCTAAATTATTATACACAATCACTATAATTTTCATACTGCAAATAGTTAATTCACGACACTCTGATTTGTTTTTTTAAAATATACATTTTTTAAGATATTCATATTTAAATTATGTTTTCACGTTAATGTTTTCCAAACCCAAAACTAGGAGTGTTTGTGGATTGGGTTGGGTTGAATTTGACGAAGATCAAGACCCGAATCAATCATTTGTCTTTTGCTTGAGTTAAGTGCCCAACTCGTAGTTTTTACACTAAAATCGAACCAAACCAACTCGATCATCAATGAGTTGGGTTGAGTTCAAAGGTCATGTAAAAAATAACTTTTAAATTCTAATAAAAAAACAAACTTAATGAGTGATTATTCAAAAAATCATAAAATTTTGGTATTGATATAAAATAATCAAAACTATAGCAAAAAGAAGAACAAAAGAATGAGAGAAGGAGAGAAGAAGTCTTTTTATTTCTCTTCACAAGTACTCTCTACACATAAGGGAGTGGACTGGTAAGTGAGAAGACAATCATAAAAATCTACTACAAAGAAGATGGGGAGCTCCTATAAATAGGGTTCACCCTTATGTGTAGTGAGTTGGGTTGGGTTGGGTTGATTTCGCTGGTCCATGCCAATCCAATCCCTACAAATAGAGTCCACCCTTATGTCTAATGAGTACTTGTGAAGAGAAATAAAAAGACTCTCATCTCTCATAATCCCTACATTTAGGATTTGATGGATTTGAATTATAATAGATGGATTGGAGACAATCCATTTATCCTTTTATATCCATTAAAATTACACCAAACAAATCCAATTCAATCCATCAATTTACAAAAAAAGTCTATTCAGTCCATCCATTACCAATTTTTTTATGGATGGGTATTGAATTCATCTATTAATATTTTCAAAACATAAAGAATCTTTTGATAAAAAAATATATTTATGAGTCAGAAAAATTTAAAAAAAAATTTATTATTACTCATAATTTTAATTTTGTGTAGAAAAAATATTTAAAAAAATAAATTTACTCATAATTTTTTCTGTAAAAAAATATTTTTTTAAAAACTGAAAAGTATTTTAAAATATCTTTTTGATAATTATTTTTTTATAATTGTCCAATAGATTTTGATTATGTAGTTATTGTAATCAAATGTATTTAAAAAATATAATGGATGAATCACAACCATCCACAAAATCAAACGGATGGATTCAATCCAATCCGCTAATATTGTTTTTCGTAACGGACAGATTGGATGAATTTTGTTATAGATAGACCAAATATTCAATGGATAAATGGTAAGTAGGAATGTCAAAATGATCCATTTATCCATTGGTTCAAGCTTAAAATTGTGGATTATATTTCCGACATCAGGGGGTTGGGTTTATGAGCTCGCGTGTTCAAAGTTTCAAATTCGTTACTTGTGAATTAATTTAAATTGTGGATTAATTTAAAAAAAAACACATCATTCAAGCTTAAAAATTAATCCACAATTTGAACCAAATCTACCGACAAATACATATGCTAGAACAATTGTCAAATTAGATTTAGCTTTTACAATAATAAAACTATAACTATGATAACAAACTTAAATTTATGTTGTGTTAGACAAAAAAAATTTCAAAAATAAATAATATATAAATATATGTGACATCAGGGGGTTGGGTTTATGAGCTCGCGTGTTCAAAGTGTCAAATTCGTTACTTGAACCAGACACTTTAGGATATGTGATTGAGTTGGTTTGAGTTTTTGACCTAAACTTATTTGTTTGGTTAAAATGCGGGTGGGGTTGAGCGGGACAAATCACATCACATGTTAATACACATGATAAAGTGATGATAAATAATTATTGTGTAGTTAAATAAAATAAATACTTTTAAAAAAATTAAAAAAAAACTATTACAACATCAATTTTGGAAACAAGTTGTTCATGATATTCAGTTAGGCAATTAGTTCATCAACTGAATATTTTAAGTAACTTATTTACGAAAGTAAAAAATACACACCGTAAATAGTAGTTTATTTCGGAAAGCTAGGTAGATTTCTAAACATGGGATAAGTTTTTAGGAATTTTATTATTAGGTGGTGTGCCTCAAAATTAGAGGTGTATTTAACGACAACCTTTTTATCTTTCACACAAATCCACCCAAAGAACATACGAAAAATGGTGCTCACTAATCACAACAAACTTTTGGGTTTTGATTTTTATACCCCCACACTTAGTCTATTTACCACTACTTTATCCCACACATTTTTTGCCAAATACAAAACGCTAGTGTGAATTTTTTAGACTTTCAGGATTTGCGTCAAAAGAGGTAATTTTGGAATGCAATTTTTAAAAAAAAAAATTCAGAATTATGCATTAGACATATATCCAAAATTGAAAAACTGTGTTCTGAATTTATGTAGTAATACATAATTCTGGAACATACTATTTTTTACTCTGGATTTATGTCTAATAAATAATTCCAGAATGTATTCATAATTCTGGATCCATGTGCTACTACATAAATCCGGAAGTGTTAACGTGTACTATATTTTACTCTGGATTTATGTCTAAGACATAATTCCGTAATCTATTCATAATTCTGGATTTATGTGTTAATACATAAATCTGGAAGTGCTATATAATTCCAGATGTATGTATTACTACATAAATTCAGAATGTAATAACACTTCAGGATTTATGTAGTAGCACATAAATCCGAAATTACGTATATTTTTACTAAAAAAAATTAAATAAAAAACAGATATGGATACAAGTGATATTTTGATTCCTTTCAGGGTAGATACATCGAACGCATTTACGACAACACATGTACATTTAATAAATGTTGTTACGAGCTTTTTATAAGTTATTATTTGTCATAGTAACTCAAAATTGTTTATTTTGTAGATATTTCTTACACGTGACAATGTTGTGCGTTGGGCTAGAGATGTTGGGAAAGGCGATGGAGTGATTGTTATCATTCTCAGATCAGATACAACAACCGATAAAAAGAGGAGGAGAGATAAAATTATTTTTGGTTGCAAGAAGAATGGAAAATGAGTCAGAGTAGACACCGGTTGTTGTAGAGTGAGGTCTTCAAAGATGCGTAGTTGTCCTTTCAGATTAAGAACTACACCTTTGACTGATGTTGGGGATTGGAGAGTGAAGGTTAGGTGTGGACTACACAATCATGAGCCGCTTAAAACGTTATCTGGACTTCCATTATTTGGGCGATTAACTAAGGAGGAGGTCTATGGTGCACGTACACATCTCATTAAATGTTACATCAACAAACAATCTACAGACATTGAAGAAGAGATTTATGGGCAGTTTGACTAGTATCACCCAGCTTTATAGGGTGTTCCAGTCGAATCGGAGAGGTCCTAGAACCGAAATTCATGAGCTCATGAGACTAATAGATTATAAAGTTGACGATGATGCCTGTTATAGGGTATGTTATAGCGACCAGATATAACGCGCCCTAGTTGCGTTAGCATTGGTGGATGGAGGCTCATTTACTTTTTTATCGTTGAGAGGCTCATATTTAATGCATGGTACGTAGCAGTACTTGCTTGATCAGTATTGGGTTTGTGCTTGGGAATCATTGGTGCATGTAATTACATTATTTTTTATTTTGTGTATTAACTATATATAAAGTAAGCTCACTCTCAAAACTATATTTTGGTGTATCACTTTCAATATACCTATTATACCTCTGTGACAGTTTACGCTCTTTCACTCTAAATAAAATGAAATTCACTCTAAATAAAATAAAACTGCATGTACAATTATATCTATATCTATACTGAAAACCTCTCTCCTCCCCGTATCACGACAATTTCGACTTCTCTTGATTTTTCTCAGGGTTCTTTCCATTTTAATTATCTTGGTGTTCCGCTCTTTAAAGGATATCCTCGGAAAATACATTTATTACCTATTGCTGATAGAATTAAGGCTAGACTTTCCTCCTGGAAAGGCTCTCTTTTATCTATCATGGGAAGAGTTTTAACTTGTAAACTTTGTGGTTCTTAGCATGATGGTTTATAGTTTTTGTATTTATGTTTGGCCTGCTAGTCTTCTAAATACTATAGATACTTGGATTAGAAACTTTGTTTGGTCTGGTGACATTTATACTAAGAAACTTGTTATTGTGGCTTGGAGTAAGGTGTGCAACCCCTATGAGGAAGGAGGTTTGGGTCTGCGGTCTATCAAAGCTATTAATAATGAAGGTATGCTTAAGCTCGGTTGGAACTTTATTTCTACAAATCTGCACTGGGCTCTTCTTTTGAAAGCTATAGTCCTTAAGAATAATAAGCCAGTTAACTATCATGTTTCTTCTTCTATATGACTTGGGCTTAATCCTCATATCTCTGCTATTATTGAGAACTCGACTTGGAAGCTTGGGAATGGTGTCAATATTAATTTTCGGACTGATACTTGGATTTCTAGACCTATTGTAAATATTATTGGAATTCCTCCTAATTTACATAAGGATTCCAAAGCAAATCTCAGGGACTTTATTGTAGATGGTTTCTGGTCCATTCTTGCATACCTTTATTCTCATTTCCCCCAACTTCAATAGGAAATTCAAGCGATCGATATTCCTTTTGTTTGGACTGAGGATCAGTTAATGTGGAATCACTCTGCTTCTGGGGACTTGACTATTAAGGAGACTTTTCTCTTCCATAACCCCTAGGACAAGTGGTTCCTTGGACCAAGATCATTTGGAAGCCTTTCATCCCGCCTTCTAAATCTTTTATTCTTTGTAGAGCTCTTCGTAATAAAATGCCAACTGACGACCAACTATGGCTTAGAGGATGCACAGTCGACTCTATCTGTAGCTTATGTGGTAATGCTTCTGAGACTTCTCAACATATTTTCCTCATTTTCCCTTTTGCCCAATGTATCTAGAGTTAGCTTGGAGGAATCTTGAGTCTCCTTATTGATATTGCCTCTTTTGAGAACATTTTAGCCTTGACTTCTCATGGCTGGTGCCCTCAATTGCATGATATTGTCTCCGCTGCAATTGTTAATGTTTTATGGATCATTTGGTATTGCCAGAATCGGGACAAATACTCACTTGGTATTTTATGTTTTATGGATCATTTGGTATTTCAAAATTGTTCATTGGAAGCTTAGAACTCGCTAGGATAATTGCTTATATTTGACGAGACAAATGACCTTCGTTTGCACTCACATTTATAGAGAAGGTAACACTTGTGCTGATAAGCTTGTCGGGTATGGTATTAACACAAGTGGTTTTGTCTGGTGGGACCTTCCTCCTAGTTTCATTGTCGAGGAACTCTACAGAAATAGGCTTGGTTTGCCTAACTACTAGTTCAATTAATTTTTTGTTCGATGGTTTCAGTCTACTTTAGGCCTTCAGTTTTTGGTGTGCTGCAAATTATTGTTAGTGACTTTGGTGCCAACCTGGTTGGGATGGGAGTCACAATAGTGATGCTTTTGCATGCCAATTTTAAATTTCTTTTGACTAGATAGCATCTTTCACTTCACTAGTGCAAATATGACATTAAACAACATCATTTAGTAATGGTTGTTTGAAAAGCTGATACTAAATGTAGACGCGGTGGCAATTTTGAAATTAAATAGAAGTTTTCAACTTTTGCGCCTACATTTAGTATCGGTTGTTTAAACCACCGATACTAAAAGTATATCTGAAACACAATTAGTATCAGGTTTTTAAACAACCGATACTAAAGGTGGCGTTTAATTTTTCAGAACACGCGTACCCTTTCTCACTCAACTCATCACGACGCTCTTCTCACTCTCAGTCTCTCACGACGCTCTCTCACTCTCAGTTCACGCTCGTTGCCATTCTCTCTCAGTCTCGCGTACCCTTTCTCTCGTCGTTGTCATTCCTTGCCAACAACGAACACAACTCTCTCGCCATTCTCTCTCACTTCACTTAACATCTCTCTTCGTAGCTCAGGTTCTTCAATGTCGCTTAACATCTCTCTTCGTAGCTCAGGTTCTTCCATGTCGCTTAACATCTCTCTTACTTCAACCCAAACTTCTCTGTTCAACAACGCAGATCTTTATTCCCAGAAATCGCGTTATCCTCAGAAAACAACAACAACACATCAACCACGCTTCTCAAATTCCAATCCAATAACCTAACCGCCGCTACCATGTTGCAAGCAAAGCAGGAACAACAGCTACGAGATAGCGGCACACCGTCTTCATCGACGACGTTAGATTTAACGGTGGGTTCGAAATTTTTGGAGGATCCACCGATGGTTTCACTGCCGATTTATGGCTTCGGAATCGATTTCTTCCGATTTCATCATATCTTGGTATGAATAAACCCTAAGTATTTCTCTTCATCACTTCTTCTTCAATTTGTGAATAAACCCTAAGTATCAACTTACCGGAATCGATTTACGATTTTGAGTTATGAATAAACCCTAAGTATTTGTTGAAGTGCAAGTGTATGATTCCTTACGATTTGATTCACATGTCATTCACTATTTTATTCTAATTTTGTTTTATTTCTAATTTGAATGGGGCTTCAATTTCATTCCTTTTTTCTTTAGACTTTGTTATTGTAGATGTAATGTTTGATGAAATGCCTAAGTGAGATTGATTTTCATATGAAAGATGGAGCTTACTTTAACTAAAGAAGATCTCATGCTCATTGGGTTTATAGAGGCGAAGGAGTCATTAATCTTGTTCTTGCTTATTCTGGATCCTCTCCTTTTTATGTGAGTTCCTTCTTCTTTTTGCTTTTAACTCATGTTTACAATTACAATTTACAAACTTACCATAATAGGTTATGAATAAATACTTATAAGTACCAAAAAGCGGCTTTTAGCTTGAGATTTCGAACATTGTCTATTGATTTCTTGCTTTTCATACTTTTTCTCTTTTTCATTATTGATTTTGCCATTTATAAGTATTTATTCATAACCTATTATGGTAATTTACGAGATTACAGACCCTTTCAATTTAATTTTTAAGAGACTAATGAGATTGTGCAAAAAAAAACTTGTGATCTGTTAGGCAATTACTTCAAAGACTCTAGTGGTTTTAGTGATCTTGATGTACGTAAGATTGATGGTGTCAAGAAGCTTGATTCGGAAGGGTGCTTCTTTTTATGGTATGGTTTTGATTGTGGTTTTCCTAAGTTTATCAATGCGAAAATCACCATTTCGATTTGCATTTACAACACTTGCCTTTGCATCCATACACATATCTATTTATTAAAAAAATAGTTTTTTTTATTGATTTTATGAAAATAGCATATTTACCATTTCAGAACTCTCAATCAGTGATCAACTTTGAAAAAATCAAAATACATGCTTACCAGAAGTTCAATGATGATCAGTGCTTTATGCATTAATTTCTAGAATATTTAAATTGACATTATTATACCTGTCTAGGCATTTCTGATTGAGCAAATGAATATTTATTTGGAAAATGAGATTGTTTATAAGAAAAATCATATGCTGTTAACCATTTATTTGATTGAAAAAATATGAAGTTGCCTTTGCCACGTCTTGGCTTTTTGCTCATGACTTGATTTCAAAGTATTGGCAGTATAACTCATGTTTATATACACAGCTGATAAGCAGATATTATAATTTGTAAATATTTCTCAAAGCTCCACATTTTGGTAGACATGTTATAGGTTTGTTCAAAGAAAAAGAATACAAACACCATGTGTAGTATATGTTTAAGACATATTGGTTTGTTCAAAGCTCTTGTCATATATGGCAGTTAGTTTTCACGTTACTCATGAATGTTTGTGCACAGTTTATGCGATTGCCAAGTTCTAATTTCTTCCGATCAAGCGGATCTGCAAGGCGAGTCTTTGTCTCCAGCCGTGTGATGCGATTGTTGGAAGTGAGACGCTGCCTCTCGTCCTCTCACGCTTGAATCAAATCAAGGAGTACTTCGTAAAAGCTCGGTTCTCGAGAGAAGTTCACCTATCATGTGATCTCGAGCAAAACCAAGCACCATCCTATTGAAACACATCAAACACAAAGAATTTGGAGTCGACTCTTAGAGGTATTGATAGCTTTGCATTTTAATGATGAGAGGGCTATATCTATGGCGACATTGGGAGATAAAATTGGTTCATCGTTGATTGCTCGAGCGAGAGAAGTGCCAACCCTTCTCTCATGTAAATTTCAATACTATTTGTATGATGTTTCATATCACATGCACCATTTGTAGAATTTATATACTAAGTATTTCGGTTTATAACATTTGTATTGTAAGATATTAAATTTCAATAGAAGTTGAAATATTTTTATGAATTCATTATGAGTCGCTTTGTGGAGATAATTTTGTGAATTTGGAATTTATAAATTGGTCAATTGATATCTATTAATTGATATCTATATATGCGATGTGTGTGTGGTAAGATGTGAATTGAGAATTTTTTTAAAAAGTAGACTTTTAGTATCGGTTATTTAAATTAACCGATACTAAAAAGTGACATTTAAATATCGGTTAATTTAAATAACCGATACTAAATGTCATTTTTAGACAACAAACACAATGTTGAAAAGACATTTAGTATCGGTTATTTAAATAACCGATACTAAATGTCACTTTTAGTATCGGTTAATTTAAATAACCGATACTAAATGTCATATTTTAGACAGCAAACACAATGTTAAAAAGACATTTAGTATCGGTTATTTAAATAACCGATACTAAAAGTGACATTTAGTATCGGTCGAATTAGTATCGACAGATAACCGATACTAAATGTGTAAAATAACCGATACTAAATGTCTTTTCTGCACTAGTGCTTCCTCCATAAAAATCGGTGTTAATAAAATGTCATGTAACTCCTGCGGGATTTTTGATATGCCATCAATGTTAAGACTATGAGGGTCACAATGGGAAGTCTGTTGAAAAAGTTGCTTGAAGAAGCGATGAACTTCTCTACCCAAAACCTCTTCATCATCACAAATAATACCATCAATATCTAAGCTAGTAACTTTGTTGCGGCGTCTCCTAATAACAGTTTGGGCATGGTAAAATTTAGTATTCTTATTCCCAAACTTCACCCAGTTTTCCCTGGATTTTTGGAACCACAAGAGTTCTTCTTCTCTAAGGACATTGGAATATACCTAGTGGTTCATTTGGTTGTATAATATAGTAAAAGAGATAAAGTGATATGTGTGGGTCTCAGTTATGCGATATATACATAAAAGTGAAGTGAGTATTTGTCCTTATTACCCTCATTGTGAATGATGTGACATAATTTTATTATAGGGTACAAATGTATTTTACATAGTGGCTTGTTTGTGTGTGTGTGTGTATATATATATATATATATATATATATATATATATATATATATATATATATATATATATATATATATATATAAACAACCACTACCAAAAATACTAAACTACATTTTTTAAAACCAACTTTTTTTTAGACAAATATGTCATTCCCAATTATTTTATCTTACTTTTTTATTTTTTGTGGATCCCACTTTCTCACACTATCTCTTAATTTTTTTATCTCACATTTAAAAGTCACATTTCTCTTTCCTTTCTATCTTTCTCAAATTTCTCTATCTCTCTCATCTCTCTCTCTCCCTCAACAATTCTAATTTTTTTAATCTATCTATCATCTATTTAATCAAAATATTCACTACTAAAATCTCTATTTTTGTTTCTTCTATTTAATCTCGACAAATAATCAAAACAACCACTACCAAAAATACCATACGCTGTCAAAAAAATACCAAACTACATTTTTCTAAAACCAACTTTTTAGGGACAAATATGTCATTCCCAATTATTTTATTTTACTTTTTTATTTTTTGTAGGTCCCACTTTCTCACACTTTCTCTTAATTTTTTTATCTTACATTTAAAACTCACTTTTCTCTTTCCTCTCTATCTTTCTCAAATTTCTCTCTATCTCTCTCATCTCTCTCTCTCTCTTCACAATTCTAATTTTTTTAATCTATCTTTAATCTATTTAATCAAAATATTTACTACTAAAAATCTCTATTTTTGTTTCTTCTATTTAATCTTGACAAAATATTAGACGTGAAAATACATTTATTTTAATAAATTAATATTTTATCTAACGGGTAAACATTGCTTGTTGTGAGAACAATTTCATTACTTTTGATTTCTTACGGGAAACAAAGCATGTTGTCGATATAAACATTTTTTATATTTGTTTTCACAAATGTCTTTATTTCTATAAATGAACATTTTGTTTTAGAGCAGTGACAAGAAAATACTAAATATTGTCGAATTTTTTTATATATTTTATTTTTTAGTTTCAACGGGTAAACATTATAATTGTTGCTCTAATTTCGTACCTATTAGTTCTCTATGGCGAAATGCCACACATTGTCAGAATAATTATTTTATATTCAGCCTTTGAGTCACAACGAGAAAACTTTACATGTTGTTGGTATAATTTTATTACTGAACAAAATTGATGTGAGCCCACATGCATGGAGCTTGGATGAAGATCATAAGGATAAATACCAAAAAGAGTCAACAAGAATTCAAGGGAATATACTTCAATGTGCTCAACCTAATCATTAAGACAAGAACACATTGAAGGTGACCATGTAAACAGTAGGGAATATCTAGATAACCAACTCTAGCTAGTATTTCCTATGGTTTGTTTTTATTTCAATAAATTGTAAGACACTTTTAATTGAGCCATGTTTGCCTTAGTAGCTTAGTTTGTGGCCTTGGGCCTTGTTTTGTATTTCTCTTGGACTTTAGTTGTGGGCCTAGGATCCATATGTCCACAATATAAGTACTTGAAAGCCTAATGTAATAGTTAGACTTTGATGAATGTAAAATCATTTGCTACATTTTGCAAAAGCTAGAGCCAAAGAGAGGCATGAGAGCTTGAGAGCATTGTAGAAGTGAGTTCATCGCATGTTCTCCTTGGTTCTTGGAATGGAACCTTGAGCACCTACCTTTGAGGCTTGGAGAATCTCAAAGCGGCGTGTGGTCTTCATCTTCTTCGCAGGGAAGAAGTGGCGGACATCATTCGATCTCCACTTCATCCCTATTCTTTCCACATTTGATTCTTTCTTCACTTGTGTACTTCTTCAAGTATAAGTGTCATCATCTAATCTTGAAATTGTGTTCTTGTTCATCATCATGACTTAGAGATTCATATAGATTCGTAATTTTCTAGATCCGAAATTTAGTGATTCATGTGTGGATCACATCAAAAATATATTTCGTATATTTATTCGCTAAGAGAGCTAGATTATTACTACATGATTGATAATTACGTAACGATAAAAAATGTCAATTGAATAAAATATTCTAAAGTTATGAAACTTCATTTCTTATCAGCTTGAAAGATTTATTGTAATTGAATTCTATCTGTACACACGAGTATATTGTTTGTGTGTGTGTAGTAGAAGTAGACTAACTGAATGAGCAAAACAGAAAAATGTTTCTCACACAAAACAAGCTATTGGACTGTGCTGAGTCTCTTATTTGAGACCCAAACATTTTAGGGTGTTTTTTTCAACCCCCACAATCATCCCCCATAACCCCACCATTTTTCAATACTCCTCGCACTTCCTACAATAGATAAATCTGATGTACAATAGATAAATCTGACGTAAAATAGATAAATCTGATGTACAATGCATAAATCTGACGATATAAATCTGATGTACAATAGATAAATTCGACATACAATAGATAAATCTTATGTACAATAGATAAATCCAACGATATAAATCCGATGTACAATAGATAAATCTGACGACTTACAATAGATAAATTTGATGTACAATAGATAAATTTGACAATGTACAATAGATAAATCCGTGGTTATTATAGATAAATCTGATGTACAATAGATAAATCCAATGTACAATAGGTAAATCTGATTTGCAAAATTTCAGGGTAATATGGACCTTTCATAGGGTGTCTGGGGGATAATTGTGGGGGTTGAAAAAAAGACACCCAACATTTTATTACACAAGCCCTTACTAGAGATGACAATGGGGCGGGGCGGGGGCGGAGAGTATTCCCCCACTCCCCGTCCCCGTCTCCCAAATCGTCCCCCGTCTCCATCCCCATTCCCCGCCTCGGGGACATTTCCTCCCCCATCCCCATCCCCACGGATCCCCACGGTCCCCGCGGGGACCCCAAAATTTTATTAAAAGTTAGCAAAAACATAAATTAAAATATAATAAAATTAGAAAAATATATAAAAAATAAGACTAAAATTCAAAAGTTTAACATTTTAATATAAAAAATATAAATACTTTTATATTTTAATATTTAGAAAGTATAAAAGTTAGAACAATTTAATATTCTATTAATATTTTAAATTAAAAACACTTATACTAAGACTAAAAAATTAATTACTTATAACATAATATATATATATATCTATAATAAGAATATTTATGTAATATATTCGGGGCGGGGGGTATGATCCCCATCCCCACCCCTAGCCCTTACATTGAGAGCCTAGAAGTAGGGATGGCAATTGAGCCCATGCCCATGGGGTACTGATAACTCTATTTTATAGGGGAAATTACACTCACCTCCCCACTAGTTTTAAATTGAACAATGATCTTCTTTAAGTTTTTGTTAAATGTCACACACCTCCCCTTTAATTTTAAATTTAACACTCACCTCCCTTAAGTTTTGGTCAAATACAATTTTGTAATTGTATTTGAAGATATAATCATGTGTTCTTGACTTCTGCTATACTTGCACATTCATTTCCTTTATTTTCTTCAGCCATCAAAGACTAAATCTTATAGGTCATTCATTTCAAATGAGAGCTCTTCCCCCTTTGTACCCTTTTGTGTTGTGCACTAGCTACTTTCTCTACTTAATTTTGACTTCCCAACACTTTGCAAAACTGCCGATAGGCTGCACTAGTTTCATCTCCCTTCTTCCTCTGTGAACCTACTACAAATCTTTGTGATGATATGTTCAGATTTTAGGGAATGAATTCTTATTCAAAACTAGAAACTGTGAATGAAGGAGAAAGATGAAGAAAATTACACGGGAGTAGAAGAAGTCTTTGTAATGGTGTATTAAATTTTAGGGATTGGAAATAATCCAATAATTTGAGGGGAGGTTATTATCAAGAGGAAACTAGAGGGGAGGTGTGTGGCATTTAACTTGACTTCAAGGGAGGTGAGTGTAATTTCCCCTATTTTATATAGAGTTATTCATACAATTAAACTTCGATTTTTGCTTATTCTTAAGTAAATTAATATGTAAATATAGCTTATAAATAAAGAAACAGCATTTCAAGGATTCAAATGGATTACAACAATGAACTAAGCAATTTGCATAGGTCTTGGTATGTTTGATGTTTTTGCTTAGTGCAGCTACACTAGGAGTATCTGCACTGCCTTCACTTGGTGTACCTGCACTGCCTACATCTGATGTTGCTACACCAACAATATGCACCAAATCATCCAAGGACCAATTTGATGCACCAACACTTGACATATGATGTCATGCTTAGTCATGAGGAGCAGACCCACTTGCATATTTTGGCGCCTACTATTGGAGACAAGTTGGGAAGGTCACTCACTCAAGGACATGTGACACTTCTTTATTGGACCACCCCATGTGAACTGCATGTGAAGAGCTACTTGCTTGATGGGAGGTCTGCAAAGTAACTATGGTTAGCTGATCTTGGTTAAATCTTGTCTCCCAAGCAAACCCTCCATCAAAGGAAAGCTCATTGCCTATAAAGGACCACTTCTCCTCACTTGAAGATCATCCAAGGATCCAAGCATCTAAGGATCACATATCTTTCCTTATATTTGTAATTTAGGTTTAGTTTTTATTTTAGTTTCTGAATTGTAAGAAGGTAATGAAGAACTTGACGCCTTCTTCCTTCACTTATACTTAGAGGAAGCTAGTACAAGGAATTGGTGAACAACTCTATCTCATGCAAAGGATCTCCTACTTGTGTAATCTTTATCTTATTGAGTTTTTTTTTGCAATATTACTCATTTTATCATGTTTCTTATAGATTCTGTTTATTATACAATGAGTAATATAAGCTAAATTCCTTTAGTTGAGATGTTGTAGCCTTATAATGATCTTTTAAGTAAGTTATTGTGTTGATGTTTGCATTTTAGTTCTTGTATGATAACTTTTTCATATTCATCTTTAATTAGAATTGGCTAACTAAAAGTGAATGTAAATCATAAATACAGACATGGTTTATGATTAGAACTCAAGAACTAATAGGGATAAGTATTTAATAAAGGAAACTTTGTTAATTACATGCTAAAACCTAGACATAGGATAGCATAGTCCTTAGGATGATGCAAATACAAGAGTGAACTTATTTATCAACTTGGATCATTGTTAGGAGGCAAGAGAGGAATTGACAACTCTTTTCTTTACTGCAAAAAGCAAAGATCATAAGAGCTTGTAATGAAACTCTAAAGTGCACCTGCACCACATAAAAACACAAAACTCTTAAAAGTGACTTATTTGGTGAAGACATCTCAACTATCATTTTTCACTGATTTCTTACATCTTTTTATTGCTTATTTACATTCTGTTTGTTTATCAACACCACCTATTTGTGAGTAGGATAGTGGTTACTTTTCACTAGTGAACTATTTAATTTAAACTTGTAAATTAATCCAATCCTTGTGGGAACGATCTCTACTTTCACTTTATTACTTGATACGATTGTGTATACTTGCACATTTGTGTTTATATCAAACGCACCAGGTACCCGCAAAAATTACCCGCAAACGGGCGGGTAATTACTAAACATATATGGCGCGGGCTCGGGTGCGGACGCGACGGCTTACTTGCCCGCCCCAGAGCGCATGGACACACACACACACATATTAATAATATTACAACTTTACTTACATACAATTTAAAAAAATGTTTTTTTTTTCACAAAACACCAAAAATCTAACTACTAAATAACATTTCAGATATTTTTAATTCACTAAATATTATTGTGTGTAATATTTTGTAGATACAAAAAAATAATGGCTCTTTAAATTGAATTTTAATGTTTTTTATGTTATTTATTATTTTTGTTGTTGTTAAAGTGCGGGTAATGAGTGTACGGGCACTGTAGTACACTGCTCATAGGGTACCCATTGTCATCCCTACCTAGAAGAAAAATAAATAATGTATTCTAAACATCATTCATAGTTGGAACAAAAAAAACATCATTAATTGAACTTGTAAGACTACTTTTAGAAGTATAATTGAGGTGAAATATAAAATGAAGCATCATCAATTTAAAAAAAAAATTACAAAATGCCTAATAAAAAATATTGATGTGGCAACTCATGTATTCCCATAATTTTCTGAAGAAAGAAAGAGTATCTTATTTTGTGGACTACAACTTATTAGAAAGAAAGAAAAATACTACTTTTTTCTTTAATCTCTTTTGTCCTTATTTTGCTAGTTCAATACTCCTAAAATAGTACATATTTGTTCAAGATCCAATTTCTTAGCATACCGAAATCCATGCTCAGCTGGCCAATTATTAGCTTTGTGTGTGTCATTTTTTCTTCTCATTTTATATTTTTCATTATTGTCATTGATTACATAACATATATCTCCAACTGAAACATAGTTACACATAAATAAGTCCTGCAATTGATCATAATAGTTACACTTACATTGCAAGCAACAAGGTTAGGGGAAGACAATTGATTAAACCAAGTTTTTACATCTCTCTTTTTCAATTTGAGAAATTGCGAATAAAATAAACACAGAGGTTGTATTTACATGTTTCTAGGTTCTGTGAGAAACCAAAAGGAAATAAAAAAGATGAAGGATGCAGATGTGTCAAAGCAGATCCAGCAGATGATTAGGTTCATTCGCCAAGAGGCTGAGGAGAAAGCTAATGAAATATCTGTTGCTGCGGAAGAGGTTTTTTTTTAATAAATATTACTCAATTGCCATCATGATTAATGTTACATTTTATATATAGTTTGTTTTAATATCAACAAAATCATATCAATGCTTTGATGATTTATTAATTTATCCTTATGGAATTTGAGTGATGATTTACTGTGATTCATTATAGGAATTCAATATTGAAAAACTACAACTCCTTGAAGCTGAAAAGAGAAAGATCAGACAAGAGTATGAGCGAAAAGCTAAACAAGTTGACGTTCGTAGAAAGATGTGAGTTTATATATGTTTTGTTAATTTTCACTTGACTTTTTTCCTCACGTACAGTTTGTTGCATTAGCAAAATTAATTAACTTATAATTCATTTCAATTAGAAATAATGAACATTAATTTTTATGTTAATTTATTTATTTGCATGAGCAGTGAATACTCAATGCAGCTGAATGCATCTCGTATTAAGGTACTCCAAGCACAAGATGAGATGGTGAATTCTATGAAGGATTCTGCTAAAAAAGCGCTTTTGCGTATCTCAAATGATAAGAAAGCATACAAGAAACTCCTCAAAGACATTATTATTCAGGTATATATTGGTCGGTTCGTCAAATTGTAAACAAGTTTTATACACACAAGTCCAGTGCATCAACAATCATATATTATTTCAGAATGAATTTAATTTATATGCAGCGTTACTGTAAATGTATTTTACACTTTCAAAACTTGTATCTAATTTAGTCATTCAAAGTTAATTATTATTTGCATTGCACTTGTGTTGTTGTGTGGTAGGGTTTATTGCGCTTGAGAGAACCATGTGTGCTACTAAGATGTAGAGAGGGTGATCGGAAGGTAGTTGAGTCATTGCTAGAGGAAGCCAAAAGAGAATATTCAGTGAAAGCCAGTGTTGAACCCCCTAAGATTACCCTTGATGATCGTGTTTACCTCCCACCACCTCCAAAAAATGTCAATGTGGATTCACATCAACCCTTTTGGTATCTCTCTTGATAATTAATTATGATTAATTAATGTTTTCAAAATTATTTCTTAATCATTTATCTAAGTCTCTTTTGTTAATATTTTCTTTTAAATTGCCATTAATTGTTTTGATGAAGTTCTGGAGGAGTGGTATTAGCCTCAGATGACGGGAAGATTGTGTTGGAAAATACCCTTGACGCGCGACTTGACGTCATTTTCCGGCAGAAGTTGCCAGAGGCATGTTCATTATTTTACACTCATTTCGTTCATTTCAGCTGAAATTGCAGCACTTACATTGTTAGTGCAAAAATGTTATTTATTTATTTATTTAATACTATAACTCAATCAATATTTGTTAGTGTTCTTGCAGATACGGAAGCGCCTGTTAGGTTGAACAACATATTGCAATTTGAATTCCATCTTAATTTGTATCATCATGTGGAGAAGCAAGGACATTTCCATTCTTTTGGAACAAACCTCAACAAATAAATTATACCCATTTTTTATTTTATTTTCATTTCTTTCTAAAGTCGCGTGTTGTGTGTCTTCAATTTTTTGTTTTGCTTTATAAATTAGACTAGAGGAAGAATATCTCCTAAATGCTTGTGACGTGTTTTATCTTGGAAGAGAATAATGAGCTCGACCACTTGAGTTTTGCATAATTTGAATGTTAATCATACATTTTGTAATTTGAATTTGTTTTGTCATTTGTTGCATTTTGAAATGAATGAAATGGAACAAAATAGAGTAGGATGGCGCAAAAGAGAACAAAATTTTCAATCTATTATTTGGATATTCTATGATGGAAAAAATCGTTTGCCCTTATTGTATGCACACGATACCATGACATCAGAGAGAAAGAAACAAGAATGGGAGAGAGAGAGAGAGAGAGAGAGGATAATGGAAGGAGATAAAAGATGGATAGACAAAGGAAGGGGAGAACAAAATATAAATTGGTCATTTGATAATCATGCACATAAGTAGTTATTTCTTTTCATCAAATTAGGAGGGAGGAGAGTAAGTGATAGAAACATAATAACCGGTACTCACTGAGTTTCATTCTAATCCATCATTTTTTTTAGTAATCCAAACATTAGTGTACTTTTTGCTTCATTTTACTTCATTCCACTAATCAAAATATAGTCGAAGTAAGAGATAGATAAATTTGAATTACAACAAGAAAACATAAGTAAAAAGGGTTAAATTGTGACCTCAAGATTTTTATGAAAATCTTCCCAAACACGCTTCAGATTGCAAACACAAATGATTGGCGAGTTTTTTAGCAAATGCAAACACACTTGTATCAACAAAGCGCAAGTTTAACTTCATCTGTAGGTGCGTAATGTTTTTGAAAACTTTATATAAACCTTTTTTTATAAATTCAATTCTTAATTAGCGAGTCTCAAAAAATATTGAAAGTTTTTAAACGTAAAGGGTAGAAGGAGCACACAATATTTATGTTGGTTCACTTTCCTACCAAAACTTTTGGTTGAAGGATTTTTCACTAAACCAACCAACTACAACTCCCTACAAGTATCTTCTAGCCAACTTGGCTATACTTGTAATAAACTTAAGGTAGTACAACTATGTATTCCTTAACTCACTTGATCTTACAATGGTTCAATCTAGATCTAACAAGTTTGATTAGACTTTGGTTCAGATAGGGTTCATTTTATGTTTTAGTTTCTTAATATTAGAACACAGGTTTTGAGTAGAGAGTACTATTAGAAACTCTAACCAATAAGTCCTCACTGTCATCGTCATGTACTCATCATTACTCGTTTTGTGTCTGTCGTCAACATTTCACATCTCGCAGTCACCAATCTACATGTTAGTTCGCCTATTCTCCCCTCATATTGTCAATGCCATAGGGTCACATCTTTAGTTTTTTTGAACGGATGAACATTTTAGGGGAGTTAAGGATACTCTAACCCAAATACATGACAAGTTAGTCAGAAGTCAAAAGTACACAAAAAGATCAACTGTACATCCCAAGTCAAAGCTAATTAACAACTATTGCCTAACAATACAACCTACCAGATAAAGTTAAAATACAATCAATAGTAGCTCCCAACTAAGGATCCTTTTCTAAAAAAAATGGTAGACATTACGAAAAATATTTGCAAGAAAGAAAATAATGTTTATGTGGCAGTATATAACACTCACGGATTATAACTACCTACTCTCCCATGTTTTGTTAGCCAATTGTTGGCTAATTAAATACTCGTATTTTTATGCATTCTTCTCTTTCTTACAAAATCTATCGTAACAAATAACAATACTCTTTTCAAAAAACATAAAAAGTATTATATATCCCGAGTAACCCATATAATCGTATGACAAATCAGGACCATGCTCCCACCCACAACATGGCCTAATCTAATACTCGTATCTTTAGTTAATTTGATCATATTTGTGGTCTTGTTTTTTTTTTGGTCAAGTTGTACTGATTATCATAGATATGGGCAAATGCCACAACCAAATACAACACAAAGTTGTGCCAAAAGAACCAAATTGGCCTATACAAGACATAGGCTCAACAAGGAACAACAACACTAAAACTAGCGGTTTAAAAATAAAAAAAAACAAGAAGTAACGGCCCAAGCAGACCTACAACTAAAAGGCCCAAGGCCCACAATGAACGAGAAATGAAGGAAGGAAAACTAAGCAACACAATCAGATGCTACAAACACCAACGAACCATAATAACCCCAAACCAAACCCTAGCAGAGCTTTCAACGCCACCAGCCATCACCTTCTACAATCGAGCTAACAAACTCAAGCATAAACAACCGATGAAGGAACCACAAATAACACCATCACATTCCACAACCCCAAACGTAACCCTAGCGTAAACTCTCTACGCTACCACCACCACCACCAACTTCAACGAAGCTACCCAAGAGCAAGCATAACCAACCAATCAATGACCTCAAAGAAAAGAACCAAAGTTTAATTCCCCACGATCAAAGCAAGCTTTACAATCTTCCACAACTACTCTCTACGAATTGATTACGAGGTCTTGAAGTCCAATTGCTCAAGAAGGCGCCTTCTTTCAAGCAAGCGGCGATTTCATGAGCAAGCTTATTCCCTTCTCGATTCACCCAGGTAATGACACACCCATTTAATTCTGATCTGAAATACTCAATATCCTTGAGAATCGAACTAATTTCCGCTTTGTGATTTTTCAATTTGCACATGTTGACAAGCTGGAGATTATCAGTCTCAATCACAGGAAGCTGAAGATGAAGAGAGACAGCAGTTGACAAAGCTTCACGCAACCCCAACGCCTCTGCCACAAGAGAAGATCTAACAAAAATTGCTTTGTGACTAGCAGTAAGTATTCTACCTTGAAATTCTCTACACACTACTGCTATAGCACCTGTGCATGTTGTTTTGTCAAAAGCAGCATCACAATTAATCTTAGTAGCTTGACCAATAGGAGGTTTCCAAGTAATTGGAGCTTTCCTAGTTTGATCATTAGTGGGGTGGGGGTTAATCACAGGGGACGGGTTAATAGAAGTAACAAACTCAAACCAAAGTGCCTTGATCCTAAACAGGACCTCCATTGGGTTAGGACACTTATTATTGAACATAGACTCATTCCTGGTTTTCCAAATATTCCATAATGTGAAAATCACTTTAGTTAACCTGAGATCAGTATCCTGGGAAAAGTTTAATGTTCAAAAACCAACTATGAAAAGTAGACAAACCAACAGGCACAGGAGGGTGAACCACTTGTAGAGCAAACCATAAAGGTTGAGTCCATGGGCAAAGAAGTAGCAAATGTTCAATAGTTTCGTGCTCAATTAAACAAAAAGGGCATTTAGGAGTGATTTATATCTTCTTTTTAAAAAGAGCATCTTTAGTGGGGAGGTAATTGTGAATAGCTTTCCATAAAAAATGTTTCATCTTAGCAGGAACTTTAGCACTCCAAACAAATTTCCAAACCTCAATAGGAATACCAGTAGATGTAGAAGCACTAAGATTATTTTGAGAAGGAGATACCAGACACCTATATCCAGACTCTAAGCTTAGCAGTATCCCAATTAAGAGAGCTATCAATTAGTTCTCCTACTGTAGAGATAGTTGCAGAAGGCAGAAGACAAGCTTTCTCACCAGAAGCCATCCAGTTGTCATTAGCAATCCTTAACCTGCTCCCAGGACCAAAATCCCACTTAGCTTCCTTAGCAATAAGAATTCTACCATGAATTAAGCTTCTCCACACCCAAGACACATTCCTACCCACACTAGCTTGCCAAAAATCACAATTAGGAAAATAGATAGCCTTTAAAGTGGAAGCCCAGTACGAATTGGGTTCCTTGATCAATCTCCACACTTGTTTGGACAGCAAAGCAGAATTCATTTTTTGGAAATCCTTAAATCCAAGCCCTCCAATTAACTTTGGAGAGCACAATTCCTCAAATTTTCTCCAATGAATGCCTCTGTTATTGGAGGATGACTGATAACTCATATTTATATGAGTTATTTATACCTCTAATCATTAAATTAAGTAAGTTCTCAAGTAATATTAGTATAGTATTTAGTGTATTTATGTGAATATTAGGAAAGGAAGGGCTAAACACTGCTTTGTTATGAATTTGGCACAATTGGTGCCCTTGTGAATGTTTTGATGAATTTTGTGAAGTAGTGCGGTGTTTAGCGCTATAAATACTAACGCTATAACGTCAAGTAAGCGATCACCGAGCATCTTTAGGAAAGTGCAATTTTGGCGCCAAGCTCATTAATCCAAGCTCCATATCTTATGATCACCGTATGCGTCTTTGACATGTGCGGATTTTATTGGATATGTGTGGACACTTGGCAATGCATGAGAAAGGAATAGTGGAGTTGGTGAAAAAGCAACTATCACCTTTCTTGACTTTTGAGGAGATTGTACCACATACTAGCAAGGCTAGAAGATTTATCTTGATTTTTCCTTCCCTTCCCACGGATAGTTGTTGTTAGAGATAGTTATTTTTAGAGAGAGTATTGATAGAGAGAGAAAGTGTGACATTTCTTCCTCTCCATTGATACCCCTTAGAGCTTTTGTTATTTTACTTTTCTTCTTTTGTATTTTTCTGTCTTTGTACTCATGGTGTAAGGCTGATGATGAGCCATCTTCACGTGGATGATTAGGAGACTTCAAGAGTGTATCTTTTGCACTTGTAATTTCCTCTTTACTTACGGTAATGCAAGTATTCTCATTTGTGTTATTTTGATGGGGCTCAACATGAGCTAAACTCTTTGAGTTGGGTTGCTATAGCTTGTAATGAACCATTAATGCTTCGTATATAATTTCTCACGTTTTGTGTTTTAATCCTTGTGTGATTATTCTTCCAAACTTGTTTTATATTTGGCCACGTAAAACAAGTATTTCGTGTGATTTCGGACATGAACCATAGAAAGAACTCAAGGATTAATATAAATGATAAGGTTGGTTGAAGACATTTAATCAATTTTTGCTTCTTCTGACATAGATGTTGCAATAGTTTATAAGGCATAAGTCGTGGGATCTTGATTATACAGGGTGAACCTATTTAGAACCTAGACATAGGCATCTTGTAGTGAAACCACAGCGCTAGTGATTGAAAGGCACAAAATATTTGCAATAATGCTTAACGCTATAGCGTGTGACGTTATAGCGTCTTGTTTTTGGGGATTTACATAGTGAAGGCAATCCAACTTATTTCTCTTATATTTTTAACCACTCTTAGTTTGTTACTTTAAACAACTCTTATTAACTTGAACTTTGACACTCAACTTATTTGCTACTTGTTCCCTACGTGTAATTCCTTTTTAAACTCTAAAATTAACATCAATCCTCGTGGAGACGAACTTTACTTATCAATATATTACTTGTTGCGATTGTGTACACTTGCACATCACCTTTTCGCACAACAAGTTTTTGGCGCCATTACTTGGGGATTGCATTTAATTTTTATTGTTTAAGAAATTATTACATCCTTAGGGAGGTTTTACCTTGGTATTTTTCTCGTGGTGTGTTACGGGAAGTGCTATAGCGTCCCGATGCTATAGCGTATGCCCGCATCGTAACCACCCACTTTTGAGTTTGATCCCAACTGCAGAGAAGACTCAGGAGGCTAAGACGCCAACAAAGACTACAACAACTCAGACCAACTATGTCTGAGCACTCTAATCCTACTGCTAGAGGTTCAATGGGTGGAAGAACACCCTCTCAAATAGGAAGACGAGGCCAAAGAGGTGGAAGGCAAGGTCCTTTTACCCATACTGAAACTGATGATGAATACTGGTATAGAGAAAGGTTTTTGAACCAAGCTCCAAATCAAATGGTGAATGACAGAGACAGGCCAATGAGAGATTATGCTGTGTTTGATCCACACTCTATGGAAACAAGCATCACCAGGCCTTTGGTGACTGCTACTCATTTTGAGTTCAAACCTATGATGTTCCAAATGCTCCAAACAACTGGACAATTTGGAGGTTCCACTCAAGAAGATCCTTTTGCTCATCTGAGAAACTTCCTAGAAGTGTGCAGCAATTTCATTATTCCAGAGTGAGTGAGGATGCTTTCAGTGAAGTTGTTCCTTATTCTTTAAAAAGACAGAGCAAAGGCTTGGTTGAACTCCTTGAGTCAAATTCTATTACAACTTGGGAAGATATGACAAAGAAGTTTCTAGAGAAGTATTTCCCACCAAACAAGAATGCTAGAATGAGAAATGACATCACATCCTTCAAGCAAAAAGAAGGTGAATCATTGCATGAGGCTTGGGAAAGGTGGAAGGAGCTGCTTAGGAAATGTCCACATCATGGAATTCCTATAGTAATTCAAATGGAGACCTTCTACAATGGACTAGAGGCACCTACAAGGTCTATGCTGGATGCCTCATCTGGAGGTGTGATCCTAAACTCCTCATACAATGAAGCTCGTGAGCTTATAGAGCGCATTGCCATCAACAGCTTCTTCATGGCCTCACCGAGAGGCTAATTTCTACAAGGAAAGTAGCTGGGGTTCATGAGGTGAGTGAGGTTTCGCTCTCTCTCACCCCAAGTGGCTACTCGACAAAATATGATAAAGGAGTTGAATCTCGCTAACGCTATAGCGTCTGATGCTATAGCGCCTGAAAGGTCAACTGCTGCAGCAATTGAACAAGCTCCTCCTGGAGAAGCAAGTTGTGTATACTGTGGGGGAGCTCATTTGTATGAAGAGTGCACCACCAATCCTCGCTACACAACTATGTGGGGTACAACAAGGGCAACAACCCTTATTCCAATACATACAACCCGGTTTGGAGAAACCATCCTAATTTCGTGGGGGGAGGAAATAATGCTAATACAAGCACAAATGCTCCTGCTATTCCTCCGTGTTTTCCAAGACAACAACAACAAAGAACCTCCAAGACAAACTGTTCCTGCTCCTGCTATGGATAACTCAATGGAATCTCTGCTAAGGTCATTCATCGCTGATTGCAAGACAACAATGCACTCATGAAGCATCTATCAAAACTCTAGAGAATCAAGTGGGACAGATTGCATCCGCTTCTCACTCAAAGGCAAAATGGTGGACTTCCTTCTACCACTCAACCATCATCATCTCATGCACCGCAAGGAACATGTGAAAGCCATAACCACCGTAAGTGGTAGGGAGGTAAATCGCACCTAAGAATTTAGAGTCAAGTGTTGTTTGAAAATGAAAAAATTTCCAGACGTTATAAAGACTTTGACGCTATAGCGTCAAATGCAACAAAAACACCGAACCTAAATTGGTGCCCGAATATCCCGCTCCCCTTACCCTCAAAGGTTAAAAAGGCACATGAGGACAAACAATTTAATAAATTCCTTGAGGTGTTAAAACAATTGCACATTAATGTTCCTCTAGTTGAGGCATTACAACAAATGCCCAACTATGCCAAATTTATGAAAGATGTTTTGACAAAGAAAAGAAGGTCGAGAATTTGAAATCGTGGCAATGATCGGGAATGCAAAGATGTTGATGCAAAATAAACTCCCCCCGAGAAAATTAAAGGACCCCGGTAGCTTCACAATACCTGCTCCATTGGAAATTTTTATTCGTCGTGCTTTATGTGACTTAGGGGCAAGCATTAATTTAATGCCTAAGTCCATTTACACACAATTGGGTATAGGAACCGCCGTGCCTATTTCTCTCGTAAGCCTCCGCTTAGTGATAGGTCACTTGCCTATCCCGAAGGAATACCGGAGGATGTTTTAATTAAAGTAGATAAATTTGTTTTTCCCGTTGACTTTGTTATCTTAGATTTTGAAGCGTATGCAGAGGTACCTATCATATTAGGTAGACCATTTCGCAACAGCAGGAAAGACACTCATTGATGTACAAAAAGGAGAATTGACAATGAGAGTTAATGATCAAGAAGTTAAGATCAATGTTCTTAATGCATTAAAACTTCCAGATGTCAATACTGAAGAGTGTTCCTTTGTGGTTTCTCTTGACCAAGTGGTTCAAAAACATTTTCAGAAAACTAACAACCACTTGGGAAAGTTGCTTAACAATTCTCAAGAACATGACTTGTTGGAAGAAGAGGAATTTCAAGAAGGCAAGCAAGTCGTGAATGAGGTTTGGGCTAGAAGATATGAGTCACTAGAGCAAGAGAACTCAAACCTAAAGAAGAGTGTGCCTTCTATTGTGCAACCACCGAATTAGAGTTGAAGGAACTACCCAAGCACCAAGTATGCATACTTGGGGAGAATGAGACTCACTCATTATCATTTCTCGCGATTTGGATCAAAATCAAGAGGTAGAGCTCATTGCAACTCAAGAGGCACAAGAAGGCAATAGGTTGGCAAATGTCCGATATA